>BPLT01000075.1:0-1200000 GCA_019656295.1 Rhododendron mucronatum var. ripense | reverse complement strand
CAAAAAGTAACAAACACATGAATACAAAATCCAGCTACGACTTTCTAAAAAAAAATCCAGCTACAATAAAGTAGGATAAGGGTACTGACTCCTTCCAGAACGAATACAACAAAATTTCTACCGGGGATAGCATCCTGCGTTGTGGAATTTTGGTGTTTCCAGCCCTGCCGATGGTCGTTGTGATTGTGTAATAGTTTGTGCTCGGATTTCGTTTGAGATCTTTCTGTTTTGCCCTGAACGGAATTCTCATATCGGCACCTAGTGTTGATTTGTTTTTGCAGGGTCGATAAACTTTTATCAGTTTATGTATACTGGGGATACCAAGGGTGTTGGTATCCCCTCTGGTCCGTTTCCAATTTTTGGGCTATCTCCGGATCACATTTGGATAATTGGCTCCATTCATTTTGTAGAGTTTTGCGAAAATCGCAATCATTCAAAAGATCGTGTTCGTTGAACTTTAGTAGATATATGATCGATCGGCACACGTAAAAATTAAAGAAAACTAAAACTGGGTCCAAAAGCATACTGAATCATAACCCAATTTTATTTTATTTTGCAATTTTCACATGTGCCGATCATGTATCTACTAAAATCCAATGAACACGATTTTTGGTATGATTAAGGTTCTCGCCAAATTTTACAAAATGAACGGAGCCGATTATCTAAATGTGATCAGAAAATGACCGAAAAATTGGAAACGGACCGGAGGGGATACAAACACCCTTGGTATCCCTGGTATACATAAAAGTTTCTCGTCCATGGTGTCCTAGGGTCCTGGATTAGGTAGTTTGGTGCATTCCTGAATTTTGCGATATAGTCTTCTTCTTTGGGCTTGAATGAATTGATCTTGAATTCAAAAAAACAAAAAAAAAAAAGTCGAGGGAAAACTGTAAAACTTACAAATGCAAATAATAGAGTTACATTTTTTTCCCCATAAGTTCGTATTTGTGGTGAAGATATATACTTTTTGTTTAGCATTTTTATGTAGCCAACTTCTTTTTTTTCTTTATGAAAGAAAAAAAAACTTTGTGTACTTCCCGAGCATGGCCTCGTACGTCGTGCTCCCAAACACTTCAACAACATTTTAATGGAGTCCACTACGTGCATGAATTCCACATAAACGTGTGACGCTGAAATGATCCGAATTAAGCACAGCATGGCTATACTTCAGTCCAACACATATGCAATCCCTCCACCAAGTGTTGGAGTACTCAACCGGGACAATATAATCCAATCTCATATCTAATCCAACCAATCACACGGGCCAATAAAAGTACAATGACTTGTTTTCCAATCCATACTAGAGCTATTTCCTTCTTTTGTCTTCTATGGCGTACATCTTGGTGTGGATGCTTTCGTAGACGATGTTTTTGTGAAGGGTTCCCAATGGGCTTTAGGAACGCTGGAGATGGAGATATAGATGCTGAATGGTTGATAAGTATTTGTGTGTTGCCATAAGAATCGAGACCGGAGATGAAGTCCAAATGCAGGGTATTGTGAGGTGTACCACTAAGTGTATGAACCCTACATAAATGTGCGGTTGTAAAGTGCTTTGGAGTGCCACCTGACAGTACTTCTGGACTATAAAATAATTACTCGAGTGAAATTATACAATAGTCTATTTATTTCTGAATACTTTATAATCACACGTTCTTATGGGGTTTACCACTAAGTATATGAACTCCACATGAATGTGTAGTCGTAAAGTGGTCTAGAGTATCATGTGGTAATACCCCGGACTATTGAATAATTACTCTCCAGATCATATTGGGTCAATACCAAAGCCACATTGGGTTATAACAAAAAGGGGATAATAAGCTCAAGCGGATGCAAAATAATATTAACCATTGAGGAGAGTGGACATACCATAATTATAAAAAAATAAAAAAAAAAAGGTTTCCAAAAGAGCCATTCCATAGGTACCCTCCAAAGCTGTGCAAGTACTAGATTATGTCCAAACAAAAACAACTACAATGAGTATTACCTCTCATCACAACCCAATTTCTTACCCAAAGTAAGTACAATTCTTTACTCCACGAGGACTATAATATGATCACATCTCCTCGTTCAGAGTTCCTAAAAACATGTAAAACATAAGTTAACGTTCGTATGAGATACGGCAAGCAAATGTTATAATGTGCCCCAGATGAGCAAGCAATTCATGTAACAAGGTGCTTGTAAACCAAAACGGTCATTAAGCAATTCCATAAATAACCATTCTATATTATGGTCCACAACCAATGAATGGTAAAATGAATTGCGACCGTCTCAACAACAGAATGCACAATTCTGTAAATCCTAGCATGCTTATAGTCCTCGAGCAGAAGGACTAATCTGTTGTGCAATGAATGGAACCACCACCAATCCCGTTCGAGTAGAAAATTCTCTACTTTCGAATTGCTTTATGGAACACCACCAATCCCATGGAAAAAGTAAACTTCGGGCTTCAACTTAGACATAAACTTGCTCAATCATGGTCCGGATGGTGGAGATATAGCCGTTTGAAGCTCGTGGACTGTGCAGCAAATTAAAAAGGCTGGTATCGAATTCCTGCCTAACCTGCATGTGTGCACCAAAAAACAGATTGTCGCACTAATTTGCGCCCAACACGTGCGTAACCCCTTGGGGAGATATTTTTGCAATTTGACAAAAAAAAAAAAAAAAAAATCGCCCACAGTCTCAATTTTAGCCTTAAATTCACTATGGAGTGCCCCTCTCGTCAAATCCATCCCCAAAAACATTGTAAGTATGAACATGCAAGACTTACACAGGTCGGAAGGATTCAAGCTCAAAAACTCAACCAAGGGCTTCCAAAACTCATACTTCCAATTACTCTAGGTGAAGACATGATAACCACTAATTGAATGCTGCTACAAGTACAACACATTATGCACAGCAGCCGCGCACAGATTGCTTTCGCGCCCCGTCTAGGGTCCCGCAAAAATGAGCGGCTCCGATCATTTTTGCGGGACCCTAGACGGGCGCAAAAACAATCTGTGCGCGGCTGCTGTGCATAATGTGCTGTACTTGTATCTTTACTAATCACAAGCATTAAGTTTGAATTAAGCAGGCATAAACTGCCAGTTCTCCTCGAGGTTTCACAAGACAATTAAAAGTTAAAACAAGTAGAAGCGATAAGGCTTGCCAAAGAAGGAAACAAATCAATGTTATTAGTATTATTATTATTATTATTAATTTTGAACTTGATTTCCTAGAATCCTAAATTCGAAAAACACAAAATGAACGCAGTGTTAACCAGTAACCACTATAATTTCCAGTACCCCATTCCGAAGCACCAAAAACAAAGTCCTTTTCAAGACCATGAGACATACAAAGAAAACGGGATCTATGTATAAGAAACTTATACGCGATCGATGGTAGCTGGCCTAAGTGTCGTCCGTCATGCGTGTTTGGAAACTTTCTAAATCTGCCTCAACCTAATCCTTCAAGTTTCCAGAAACATCATAAAAAAATCAAGTGCACCTCAAGAAGACAAGAACCCATCATCTCTTAAGCAATGTCAAAGATAAAATGATGTGAAAGCATATTTACACAATTTTCTTTCACAGGTGGTTTTAACTTTTACCACAATTCTGTTACTGTGAGCAAAGGAACCTCCCTTATTTTTGGTTTTAACATCAACATAGAGTACATCACTAAGAGATTAAAAAGATGCCAAATAACAAATATATAAACAAGTCGTGCTTTAAAAAGAGTTGGGAAAGGCTAGTTAGAACATAATCAAAACAATCTAAACTTATCTTTATTCCCTTTAGTATTGGTGTTGACACGGAACCCCGTGGTCAGCATCCATGTCAACCGAGACTAGGCTCTCAATGTAGGGATGCTCACTAGAATACTCTAAATTAAAAAAAAAAATCGGAGGACAGCTAATTGTGCCATCTTTTGGATTGTAGCGAACTAAATGCTTACGGTTAAGCATATGCAGTAAAACTTCACCATTCCTCAAAATGCAAACGAGTGTGGTAGATTTTAAATTCGATGCACTTGCCACGTAAGGTGCCACAGCCAACTTGGTCCAAGACTTTCTAACACCGTATTCCTTCATCACCTATACATCAGCACAAGTGCGGTAGTCATGGATCACACACAGGCATCCGTTGACAGCACACATTATTTCATGCTAAAACCAACTCGATACTCAGGTTTCAGAACCTCTCCATAGGTCTCCGTCGCCAAATCAAGAGAAACAATAATCCCATAGGTCTTCCTACGCCAATCCCAATGGAGGCCCCCGTTGACAAATACCCCGTACAATGTCAACAATAAGATCTGTAAGGATGATGACGATGAGGAAAGTCTCCAATCCTTCTCCACGAATCGGTCCTCATTGTCCACATTGTATACACCTCCACTTCAAAATGAAAACCAATATCGATGCGATATGATGTGCAGATTAGAAAGGAATCTCACCACTTTGTAATCATCAATAGAGGCGTCATAACCAAACCCATAACCTGCTAAATGATCTGGCGGCAGACACACACTAGGCAATCTCTTGGATTTCCTCGTTGATGGGTTCCACAGAAACAAAGTTCTTGCAGTTTCGATGCACACCAACCCATCACATGAACCTAAAATCCTTACTCCATCCCCAAGACCACGGGGGTCACACCCAGGGTAATCAAGTCTAACAGCAGCAGCATCAGAATGCCCATGGAAAGCAGAGTAAAGAGTCTATGGTGGGTGCAATCAGTACTACTGTTGCTGGATGATGCCTGAAGAAGATGGATTCTCGCGAAATTGGGATCAGAAATCAAAGAGCGCCACGACTTGCGGACGCACCTCAATCGCAGCAGCGACTTGACGGGAAGCCTGGACAGTATTTCTTCGACAATGATTTCTGGCGGCAGGTTCGGCAGTGGTACTTGCTGAGAATCTTCTTCCGTGCCGGTGATTTTGGGCGGGATGTTCGGCAGCAAATCTTCTTCCATCTGATTGGTGGATTGGGATGATGATGATGATGATGATGAACCCATAAGGAAGAAGTTAGATTCGTCTCCGTTCAGTTGTAGAGAAAGTTGTGTAGGAAATTGGTTCCCAAAAAAAGTGAAGTGAGGTGAAGTAAAAGAAATAGAAAATTATTTTCCTGTGAGTGTTCATTTGACAACAGAATTTTGCAAGAAAAATTAAGGTTTAGTTGTTCATTTGTCAGGAAAAAGAAACTTTCGGGAAAGTTTTGAGAATGTTCACTCATTTTCCTTTTCCCGCGACGCAAAATCTTGTGTTTTTTGCAGATCACTTTTGCAGGAAAGTAATTCCTGCAGGAAAACTTAAATTGGTAAGTCCTAAAATTTTCCTGCCAACTAAACACTGGGAAAGTTATGGAAAAATTGATTTTCCCATCTTTTTCTGTACTTTCCTGGCAACTAAACGGGGCCTAAGTACACCCATCTCGTTCGGTTCGGTTAGTTTGGAAATGGTGATTCGCACTGCAATATAAGTAGGAGTACCGAGTACTAGCTAGGTTTAGGGTGGGTTTTTTTTTTTTTTTTTGTGTGTTTTATTTGTTTTCTTTAAATTATTTTTGTTATATTTGCAGTATATTTTTTGGATCAATTATTCATCTTGACGATAAGAGTTTGAAACGGTAAAAAAAAGATATTTAATACTTTTTTCCGTCTTTAGTGAACTTTTTTTAACATCGGTTCATATTTTTATATTTTTTTGATTCGTCTCGTTGAGATAAACGATTAACCCCAAACATTTTAAAGAAAAACTAAAAAAAAATATTACGAAATACAAAAAATACCGAAATAAGTTATGATAAATAAGTTTACAAGAACGCAGTACCATTGGGAAGGCGCTTTTTTGCGTAAAAAATTGCTCATACTATGATATAAACCACACATCTCTTACGAACATGTATGACCGCCACGTGTGGTTTTCATTGTTGAATTCTCATATGTAGAGGTCTCATATGAATACTAGAGGAGTGTGATCGGAGGCATAGTTGACGTGTGTACTTAGAGCATGTACACTAGATTAGTGAAAATAGCATCTTAGGTATTTTATCTAAGCAAAAATCCAAAATAAGCATTGCACCAACTTAGCAATAGCCCCTTTTAAGGTTAGGTAAAATAAAATTTGCAATAGTGCTTAGGTAAATTTACCTAAGAACTATTCACAATTTATACATTTAATATTATTTTCTCTCTCTTCTGGCATCTCTTTTTCTCCTCCAACAAAAAGAAGAATAGTGAAAAGAAAAGAAGAAAAAGAGAAAAAAAGTATTATTTTAATAGAGAATAGGTAAAATAAATAGTATTTGTGTAGTATTGAAGAAAAAAAATGTGCACTGCTCACTGGCAATTTTGGCTCAAATTTTACCTAATCGATATACTTGCTCTTAGCACTCCACAAAAATAATTCAAATCCCAATTTTAGAACTCGTAGGCATTGTTAATGACTAGGGGATGCCCGTGTTGGAATGTCTCATAAGTTTTAACTTAAATAAATTTTTCTTACTACCCGGCTGCTCTACGGGATAGTCGTAATTTTCACAAAACGTCAGTTATCATTTTGAGATATTTTCATATTTGATCATATAAGTCAACATTATTTTACACAGAGATACATTGCCTAAAAAGTAAGATTAGATAGAGACAGCTTTATTAGGATAACATTCTCTATATCTTTTAAAAAAGAGAGAAATGATTTGATGGCTATAAATTTAATATCAAGTGATCTAACGGTAGTAGAGGTTATTCTTATTTATATGTCTAAAAATTTTCAAAAGAAAAACTGATCCGTTTTATAATATGCATATATATAATAATCAGGTTAATCGGAATTGTGAAGGTAGGATTTTGCATGTATTTTTTATTGGGAGAAATGAATTAGGATCCAGTGTATCAACATACTAATTTTTTAGAAGAATAGTAAATGCATTAGGAAATCATACCTATTGAATTCCGATGGACATGATTTATGACATGGTTAATGGTTTTAATGAGGGTTAAAAATGTGAATGAACATATAAATTTCTTTATCACATATTTTTGTGGGCTCGGGCTGCTCGGCCAATATATATACGAGAGATGAGTGGTCGGTAATGTTTAAGGCCCCGTTCTACTTTCTCCAAAAATCTTCTTTTTCAAAAAGAAGGTAATTTCAAACTCAAATATAACGAAAATAAAAAATAATTTTTTAATTTTTTTTGCATCGTTTAAAAGATCTCAATGAGATCTATCAAATAAGATCCATATTGGTAAGAAAATTATTTACGTAAATACATAATTTTGGGGCTTAAAATTACCTTCCTTTTCTAAAAATTCATTTTCCAAAGGGAAAATTTCACTGACCTCCCCTGAGGTTTCTGACACCGACAGATACCTCCCCTGAGGTATCTGAAATTACACTGCCCTCCCTTACTTTTCAAATTATTGTCCACATTCCTCCTTCTGTTAAGATAACGTTAAATCTTTAACGGAAAACGGTGACATAAGCATTGCTTCTTTGTTTTATGTCAAGATTACCCTTGAAATCATACCAACTACACACAACTACCAAATCACCTGTCTTTTTTTTTTTTTTCCTTTTTTTTCATTTCTCTTTTCTCTCTTCCCATTTAATATCCCTTATTTTTACATATAACTATTCTACACCTCCTCTTTATGTACAGGAAAAAAAACGAAGACAAATGTCCTTTTATTTGGAATCTTTGGGAAGTTGCATTGTTTCAAAAAACTTAAGTTCATTTTTTGGAGTAACATTTTTCACACTATTTTATTATATCAAAGACTATATTTTTCTCCGGCCTTGCGACTATATTTCAAATGTCAAGACATAGTATCCTCTTATTGAAGGAACCACAAATTTGAACTCGGCTTTGTTGATAAATTTTTAAAATCCTTCCATATGCGTAACATGAACGTATATAGATACATCGACATTTTTAACCAGTGATGACAATTACTAAACTACACAGGGGCAATAGTCTTCTTCACGCTTGAATAGTTGTGTTGGACTGAACGAAATTGTGACTCCCTTGATTAAAAAAACATTTAACTAAATTGTTATAAATATTACTGTACTTAAACATCAAACAAAATCCAAAAACTACCAATAATGTTTTATAATGAAAACATACTTAAACTCTAATTTTTTTTTTATAAAACTCCAGTATATTAACATTTTTGAAATTTTGTGAGTACATCTAGTCTATCTCAATATTAAAATTAAAGGATCTTATTGAAATAAAAATTTATTAAAATTGAAAAGAAAAGGTATTAAAACTCCAGGTCAAAAATTCAAAATGCCAAGTCAAAGGTGATTTTTTCAAATTTTCATTAACTATTATCCATTCTTTTACTTTTCAAGTGTGGCTAAACTATGTACACAAAAGTAATGAAGTTTTATAAGTTAAAGAAAAAAAATGAACGGAAGACAAATAAAAAGTAACCTTATCTATTTTTTAATCTTAAAAACTCATTTTAGAAACTCAACCAAATATATATACATTTAAATTTTATGTTAATTTTCTTTCTCTTGCAAAAGTATATGCTTAGCTTCCTTCCACTTTTGACCCAATAAGGAAAAAAGGGTTAAAGGAACCGAAAAAGATTAAGGGAAAGGAAGAGCAGAATATAGGAAAGGGCATTGAAGTCTTTTGCTTCATAAAGTTGACACCGTTTAAGTCAAGTTAGCTGTATGGGGGAATCTGTAGAATATTTTCAAAAGTAAGGGAGGGCAGTGAAATTTCAGATACCTTAGGGGCGGTATCTGTCGGTGTCAGAAACCTCAGGGGAGGTCAGTGAAATTTGCCCTTTTCCAAAATCTGGAACGGTATCCAAGTAGCTTTTTTGTAGTACGGAGTAATAATTTATCCAATTTTTCCTAGCCAGTGGCCTTATCCAAACAGACCGCAAGCGAAAGCAGTCTGCGACTCCTCTCTCTCTCTCTGTTTCCGCCATGAATTCCTCCGTTTCCCAAAGCATTAATGGCGACTCAACAAATGCATCCACCGTCGACTTCAATTACGGTTTCCGGCGCCCGGAAATGTACAAGACCCCTCTCGCCGGAACCGTCGACGCCTACGACCGCCACGTGTTTCTCTGTTACAAAAATCCCGAGAACTGGCCGCACAGTGTCGAAGATCCTGAGTCTGATCCTCTTCCGAGGCTCTTAGCCGCCGCTCTCAAGTCCAACAAGAACAACATTCACGGAAAGGTCGATTTTTGAGTTACATTTACACTTGTTTTTTGCACTGTGGTTCAAGGACGTGGTCCAAACGAGCCGAGCTTTGAAGTGTTCGAGCTCAGATTCGTTCAAAACTAGTCCATCTTGGCTCGAGCTCGGCTCATTTTTTATCGAGTTGTTTGAGCTTGGTTTGTTTACAAATGAGCTTCTATACTGAGCCTTGTCTCTGTAATTGAGTTGAGCGAGTCTAGCTTTTACGAACAAGTCTAGCTACAACTAACCCAAGCGCGACTCGTAACAAAACGAGCAGAGTCCATAATGAGCCGAGCCTCAAGCTGTTTAGCTCGGTTTGTTTGCAGGCTGCAGCCCTACCCGCGTTTTAAATGTTATTAAACTTATAGTCGTTTTTGCTCAAAACTTTAAAATTATATACGGTTGGTCCGCTCAGTACGATTTTGAACAATTCAAACACTTGCCCAAGTGGTGTCAGAGCTAGGAAGTCATGGTGGAAAAGCGGTCCGATAAGTGGTACTAGGAAGTTATGGGTTCGAGTTGCGGGAGCGTCATCGCGAGGGAAGGATTGTTGGGCCCGGAGTGTCTCCATGATTTGGTTACACAATGCCACTCCTTGCGACCGTTCTAAAAGTAGACTTGCGGGTGCGATGTCGAATGTCATAAAAGATTTAATTGAAGCCTTTGCTAACCCCAGTTGGCTTTAGGAGAGATGGTGGAAAAGCAGTCCGACACATAACATTTAATTTGTTGTGGTTTTTTCTTCTGCTTTACCTTTCCTCCGATTTCTTTCTGTTGTGAGGCTGTCTTGTATTTTATGGAGGCCGAGGGCTAGAGAAGAAGGTTGCTTGGGAGTTGAGCCTTTTTTGCGTGAGGTGGATGTTCATCTCTGCCGTGGATGCGAACCACATCTAGTTTGCGTTGTCTTGTGTTTTGTCTTTGTTGATTGTGCAGATCAAATTCATATTGTTATTGCATAATCCTATCCAACCAAAGTTGAGCGGTTAAAACTGTCATTTGAACAGATTCGATTGACGATGTGTGAGGGAAGCGATGGTAGAGAGTCTTCAAACGGGGACATCTTAATTTTCCCAGATATGATAAAATATAGGTAATGTATCTGAGCTAAGGTCGTGGTTGATTGGTCGGACAAATTATGAGGGATATATCATGTTGTAAAATGATTAGCCCGCCAAACTAATAGTGAGGCCACATTCAGGTTTGTAGGATTGGTTGTCCAACACATATGCAATCCCTCCATCAAGTGTTGGACTCAACCCGGACAATGATAATCCAATCTCATACCTAATCCAACCAATCACACGGGCCAATAAAAGTTTTCATGTATCTGAGATTGAGTACAATGACTTGTTTGGCCTCTTTTCCAATCCATACTAGAGCTCAATCCTTCTTTTGTCTTGTATGGTGTAGGGGTTTGACACATCTTGATGTGGATGCTTTCGTAGACTATGTTTTTGTGAAGGGTTCCCAATGGGCGTCAGGAATGGTGGAGATGGAGATGCTGAATGGTTCGTATGTATTTGTGTGTTGCCATAAGAATCGAGACCGGAGATGTGGCCATTGTGGCCCTGTTCTTGTAGAGAGGTTTAAAGAAGAGATGCTATTCCGAGCCACGAAACGTCAAGTGTTTGTTAGTCCTTGCTCTCACCTTGGTGGGCACCAGTATGCTGGAAACTTGATAATTTTCGGCCCACGTCTTGAGGGAAAATGTGAAGGTCATTGGTAATTCATTTCACAACTTAATTATTCGACGAAAATAACGAATTTGTGTTTGATTCTTAGGAAGATGGTTGCCGATTTTACTTATTTGATGTAGGTATGGCTATGTAACTCCCAATGATGTCCCTGTTTTGCTTGATGAGCATATCGAGAAGGGAAAGATTATGGAACGACTTTGGAGGTTGGTTCAGTTGTAATTTTATGCTTACAATTGCTATCTAATTGCTGCTTCTGACTAATGAGGATGAGGGGGTTACTCTCACTACCATAACATCCCCCCCGGGCTGCTATCCTCAAATTTCTTTCAAAACTAGTTTGGGTGTGAACTAAGTTGTGTATTTCTAACTTGTGTTTGTATTCTAGTTAAATGCAACAGAACTGGTACACTACAGTTTCCTAGTAGCCTGTTCCTCAAGTTGGAAATTAATCATCTCAGTCCAGGGTTATCTTTGTTTATGGGAAGTTCACAACATCTCATGTTATATTCATAATAACATGCTGATTGACAATGCTAAATACTAACAGTATGCCTCAAGTTCACCTTGCAATGATCCAGTATTTAATTAATTTATTTTTGTGACTGATGACTGTGTACCTCTTATTCTGGTGTTAGCTCCGACATTTACATGTATTTCCATTGCTTTCCTATCAATCCAAAGTGAGTTTTCATTTTCCAGTGAGGGTGTGGTCAAAAAGTTGCGTCATGGAAGTTCTGCTATGAAACCTTTAGGAGCCTCCTTTCTGTAGTTGTTTTACTGATCTATCCACTATGCCAGCCAAATTAGTAATGGCTGTCGTCCTTACAATTTTGTGAGTAATATAAACGCGTTGCAAAGACATGCACGAAAGGTTGTTTACTGGTACATAATTGTGATTTCTGTTTTATCTATTGCTTGCACATAAAGAGCAAGCTGCTGGCAAGGCTGCGGTAATGACAGTTAGTATATGCAGGGGCCAAATGGGTAGTGATGCAAGCAAGAAACTGGTAGAACCAAAGCTTCAAGAAACTAGTGCTGGGATCAGCGACAAGGGAAGCAGTGGATCAAAAGCTGGAGCAGTCTGTTGCTCTGATGCTGATGGGGTTTGTTGCCTTGAAAGGAACGAAGCCATTGGAGAAATGAATTTGAGAGAAGGCACTGGAACTAAGAGGCTTGGAAGACTATAACCACATAAAATGGAAGGGAGAAAGGGTGATTCCTGCTGCTGCAGCTATAGTTTACAGTGGCATCCAATTGCAGCGCCGTTCTTTTTATTGGTTTTTGAGTACCTGTTTGTTGACTTGATAAACATGTAGGGGTTCGGGTTCCTTTAGAAAATCTCCAGTTAACTGCTAAAAGTTGTGGGAGCTCGACGATTCCATGTCATGTATTTTAGGGAAATTCTGTAGTCCACAAACAAATAATCCCTCTAGCTTGGGGTATGATCCAATGTGAACTGGTTACAACTTGCAAAGCAAATTTTTTATTTTGGTATGTATACTAGTGATAAAGGCCATCTTTTTCTTTAGCAGAGATTCGTCTCTTGGGTTCAGAATACACGGAAAACTTGACTGAAATTTAGTGAGTACAAATGCGAAAATATGAAGGCAGGAAGAATTTCAGAAGAAAGACAAGATTTGCAGGATTCACCAACCAAGGTTTATGTCCAAGTCGCAGCGGCTTTAGTTTTATGGTTGCAACTTGCAAGCCTTACTCTCAATCTTCGCCCTGCTCCCCTGTAACCACCCATCTAATTGCGGCGGAGTTGATTTCACGGCTGCGATCACCGGTCTACTCGTCGCAGAATTAATTCCACGGCACTTGCGGCTCGGTATAAGTGAGATCAGAATTGAACTACACGTTGATATTTTTCATGGCAGCCAAAAAGAACACTAGTAAGACCAAGTAATGTTTGGATTTGAGTCTCACACCTGGGTAATAGTACTGAGTATAACCACATATATAGTTGAAGTGCTTGATGATTGACACTTATACAGAAATTAGGTGTTGAAAAAAGGAACTGGATTCTAAAACAAATTCAAGAAACATATCTTCAAAATGAAGTACTATTGTTAAGCCATTTTCACTACGAAACTCATGTGATGTCTGTTGACAAAATTTCATCTCAAAGAGATGATGATAATGATGGAAAAGTTGAGCAATTAGAAAATATGATTGGAGATTAATTCTCAAAATTTTTCATAAATATACAAATGTTTACACTGCCAGTGTATATAATTTATTCTCATATGATTCTAGAGTCTCCTTTTGAAAAAAAAAAGAAAAGAAAAGGGCAAGAGGACTCGAATACTGATGCATCTAGAATCCTGATGCATACCCCCTAGATATCCTGGTGATGATTCGCATGAGACGGACACATTTTTATGTGCTAATGATATTAAGAGTGTGTTTTCGCTAAACTAAATGGACTAAAATATCTATATTTTCACGGATATCTAAGCATGTCACTTCTCTCATATATATCAACAAAAATTAGTAACAACAACTTGATTATTGCTATTAGCCTGAAGACAAAAAAAAATTTATTAGTGAAAACGCATCTTAAAACTGAAGGTTGTGATTTGGAATGATTATATTATTGTTTGATGTCAAACTAATCTTATTATTTTCACAAATTGAATTGATATCTAGCAAACAAATCATAAACATTTTAACATGTGTGTATGGCAGCCACTCCTACAAGTATTATGTCAAAATGCAGAAATGAAGTAGAAAATACAGAATTCAAAAATTAGCTTCAGAATTCTGATCATAACTCAACTCACCACATCTTTTACAAAATCGAGTATGCACCTAAGGGTGCAAACGAGCCAAAACCGAGTTTTGTACTTTTTAAGTTCATTTATTAAAAGAGTCTAAAATTTGGAGTTTCTATAAACGAGCTGAGACTATAGAAATGAGGCGAACTTTGAGGTGTTAGCACTCCGCTCGTTTGTTGCACGAGTTTAAAACTCAAGCTCAAACTCAGCGATTCGAGCTTAGCCTTGCCTTGAGCTGCTTGCAAACCTTGAGCTGCTTGCAAACAGCTCGCTTCATTTGTATCCACCTTGTATAGTATTTTTTTGGGAAGCCACCTTATAGTTCAAACATCTACATCTGATCTACAATTCATAAATTAATACTATAATTAGCTCCTTAAAACCAGAAGACATCTTTTTGTTTCTCACATTTGTCCCATTTGATTTTCCCTCCATCCATGTTCCTCCTCTTCTCCTCTGGAGTGTGCCTCAAAACAACGCTACTGTTCCCGACCGAAATCCCGCGCCGCGCCGGGCCCGATCCGGCCACCGGACGGCTGATCGGAGCCGACCAAAAATTAAAAAAAAAAAACCTAGTGGGTTTGCGCGAGAATCAACGGCATCCGATGTGTGTAGGTGGCCGATCCAAACACTCCATTTTTTTGTATTTTTTTTAGAATTTTTAATCGGCTCCAATCAGCCGTCCGGTGGCTGGATCGGGCCCGACGTGGCGTCGGGATTTCGGTCGGGAGTTCCCGGTCGGGATTCCTAGACTTTCTGCCTCAAAACCATGAAAAGTAGTACCAATTTCCTCTGGAGTTGACTCTCTCGATTGCAGTAGCTTGATGACGCTTGCATGACGCCGAACCCTCACATGCCTCAGCTCCCTTTTCGCACGCCGTTCGCGGCGTTGTTGGTCTCCCCTCTTGCTTTGCTTAATGGTGGTACTCTACCTTACTTCTTTCCGTTAAAGTTCCTCTCCCCCTCTCTCTCTCTCTCTCTCTCTCTAGAAAAACACATACTATAAGTCACTGGTCATATACCCACCCCAAGATTTACAAAGCAGGAGCCGTTTCTTGATCTCAACAACATCAACAATGAAACCCTCTTCTCCTCTCTCCCACTTCCCCTCCCACAAGAAGGTCATTTTCAGCAATACCCTTTTCCATCTTCCCCCTTCTCAACATCTACACAAATATACACACACAGCATGCATATATCTACACATGCGCAAATGCATTGGTTTTAACGCATTTTGTTTTGATTCGAAGGCATTTCAAATGGGTTTATGGTCAATTTGGTGAGGAAAGGGAAGAAGCCAATCAAAAAATATCATCTTTGTACTTTTCTCTCCATTTCTCACCAAATTACTCAGTCCAAATGTGTGATTCAGCAAAAAAAAAAAATTGATCTTTTCTTTTCTTGTCGCATTGTTTTTGATGAAATTTGTTTTGATTCACAGGCATTTCAAATGGGTTTGTGGTCAATTTGGTTATCTGGGATTCTCTTGATTGCTCTCTCTTTCTATGCTACTCAGAAGCTTCCTTCCTCAATTAAAGACCAGATCAAGAATACCCAGATGATTTTCCCCCGTGGTCGAAGCGATTCGGGCACTCCAACAATTACTATATTCACGGCGCCTAGCCCCCCTCTCAGTGGTTCAGTTGGGGCAAGGCAGGTTCAAGCCATTCGATCTTGGATTGGTTTGTCCCCAAATATCACTGTTGTTCTGTTCACGCAAGACCCTTCTGTTATTTCTTTTGCAGGTCAATTTGGTTCTAGGGTTTCAGCTGAACCTGATATCGATTTCACGTAAGGCCTTTTCATTTTTGGTGTATGCAGTTGAATTATTTGCTAAGCATGCATAGTTTACACTGTTGATTTCTTTGCTAATATAAGAGTCTCTTTGTAATGTTTGTTTCTTTTTAGTTCAATACAGTTGCCTTGTTGTGGGAAATAATAACTAACTTTAATGTGTCCATGTTATCTGAATTGAGCAATTATCTACAGCATTTTTGCTTCATCAACGAAATTTGCACGAGGGGGAATATGAGTTCAGGATGAGACTATCAGTCACATTTCAAAAATAACGTTATGTGATCTTTGAAGTTTTTGTGTTTTGATGGCAATCGAATATAGAGAATTCATTATTGCAGCGATGAAAAAGGCAGCACCAGCCAAATGTTAGGAATATGCGGAACCCTCTAACACGGGATATAGGGCATATGAATGCAGGAAATATAAGAACTGATAGCAAAAATATAAGAACAGCTTATTTACGTGATTCACCCAATGTGGGCTCTGTTCACGATAGTTGTGGCTGTTTCACTATGGTGGAGAGAGTAAAGTAGATACGTAGTATGTTGGAGTAGCCATATGTACTCTTAGGGGTTAGAATTTGGATCCACGAGGACCACGACACGTGTGGGAAGTTGGACAATACCATTGGGCTCCACAATCCTAATATCAAACTCATTGGGTTGTGAACTTCTTGCGTTAATTTTAAGCCGATTGTTTATTCCACAATCAAATGGAGAGACCCATCACAAAAGTGTATATGCCTGAAGGTCTAAATGCTGTTTCTAAAAAATTATCGTTGTTACTTTTTAGTCCTTAGGGATATACGAGGTTTCGAGGTTTTTGATTTTGCTGTTACGTGAGGTCTTTAATATGTCAACTTTTGTTTTTACGGTCATTTGTCCATTCCTCTGCAGATATCAATAACCATAGTCGTGCAAAAGTTGTATGCTCACAGCTGTAAATTTACTTGATTTGGCTAGTGGTGCGTGTTATTGAAATGTATAGTGGTTATATACGTGAAATAGATGGTGTTAAACAACAGAGAAATAGTAACATAGGATTAAGAAAGATAGCAAAGATGTCAAAATAATTGTTGGCGTGCAAGGTTGAAAATCAATTTCATTCAAGATGCAATATATGTTGAGGGCATGTCAGAGTTTAATCCCTTGTGCTTCACAAGAGTAAATGCACACAATCACCATATATATTGATTCAGGGTTTTGTTCTGGAGCATTATCTTCACCATATGGTAAGGTGTGTAACATCATTATTGACAATTTGAATATTTGCAAAATGTTTGTTGGTTCTATTATTCTCTTTCAAAATTTCAAAGTCAATCTTGCTAGGTGGAATCCTGATATGTGTCCACAATTGTGTAGGTTCCTCAGCACACCATACTTTCACTCAATGGTTGCAAGATCACTGGCATCCCTATCAGATATATCTGTCATTATTGATTCCGAAACCATTCTCTTGCCTGACTTCATTTTGGCTCTAAGTTATGCTCACAAACTCGACCATGATTGGCTCCTTGTTTCTTCCTCAAGACATGTCTCCTACTTCCCTTTTCACTTGGATAAAGATGGGAAACATTGGCTGGGAGAGGATGGCAAACAGATTAAAACCAGAAAGGTAGGAAATAGGTATCCGATACAGATTTGACGTGGGTGGCCTCTTGGGTAACTTCCATTAAAATCGTACTCTCTTCCATCAGTTGCAGGGGTTTCTTGGTAAGGCTTGGAAGTGGAAGCATTGTGAAGAGAGGATGCTTCTGGCTTGGAACAATGGAGACCTTCCTTTACATAGTGGAGTGCTTCCTCCTTTCTTGTTTGGAAAAGGGCTTCACAACAGCTGGGTTATTAATGAGGCCTTATCATCTAAATATAGATTTGTATTTGATGCAAGTTTGGCCATCTCAAATTTCTATCTAAATCCTCTTGACCAAGGGTCTTATCAATCGTTTGGAGTTTCCAATGTTACAAATAGTGGAAACAGAAGTTGGGAGAGTGTCGGAAATTTGCAACTTGGGTCTCTGTACGGAGCATTATATTTCCATGAAGCTAACTACTCTAACATGGTTAAATTTTGCATGAACAACGGGCAATATCTTTTCGTGAATTCCGCAGAAGCTACTGCTTACCCGTTTAGACACCAGGGGTCTTTGTTCTTAAGGAAGGGAAAGATCTTGGGATCCAGGATAGGGAAAAAAGTTGCAGATTGTGTTAATGGTTTCAAATCACTACACGATACCAGGGACTGCTATGTGAAGGACCAATTGAAGCCCTCAAATTCACTATCTCTTCCTTACTCTTTAGAAATGCTACTTTCTGGGCTTTCAGACAAGAATAGAACAGTTGTTCTAGCAATTGCTGGATATAATTACAAGGATATGCTAATGAGTTGGGTCTGCAGATTAAAAAGTCTCCTCATCTCAAATTTTTTGGTTTGTGCTCTTGATCCTGAAATATACGAGTTTGCTATTTTACAGGTATTCTAGTTTTTCACCCTAGGTTTCAATTCATACATATGTAGCGCTTGTTAACTGATGTGTTTTCTATGCATATGTTGGGAGTCCTTAATTGTAGTAGGGAAAGACCTTACATGTTTTACTGCAGTCATTCATATATTCGTATTCGGTTTAACCCTATTATTCTCTCGTAGGGCCTACCTGTTTTCAAGGATTCACTTGCTCCTACCAACATCAGCTTTAATGACTGCCACTTTGGAACACTATGCTTTCAGAGGGTGACCAAAGTGAAGTCTAGATTGGTTCTGCAGATACTGAAGCTGGGTTACAATGTGCTTCTGAGTGACGTTGATGTCTATTGGTTTAAAAATCCATTGCCCTTTCTTTACTCTTTCGGGCCTTCGGTACTAGTGGCACAATCTGATGAATACAACCAAACAGGTTGATATAAAGAATCCCGAACTTTAAAAACTGCTCTTTTTCAATGTTCTTTATTAAATAGCAAGAGGTGATAAATTAGGATAACGACAAGCAAAATTCATAGACTAGATGAGTTGGGCAAATTAGTCTAGGATTCTGATCTAATGATGCATCCATGGTTTTGTTTTGTTTTCCTTCATCTAAAACAAGAAGAAAAACCTACATTGAAAGTTGTTGAGAGTTGTCTCGAATTCATCCTGAATTACCACTATAAAACTATAACTGCTAGGTCCACCCCATGTGCTATAATTAGTTGTACGATTAGTTAGTTACGTAAGGTGTACCTCTATGTCTCTGGGATATTTGGGGGCTGTAAGGTTTCATGTTGAGGGTTACAGGACATAATTGGCTCTTGTATTTTCTTATTGCTCTGCTGCTGATCTGTTTTTTGTGCTCGTTTCGGTATTACACAATACCAATTAACAAAGACTTCAGAAGTCAAAAATAAATAGCTGAGGAATCCTCCATTTGGTTATTCTTCCATTGTAGTGCTTATTTTCTGAACTTCTTTGCTTGGACTTTGGCATTTTTCTGTAGGACCCATAAACGTACCTCGACGCTTAAATTCTGGGTTCTACTTCGCTCGTAATGATGGCTCAACAGTCGCTGCACTGGAGAAGGTAGTGAAGCATGCAGCGACGTCCAATCTCTCAGAGCAGCCGAGTTTCTATGACACATTATGTGGGGAAGGTGGATCCAATCGTGTGGGCCATGACAGGTGCTTTGAACCTGAAACCAATCTGACCGTCCATTTTTTGGACAGAGACCTTTTTCCAAATGGTGCATACCAAGGTCTCTGGGAGGGAACAAATCCAAAAGCGATTTGCAAGAAGAAGGGCTGTTTCATTCTCCACAACAACTGGATCAGTGGTAGGAGGAAGAAGTTGGAGCGCCAGTTTTTGTCAGGCCTATGGGAATATGATGTTAACTCAAGGATGTGTGTGCAAAGTTGGCAAAAGGCTAAAGTCACAAGTTATTTCTGAAACTTGCAGATGCTTCTTGTCTACTTGGTTATTCACGTCAAGGAGAAAAGTACAAAGGTGTAGTATTATTCCTCAGATGACATTGCATTTCTGATAATATTTGGATTTATCACTGGTCTCATCTAACAAATCTTTAAATAGGGAGCCGGCCAAGATGTTTTTCCATGGTATATGCTCAAATAATTTTGAAACAACTTAATCTATGATCGACTTCACATCTTCCGGTTACATGGGATTACAATGCTACTGGTGAAAGCTAGGGGGGAAGAGGAGGAAGGAGAAATAGTGAGGATTCGTGGAAGAGAAAGAGAAAGGAGAATAAGCAGAAGAAGAGACAAGCCAGAGGTAATGTTGAACTCATTCTAGTAGAGATTGTACAGAAACACATATAGTTGAAATTTAATATTCCATTACATAGGATTAGGATGTACACAGGATGATGAAACTAAATGTCTTAATTTTCTCAGTCTGAGCCTCTTCCACCTAAAATTTGTGTGTGATTCTCCTCCTTCATCCCTTACAGCAAAACAACTGGAGTTGGGGTTGCTGGCTATGCAGAAGATATGGGCTGTTTGTTCGGGTCAGTTCAGTACAGCTACAAAGAATCCAAAAGAAAGGATAAGTAAGAATATGCTATCATTTCGGTGGACTGGAGTGTGCAATTAAAGGGTGTCAGTGAGGATAATCCATGCGGAAGGGAATGGAGAGCGATATCAAAACGTGGTTCCTGCATCCGTGTGGATGGAAAAATATCCAGGGAGGTGTGTAGCCAGATCACAAGTCTTCAAACAAACCCATGAATCTCTTATATTGCCTGAAGAAAAGCTGTTGTGTAGACAAGAATACTGAGTAATTCCGTTGACAAGTGTATCTAAACTGGAAAGCAAGTTAGAAAACAGCAAGTGACAGAATCTGCTGAGGGTGAAGAAGAGGTGTCGGATGTGAGGGTTGTTGGATGGAGGTGGTGAGTGTTTGGAGGATTCAGTTCGTCCGACAAAGGACTTCTACGGGTCCAGAGAAAGTTGGACAAGGTGTTTGTCGAGAAAATGCTGAAAGAGAAGAAGCCCTTTGTACCCCCCAATCCAAAAGCCAAAAATGTGAGGGGCACTGGAGTGGGAGCCCAGCCTAAATTCCATACAGGAGATCTCTCTGTGATTTGTTTGTCTGAGATTTGCTCAAGTCTTTAGCTGTACTCTTTCATATCATAATATTCTACTTCTGGCATTTGTTTAGACCCTCCGAATGGATGTGTATGTTTTTCGGCTAAATTTACTTCGGGGATTATTTCCATTTTCACCTTTTCTTTGTTGGATGACAGAAATTCTCCAGTAGTTTAGTGGGATCCCAGATTTTCGAGTAGTCCAAGTTGTTATTGCTTATACCAGATGTGCGCGTCAAGATTATATGAAGAATACTGCTATGCATACAGAAGATCAATACTAAAATGATGTGATTGACTTGTAGACATATCATTTCGAACAATGACCCCATGGAAAAGTTTCGCCTTGAGAAATGGTTACTGTTTATTTTCTCTGTATAAAAAGCCCACAGGTATAGCACTTTTCTTAGAATGGTATCCCTCAGCATAAGTATGTTTTTTGGTGGAATTTAGGGTACAAATGACCACAAGAATAGCAATTTTCTTAGAATAGGATTCCTCAGCATAGGATTTTTGGTGGAATTTAGAATAACCCCGAATTGTATATTCGTCTGGCGCCGGATATAATAGCAGCATCCTTCATATCCGGCCGTTCAATTATGAAAATGCCTTTAATTCTTTATCTGCCTATTCATTCATGTCCATCTCAAAACAACCAAAATATACATATCCATCTTCTGCAAATTATTCAAACAAACCATCTACAACATACCCTTTATATCTCTGCCAATCATATCTTCCCTCATACTATATCCACCCCCAAAACTAATCCGGTCAGCAAACGGGCCTTGGGTCAAATTTTTTCCCTTGTAGTTGGAGTTGAGAAAAAGTGAACAAACCCTCACATACGAAATTGTTAGGCACTATCCACCTAACGTACATATGTTTTCCATAGCCCCCCAAAATGGTTCAAAATGCCCCGTAGGATATGATTCAGAGATTGAAAGCATCGCTTGACTTTTTCATCCAGCTTTGGGTGGTTATGCCCTGGACTATACTTCATGAACACATGGACACACGTATGAAAGTGAGCACTTTATTCCCTTTGGCATTCGAAGGTGAATATGAGATGGAAAACGATAGGAAGTATGGAGCAGAAACCAGCCCAAATTTGAACACACACCAAAAAAAAAGAAAAAGAGAGAGAGTTGTTCAATTCAATTCTTGAAATGGACATTGTTGATGTTTTTTCTTAAAGTGTCCCGCTTCGGATAAGGCTACGGTTTACGATAGTGTTAGAGCATGTCCAAGAGAGGTACCAAAGTTTTATACCAGATATAAATTTGATGACCTGTGAGAAATTGAAGAGCCATTTGTAAGTTGCACCACATGCGCTCCGAGGGACTCTTCAAACCTTTATTTTATTTTATTTTTTATTCTTTGATTTTGAGGGACCCATTTTGTCGAAGAAAGAGAAATTCACAGATCATAAGCACTATGATTGATGATTAAACAATTTAAAAAGAGTCATTTCTCACTCTTCAAACTTGTGAGACCGAAAATGTTGTGGCAAGTTTACTGTCCTCTTTGGTTAATGCCTTTTGCTGACATACCACTTCAAATATAATGTTACCACTATTGTTTACGGACTTATCAACAACTTGAACATGTCACATAAACTTGAACGTGAGTGTGTGTGGTTATATCACTACTCTTCTCGGAAACGTTGATTCCCATTGCATATTTGCATGCATCTGCCACGACTCATGCAATGGTTAAGTAAGTGTTTTTTTTTTTTTTTTTTCCTTTTTTTTTATTCAAAAATTCATTTACAACTCCAAGATCCGCACAAAACATGACAATTAGAAGAAGAGAATAAATTTTATCTACCGCCGGTGTAAAATCCCACTTTTTCACCACCGTCCATTATGAGACCTACCAAGTGTCTATTCTTGTGATATGAACCGTTCATATTTTTAGGTGGTGTTCCAACTAAAACAAAAGGGAAGGTTTTGGAAGAAGAAGGTAATTTTAAGGTCAAAAATCATGTGTTGACAGCAAATAATTTTCCTACCAATATGGATCTTGTTTGATAGATCTCATTGTAATCTTTCAAATGGTGCAAAAAAAATTGAAAACTTATTTTCCATTTTCATTATATTTGAGTTTGAAATTACCTTATTTTTCCAAAAACCTTCCTTTTTTTTTAGTTGGAACACCCCCTAAGACCCGCAGTATTGTATTGCCATGTAAAAAATCAGCTTGAGCGGAAGTCGAT
Organism: Rhododendron mucronatum var. ripense; assembly: GCA_019656295.1. Classification (NCBI taxonomy): domain Eukaryota; kingdom Viridiplantae; phylum Streptophyta; class Magnoliopsida; order Ericales; family Ericaceae; genus Rhododendron; species Rhododendron mucronatum. The sequence goes on along the minus strand of BPLT01000075.1, from coordinate 1,177,242 downwards.
AGATATATCAAAATTTAAATTTTGGTGTATAAAATAGATGATCTGATTTTTGTCAATAATAATAAATATAAACTGTCCATTTTACAAAGCAAAATTCTATTTTTGATACTTCTATCGATCTCAGATCAAGTTTATTTTTTACATAGATACACTACTATGTGGGGTCTATAAGATGAACAGTTCAGATCAATAAGAAACACACAGTAAGATCGAAAAAGATAATAGTAGAAACGTGAAAATTTTCACCGCTAGGTGAAAGAATTTAATCTCTTATAAGAAAGTCCTTCTAGTGTCTAGAACGCCTTGAACTTTCCAAAATTCAAAGTCCACCTTCAAAGCACCACATAATATCAGTAACGAGAATTCATCCCATATCGCATTTTAGTCCTCTAGAAAGACTTCAAGAATATCAAAAGAGAGAGAGAGTATATTCTCATTACAATTTTCAAACGTCGTGCAAAAGTATACAAAAGCCACTACAATTTGGACCCCCACAAGAATTTCTTGCAGAATGTGGATGGACAGTACTATTGGCCCACTTTTGTGAGGGTGCCAAGACCGAAGCAGAATATCATATACACTTTTAATTTGGATTGAACGGGACAATTCTAAATTTGAATCGTTCATTGTTGCAATTAATAATTCGCATTTCCTCAAAAAAGACTCTTACTGGTAAGAATAAATTGAGCTCTAGCAAATCCCAACTATTAATTATATCAATTTATAGTTTTGATTCGAACCATTTTTTTTCTTCCTCTTCTTAATTAATGAGACTGCTTGGAGCTTTGACCCTACTAATTATCGGAAAACATGTATTTCTTCTTGTTGTACATATTAGTAATTACTACTTATGGGGAGGTGCTGTGCGGCACCGTGCATATCTAGACCGTCCGTTCTGCAATCTAACGGTCTAGATTTGATATTTCATCTCGGCATCCCCCGTTCCTATTTACCGTCATTGTTCACTCTCTTAAGATTGTATGACTATACCATTTGCTGCTCTAACAATTCAGATAAACCCAGTTGGTTCCAAAATTATATTAATGCATTTCTAATCATAGGGCATGCACCATTTTGTCCTCCTTAGTCCTTATCCCGGGGCAGTTTATGAGACCACCAGGTTCTAGCTAGCCTAGTAGGGTCCAAAGGCATGCATGCAGGACCATATACATGTTCCAAAATTTGGCATGCAGTAGATTATTGAAACCAGCTAGACAACTCCTCTTCACTTCCTAAAAGAAGCTGCATCGTATTGTTGTGGTTTTTTTTTTTCAATAGAATGTAGGGTGTTCTGGGCTAACTTGCGCGCACCTTGGACTAATCTCTGCAGCCTCTCCCACAGCCAGTTTACACATTTACGCCTAGGAGTGAGGTGGCCCAAGAGTTATTGATAAAAAGTATTGAACCTGAGATCTTAAGATGGAGCAATCATTGAAGTCGCAGACCAATACCACCCTGCCAACCCCTTGGGGTGGTATTGTTGTGGTTTTGGTGCTTTCTTCTCCGAGTCTTCTTCGGTGATGGTAATCTTTCTATTTTTAGAGTTTGTGAAGGATATCAATGTTATTTTCAAAAACAAGTTATTCTAGTTTTCAATTTGTGAGATCTAAAAGATGGAACATCGAAGTGGGAGGCAGGAAAGACCCCAAAAGCCACAACAACACTGCGGACCTAAAACATCTAGACCGTTGATTGCCGAGATCAACGATCGGAATGTGCACAACGCCATCCCCTAGTTCTTGATCGGGTATATATATATCAATGAATGCCACATGAAAACAGTTTTATGATTTTATCTCCCCAAAGGAAGTTCTAGATTCTGAATGACTAATTAACGACTAATTAACGCCAAATGCAGGCTTATCCCTCCACCTACTTACGAGGTGTCCAATAAAGTCCGAGCAAAACTCCGCATGAATTGGCTCCAACAGAGGTAATAGCACATGAGAAATTTCAAATTTGAAATCTAAAGGAAAAAAAAAAAAGCCCCTAAGTTTTGGGCCTTAACTTGAAACGTCTAAATGACTCAGTAGACCTGTACACCGGTCTACACCATGAGTAATTAATCAATACTCTTAGAGTATATGAACAATATATTCTCTCCTCTTACATGACATGCGTTTCTCGTGTGGACCTCATATGTTTTTTTTGGTAAGTAACCTTATATGTTATGTGAGAGGGGGAAGTATACTGTTCATATATACCGAAAGTATTGAATAATTTTTGCTACACCAGTTACCATCCCTATACACCGGTCAAATACGAATAGCACGTCAATGGTGGTGACACGTGTGGTCTCACACGCTTTTGAAATATCCCACAAAACGACAGCCGATCCGGCCGCAGTCCCAACTTGGATTGCCCGTTAAGTCACGTAATGTGTGCGGGTGCGGGAGTGGAACGTGAAATCATTTTTTAAAAATTTATTAAATGACTAAAATTTGGAGTGCAAAAATTGAGAAAGCGAGCGACAAATGTAGAACGATAATTGTTAAAGAATATGTAACTAAGAGGGACCAGCCACCAGCCCACCCTAGAAAATTTTACAGCGCTGTGTGGGTATCATGTGGTGTCCGCTCGGCACATCGCGAGTCGTCTATTGCGTTTTGGATAGTTCAGATTTGAAGAGAGAAAAAAAAGAGTTTCAATCCAAATCGTCTAAAAGTATATTGAATGACTCAGATGTATCAAGTGAGTATCACGTGCGATATATCCCATTCAGAACCGAAAAATTTCTCGCCCACCCTCCTAATGTTTTGCTTTAGATTGTTCCTCTGGGGCCCAATGCTTACGTGGAAGAGCAATTGTAAGGCCCTGGATTTTAACCGCGTATCTCTAATTCCAAAATCAACTGGTAAAGGGAATTCAAAGTTTCCTTCACCCAAACAGGAAAAATGTGGATATACCCATCAAACACTCTTAAAAATGTTATTCCACGGCCTATAGGCATTGGATACGAATATATTAAACAAAATCAAATTAATTATTTGACTATTGTAAACGAGAAAAATACAAGGCAGTCGATGTCAGACGTTGAGTCTGTCTGATGCAAACAGCGGCACTCGCGATCCGATGTATGTTCATACCTAGAATTAACAGTCTCAAAAGAAATAAAGTACTAGTCAAAGGTAATGGACAACAAATATCCAGAGACGATCAGATAGATTCCAACCAAATATGAACGCACCAGTGAACTTCCAAAAAAACTACAGATCTGACAAGCATCCGCAAGTTGTCCAGCCGAAAACATCATGCAGGGTAAGAGCATTGTTGACACGGATAACATTGTGAAGAAATACCGTCTTCGAAGGAATCCAATCTGTAGACAAATATTTGTCCAAAGATGAAACTAAACTTGCGAGAAAAACTCTCATAAATCAAACGACAAGTTATTGACCTGAAGAGACGGAAGAAAAGAAGATAAAAGTATAGAGGCCTTCCCTTTCCACCGCCCCATAATTAAGGGTGTGAAACCCTAACGGAGAAGAAAGATACCGGTCCATCGCGGCTAGGTCTTGGCGCGTTCTTTCTAATGATTCCTAGCTGATTGGAGCTGTTTGATCGCAACATGCATGTAGGCAGATTTGGCGCTTTCTTTCCGATAAAATTGACCTCATGATAATTGACTTGTTTCCCCTACTTTATTTTGCTGGCCGGTAATGCTCATGAAGTGGATGCCACAGGCATGTAAATGAACCAAGCAAAGTGCATGATTCTTCAAAAGGATAAGGAGATAATGGTGGGATATGCTTCGGGCCCTTTCGACAGAATACCTAAATAGAATGAGAGAGAAAAGTTGAAATGAGAGGTGAATGACAAGGTGGATTCGGAATTGGAAAAATTATTATTTGGTTTCGGAGCACCGTCATGTGGTGCTCCAAAGGCTTACACCGCCACATGATTGCACGGAGCCCCGAATTAAGTGTTTGAAATCCACGTAAAAGTGTGATGATAGAGATTCCTAGAGCAACGCCATGCACCGCACTAAATAATCACTCCAACTTGGAGTTGAGATGTGCAACATCATAGAGTACTCCACCTTTAGTGTGGGATCCACTTGCATGGACAGTTGGACACATGACATGTTCCAAGTGAGAGCCATTATTAATTTATTAGGAGCACTGTTCCTCTGGATTAACCTGACCAATCAAATGCAGGACAACTGTTAGTCGAATATCAGCCAAAAAAAACCCTGAAATTAGGCAGCAGATTTCACAGAATACATTGCTAGAGAACGAAACCATCATCAGAACCACCGGGGTGGTAGTTTTAGTGCCCGAGGCAGCTGGGTTAAAACCTTAAAACCTGGCCTCCTCCTCCCATCGGTCCCAGGTTTGAGTCATTGAGTCTACATAGGAGTTAGGACCAGATAGTTGGGTTGTAGGGATATTATGTTAACTTGAATTCCAAGGTGATGGATCCCGCAATATATATGATTGTGGACAAATATTCTCCCTCTCGAGCGGGTCATCTATGGGTCAAAGCCAAACATTCCAGGACGGGTGGATTCTCCTATAATCACGCCAAAGGGATCAACTATATACGGTGGTCGCACGCCAACCCACCTTTTTCCTGAGGGAAAAAAGAAGGAAACCATTGTCAGAAAGATGCCAATTTCACCACCGGTGTAAAATCTTACTTTTTCACCACCGTCCATTATGGACCCCACCAAGCGTCTATTATTATAATCTGAACCGTTTATATTATAAGACTCGCAGTATAGTATTGCCATGCAAAAAATCAGCTTCATCGAAAGTCAATAGATTTTTCAAAATTTGAATTTTGGTTTATAAAATGGACGATTTGGTTTCTGTCAATAATAATAAAGATAAACTGTGCATTTTACAAAATAAAATTTAATTTTTGATACTCCTATTGATAACCGATCAAGTTTATTTTTTGCATGGATACACTATTATATGGGATCTACAAGATCAACTGTTCAGATCAACAATAAACACATGGTAGAACTGAAAAAGGCGATGGTGGAAAAGTGGAAAGAATTTAATCTCAAAAAGTTGATGTAGAGTTTAGATATATTAGATTTTCGAGACAAAGAGGCAGAAACATTTGTGAACCACAAGAACTGCAAGACATACATACACACACACACACACACACACACACACACACATATATATATATATATCACCTACTATAATCGTGTAAAGTTTCTGTTTACAACGAAACAGATTAGACTACCAACTAATTAACCAACTCCCAGGACCCTAATGAGCTCAATTGGCTTAACATATGTCTACATAGGTTGGGTGGGAGCTAGAGTGGCAGCACTTAAACCATACGTTGAGTGGGAGCGACAACACGTAAGGGGTTCGTTCACCTTCCGATCAAGCTCACATGTTCGACTCTCAGAACTAAGAAGAAAGTTTTGGGACCACTCGAGGTTTATCAAGTCAGTATTTTTAAAGTCTCATTATTAATCGAAATGTACGCTGACGCCGACACCTGATTCTAGGAAACATAAGTACGTAGGTATACCATGTTTAATAATTGCTATGGGGTGTTGGAATGTTGGTATGGAGGATTACTTATATATGGATATGGATATACTGGGTTCCACGTAGGCCCTTATAATAGCACATTAATTTGTTTTCTGAATAAAGTCACAACCATATAGTCCAAGAGAGAATTATATTAGTAGCACATTAATATGTTTTTTGGTCTATTATATTAATAATGTATTAGCAAATAGCAATACCACTCTTAGTACAAACTTTTTTATTTCCCATTATATATTTCACCCCAGGGCCGTCTGGACATTTTGAGGGCCCGAGGCAAAATTAACCTCAAAGTTGTGCCCTTTAATTAGTAGTGTTACAAACAGATAAAATAATCAATAAATCAATCTAAAAATGAAAAACAAACATATGATAAGGTAGATTGGATTTCCAAAAGTAGTGATTATTACAAGAACGTAAAAGTATAACTCTTGTTGCATTTTAATTTATTGACAAAAATAGTAATTATTACCCCAATTAATGTTTCATGCAATTTCCTTTTCAACATATGTATGTGTGTACACACACAGGCACATGGTGGTTTTCCTATCAGTCCTCCAGGATTTTAAACAAAATCCGCACCTGAGGGGTGTAAACGAGCCGAGCCGAGCCGAGCCGAGCTTCGGCGAGCTCGAGCTCGGCTCGTTTCCTTAACGAGCCTAAAACTCGGGCTCGAGCTCGGCTCGAGCCTTAGCGAGCCGAGCCCTTATTGAGCCGAGCTTAGCCATTAACTAAACGAGCCTCTCTTAATCGAGCCGAGCCTCCCTTAACGAGCCGAGCTTTTGTTGTTTAGTAAACGAGCCGAATACTCGAGCTCGAGCTCGGCTCTTTTAGCCGAGCCGAGCTTTAACGAGCCGAGCCGAGCCGAGCCGAGCTCGCGAGTAGCTCGGCTCACTTACAGCCCTACCACCTGTTCTCTTAGTCATTGGATTGTGTTTTCCATGATCCGGATCTGCGGAGGGTTTATGACCGGTTACAATTAACTTTTTTTTGGAAAAATTTCATTAAAATCTGGACTATTGAAACACGATCAACGACTGAGTGGTGATACTGATTTTGTTTAAAATTTGGGATACTTGATAGGAAAACCACTGTGTGTGTATATATATACTTAAAAAAACACATTCAATCGTTCTTGTGACATGATCGAGCAAAAATAAGTTTTAATCCATTTCAACTTTAAAAAGCTCTTTCTCCCAAGAACAACTGTGTAACGAAAAAAAATCAATAGAATTCTATATGAAATCGATGCATTTGGAAAATAACCATCCATCGATGTCAAATAATTCAGCACTTCAGTTTGCATTCGTGTTTGTAAGGTTTATTCATGGTAATGGGCTTATTTTTTATTCATAGTATTATGCCTTGTAAAATTTGGAGACTCCTAATTTAAAAAGGAAAAATTGAAGGCCCAAGGCGCAAGCCTCCTGGTCTACTTTTACAAACGAGTCTGTTCTTCCGAACCAAGAGTAGTACAGATATAATTACCTTGTTGTGCACCATCCGAGCCGTCTGTTCGATAATTCAATGATCCATATTTCATCTCGACAATGATCAACTCAGCTGCTATATACACGATAGAAATGAGATATGGACTGTCATATTGCCGAACGAACGGCTCGGTAATGTTATCAACCATGGCCATAGAGATTGTATGCATGAATGGACAAAATGAGGATTATTAATTATCTATCGATCTGGCTAGTACATGCATTCTACAGGGGCCCACATGCCATGCACAATGATTCCCTGTGGGGATTTACGGAGGAATACGACTCCAATATCGGCGGGACATGGCCTTCACCATACACCTACTCTATGAATTGTGATCCTTGGAAGAGGTACTTACAGATTAAGTCAGACACGTGGTGGCCTTTACAACATTCAAGGTGTATTTGATTCATTGGAGGAGGAGGATCCCTTTCGATCCACGAAAATGGACTGGACTGTCCAGTTTAATTACAAAATCTTTCAACTACAAACTCCGGTTGATGTGATTTCGGAATGCGTTTGTCTTGAGATAAGTTAGGTGTTGTAATTAATCTTGTTATATTTTAATACTGGTATGTTCTGAAACCATATCAAACGATATCTGAACAACTTGATTTTTTTTGGGAGGTTTAATATTCTTGACAAGAGTTTTAAAATATGACCGGGTTCGATCATTCAAATAAGGTCTGGGAAAGACCAACAAACGGACAAACCGGATGCTCTGGAGAGGAGATCACCCCTAAGTCATTACAGAAGAGACATTCATTCAGGGGTTGTATATATAATATCAACCCATGCTACTATTAGTGTAACTGCACACATTTTAATAATTCTACTTCCACCCTCAAAAAATTGTCCATTACATAAAAAAACAAATATAGTTGTAATTTTCAGATAAAGAGAAAAAATATTTTTGCACATAAAGTACATTTTATTCACATTCACGTTGGATCTTGTAGACTCGTGCACACATGAGAAGCCTAATACAAATGCGAGTTTTTGTCTAAAATGTTCGTATTATTGTATACGCATGCATTGTTGTAGGAGAGGTCGTATGCTAAAATGTGTGTTAACAATAATAGACAGAGAAGACGCAAATAAATCAGAACAGATGGGGTAATTTTTTAGGCTGCTGATTTTTTCATTCTTTTTTTTTTGTTAACGCTATTCTCCTACAATTTTATTTTTATACAAAAATACACTTATAAAAAAGCGGCGTTAACGGAAAAAAAAAAAAAAAAAGTGCCAAAATGATTTCCAATTCTTTAACTGTTAGAAGAAGAAGTAACCAGGAGTCAAACTCAAGTATGAATGTAATCTTGACTTTATTAAAATTCCTGAATTCTCTTTTGAAAAAGCAATACTCTATCCCTGGGGTCCACGGATTACGGGAATCTTCTGTTTAACAGTGCAGTAACTGACGTAACCTTTGCGCTTCCCAATTCCCATTCTACCCTCCCGCCTCCTTCGTTCCACCTCTATAAAAAACCGTCTAATGGTACCTCAGATAGGCTTGAGAAGACGCAAGCCATCTCCGCCTCTAGCCTCCTTCAATTTCCTCTCTCTCTCTCTCTCTCTCTCTCTCTCTCTCTCTCCTCCCTTTTCAAAATCTCAACAACTTGAACCTCAAGAAAAAAAAAAAAACCATGGTCGGACCTTCTCTAAATACCCACAACCTCTCCCTCAAACCCAACGCCGCCGCCGTCAAGTTCCTCTGCAGCTACGGCGGCAAAATACTCCCCCGCTACCCCGACGGCATGCTCCGCTACCACGGCGGCCAGACCCGCGTCCTCGCCGTCGACCGCTCCATCTCCTTCTCCGGTCAGTTCACTTTCCCCTTCCGTTTTCAATCATTCAAATATTCTTCGAAAATTGCACGTGTTTTCTTGTAATTAGTTGCTGTTCGTTTAGTTGGAAACCTGTTTTTGAACACATATTGATGATCGTGTGTGTGTGTGCAATTACAGAGCTAATGGTGAAACTGGTGGAGTTGTGCGGTACCTCGGTGAGTCTGAGGTGTCAGTTACCATCGGAAGACCTGGACGCGTTGGTCTCGATCACCTCAGACGAAGATCTAGCCAATCTCATCGAGGAATACGACCGAGCCACGTCTCCCAAAATCAGGGCGTTCCTCTCTCCTCTGAGATCCGTCAAAAAGATTTCTCCTCCCCCTTCCACCACCGCCGCCGCCGCCGCGTCCACAGCGGCGTCGCCGAAATCTTTTTCGATCTACTCCATTGGCTCGCCTTCTAAGCTTTCAAATCAGTGCGTCCACCAGATAGCCAAGCCCATAGCATCTCCGTACCTGTGTCCGTCGTATCCGTACCCCCAGTGTTACGATAAACTTGCCAACGGAAAGGTTCCTCAGTACTATCAGGGAAACCCTACTAGGCATGTCCACCTTGTTCACAGCGGCAACCACTGGCAATAACACTGCTTAAATTCGGAGGACCTGGACTGAAATTTTCAGTGGACGTTTATAGAACTACTACTAGGTTTAATCGTAGAATCAAAATCTAATCCACAAAAGAGGGATTGAGATTTTATAATGGATGTAAAAAAAAAATGGACTGTAAATTTTTTTCATTAGGATTGCTTTTTATGATCCGTGGCGTGAAATGAATGCAATTGTTCAGTCCTATATTTTCGATTGAGATCGTGATGGTGAGTACTGTTTCCATTTGTCTCGTGTATCCGCCGTTACAAAGGTTTTTGAGTCTTTCAATATCGTTCCGTCTTCGTAACGTATTCGTAATTCGGTGAGTGGAAAATTGGCTAATTCGTTAAGGACGACGCCTTTTTCTCCTTTGCCGCCAGATTCTTCGTAATGCGTGCCACGTTATCCGCAGTTATTTGATTTTTATACCTCACTCCGTTACGTGTCCAGTATTCTTTGATTCTCGTGCGTCACATCATCCAATCGTGTTCCCTCACCTTGTTTTCATCTGTTCATTGTATGCGTCAGTCTTTTCTCCCTAATTTTTCCCCTTTTTTCAGGGATTCCGTGATTGGTTTTGTTTCTTTGAACGGCCCGAGGTTTTTTTTTTTATTGTGTGAATATTTATCTTGTTTATTCATTGTACCTATTACATGTATCCGTATTTGTATCTATGTCCGTTTCCGTAACTCTTTTTGTATATGCAGGATTTCTGACTCTGTTTGTTGTTTCGATTTGCAGGTGATGAACCAGATTTAAGCATATATCAGGATGGCTCCAAGAAGGAAGGACCTGAGGAATCCGGGGATAGTGCTAGTGGTAATTCTTAGTGAAAAAGAAGTTAAAACATTAATAATCGCTTTTGCTTTGTTGTAGGTTCGGTTTTGTGGTTTGTTTGGTGCTTTTGGAGAGAAATTAACTTCTAGGGAGAACTATTTCATTGCTGCCAATCACAACTTCCAGAGTCCGGATATAACTATGTTTGGAGTCGTCCGATATATATATTGGCTTATGTGGATTAAATGGCTCTAGAGATAGTTGTCACTTGTCAGTTGTCAGTTGTGTCCGGAATTGTGTTTTAAAATTGAGTTCCATCCCAAATACTAAAAGCTGATTAGATGTGTTAATAGCTCAAATGACGTTTGTTGCTTGAACTACTGATTTGCTCTGTTATTTGGTTTTAGTATGAAATGAATACTGTGCGGCTGGAACAAGTAGTAGTGAACTTGTGACATCGACATCTTGATTGACCACCCCCGAAACCTTGTTAGCCTGCGAGAAGGAAGGGCGGCGCCATTTTAAATAGTAGTGGGCAGTAGTAGTTTGTGTAACGGTATCAGGAGCAGTATGATATCAGGAGTGTCAAATGATAAGTAAAGGTAATCGGGTTGTAGCGGCCATGAATTTCTTAAAATCACTTTAATGAGAAAATCATATCTAGAGCTCTTAAAGCGATAGTTAGAGTATTAACATTTGTTGCTTGAGCTAAGCGATATTCGATGGGTATAAAAATCGATAACTGTGGGAATTTTGAGTATCTCCGGTATGATGTTGTGTAAACCGGATTAGATAGTCAAAAACTGATGCTTAGCAGCCGATGCATGTAGTGGCCGCTGTTTAAAACCTTGGCATAGCGCATACTTCTGCCAAAGCCAATATATGGTTCTATCAGCAAGATTTCGTCCTCTGCAATGACAAATGCTCAAGGCATAACCAAGAACATGCTCTGCTTGAATGCATTGCTTGCTTCTTCATTCCAAGAAGTTAAGGTCGCATTGGTTGGCAAAACTTTTAGCTTGATTTGATTTTTTTTTTACTTATGCTTTGCAATAGTTAGCACTATTTATTAGAAAATTGTATGACTATGATGGAAAAATATCATGATATTAGCACCTTATAATTTTGTCTTGCAAGTATTTAATGCTACGACGATATTTGTGCTTCTTTTAATCTTGGATGAAGCCATCGAGACTTGGTGGTGACTGGTGATGGCCCAGCTGACTTGTTCTCTTGTGGTATTTGGTTTTGTTTTTTTGACCAGATTCGTTCATTCAACAGCTGCAAGGGGAAGAAGTCTTGCACAGAGGAATGGCTATTGTACTTCCATAGAAAGCCGAAAGCAGTAAGGATGGGAGTTATTTGGGGGAGGGGGGCCATTTTTTGGTATCAATGACTCAATAAGGTTTATCTGGAGCCCAACCCTCATGGTTGGTCCGATTAGTTGGTGTGTTGGCTCCGTACGCAATTGATCAAGGTTCGTTTATTGGGTTAGGCCGAAAGAAAGTAATTTCTTGTGAATTCTCTCTTCTTGACGTGAATGGCCTGGCCTACTTTCGAACCGGATGGGAGAGAGGACCAGTTAAGACGTGTAAACTAGCCCATACATCTTGATTGTCAGTCGAACCAATGAGGGAAAGATATGGAGAGCCCCATGGCCCATGACAGTTGTGCATGATAATGGACCAATTAATTTAATATATTTAAAAAATGTTTAAAAGATAGAAACAGAAAGGCACTCAAACAAAAATACAAAAGGGAAATAAACAAATTAAAAGAAAGAGACTACCCTGTTCCTTTACTATTGGAGGAGTGGGAATTAGAGGGATTAAGGCTCTCCACTAACGTAGCAGTCGGATAGAAGATGAGAACATGAGGTCATAATTAGTGAGACTGGATTGATTAAAAGACATAAAATAAAATAAAATAAAATAAAATAAATAAAGGTATTGAAAAAGGGGAAAGGATTGTTTTGTTGAAGATAAAGGAAAAGTGATTTAAGGTTTATCGTGGCCCACCCAGTGATGATCTTTTTCTTTGTGGGGGAAAAGTTTGAACATTGAGAGTCCTATGAGTAATTATACAATAGTTTTGGGGCACAAACCCGGTGATGCTCCAAATCATTATAACCCTGTGATGCTCTGAACCATTTTCAGTATTACGTGATCGTGCTTTGGGAGCACGTAATAATCAGACAAGTTGGAGACTATGCGCCATGGTTCTGAAATTTTTTTTTGGGAAAAAGGACACTCATGGGAGCACTTGTCATGCATCTACATCGAGATGAAAATTGATTTATGTGTGGTTATATATTACGAGAAGGAAAGTGAAACAGGATTTGCCGAACTGTTTGGTGGTGTTTGGGTATTAAAAGCTCAGGTTTGGCATAATATATAGTAGTAGACAAATGAAAGCAAGATATTTTACTATCGCTTCTGGAGTACTATGTGGTATTTTTACAAGGTCGTACTCATAAGATATTACGTAGACGAATTTCGTGGGTAGGATAGCACTGCACAGTTTTATTGAACTGTTAAGAAATCAGTAGTGACTCAGATAGTATATGTTGCAACAATTCATTAGTCGAGAATACCAAGTATCCACGTAGTGGTAAGAACAATTAATAATGAGTTAGTATATGTTGCGGCAATTTATTAGTCGAGAATACCAAGTATCCACGCAGTGCTAAGAACAAGTAATAATGGGTCGGAGATCTCATCCTATGAGGTCAAGTTGCCTAATGATTTCCTTCTTTAATTTATCCCATATCCATTAAAAAGATTAATAGATCAGACCATGAGATCACTACACAACCAAAAAAAAAGATGCAAAGAGTGTATTACAAGTGATAATGAGAGCATTGTCTACTTTAGTTTTTGAGATCAAAAGGGAATGTTATTTTAAGATTATCCTTTCTCCACAGCAACATCTCTAGTACTGTGTGTATTGTGATCATCCCTTACTTTGTCGATCGGCTTAATAAAGTAACAATTCAAGTGCAAGCCTAGTGATCAAAGAGTGAAATTTACGGAATTCTAAAGCCTCGAGTTCAAAATCTTCCAGGTGGTACCGATTTTTTTAGGGCCAATTCATACAACTCCAAGTTTAATTGGGATCCCACAAATGAGTGGTGTAATTTATCCCTTAGAATTAATCGAAATACGCGTAAGTTAAGTCAAAAAGTAACAATTCAAGCTGTTTCGGAACCAAGTTTTGTTTTTAGTATTTGAGGAAGAAGGATAAGCATACGTCAAATCATCCACATCGTGGACCCATTATGGGAATCCATGTTTCATTTCGCGTTAGGCATTGTCGGTCCCAGCAAATGACCCTCACACAGTGACAATGGGATGGATAATGACCCGCATATCACTTCGTATTTGATTTTTTAGGTGCCGTTTCACTTTTTTTTAAACTTTTTTTTTAAAAAGAAGTTAATTTCAAGTTCAAATATAAAGAAAATGAAAAATAATTTTTTAATTTTTTTATACTGTTTAAAAGATCTTGATGAGATCTATCAAATAAGATCCATATTGGTAGAAAAATTATTTGCATAAATACATGATTTTTGAGTTTAAAATTGCATTCCTTTTCTAAAACTTTCTTTTTTAGAAACTGGAATGTTCGGCACCACCCCGGCCAAAGTGGCGGAGTCAGGAATATGTATTAGTGGGGACACTATGAAACAAGAACTTCAACAATATTCAAGCTCCGACAACAGTACACATACCCACGGGTTGATGGATGTTGGCATGCGACGGTGGCTTGCGTCTTGCGACGTGAATAATGATTGGGAGTTTTAGGCTTGTGTAGAGTGTTATTTTGTTCTTTTTTTTGTTCGAGTGTTTTTTGTTCATCCACCTAAAAATTAGATAAAAATTACTCAAATTTACATCGTTCAGCTAGGGTTTGTACTTCGAGAATAAAATACTTTCATTTAGGGCTTCATTTTAAACGATTGAAGCAAAAAAATTAGTTCATCTCTATATTTGTTTGTATTCGATCAAATGACAGTGTCTTGCTTTAGAATTTTGGTTCAAAATCTAGACAAAAAAAGATGTATGATTTGATCAAAGTGTAACACCCCGTCCCACATCGGAAGTCTACATGGATGATCTTGGGCATATAACAAACCTTGTGGGTTACTACTAATACCTTGTGCTTAAGCTTTTGGGCCATGTGGTGTGGCTTGTGGATCAAAATCAAGGTATTGAATTAGTGATCTGCTTGGGGCGTTAAAAGTGGTATCAGAGCTTAGGTTTCGATTTTTACACTTGCATTCAGCATTGCATCTTGTCTTAGTAGAGGTTCAAGTGCCCAGAGTTCAATAGGTATTTTTGGTTGAGCTATCATCTCATTGCGTTGATCATTTGTATCTAGCTTTTACAAAAAGAAAAAAAAAGGGTTTTCAACGGAATGATACATATGTGTTGGGTTTAAAATTTTTGTTACTGAGGTTGTTGGCAGATTGCCGATAAATGCATTGTCACATGTGTATTAATCTTTTTGTTGTCATAACTAGTAAATAAAGCTAAACATTCTATCTGTTACAACATTTTTAATGTTTCAAGCAAAAGTTTTTCAGCGTAACACTCCTATGTTTGTTAATATGTAATTCATTACATTTTGATAAGTTTGCATCTATGTTCTACTAATTTCGAGGACGAAATTTTTTTTAAGGGGGAATGATGTGACATCCCAGTTTTTTAGTTTAAAAAAAAATAGTATTTTGACGCGAATAATTATATCTTTCATTTTTCTTTTTCAAACTTCTTTCTAATAAAAAAAAAGAGGACATCAACTGTTATTTACTTTATGTATTTTGAAATTTTTTCTAAACTCAAATAGCTTATATTGAAATTCTAAGTTGGGTTATAATTAGGTATTTTTCCTCGACGAGTGATTATTGAATGTGGAAAAGAAATTTCGGGCTGAACGTGTAATTAAACTAGAAAGGTTAGGTTTGTCCGTGGTCAGTTATATAAGGAAGGCATGTGGTAGGGTTTGTTTTTAGGGAGAATTTTTGATAAGTCCACTATAGCACTTTTCAAACCCATTTAGTCCACTTCTAAGTTTTATAACCCACTAAGTCCACTAATAATTTTAATGACAAAAATACCCCACCTAAAAAAACAAGGGCCTTGTTTGGATGACACGAAAATATATTTTTTCCATTTTTTCCGTTTTTGTTGCAATCAAGCCACGGCCGCCGCCACCACGGCCACCGCTGCCACCACCGCGGCCGCCGTCGCCGCCACCACCGTCGCCGCTGCCATCACGCCACATATAACGTTATATGTGTAACAAAAAACGTATTTTTTCATTTTTCTCGATTATTTTTATTGAACCCGTTACACTTAACATTTAACGTTATATATGTGACAAATTTCTCTTTTTGTTTTTTCCTATTTTTCTTATATTGATTTTTTAACGTTGTATGAGTGATAAAATTTTTCTAACATATAACATTATATGTGTGGCAAAAATTTTATAACATGCAACTAACTTTTTGGTTTTTCTTATTTTTAGTCTTTAACGTTATATGCTGGTCCATACAAAACATATAACATTATATGTGAGTTTTTGAATATCTAAATATCGCAAAAAAAAAAAAGAACAGATAAAATTATATTTGAGTTTCTGCAGTTCTGAATCTCATAAAAAAAATAGAACAGAACATATAACATTATATGTGAGCTTCTGTAATTCTAAATCTCACAAAAAACAGAATCTATAACATTATATCTGAGTTTCTGTAACTCTAAGGCTCACAAAACATGACATATAAAATTAGATGTTCTCAAAACAATATCATATCTTTTCAACAATATTATATATCTCAAAAAATAACATTATATGTTCACATATCATGCCACCATTATCCTTATTTTCAGTCGCGCCTTGAATCCCAAGTTGAATATTGATGAGGCCACAGGAAGTTGAGCTTCATTTTTTCACCGTTTCTTCATCAAAACCTTCATCGAATCCTCAAAATTTGTGATTTTCTGCCTCCGAATAGCATTCTCATAATCTCTATATCTACATATATACATATTCAAAACAACATAAACAACATTAATATATCTCAAAAACGAGATATAATATTATATGTCTAACCCTAGGAAAAACACATATTACACATGACAGAAGTTCACATATAACGTTATATACTCCGTTGTCTATCATTTATTGAATTGGTCCGCGCAGTGGTCTCTTCGACTTGCTTCTGATAATATATGGACATATCCATATATGCTTTTGAGAGGCCGCTGTGCGGACCTATTCAATAAGAGAATATAAGACGTTATTAGTTCCTCTTTTTTTTAGTTTTACAGGACAAAATCTCATATACAACGTTATATATTCTCTATGCAAATTGAAATATTTTGTTTATGTCAATACAAGCCCATATATATATATATATATATATATAACGTTATAACCATATATATGTATATATGGTCACAAATATTCTTATATAACCATATAAAATCGTATATGGATATATCCATATGTGTTTTTGAGAGGCCACTGCGTGGACCAATTCAATAAAAGAATATATAACGTTATTAATTCTTTTATTTTGGAGTTTTACAAGACAAAATTAGGTACCAAGGGTAAATTGGCACATATAACATATATGTCTCAGTAGAGACGATCATCTGTAATTAAACCACATCGTTAACCGAGTTTCAAATCACATATTTTCACATATAAGTCGGAGAGGCTGCTATGTGGACCAATTCAATAAGTGATCGACAACGGAGCATATACCGTTATATATGACAGAAGCTCATAAATAACATTACACGGTACAAAAAGGTCATATGTTCTCTTTATTTTATAACATAGAATATTTCTAATCTAAAATGTTATATATAACAATATAACGTTATATATTATTATATCTCTCTCTAACTGAGAATGTTTTTAAAAAATGACATTAAATAACAACAAAATACACAAAAAGTACACATATAACCTTATATATTTTTTCAAAAAATACAACTTGTTCCAACCTTATATGTCTAGCCTTAGAAAAAAAATACATATATAACCTTATATATTTATTCAAAAAACTCTAAATATATCATAAGCAAGTCGGAGAGGCCGCTGCGCGGACCAAATCAATAAGTGATTGATGAAAAACACAAATATAATCTTATATATTTATTCAAAAAATTTCATATCTCTAACCCTAGAAAAAGTACACATATAACCTTATGTATTTATTCAAAAACCTCCAAATTTGATGATAACCGGACACGGGACAAACAAAAAACCAGATCAACCTTCTTATAATACTATACTTTTTGTTTTTACTATTCCAGATTTCTCTCCAGTAAAACAAATAAAAGACCAAATTAACCTTCTTAATACGATAAACTAACCAACTTTAAAACACGTTAATGAAAAAGTGGAATAACATTATAGTATAATTGACTGAAACTTCAAATTCCACACGCATAACAAGTCGAAAATCCAAATTCGTTCAAGATTAGTGCAAGAAATAGACTATAACCTTAAATATCAAAAAGATCCAGCTACATAACAGCAAATCAAAAAACTATGCATGGGGTGTAATTTATATTTGTCAATTTGGAAGTGACTCACTCACCTTTTCGTAATACTAGAAGATTATCTTTGCAAATACAGAGGAGGGAGTACCAGAATGCTTCATACGACTCATGACTCATCTCGGTCCAATGAAATGTTTTTTAAGGATTTCCTCGATCTCTGTCTCTCCATTTATCCCTTTCTGCCATTGAAATCAACGAAGGAACATGGTCTTTTAATCCATGGTGAAACTGTTCGATCCCTGTCTCTCCAGTTCGTGGTGAGTGAGGGAGAGCTTGTCGGCGTGGAGAGAGAGAGAGAGAGGGGGAGAGGGGAGGCTCAGATCTGTTTTGTGATCTAGGGTTTCTCTCTCTATATGTTATATAGAAGGGTTTTTTAGTCTTGAAAAATATCTCTTTTTAAGTAAATTGGAGTTATTGGGTTATATAACTATATTAGTGGACTAGAGGGGTTATGAAATTTAGGAGTGGATTTAGTGGGTTACAAATATGCTACATTGGACCTCCCACCAATTTTTTATTGTTTTTAATACATCACGTTAGAGAGAGTTTGAGCGGCAGAGAGAGAGGGAGAGAGTGTGTGTGTTCAGCGGTGAATTTCGGAGCAGTGGGCTACTGAGAAGTCCCTCGGTAATAATCTTCTCCTTGTCTTTTTCTCTTCTCTGTGCGGGATATGGATTTCATAGCTATAATATATATGTAGTTTGGGTTTCGATCGATTTGTTATCATTGGGGTACCAAAGTTTGGCATGTGGCAAGACGTTTTGGTGTGTGCGTGTGTCGAGATAAGAGAAGTGTGAAATTAATCCATCGGCCTGTTGCTGGAGTTTAGTTATGGAGAGTCAATATTAGTAGTAATTAATTAATTATATCGTTATTGGTTACAGTGGTAACTAGAGCTGTAGTCATTTTCATTAGATTGACTGTCGTACATACATTCTCTTTGTTCAGCCTAGTAGAGCACTCGGCATTGCATTTTGGCGATCTATCGTTTGATCGAGGTGAGTGGTTAAGCATGTGATCCCTTCTTTTGGATTCCCCTTGAGCCTATCTTTTCTTGACAATTCGTTTACTTCTTGTAATTCGATAAGTGATGTTCTTATTCGTCGCTCTCATACATATTTATTGACGATTGACGTACCATTTGGCATACAAGGTTTATTGATGATATTTTCGATTGTTGAATTGCCCATATTTTTCTTGTTGCTCCATAATAGTATTGTGACTCTGCAATGATACGGAGAATAATCCTGGTGCAGGTGCCTCCGGCTCATCGTTGTTCTATTTGTGTTTGGGACTATGGATTATGTTTGTATTTATTAAAGTCCAAGGAAAAGACCCGTGAGATATCGTGGTGACTTTGGCCGCTAGGGAAAAGACTTAAGAAATACCCTGTGACTCTAGTGCTCAACGGATAGGGAAAAGACTTGTGGAATACCCTGTGACCCTATTCCGGATCGGCTTAGGGAAAAGGTCTCAGGCGCCATCCTGTGGTGACTCTAAGTACGGTGTTGGATCCAACGGGCGAAGCCCTAAGAAAATATTTGGCATTTGGTAATTGGAAGATATGGTTCCCACTTTGGTTTAGACTCCCGTTTATTGTTGTTCATCTTTTGGATATTATTGGACTCATTGTTTGGTATAGTTATTTTGGTGATTCGATGATTGTTTATATTATTCGTTAATCTGTTATTCAACCGGTGGATACTCTTTGGTTGAGCTGTTGATCAGTTTGTTCAGTATTTGGTTTGCTGTTGGTATTCGTTGAACCATCTATCTCCCTAATTAATTTGAAACCACTTCTTGGAACTCTTGTTATCGTTCGTTCAAAAGTATGCCATTTTGTATTATCACCCTTAGCATGCTTAACTATTTACTGAGCGCGTCAGCTAACGGATTTATTCCATATTATTTTTTTCAGGTTAGTTCATGGAGCATTATAGTGGACTCTGCGGCGTTGTCGGGACCTTGTGTTTGGACCTCTAGGGCGTTTGCATTTTTATTTATTTTCTATTGTCAAACAGTTTCTGCACTTTTATTTATTAGCTTCCGCAATTTATTTAATTGGCAGTTCATTGTCGAGTTTGGAGATTGAAAAATATGAGCTATTGTGTCATTTGCTTAAGAAAAATGTTGGTTTGATGTCGTACATTTTATTGTAATAAAATATCCAGTTTTTCTTTATTTGTTTAAAGTTGCCAAAATATTTTTAATTAGGCTTCGTGTCCCATGATTGCTTCATAGTACACGGCCGATCATGCTCCCGGATTTGGGGCGTGACACAAAGCATTTATGAAAGCTTACAAAATGAATGGTTCGGGTCATTAGGGTTGACCTGGTATGGATCTCAAATAAATATAAGTAATGTTCATCCTATTTTTTGAGTGACCAAAATATCCATGGATATGTGCTACAGAATGAATTATCTGAATAATGATAATTATTTAGTTCAAGTAAAAACTAACACTGGAAAAGAACCACTATTGAATTTTTTTTTTCTACTTTTTTGATTGTCCACCTTGAAAGGGATACACTCCAGTAACAACTTTTTCTATTTTTTTCACTTTTTTGGTTGTCCTTATTTGATTTTTTTTTTTTCACTTTTGTTAGTTTTGTGCCTCACCTTTTTGGTTTTCCGAGAAGAATCAGAATATATATATATTTTTTTTACTTTTACCCAAATATTTTGGAAAAGAACCACTATTTTAGCAAAAATAGGTATGAGTTTTTTGACTTTTTTTAAAATTTAAAGTGGTTATTTTCCAAAATATTTGAGTAAAAGTAATATATATATATATATATATATATTTCCTATTCATCTCATCAAGATAAATTAATAAATAACTAACAAACATGATAAAATTCAAATAAGGACACAACCATAACTTTCAGAAAAAGTTATTTTAGTGGAACAATATAGTTTCAAATTCTCTTTACCACTTTGATCCAATGAACAATATTAGAGTATCCATAGTTGTATAATCAAAATCAAAAAGTTACTAAGGTTAGCAACATTTAGAAGAGAAATGTTTGGGTGAGAGAAACAAGAGATGGAAAACCTGAGACGACTTCTAAGTGTGACGATAAATCCATCAAAGCCTGATACGTTACTTTGGCGGTGGACGGGGGATGGTAAATTCACAGTTAAATCAGCTTATGGGCAATGGGAATTGCTACATCATTCTAGCAGTGCTCTCCTGGGTTCATTATGGAAGAATTTGTGTCCTCCAAAGGTGGAAATTTTTGCTTGGTTGACCATCAAAGAAAAAGCAGTTACCAGGTCAGAACTCCTTTGTAGAAATGTGATAAATGAGATGCACTTAGCATTGTGTCATCTATGCTCTTGTAACGCCCCGACTTTTCGGGAGTAGAATAAAATAATTTTCTTAAGATAATTGGCTAAATAAGTATAATTTCCTAAAATAAAGTTTAGATATTACAAACTCAAGATAGATTTAGTGATTCAAAATACATTGACTCCAGAGCTGACTCTAATCTTGATATGAATTCCCAGCAAACTCGATCTTCGTTCCTGATATTCTTTCTGTGTCGATCTGCATCATCATTGAATCCCCTCCATGGAATCCTGCGCTATCTAGCAAATTGATCGCCGAAGCAAACGATTTGCCAGAATACAGACGTATCCGTGAGTGATAAATCACCCAGTAGAATAATCCAACCCAACCACCCATCTTACCTTACAGTTAGCAAGAAGCAGGATAACATGATACGAAGAAGTAAAACAGAGATTTTTCACATAAACCAATTCTTTACTATCCATTAACCTATCGTGAAATCTAAGATCTCCTCCGCGGGATCTTTCTTCCCCAACCGCTAGCCATGCTCGGTCCCATGAGGTCACTTCCCTTTGCTGTCGCAGATGCACCTAAGTTATGTACCGAGTGTGCACCCCAATAACTACAACAAGGGGTAAGCTTATCATGCCTGAATCATGATTAGGGTTCACTTATAAATCTAAGATCCCTCCGCGGAATCTTTCCTCCCCAACCGCTAGCCATGCTCGGTCCCATGAGGTCACTTCCCTTTGCTGTCGCAGATGCACCTAAGTTATGTACCGAGTGTGCATCCCAATAACTACAACAAGGGGAAAACTTATCATGCCTGAATCACAACTAGGGTTCGCCTATCTTATATACCACTGATGAGCGCCCAATATTGCAGATATTTGGTGCGACTAGTCCTGTTTTATATTGTTTCGTCTTACGTTTATTTAACTTCTATAGCGATATTGCACGTAAGGTATTGTTTAGTAGTTTCAGGTAAAACGTGCAAATAAGGCGCGTTTGAAGGCCAAGGAATGCTCCGGAAGCTTCTAAGTACCCGAAGACCCTGTCGGTCCCCTAAAATCTGTCTAAGTATGGAAAAATGACTTTCTGAAAAAGTTTCGATTTTCGAGATGAAAAATGGCGGTAATTGATCCTTGAATTTTTCTAAGAGTAACTACAAAGTTACAAGGTTTTATTCGAAGAGCAAGGTCATGTTTTGAGCCATTTTCTCTTGAGAAAAACGTGCAGTTTTTCATTTTGTACTAAAAGTGGGGGGATGACATTTTGATTTAAATGGAATCTTGAAATTCTGGCAATGCCATTGTTTCCAAATGGGGGGTACTTTCTTATTTTCATTAAATAAATTAAAGTAAAGGAAAGATAAAAGAAAGGTTTAAAATGTAGCCTTTACTTAAGTTTAGAGAATGAAAATAAGTGCTGAGAAGCTGTGAAGTTGCTGAGAGCCATTGCTGAAGCTGAAGCCTCAACCTGAATCTGCAATTTTTGAAGAATGTTATCGATAACATTCCATTTGTTATCGATAACATTGGTCCCATTTTGGTCCAGAAGTTGTCCAGAAGCAAGGGTATCGATAACATTTTGTTGGAGTTATCGATAACAATCTTCTCCGGGGAATCATTTGAAGGATGTTATCGATACCTTTCTTGATAGGTATCGATAACATTGGTCTCCTGCAGATATTTTTACTGCTTTTTGGACTTTCCATTTATGGAATACTTGCCACTTTTGGCAAGTTCAGGGATATTTTGTGGAGAGGAAAGGCTGAGTTGTATAAATACTCCCCTCTCTCTCTCTCTTAGCACATATCTACTTTATGTCCTAGCTTTAGTTCTCTCTCTAGGAGAGATCTCCATAGTTGTTCTTCAAGTTTTAAGTCATTTCCTTCAATAACCTTGGTAAGTCTTAGTTGTATGTTAAATTCTCGTTCATTAATGTTGTAGCTACGCTTTAGATTCTCCTTAATATCAAGTTTATTTTCATTTCTATCGGTTAATCATGTTTTCTTCCTTAAGCAAGCTTTCTAGTCTTTTCATTATGTTTGAGTAGTCTTTTAGGCTCGGCCATGGGGTGATTAACACCTCGTGACTTCGGTTAATCTTGCCTTTCTCAACATAAGACTTGAGGTTTGGTTTGGAAATGTGCGTGGTTCGCCCTTTTATATAACAAAACTTGTCGATGTTAACCTCCGGTGATCATATGCTCGCTCATATGGTTCCGTGAGCTATGTCTCGCCTCGTGTTTGCCAAAAGAACCAAAGAACTTGCTCGCTTTCCAAACTATACTTCTAGTTCTTGACCTTGATATTTGGTTTGAATTCAAGTCTTGGCGTTGTTAATCTCCGGTGATCATGTGCTTGCTCACATGGTTTCGAGAGCGATGTCACGCCTTGTGTTTAGCTTGTTATTCAAACTCTATATCAAGTCTAACTATTTTCACCGCTAAATCTTCCGGTTGATAGCCTAAGCCGTGCAATTCAACCGTGCTTTCATTGAGAAAGGTTGGATGGCCTAAGTTATGGGTGTTAGGAGCTTCTAGGCCTTGCCGCTTGTTTAATTTAGTTCAAACTCATTTTCTAGTCTTTTTCATAAGAGTATTTCTCACATTTCAAAGAAAAACTAAAGTTGGCCGTCTTAACGCCACAAACCCTTACTTCTACAATCCAAACAAGCTATATTCGAGCTCCCTGTGGATCGACTTGGACTTTCTCGCTATACTATGCAAATCTTTAGTTGTAGTCCGGTAAATAAATAATTGAATTTAACGGCCGTTTGGTAAACTTCAACGACTACCGAATCGGGCGCAATCAAATTTTGGCGCCGTTGCCGGGGAATTCTAATATAGCTTATTTGGAGGTTCGACAAATCATTGTAAGTACTCCGTTTATATTTCCTTTGTGTAATTTGTACTCAACTTAGCGGATACCTCTAACCGAGCCACCAATTCGACTTGAGGTGTAACGAAGCTAGGTTGAGCATCAATTGCCTTTTTCTTTTATTGTCCATATAACGTGGTGGCGGCATAGCCCCTCTAACTTGTTTACTTTATGTTTTATCTATCTAATAGAATGGCGGCAACAAATTGGGAGACACACCCCAAAACTTTGCGGGATTATCTTTGTCCCAATCAAATTATCACACCCCATAAGACTTTGAGGGATTACCTTTTTCCCAATCAAACTTTCACATCCCCTTGCATAGCCACTCATGGTGCCAATGTTTTTAAAAGTCGTATGACCTTTACCAATTGGCTGGATCTCAAGAACCAACTTCAAACTTTTGCCGAAAGAGTGAATGAGTCATTTTATGCATGTTGGGGAAGATACAAGGATTTGCTAATTGCGGTCCCGCATCATGGCTATGAAAATTTTCAAATTGCTAACTATTTTTATGATGGACTTTCTCAAAAAAGTCAACGATTCTTAGACATGGTGTGCAATGGCAAACTTTTTGAAAGAGAACCCACACAAGCCTTAGATTTCTTTGATCATTTGGCCGCAACTTTGCAATCTAAGGTGTTTGTTCAACATTGTCAAGAGTCCAACTCAAATGCCATGGAAGAGGAAATTGAGCCACCTATCTTTGTTGAAGATATTAGTTTAGATTGTGACAGCTTCTCAGAGTCTGCTTGGAATGATGAGCTTATTGATGAAAGTGAGGTCCAGAGTTCTCCTCTTATGGATCCTCCTCTTTGTGATAATCCGGGGGAGAAATGCCTCATCGCTAAGGTTGTCTCTTCCAATCTTCCGTATCTTGATCTTTCCCCGGAGGAATTACTCCTTGCTCACGAGATGAACATGCTTGACACATTGGGCGTCTACCATGAAGATTTGTTGGCAAAGCCTCTCACCACTAAGGAAATGGATGCCGAAGTGGATTACTTGTATTCTTTGTTGGCTAAACAGGATGCTTATGATCCAATCTTTAAAGAGTTAGAGCCCATGAAAGCTACATTTGTCCCTTCGAATTCTCCGTGCCTTGATCTTCTCACCAGCAAGGAAATGGATGGCGAGGTAGGTTCCTTACATTCTTTATTAGAAAAACAAGATGCATGTGGGCCTAATATTGAGACATTACCAATCATACAAGTAATTGATTTTCTTGGTGTTGAGGATATTGACTTGGTTTACAATCCTTCTATAGTAGAATTTCTCAACTCTTTGAAAATTGATTTTGTTTGGGCTATGCACTTGGTGGAACTTAAATTTTTGAAACGAATTCGGCAATTGCTCTACTCGAAGTATCTATTTTTGTGGCATGGTCGGATTCAATTTTTGAAGCAAAGTTTGGAATGGAATGCAATGTTCATTTTATTAGCGCTCATTGGCACAATCCATGTTCGAAATCCACGTTTGGCTGAAGACGTTTGACTTAGGCATTCCAAATTTTTGTTTTCTTTTTTTCTTTTTCTCTTTTGATGGTCTGGTATAGCCACCTGTCTTTAGCTCAAAGTTGTTGTATGACTTGCTCTATGATGCTTTGAGTGAGAAATGGGGAGAAAAGTAGTACCCGTGTAATCGCGTGAAGATTTGGTTGTGTTTTACTTTCGGTTACTTTTGGGCCCGGATAACACGAGCCGGGCGGTTCTAATGTCATTTGCTTCTTAGTAGGTAGTTGGTTCTTAAGTCTTTTGCAGGGTAAGCATGCTACCACACCAGCCTTGGTGGTTTAGGTCTAAAAGCTAGGGTGAGTGAGGCATTCAGGAGCCCTAAGCATGGGTGCGATTACGTGTCGCGGTTGTAAGACCAAGAAAGCCCCAGCGATGACCTTGTGTGACTAGTTATGGTTCTAATGGAGGAGCCCAAAGAGTGAGCCTTGAAAGCAGTTCCAATGACGAAGGGAAGCAATGACAAGACAGCCTCCAACTTGGTCGAGGTATACGGGGGTTGACATTCTCCCGGAGGTACAATCTTTTGTTTTTTTCCTCTCTTTACTATTGTTCTTCATGCTATGAGGACATAGCACCGTTTAAGTTGGGGGGAGGGATATATATGTTATATATATGTTCATGAGACTTGTCTTATTTTTCTGCTTTTGGTTACATTTTTTTAAATTTTTTTGTGCAATCCTCCCTTGTTAGTAATGATTTCGTATGTTAGATACTTTACTTATGCTCAATTGTGTCAATGGCAAGAGTCATGTATCCCCTCGAATTCGGTTGTGTGTTTGAATCCATGTCATTTGCATATACATGAATTTTGATGAATAAGTTGAGCCTAAAAGTTATGTCAAATGTTGTGCATCGCTTGAGTAGAGATTCATTTCTTAAGCATCCCATGTTGTTTGTTCTCATTTCCCGCAATTGCGTAAATAATATCTTTTGTTCATGCTTGAATAGTGTATATATCTTTCATGCATCTTATTGGAGTTGCTAGCGTACTTAGGAAATGATTCAAGGCATTTTTGCTTGATTAAACCACATAAGAGTCCCCTTGTCCTTATTTTGAACCATAGTCCGAGTCTCTTCCATTGTTCAAACTTAGGTAACCGGATGTTTGGAGGGTTGTGTGTCAATAATTTTCAAAGATTCAAGGAGGTTTGGGAGTGATGTGAATGTGATAAAAGTGGTTGGGATGAAAAAAGGCAAAGAATTGGTATGTGATTCTCTATCTCTCCTCTCCCACTACAAAATCTAAAGCACCAAATTTTCATCTCCCTCTCCAAAGCTCTCAAATTAGCCCCTCAATATCTCTTACTACAAATCTCAATTCAAATGACCTTATTCCTCAAAGAAAGATCAAAGAAATGCTATGAAAGAGCAAAATCAAGAGGGTTGAATACTATGATGAGAGGATTGGTGTGACATATGGGCTAGCATACATTCCGGATGAGAAAGAGTCCGATGAGGAGGGGGAGCTCGATGCTCAATACCTTGAGGAGTTGAATGTGGATGACGATTATGTGTGTTTGAGTCGGTGGTAGTAGTTTTTGTAGGTTTTATATAGTAGTTTTTCTTTGTTTCTTCTTCGTAATTTTGTTTGGTGTTTGGCCGATATGTGGCCATGCCTTGGGTAGTTTAGGGTCGGTAGTGGCCAAGGTAGATGAACCATGCAAGTATATGGCCACTACATTTTTGTAGTCCCTTTCCCTTTATATCCAAGGTCGTTATAAGCTAATAAAGTCCTCCGTTGATCTTTTGTACGCTAGTTAACTCCGTTTGATGCATGATTGATATCTATTGCTTTTTGAGTATGATTTGTCCCTTCTTATGCAAAGTTGTCAATAATTAGCTTTCCTTTCGTTCTTAGCGCTCTTTTGATAGCATGCGTAGCTTTTTATCTCTGGCTATTGCATTTACTCGCTAGCGCTTATCATGGGATGTATCGTGTATCTTAATGTGTGAAAAGTCGAATAAGAGCGTATCCTTGTGAGTTTTGGAGTCAAAACTCGTTGCGGTGCATGCATGCTTGACTACACTAATATGGCATAGTTTGTTCGTCAAAGTTCATGGCATGTTTGTGCATGGATTGCATATACTCGGATTTGAAGGGGTGTTTTTGGACTCTTGCCAAGTTGTAGTTATTGAGCATAACTTTTGTATTTTCGTTTTGGGGGATTGCATAGCTTTGTTAAATATGTTTTGCTTTAGTTTGCTAGGGACTAGCAAAGTTCAAGTTGGGGGGCGTGATGAGCGCCCAATATTGCAGATATTTGGTGCGACTAGTCCTGTTTTATATTGTTTCGTCTTACGTTTATTTAACTTCTATAGCGATATTGCACGTAAGGTATTGTTTAGTAGTTTCAGGTAAAACGTGCAAATAAGGCGCGTTTGAAGGCCAAGGAATGCTCCGGAAGCTTCTAAGTACCCGAAGACCCTGTCGGTCCCCTAAAATCTGTCTAAGTATGGAAAAATGACTTTCTGAAAAAGTTTCGATTTTCGAGATGAAAAATGGCGGTAATTGATCCTTGAATTTTTCTAAGAGTAACTACAAAGTTACAAGGTTTTATTCGAAGAGCAAGGTCATGTTTTGAGCCATTTTCTCTTGAGAAAAACGTGCAGTTTTTCATTTTGTACTAAAAGTGGGGGGATGACATTTTGATTTAAATGGAATCTTGAAATTCTGGCAATGCCATTGTTTCCAAATGGGGGGTACTTTCTTATTTTCATTAAATAAATTAAAGTAAAGGAAAGATAAAAGAAAGGTTTAAAATGTAGCCTTTACTTAAGTTTAGAGAATGAAAATAAGTGCTGAGAAGCTGTGAAGTTGCTGAGAGCCATTGCTGAAGCTGAAGCCTCAACCTGAATCTGCAATTTTTGAAGAATGTTATCGATAACATTCCATTTGTTATCGATAACATTGGTCCCATTTTGGTCCAGAAGTTGTCCAGAAGCAAGGGTATCGATAACATTTTGTTGGAGTTATCGATAACAATCTTCTCCGGGGAATCATTTGAAGGATGTTATCGATACCTTTCTTGATAGGTATCGATAACATTGGTCTCCTGCAGATATTTTTACTGCTTTTTGGACTTTCCATTTATGGAATACTTGCCACTTTTGGCAAGTTCAGGGATATTTTGTGGAGAGGAAAGGCTGAGTTGTATAAATACTCCCCTCTCTCTCTCTCTTAGCACATATCTACTTTATGTCCTAGCTTTAGTTCTCTCTCTAGGAGAGATCTCCATAGTTGTTCTTCAAGTTTTAAGTCATTTCCTTCAATAACCTTGGTAAGTCTTAGTTGTATGTTAAATTCTCGTTCATTAATGTTGTAGCTACGCTTTAGATTCTCCTTAATATCAAGTTTATTTTCATTTCTATCGGTTAATCATGTTTTCTTCCTTAAGCAAGCTTTCTAGTCTTTTCATTATGTTTGAGTAGTCTTTTAGGCTCGGCCATGGGGTGATTAACACCTCGTGACTTCGGTTAATCTTGCCTTTCTCAACATAAGACTTGAGGTTTGGTTTGGAAATGTGCGTGGTTCGCCCTTTTATATAACAAAACTTGTCGATGTTAACCTCCGGTGATCATATGCTCGCTCATATGGTTCCGTGAGCTATGTCTCGCCTCGTGTTTGCCAAAAGAACCAAAGAACTTGCTCGCTTTCCAAACTATACTTCTAGTTCTTGACCTTGATATTTGGTTTGAATTCAAGTCTTGGCGTTGTTAATCTCCGGTGATCATGTGCTTGCTCACATGGTTTCGAGAGCGATGTCACGCCTTGTGTTTAGCTTGTTATTCAAACTCTATATCAAGTCTAACCATTTTCACCGCTAAATCTTCCGGTTGATAGCCTAAGCCGTGCAATTCAACCGTGCTTTCATTGAGAAAGGTTGGATGGCCTAAGTTATGGGTGTTAGGAGCTTCTAGGCCTTGCCGCTTGTTTAATTTAGTTCAAACTCATTTTCTAGTCTTTTTCATAAGAGTATTTCTCACATTTCAAAGAAAAACTAAAGTTGGCCGTCTTAACGCCACAAACCCTTACTTCTACAATCCAAACAAGCTATATTCGAGCTCCCTGTGGATCGACTTGGACTTTCTCGCTATACTATGCAAATCTTTAGTTGTAGTCCGGTAAATAAATAATTGAATTTGACGGCCGTTTGGTAAACTTCAACGACTACCGAAAGGGCTGCATCAACCACTTTCACAATCATCACAATCATCATAGGACTCTCGCCAGTTTTAATTCATCACTGGACTCTCGCCAGTTTCAATTCATCACAAATCTCATCACATCTCAAATTCTCGCCTGCAGGCATTCTAGAAATAAAAACTTTCCATTTCATCCATTACCTAGCATCGTCTAATATGAACTCTATTCGCATACCACCCCATGTCTCTAGGGTCCAATCTAACATATAAATCAAGAATTGGTGCAATATATAATTAAATCAAATAATAATTAAAACAATTAACGAGCAATGCAATCACACAACCTTTTATGAGTGGGCCGTTGCCCTTATTCTTGTATGACCACAATGTCAATAATGAAGTAGAACTTTTATAGAACTTTTAACAAAATATTTTCTAGGCTCTTATTAATATTTACAAAGTAATTAGATGAATTAAAAACTAATTAAATACATTAATTAGGTAAAAATATTGAAATAATGATCATGACCGCGATGAGAGTCCTAAAGGTCCTACGCAACATGTTTGAGTGTCAAAGGTTGAGTTCGGAGGTTCGCAGAATTAATTTACAAGAAAACGTTAATTAAAGTGACCGAATGTGAAGTAAATAGACAATAAATAATTAATTATAAAAATAAATGTTGAGACTGACATGATTTCATCTTTGGACAGTAAGGAGTCTAAAAAAAATTACTCGGGCATTAATAATAATGTTTATAAGGTCGTAAAGTAATTTTGATTGGAATTACTTTAAAAATAATAATAAATAGTGAATTAAATAAAAAAAATATTTAATTTGACAAGTTACTGTAATTGAGATGCAAGGAGTCTAGAAAAAATTAGTTGAGTGTTAAAATGTTAGTTTAAAGGTCGTAACTAATTTTTGTTTATAAACGTTAAACAATAACTAATAAATAATTTAATAAATATATAATTAAATAAAAAAAATATGACCTTAACAAGTTATGATCTTTGAGATGTGAAAAGTCTAGGAAAAATAGTTCGGGGGTCGAAAACCAAGTTTAGAACGTCGCAAAATCGTTTCGAAATAAAACAGTCAAAACCGCAAGGTCTGACCGTTTGACCTTGCGGTGGAGCAGTCCACCGCGAACTCGAGACTGGTTCTCGCCCAAACCTTGCGGCCGCAAGGTTTCGTCCAGAAACGGTTTTTTTTGGTTTTTCGTGATGGTTTCGATGCATGGGCTCATTCGGGGCATAGGATTAAGCATAATAACACTTAATATACTTAGAGGAAGGGTTGGAATGGATTATAGTACCTCGAATCGGATCGAATTGATTTTTAAACGAAACTTGAACTTTGGAGAAGACAACTTCGGGTCTTTCGATCGGGGAACTTTGGGACCGAATTGGATGATGTTTAGGGATGCTTGGGGTTGTAGGAAGGTATTAGAATGATCAATTCGGGTTTCGGTTGATCGTAGGTATGAAACCCGCTTTTCTCTCTCTTTCTTTCTCTCTCTAGAACTCCATTGATTGGAGCTCCAATCTCTCCTGTTTTTCTCTCCTTTCTGGACTGGTGGGGCGTGGTAAATTTCGTGGTGTGCCCTAGGGTCGACGTACTAGGGTATATATAGAAAAATTTGAAGAGTTTCGATTGAAATTGGATTTTAAAGAGGTTATATTCTATCGGGTTTCGGGATGGACGAATTATGGACGGTTTTCGTGCTCCGAGAGGAGTTAGAGACTGGATAGGAGAGGGAGGGATGATAGGGTTTATATGCATGCAATTTTAAAGAATTAAAAGTAGGATAATTAAGATTAAATTAATTTTATTCGCATATACAATAGATAATTATGATTAAGATAATTATTACAAATAATATTCCTTTAAGGATATTATAATTGATAAAATTTACGGGTCGTTACAGTTATAAATTGAATTAAAATTTTACTAAACTAATTTTAGTCACGAAAATTTAATCTAGGTTTTTGTTTAATCTAATCGTACTTTAAAATAGTTAATCGATTACTATAGACTATTCGATTAAAAATAATTTCCTTATTCGAAAAAAAAAAAATAGGGTAAAAATCCGGGTCGTTACAGCTCTTTGCATCTTGAATCTCACCAGCACTTGTTTCTTCATTGCCAATTTTCCTGGAGTGTTTGGTCTATAATCCTAGATTGGTGGAATATCAAATGGGTCTGTCCTGCTTCGGTTCCAAAATTGGCTAGTTGGTGGTTTGCAAATGGGTTCATTAAGTTGGAGAAACACATTTGGGAAGCTTGCTTCTATGCAACGTTATGGTTCCTATGGTTGGTGAGGAATGACTATATTTTCAACAACTCAACAAAACAGGCCTGCGAAGTGGGAGATGTAGTTAAAACAAGGGTCGCAATGTGGATGAAAGCAAAGTTCAACATCAACGTCTACACTGTGGAGGAGTTTAAGGTCTTTTTAGATGGTATCCGAAAACTAAGATTGTAAGGTAGTTTTTTGGGTGTGCCATCCAACTATCGGTTGGATGCGTGTGCAGCTTATGGTGTATCAAAGCTCTGTGAGCTTGGTGTTTTCCCTCGATGTAAACCCTTCGAGTATTTTATAAAAGTTTCATTTTGCCGAGCAAAAAAAAAACATTTGCTCAAAAAAGAGCTCAAATTGAAATAACAAAACTTAGCAACCTTTTAGCAAATTTTAGCCATTGGATAATCAAAACTAGCAACATTTTGTCAATAATCAAATTTAGTTATTAAGAAAAATACTTTCAACATGTTTTATTTTCAACATTATTCAAAAACCTTCTCTCTCTCTCTCTCTCTCTCTCTCTCTCTATTTTCAACATGTTTTTAAGAAAAATACTTTTAAAAATAGTTTATATTTTTTTTGCAAAAACAGTTTTTTTCAAAATAGTTTTTTTATTAAAACTATTTTTCCCGAAACTAAAAAAAACTCCTTTTTCAAAAAAAAAATTTTATTCAAAAACTGTTTTTTTTTAACTTTTCCCGAAACTATTTTTTTTTAAATCAAAGTTTTCAAAAAATTATTTTCTCATTTTAAAAAATATATTTTCTATGTCACAATTTCTAGATTTTTAAAAGTTGAAAAGGTGATGTGGCAAGTTTTGGTTATTCAATTTTGATTGTACCATTGTAAATCTTTACATTGCTAATCTTAACAATCCCTTAAATGGATAACCAAAAAGTGATGTGACAACATTTGATTATTCAAGTGTGGATACTCTTAGTAGGGAGTTCCAACCATAATAAGTCTCAATAAATATTAGGAGGAAGTTTCAAACCATAATTATATAAAAACAAAAAATTGTAGGAAGTTTTTATTTTGGATAAAGTACACTTTTCACCCTTGCACTTTATAATAAGGGTCACTTTGCTCTTTACACTTTCAATTTAACTTTTCAAGCCCTCCCACTTCCCATCAAGTGTCAATTTCCCCCTCAACGTTTAATTCTGTTAATTTTCGTTAGAAAAAAGATCTCAGTTTAGGGGTAGGTGCAATTAACTTCAGTGACGATGTCTGTGCTTTCAGATATTATTATTATTATTATTTTATATATATTGTAGGTGGCTTGTTTCCCTTATATTTTTTCTTTAAAACGTCTTGCCTCCCGCAAAGTTATTTTTACTAAATTTTTTAATCCAAAAAAATTTGTTTCTTCCAATTTTTGTCTACAAATTCTATAACAACTCTTCCACCCCTTAGAGTTTAGTGAGAACACTTTTTTTCCAACGCCGGTATACATCAGCTTGATTTGGAGAGTAGTAGATTAGTTTACGGGACCGT
The DNA here is from genome assembly GCA_019656295.1 of Rhododendron mucronatum var. ripense. Taxonomy (NCBI): domain Eukaryota; kingdom Viridiplantae; phylum Streptophyta; class Magnoliopsida; order Ericales; family Ericaceae; genus Rhododendron; species Rhododendron mucronatum. The sequence continues at coordinate 1,143,804 of BPLT01000075.1, read as the reverse complement.
GAAAAAAAAAAGATTAGTTCACCCGAGATTTAGAGGTTGTCTATACCGTGAATCCCAAACACCCAAGACGGCCATCAGACTGCAAGCCCTTTGATAGTGGAAAAATTTGGCTTTGTTTGAAATTTGAGGAAAGTGAGAAAAATGAAAGGAAAATTAAAAAAAAAATCTCTCCCTTTGTTTGATTTGAAGAGAGGAATAAAGAGAAAATAGTAAAATCTAAAAGCGTGAATAGTATAAGGTCGCTGATTTTGCCACTCCATTTTTTGTTAACTTTATTTTCCTGTAAGTGTATTTTTATACCAAAAATATATTTACAGAGATGCAAAAATATACTTGTAGAAAAGTGGCGTTAACAAAAAATCGAGTGGCAAAATCAATTCTCTAATATAATTTCTCTCTCATTTTCAGATTTTCTTCTCAATTTTCTGTCAATTTCCTTTCTCTTCTTTTCTCTTTACTTTCCTCAACTTCCAAATAAAGCGCAACTAGCATGCCCAAAACGACTCCTTTCAGAAACGCTGCAATTTGTCCGAAAATGCCTAATCTGTAATAGTATCGCCCGACAACTCTGGCCGAATCCCGGCGGCGAACGACGGCCGTCAAATTGGGATTGAAAGTGAGGCAATTTGAGGGTTATACAGAGGAGATCTTAATGGGTATGGGCGATTGTTTGGAGAGGTTTTGTGAGGAGGAAACAGAGAGGTCTGATCGTGAAAATGATCTTGAGGATGGAGAATTGAATCAAAGAGTTGTTAGGGTATTGTTGCGAGATGGAGGAGCAGTCGAGAGGGTTGATCTCTCGCGTTGTGAACTGAGGTTTCTACCTGAGGCTTTCGGGAAGATTCAGGGGTTACTCGTTCTGGATGTTTCTCACAATCAATTGGAGGTTCGTATTTCTCGCCGAGTCGAATCACTTGTGTTGAATTTTGAATGTTGAGTCAGATTAGTGAGTAATCTAGTTAAATTAATTTGTTTCTCCATCGCGCTGTTTATTTGGATTATGGAGTATGTTGGTTTTGAAAAGACCCATCTTTGGGACAAATGGTGCAGTTTCAATTGCTGAGATCGAAAGACAGGCTCTTGGCGGGTTTCACCTAAAAAGTTTGTTTATTAACCTAAAGACTTTAGACAAGTTGTTTCCGCCGAATGCACTTTTAGTTGATGTATGTGACATGTGAGTGGAATGACTTGTCTCGAAATTCGTGTTTTACGGGCTTGAGTCCATTTAGGCAATTTGGGAAACCCAGTCTCAATGTTGCATTGTAGCTCTATATGGTGAATAAGAGAAGCTCAAGCTGTGAAACTCCTTTCGTGAGCTAATAGGACTAGGACATTTCTATTTCCGCCTTCTAAAATGCTATAGCTCTTTCTGAAAAATGACTTGGGATCTCGGCTTCTTCTGTTTTTTCTCCCCGTTTTTACTACCGGTATGGCCTGTTTGTCTGATGGGATTAGTAGTGACGGGGGTATAAAATCCCATCGGACTAATACTGAGGCACTGAGGCAATTGATAATAGTACACTCTAATGGGATATTGGGATTTATACCCTCTCTTGTGCGGAATATATTGTCCGATAGATATTTAATCCTGATCGTAAAAAGTTAACCGACCACCGGATATGTTCTCCCCTGAGATATATAATCCAATTCAATAGTCGTATCTGACCAACAAACATGGCCATGCGGAACAGAAAATCACTGCCATTGGCCAGAACCTCACCTTATGAGGAAACATAAACTACCCTCGAAGAAGCCATAGCCAAAGAGAAAGCTGGAACAAATCATTGGGCTAAAAACAACAAATTCTAAAGTTCTTTTTTTCCTAGCACCATTACCAACACCCTCATGGACTTTGCTCAATGCTCACATCCGTAATTAGGGAATCCCCATTATCCTCCATTCTAAATGCATTAGCTTGGAAAGAAACAGTTAAGTCATTATCTTTTGGCACCCTATCCCTCTCTCCGCATGATTCCATTACTCTTAATGTAGCTCATATTGAGATCTGAATGTTCATTTTCATGCAAAATCGTAGTTCCCTTTGTGGGGTTATCCTCTTGATTTTGATGCATCAATCCTCTTCCCTTCATTTTGGAAGCCATCCTTCCACCCATTCACTGGTAGGTCGTTTTTCACACCAAAAATAAATAATTGAAACTGAGCAAAAATCTCAATTCAAATAGAATAGTGATTTAAGTCCAGGTATCGTACCACGGAGATCAAGAGGCTAAGTTGTTGTATTTCTAAAATTAATTCCTAATTCAATTCAAGAAAGAGTGATTGGATTTTGATTAACTAAAATTATCTAAGTAATTTAAAGCAAGAGAGATGTTGAATTCGAATATGGAAAAAGATCTTAGGGTTTCAAATCCACCCTAACTTCGTAACCAAGCGATTATGTTAATTTAAGAAACCGACTACCAAAACGACATTGATTCACCAAAAGCTACAAGCCCTAGTGATATCACCAAGAAAATTCATGTGATTGGAAACCGGACATAATCTATCTTCTGTTGGCACGAATCGTCTTCGATTCTATAACTAATTAATCTAGGCACAACTCGTCTTTCTTAGACATAGATTATTCTAATTCTCAATTTCATGCACAAAGAATACCGTTGTATAACTATGTTTTTGCAATCACAGAAAACAAATACATATAACTGGATTGGAAAAATAAGTTCGAATCATAAAACAAGTCTCAATGTTATACAACCATCGTTTCGATAATCGAATCCGAAATTAACATAAAAACATAGTTACTTGGTTAGGGTTTCATCACACCCTAAGAAAGAAAATTAGTTGCTCATGGATAGAAGAGAATTGGAAGGTGCTGGGTTAATCTCCACGTTGAGCGGCATCTTTCGTTTCGTCCACGACCACAGCCGCTGGTTTCTTTTTCGTTTTTCTTTTTCTCGGCCAGAAGCTCCCCCGAAGTCGGTGCTTCCACTGACTTATATAGTAATAGGGTTTCAATGCAATAATCACATAAAGGCCCTTGGACTTCACATTATAAGACATCAGCCATTCAAGTTTGAAGGACTTTGCACTGTGACCCAGAACTTCTATAAATTCTTCTTTTATCCAAATTATTGGAAACCGAGCTCGAGCAACCTATAAACAGAAAAAATAACAAAATACTTACAAAGTAACAAGAATAAATGACTAATAAATGTAGTTTGGAGGGCCAAAATATGTATATTTTGGCACTTATCAAACATCCTTAACCTGAATGAGCACCTCTACTTTATTCTTACTTTCTTGCTGAATAGGCCTGGCAAGGGAAGAGCTGCCTTTTGGGGACATTCATTTATAGGTATGCCCATTGAGTTCACAGTTAGGATACTTCTTTGAGACCATGTTTGGTTTAAGTAGAGTATCGTACTAAACTACAGTCTATTATTGACCTTAAACAGGCTATGGCACTGTTTCCACTACCTTATGTTTTGGATTTACTAACAAGCGACATGCGTGCGATGCATGCAAGCTCAGACCCAACACAAGTCTCGCTAAATGGATGCTTGCATTGTTACTTATGAAGATAACTATAATAGTACCAAACCAAACCGAGCCTTATGCTCCCAATTACTTGGGGTCGGCTACATGAATCCTTTTCCTCCATTGAGCTCTGTCAAGAGTCACTTGTTCACACAAACCCATTATACTCATATCTTTGCGCACAACAGTATCTAATATCAATTTAGGTCTACCCCTCCCCATAGCATTGCTAACCAAAGTTATCATATCCGCTATCTTAACTACTATATCTCCTGGTCTACAGTAGACATATCCAAACCACCTTAGCCTATTTTTCCTCAACTTCTCCTCTATAGGTATTATCAAAATTATATCACATGATTTGAATAGTTATTTTCCTTCAATTTTCCAGAAGGAAAAGATTAATAATTAATGCTTACAATGGTTATCAAAAGACTCGATTATAAAAATCCCAAGTAGCCTTCCAGCGAGAGAAAAAAGATCGCCTGTAGCCAATATCGATGTCGTTAATAACGGTGCAATCCAGATTTTGAGTAGAAATGTTCTATCATCCAAAAAAAGGTAACGTTGAAAGTCCTGATCAGCAAAATTTCGGTCCTTATCTTTGAGGAGGTAAATTACCAATTTCAGATCCAGAAGACAAGGTAAATGCCCATCAGCCACTTTGGAACAGCAAGAAGAAGAAGCTGCTGGTTGATCGACTCAAAATCAGCATTAAAACCCAATCAAACAATCTAAAAGAAGCTAAAAACTAAGGTTGTTACGAGTATGACAGAAAGAGAGTACCTGCTGGAGTTGTTACGACGAAGACTGGTGTTGAGTGGTTGTTGTCAGCAACGGCGGTTAGTTCCGTGGCTGGTTACAGTGGTTTCACACACACAGAAAAGAGAGAGGTGTCTAGAAGTTGGAGAGTAGGAAAGAGAGAGAACAGGAAAGTGCAAAAGAACATGAGAGGAGAGAGAAATTATACTGTACTGAGAGAATCAGTAACTCTTTCTTTACTGCTCATGGCATTCCCGCTTTATATACAGGAAGGAATTGAAAAATCAAATTCTAAGAGTAAGCATAGCCAAGTTGTTAAAACGCACAAATATTTGACTATAAGTGACCATAAATTAATGGCTGTAAGCTTGATGTGCTTGATCAGGATTACCAATACACTTACTGATATGGAGGATTGTTTGGTAAGATAAAGGTTTTGTTTTCCTGAAACTTAGTTGGATATTGTGGAATCTACGTTATAATTTTATGCACCATCTACATCAACTGCTTTTTTGGATTCCTAGTTCATGCTTATCATTCTCGTGCTAAACTGCATTTGGGGTAAAGTTCAATTGTAAATTAAATCAAGTATACAAGCCATGGAATATTTAGATTTTCCATTACAGTTAGTGAAGAATACCTTATGGAGAACTGACAGAACTCAAACTGTGGGTGTTATTGGTTCGAACTTCTTCTTCATATTTTATACGTCATCTCAGCTATAACCATCATCTCGTCGTTGTTAACCAACTGATGATTGGTGCATTTGTTTTTCTAAAGTTCTTCCACTTATGCTGGTTGTGTTTTTTGGAAACAGGTCATCCCCGATTCACTTGCCGGACTACAGAAGTTGGAGGAGCTCAATGTCTCATCCAACCTTTTGAAATCCTTGCCGGACTCTATTGGATTGTTGATTAACCTGAAGATCTTGAATGTGTCAGGAAATAGGCTTAATGCTCTTCCTGCAAGTATTGCTCGCTGCAGGTAATCTATAAAATTTTTTTTTCCCAGATTCTCATTTTCAAACTTCATCTGGTTTCTCGTCAATTCAAATATTGGTTTCCATACAGTTCACTGGTGGAGTTGGATGCAAGTTTCAACAACCTAACATGTTTGCCTCCAAACATCGGATATGGACTGTTGAATCTCAAAAAGCTCTCAATTCACCTGAACAAGATCCGCACCTTACCACCATCAGTTTTTGAAATGTGGTCTTTACAATATTTGGATGCCCATTTGAACATGCTTTGTACCCTACCTCGCGAAATTGGGAAATTAGCAAATCTTGAGGTATTGAACCTAAGTAGCAATTTCAACGATCTCACTGAGCTTCCGGAAACAATTGGTGATTTGCCCAACCTCAGGGAACTTGACGTCAGCAACAACCAAATCGGGGCTCTTCCTGACACATTCGGTTGGCTTGAAAACCTAAGCAAGCTAAATCTGGATCAGAACCCACTAGTAATTCCTCCAAAGGAGATTGTGAGTAATGGGGTTGAAGCTGTGGTGGAGTTTATGTTAAAGAGGTGGGTTAACATAATAGAAGCAGAAGAAAAGAGAAGCATGGTTGAGGCAAACAAGCAGGGTGAGACTGGATGGCTGGCACTGGGGACCTCTGTGTTGAATTACTTTGCTTCTGGCGTTCCCCCAAGTGTTACCGGATCTCCGGGACTGCGAAAAGGTGAAGTTTCAATGGACCCCGTGCGTCTGTGACATCGGTTTGTATTGAAACCAGGTATAGTCGATGATCTGATAACTCTTGCCATATGCCGTGTGTTTGACATGTATGTGTAAACATATTTCCTGGGCCGCCGGTAGATATCATCCTTTTTGATGACCCGTGTCTTAGTTATATCCCGAAGCCCACTACATTTGTCTTGTAAAATGCATGGACTTGAATTTTTACTCTGAAGCAATAATGTACTTCCGGAATTATCGTCTTCATTTAGAGGGGCAAAACTGTTGTCGGCTTTCAGGGTAGCCGGGAACATGCTCACGGTAGGATCACATCGGGCTCACCGGCATGACCTGCTCTGAGCCACCATGTTGTTAGCGGGAGTTGAACCAAGACCTTTTAAGGTTTAATTTTTAAACCACGGTGTTAAGATGGGTTGAAGAAAAAGCTGTTTTCATCTATAGTTAAGTTTAATGAAAATCTTTGTATTAGTTTTATTTCCCCCTTTTGGCACAAGATAAGATGAATATGTGTATTAGTTGAGCTTTGAATTCCTGTCGAATAAATTGAAGTTATAGAACTTCGAACATGGTCTCAACGGAGGGTATGATTCGTGTGATTTCATTTGAAGTTTTGGTTAGTCGACATTGGAGCCGGATGGACAGGTGTGATCATCCGCCCCAAGTTTCGAAAACGATCCGTTACAGTAGTAGAATTTGGTCAAGGTAATTAGAATTATGTAGGTTCACAAGTTCATGATTATTCTCTGGCATTTGCTCTTCTATCGTTAAAATTGTGAGTCCGTTAGTTCTCGATTTTAACTCCCGTGAGCTGCTTGAAAAAGACAACAAAAAGGGCCTATATCCATCCGGATAAACTTATTCTGGGGGCAGGTTTGGTTTCACTTGTTCTCTTCTCTTTTCAAAATTAATTTTTCAAAAAATTCTCCCTAAATTCTCCCTACTTTCAACATTTTTCTTTCTCTCTCTCCACTTATTATCCCTACTATTTTTCAAAAAAAAATTCAAAACACAAACCAAAAAGGAATGACCAAAAATTTTCATAAGGAATGACTCTCCAGGGGGCTTAGCTTATCTCCGTTTAAGCAGTCCCGGTACAAAAAGGACTGACCAAATACTGAATAAGAGTGGGCTCGAACTAAGAGCTTATTCCCAAGCCCTTGTCCATCTTCCTTCCCCCCCACCAAACAGGCCATAAATGAGTAGATGGGTGGTTATCCGTTATAAGCAATAGTACTTGCTAAATTCCGAAGATAAACAAAAATCACTAAAGACAAAAATTTCTTGTGCGCGCTTGGACTAAAAAAGAAAAAAATATTTATCCGTTATCATACTTGGAGAAATTGGGAAACTTTATTGCATGGAGAATAAAATATAGCTACATACGAGCACACAAAAAAAATAAGAAAGCAAAAATTAATGGTCACGGAATCTTTTAGAATTTTGATATTCGCGCTCCACTTCTTATTGATGACGCTTTATTTTATTTATGAAGTTACTTTTAACTTTACGTTAAGATTGAAACACCATCATTAAAAAGTGAAACGTAGAATGTCATCAGTTAAAAAAAAAAAAGCATGAAAATCAATTTCCAATCTTTTATGGAGCAGCATATATTGTTTCACTGTTTCACATTAATGAAGTAGTAGAAAACTGACTAGATACGCCGCCGGATTGATTTATATGCTCCACTGGAAATAGATTGCATCGATTTTGTCAAGAGAAAATATTGGAAAAGAAAGCTGGACAATGAGAGAGAGAGAGAGAGCGAAGTTTTGAAAAATGAAACAAAAGGCTTTGGCAGAATTTGAGTAGGTCTGGTCTTGTTCATTTATTTTCGGGGCCACCACAAATACTAAATACTCCATCTGTCGGACATGGGGATCCTGTACCGCAGGAGTGTAATAGTGCTTGATCTAGTCAGTGCTTGATCCGACTAGTTCAGTTCATAATGTAATTTGGTATTATTTGGTGCTGATAATTTTATTATATGTCATGCCATGATTGATACTCTCAAAACCTTTTGAGACATGTCTGGTCAGTGAATCAGCTTCAATAAATCTAAAATGTTCATATCTGCTAATGTGAATAGGAGCAGGGCAAATCGTCTTAGCAACATTGTGGGAATTCAACTTACTAATGATTTGAGGAAAGACCTTGGTATTCCTCTTATGCATGGTAGGGTGAGTAAAAATCATTTTATCAACATTGTTGAAAAGGTTCAAGGTAGATTCTCTGGTTGAAAAAACAACACCATGAATATTGCAGTCGGGCCACCACGATCCAATCTGTGTCATCTACCATCCCTAGCTATTCTATGCAGACCATGGAACTTCCCATAAGCGTTTGTGAAAAGCGTAACAGACTTAATAGAAACTTTCTTTCGAGTGATGCTGATACTAAAAAAAAAGATACATCTTATCAATTGGAATCTAGTCTGTAAGAACAAGGCTAGCGGAGGTTTAGGCATCAGACAGGCTAAACACCAAAGTTTGGCCCTTTTAACAAAATTGGGTTGGAAGATCACTAACCAAGAGGACAATCCTTGGATCTCTTTTCTTAGGGATAAATAAATATTTGCAAAATGCTTCCATTCTTTCTTGGACAGGTAAAAAACCTGCCTCTTTTGTTTGGTGAAGTATCATGAAGGCTCGAAATGTTTTGGAAAAAGGTACCAAATGGGCTATTGGAGATGGTCAACACATTGACCTCTGATTGGATTGGTGGTATGGAGATGGTCCCCTTATAAAAAAATTTCCTGGCAATCATGGTTTTTTGAATACTAAACTGAATTCTATTATAAACGAATATGGTGCCTGGAACCTCTCTTCTGTATCCCAATTTGTTGATTCTAATACTCTGAAAGATATTGCTTCTATTAACTTACCTATGTTTGCCACATGCTCTGATTTTCCATCATGGATGGGCTCCTCCAATGGCAAGTTTTCGGTAGCAGCTGCGTATAATATTGTTAATCCTGATGTTGGTTCTCCTTTAAATTGGATTTGGATCTGGAAGCTGAAAGTTCCTTCAAAATTGAAGTTTTTCTTGTGAACTGCATTATACAATAGCCTTCCTACCAATGCTCTAAGAGCTCGAAGGGGCATCATTCCCTTGGATTTTTGCCCTAGATGCGATGAGAATCCTAAGGATATTAATCATCTATTTCGCACCTGTACTAAAGCTAAAGAGTTTTGGATTTGTATCCGTAGTAACCATTGGTTAAGTGGGAGCCTGAACTTACCAGTCCTTGACTGGATCATCTCAAATTCTAAAACCAAAATTCCTTATGCCTTAGATATCAATTACCTTGGAACTTGGTTTTTATTGTTTCACTTCAGCAATTGTGGAAAGCTCGTAACAGGATGAGCTTTGATAATGTGGAAACAATTTCAACCGTGTGTCTAAGGGATGTCAATATCTACACTAAGGAAATTTTTATTGCTTTCAAGGCCCTACAAACCAATGATACGCGGCATAAAGTTCTGATTTTTTGTATTTTACCATCTCCAGGAAAGCTAAAGTTGAACACGGATGGTTGATTTTATAAATCGTCCAACACGGCTGGCTATGGAGGAGTCTTAGAGACAGTTCTGGGAAGTGGATTCTAGGCTTCTATGGGAAAGCAACTGTCACCAACAGCTTGGAAGTTGAAATATGGGCTATTTACAAAGGACTCACTGTCATTTTTGAGAAAGGAATATCAAGCGTCATCCTAGAATCCGACTCAAGTATTGCAGTAAACTTTTGCAATGAGGGGCCTCCACCTGATCACCCGCAATGCCACATTATTGAAGAAGTGAGAAGACTTGCTGGTGGAACAAATTCAACTATAAACCACATCTACCGACAAGCAAATCAAACTGCAGATTGTCTTGCAAGACTTGGTGCGCACAAGATGATTTGATTGTAACTAGCTCCATTCTTTTTGCAACTAGGGAATTCGCCTTAGCGGATGCCATAGGTGTTGGCCATCTCAGGACTTAGGTCTACTGCTTTGTAGCCTTTTTGTCGTCTTATAATCTCTGTATGCTGTTTATTGGGCAAATGACGTTTATGTTCGTTTTTATTTAATGCATGAAATTCCGTTTGACCCAAAAAAAAAAAAAAATTCATCTCGGCCACTACAGGTCCTCACCAAAGATTGAAGAGAAATTTAATGTATTGGTTATACTGCTTTAAAAAAACACTCATGTACAGAATAGATGTTATTTTGAAATATCGGCTTCGCTCTGTTCTTATAGCTACTCAACTAATGTTTTGGCGATTAAGCGTGTCCATTACACTTACCACAAAAAAAAAAAAAAAAAAAAAAGCGCGTCCATTAAACTAAATAAAATGAATTAAAACTAATGTACATTTGTATGGATTTTTAGACAATTAATTTTCCTCACATATATCATCTAAAGTACCATTTAACATAAACAATCTGACTATTGTCATTAGCCTGTATCAAATAATATAATGAAAACGCACATGTTCAAATTAAGTTAAGCATGCATGTAAACTCTATTTAAATTATAACGGCCTCTATTTAATTTTGCTTCTTGTCTATTGTTTTCTCGTTAAATTCTTATAAAAAGCAGACATTCAAATTAAATACGTCCCAATTAATTTTCATTTGCTTGTTTATTTGTCCTTGTAACATAATTTTCCTTTTAAGCACGAGGTTGGCCTCAGTTTCAAGTACAAAACTTATTTCATGCTCGTGCGGTATTGTCACCTACATCTTATAAAAAGTGTATCTTTTGCTATATGTGTCCTACCACTTTCGTGGAGACTCAAGATTTTTTTGTGTCGAAAATTTAGTGCACCCATATATCAAGTGGCTTTCAACCGCATGATCGTGTTTTGAGATTCCGATACTGTAATTAAAAACACTTGGTAAATGGGTCACCAAAATTTCGGTATAGAGCACCTCTTGACCTTCGTGAGGGGGTGATGTTCAAAAAAATAATCTCACACTCCACGAGTACATCTAAAATAGATGGTCGTCTAATATACTCCGTATATAACTAATTGCTTAAATTTTTAGATTAATATGAAATCTTTACATCCTAAAAGCTCATTTAATCCAACATTTTAAACATATTTACATTCACACTACGGTCAATGGCGGAACTAGTATCTAGATTGGAGTGGTGCTGTCTAATGCGAGTCTACTTATATTGTTAAATATCTTTTGAAAAGATATGAACATAAAGGTTAATTAGTAAGTCAAAGTTTGTGTTGGACTTTGTTTTTCATTAATTTTGGTCTTTTGAATCGTTATTTTTTCAGCATTTGTGTGGATAAATATAAGTTGTTGGAATACCAATAGCTGCATAGATCGTTTAGGTAAAATGCAATGAAAACACACTTTAATTTTTTTGAAATCGGGAGCGTCACGTGTCACCATCCCTTCATTAAAAAAAAATCATATATCTCTCAAGGAGGGCATTCTAGAACAGAATGTGAACAAGCAAAAGTCAACTGTTGCACGGGGCAGCCGCAACACTAAAGGGCAGGAGTACCCTACAACTCAAGGCAGGTATTGTTAAAAGAATGGCTAGAACTAGAAGGGATCCCTCCAGTCCCCGTTCTCTTCCCGGTCTACCAGACTTTATGAGAGAGAGAGAGAGAGAGAGAGAGAGAGAGAGAGAGGAGTAGTATAAAAGGCTAGTGGTCATAATTCCTCCACGTATAGGCACAACAAGCCCACGTGGTGAATGATTAGGGTTTGGATATTATTCAAGGCAAGAGTAAAACAAAAAGCAACACGAGTTGTACCAATACGCAGCGATTGATTCAAATGAAAGGTTGTGTCGGTGATAAATTGATCAGACGGTCAAATGTTGAAAATGCAAATGCAAATGCGAGTTGTATCAATAGGTAGCTATTGTTAGGAATTTAATACCTGAAACTAGATGTGGCAAACAGGCAGGTCTGGGCGGGTTGGAACGGGTCGTGGGTCAAATATGGGCGGGTTAAATATGGGTCAAAAGATAAACGGGTTGAAACGGGTCGGGTCAAATGTGGGTCAAGCCAAATCCAAACCCACCCGACCCAACCCGCTTTTTTTTTTTTTTCGCCCCCTTCCCCTCTCTTCCCTCCACCCTCTCTAATTTGTCTCAATAAGGAGATTCAAAAAAGTAAAATTTTATAATTAAAACTCAATTTTTTTAAAAGAAAAATGAAGCAATTAAAGGCTATTTTTTTAATAAAAATTAGGTTTTTACTTTTTTTCCATTTCTAAACGGTAACACAACTTCGACGAAGAGTTAGAGGCCGCATAAGAGAATTGTCTGGAAGACAACATTTGCACCGATTGTACAGTTTCGGTCTTCATTACGTTCGCCGAAGCCACTGCTTAGGTTTGAATTAAAAAGTCAAATGACTTTTTTTTTTGTCTCTATTCAAATTTTTTGGTATTTGTTTGTTTTGCAACAAACTTTTTATCCCTATTAGTTCGTATCAACGAGAGAATCCAAAAAGTAATTTTTTTTTTAACTTTTACCCAAATACTTTTTAAAAGATTCAAGATAAATTCTAATCTTCAAGTACTTTTTCTTTACCAGCGTAGGAGTGGAATAAGGCTGTGAGGATACGAAATTCAATTGAAGCACACCATCCTTTTCTAGACCAAATTCACTTGAAGTTACAGAATATTTAGGGGGGGGGGGGGGGGGGGGGGGGGGGGGGGGGTGTTGGGGGGGTGGGCCCGTGAGAAGAGACGAACCAAATTCAATTGAAGTTACAGAATATTTAGAGAGAGAGAGCGGGGGGGGGGGGGGGGGGGGGGGCGGGGGCGGCGGGGCCGCTTGTTGCCCGTGAGGAGAAACGAGCCAGGGCAATCATTTTCCCGTGGTTTCTCTTAGATTTAAAGAATGAATTTTCGATTACGAGCAGTAATAAAAAGGAGTTGGGTTTTTAAGTACAACCCATATTGAACCCATTCTCAACCCATTTAAACCCATATCAACCCATATCAACCCATTATATAATATGGGCGGATTGGGTTGGGTTATAAGTGGGCGGGTTTGGGCGGATTTTAAAAAATGGGTTGAGATTGGCACCTCTACCCGAAACCCTACAAAAACATAGAACACAATTATTAATATAATCAAAGTAAGAATTAATCTGGCCTGTGATGTAAAAGTCATGATGTCGCTATCCTAAAGTTATTATTGCCTCCCCACGTAAAGATTCGGACGAATAATCAACAATTCTAAGATAAAATCCAAATCACGGCCAAGCCTTCTCGATGTATGCGTTCATCAAAAATAGAGTGGACCGTCTATCATCGAAGTTGTCCAAAGATATACAGTAGAAAGTATATTGTGCTGATGATCAAAGACAGAATGAGAGAGGGAGAGAAAGAACGTTAATACTGAAAAAGTAAAGTAAACGTAAAAAATAAATAAAAAAGTCTTAATATAGGTATATGCGGTACCTTTTCACAAGAGCCCAAACTCTTCGATGTAACCCCTTATTAATGGAGAGACCTATTGAATTGGCGACTCTTGAAATTATAATTACGAGCAAACAATAATTCTTTAAAAAGAGTTTTAAAATTTAAATATTCCAACAGCTATCACGGTGGTTCCACTGTTGATAAGACTTTGTATAGAAATTGACTCATATCATCCAAGTGACTCTAAAGGGTATTGCGTGCACGAAAAACAACTCATTAATTAGATGGTTGAAAAAATCACCTATAACGCAGAAATCAATGGACGAAATGTAGAAAAGCTACATGACTTTAATCTTGAGATCATGCGCTGATTCCATGTCTTCACAAATAGAACTAAAAATTCTGAAATATTCTCCAAATTAAGATTCTTCAAGATTTCCTTACATTTCTTATTTCCGCTATTACAAATTAGTAGTAAATGTTTAGTGCATTTGGTATAATTTCAATGAACATGAACAACAGCGAAGGTGACAGAGTGGATTAATATGGACTTAAAGTTAAATCAGCTTTTCTATTCGTCAAGCCGAAGGATGTGATGTAAAAATTATACCCCATTCTAATAAAGATTAAGAGAATAATAAAAAAGACCGTGCCAAAAATTGACAAGGAGTTATGCCAAACAAGGCTTAAACCATTTGAAAGGCGTAAAAGATTTTATTAATCAAATCTAGATCTATAAAAATATCCATCAAATGGGGCTTAAACCATCCACTTGCTATTTATTTCAATGTGAAACTAGATGATCTATAAAAATGTATTTCTAATGTGAAAGTTTGAACTTCCTACGGAATATGTTCTATGTATTAATCAATATTACCATAACTCAATCATCTTTCCATTTATTTTTCCAATTGCTCTTTTCTTTTTCCTTAGCGTGGATACTGAATCATCTTTTCTAGTACATATTATAAAATCAATACACACACACACACACACATATATATATATATAATGCATGTTTTTTTTGATCGGAAAAGCGAAAACATTTTATAAAAACTCGAAGGGGGTACATCGAGAAAAAGACAACCAAAGGAAGATATTGGTTGAGCCCAAATTTACAAGGACTTCCAACGGACAGTTGGAGACACTCCTGAAAACTAGGTTACAATCTCAATTTTCGGACACCATCTAGGAAAATCTTGAACTCCTCAACGGTATAGATTTTGATGTCGAATTTCACCTTCATCCACATCGCATGTTTGTAATATACATTAGATTCATTTACTTCAAAACCATTCAAAAAATTATTATGTCTATTTGATTTTGTGATATTGTCAGACAACATGTTAAGTATCTCAACAAAAAGAGGTGTTTTTTGGGAATCAGATATCTCAAAAGTTGAATATGCACATTCGGCAAATGGAATATAAAATCTGTAAACCTGTTTTAGTTACATGTATATAATAATTTTCTACGAATAAATTCTGACTTTCGTTTTCTTGTCTTCATAAATAGAACTAAAAAATGTGGTTTTTCTCTAAGATTTCCTTATAAATTAATGTAATAGTAGTAGTAGTTACTACATATCCCCTGTTATACATTTCTGATTTCCCCTATTCTCTAAATTTATATGCTTCGCACTGTGCTTATGATCGGGTCGTTTCCGTACCAAAAATAATTAATAAAACGAAACAATTACTACTACTCAAATGAATAGTGATAAATATTCCGAGTATCGCTCCACAAGGATTATAAGGCTGAGTTGCAGTTATTTCAATTAATTTCTATATTAATCCGAGAAAAAGATTGATTGATTATTGATTTCTTAAAACTATTGAACTGAAATTAAAAACGATAGAAAGGCAAGAAAAGAATTGATGGGAAAAAGTTCTAGGGTTTCGAATCCACTCTTTCACCCCGTAATCTAAATATGTTTTGATTACAGATCAACTATTCGAATCAATCCGGATACCGTAGGATTGCAAGCCCTAGCGATATCTCTTAAAAATAATTTATGAATCACTAATCGGCATGGACTATCTCCGCCTAGCACGAATCGTCTTATTAGCACGAACCGTCTCTAATCAAGCACGGATCGTCTCATCGGCACGACGCGTCTTACGTAGTATAATCCATCCAACTAGTTATCACAAAACAATTAAAACTGTTATGAACATGCATAAAACTTAGGATTTCATACACAAGATTTGCTGGAAAGAAGTAATTATAAATAAATCCTTAAAAGTCAAACATCCGTGATTCGAATAATAAAACCTAAATCAAAACATAAAAGGATTACTCAGAGTTCGAGTTTCATCTATACCCTAGAAGAGGGATTTAGCCGGCCATCAAAAAAGTGAATCTGATGATGTTGAATTAATCTCCATGACCGGAACCAATTTCCCGTTCCAAAAGCTCCTGCCTCCCTGCGTGTCCAATTCCCTGTTCTCCCAAAAGCCCCTGCCGAAGTTCAGTCAATTTTCATTATATAGGGTTTCAAGGATTAATTACATATAGGCCCTTGAACTTCCTGCTTTAATAGATTGCAATTCCATTTTGAAGCTTTTTACACTTTGACCCCAAACTTCCATTAAACTCTTCGTTTTATCCAATAGTTTGGGCAATGAGCTCGATCAACCTATAAATAAAATAAAAGCGAAATTAATATCAGATGACAAATATAAATAACTAACAAGTGTAATTTGGAGAGCCAAAATATCAATATTTCGGCACTTATCAGCTTACATATATTAACTACTTGTAATTAACAAAAATGTTGAAGTGTCACTTTGGAGAAAATTTTCAGTGCCGGGAGGGCATAGCCACGCGGTGCCTGTGCGCGCATCTCATGGCCCAGATTTGTTTGGATATTTATTTAGTGCAAATTTACCAAAACACCCTCTCAAACCCAAACAAATTTGAGATATCCAAAACACGTTTGGATGACCGAAATGCGCGCATGGACACCACATAGCCGTGCCCACCAGGCACTGAAAAATTTCTCGTTAATTGAACATGAACAACAGAAGAGGTGACAAAAACTGAGATTAATAAAAGCTTCAGATGTAAAGAATCTGGATGGTGGTGGGGTCAGAAAATAAATTTTTTAACTTTCATTTATTACTGTATTTACCATCTGCAGTACTCCTGTAATAACGCTCTCTCTAATGATGCCAGGGCACAACTATTACCGTCAAATATTCAGTCCCGTTATGCTAAGAAAAATGTGAAATATTGTGAAAAAATGATCATTGTGTTTTATTCGAGAATCCAATTTATTGAATATTTTGGAGGACTTAAAAATAATTTGGGGTGGAGTTCAGAGAGGGTTGCCTATTATGTTAAGCGCAAAAAATATAGGATTCGTAAGGGAATAGTAATCGTGGTTAGTGTACGAAATGTACGTGTTTGATTCTACCTACATCTCATGTTTGAAATCTCTTAAGTATTACTTCATTCATATTGAAATAATTGTTCATATGTCACTATTTAGACTTTTCAAAAAATTGTGCATACCTATTATTTCTAAAATTATTCAAAATTTAAATTCTTTGTAATAAAACTATATGAATTGTGAAACTCTATCAAACATGATTCATATTGCGTATAAAATTCTGTATAATTATTTTTCAAAAGGTCAAATTACTAAAATACCAACAATATTCTGAATCAAATGTAGTATTTTATTCTTTCCAAAAATTAAACTAGATGCTCATTTAGGGCTGTAAACAAACTGAACAATTCGCGAGTTTTCGGCTCGTTTAGTAAACGGGCTCGTTAGATAAAGCTCGTTTCGTTAAGGGTGACTCGGCTTGATTAAATAGGTTCCTTTAGTAAATAATCCAACTCGGTTCATTAAGGCTCGAGCTCGAATTTTTAGCTCGTTTAGTAAACAAGCCAAGTTCGACAAAGCTCAGCTCGACTCGTTTCCAGCCCCATGCATGTTGAATCGATTTTGTGTGTGTGTGTGTGTGTGTGGAAGATGATAGAATTTTAGTAGTACGTTGGATTCCTACGAGTTTCAATCTCTTTTTTATAGAAGTCGAACATAAGATCTCACGCTCTGGAGCGCTACACAATCATCGGGCCAAAGCCGAGAAGGAATTCGTTGTGCGAATTCTTTCATTTTTTAGGATCCGAGAAATTTGGGCCGACCAGTTTTACGCATGCGCATCGTGTTACAGATAAGGAGGGATTAATTAGCAGGCATTTACTTATTTGGCAGGCATTTACTATTTGGTTTCAGCCCATGTAGTGAATTGGAGTCATGTAGGCCCATGCACCCTAGATGATGCCTAGATTTACAGGGACAAAATGATGAGGAAAAGAAGACCCATGCACAGACTACTCTGCTCTCTGCTACTGACCTTGAAAGGCTTGCAGTACCAGATGTAAAGTAGATATCCATTCACTTACTCCCGTCCCGTAAAATTAGTCTCCTATGCGGTTATGTGCACCTTTCAAACTTAAAAATTGGATGAAAACATTTGTTTGATCGGGATTCTCAGAGGGGTTTTTTGTGTAACGAATGAAGAGAGATAAATAGAGAAATTGTTAGAACTTATAGCTCATATGTTAATATGAAGAGATACTAAAAAATTCTAGAAAGATGTCGAAGCGGAGCGGAACGGAATGAGTGGAGAGGAACGACAGCTGTTCTCGCTCCCGTGGACCCGAATTAGGGTTAGAATAGAATAGAATATAAATAGTCTGTGTAAACCCTACTGCAATGATAGTAAGAAAAAAAGACGGCCGCTCTTGCTTCCGTCGACGTACCCGATTTTGGAGAACCACGTCATTCTATGTGTTAATTTCTTTACTGATTTTGTACTCGTATATCATGTGTGTGATTTTGTTCAACAGAAATGATAGTAATAATTGAAAAGAAAACTTGTTGGATAATTCTGAGCCAACTACGCATACCCCGACTAAACTTGGGGATTCTATCACACTGCCCACTTGAGAAACGCCTAATTAAAATCAGAGTAAAGTTTCATATGAACTGATCTTAATTACACCCACTTCACATAATGGGTTAACAAAATGCATGGGAACCCCATCCCATGCATGTCCAACTTGTGGGCATGTGCATTCTCTATCCATGCATTTTCTTGCCCTTTTCTACATTTTGAAGAAGGTTGGACATTTGAGAAAGATGTTTAATTTCAAAGGAAGAAGTTGGAAAGAGAAAAACTTAGTATTTACGGAAATTTCCGTAAATGAATCTTACGGAAGTGAATCGCAATCGTTTAACGATTTAGATTTTAATGAAACTTTTTCAGAAAAAAATTAATTGTGACTGATCATAATTAAAAATAAAACTCAGCCATTAATTATGCGAATGAATGATTGAGATTGTGTCATTCTATACATGTTCACGGAGCAACCGTGAAAAAGTCTACCTCCAATTGGAACACGGTAGAAACATGTGAGAGCCACCTTTTTTGGATCTTCATGAGTAGTGCCACAGACTACCACAAGCTTTATAGTACTCCGTAAATCCTTAAATTGGTTTTTATTGTTTCAAGAAAGTGTCCGAGGCCGACAATCGTATTTACTGGTCTCATCCAAAGATCTTTCGTATCCGTTATCTTACGTCTTTAGCCACAACATTGTGCAAGAACATGGACGAAGCTACCTGCTCCGTTCCAATTTAATAATTTACAGCTCTATTCTAATGAAAAAAGAAGAAGTTATATTTCTAAATCGGTAATAAATTATATATCCAATATAGATATTATTTGATAGATCTTGATTAATTCTATAATACAAAGTTCAATTCGGACGGAGGGAGTATTACACCGGGACAGGTCAAAACTTAGAACTAGCTAAAATATCAAATGTTTATATGGTTGTTGAATTTTTAAGTATTTCTTACATATAGTTTAAAATTCGAGCTTGAAATCTAAGGACTAATATTCTCTAGGAAAAATTGCATTTATGTTTACAGTGGGTTTCCCCTAAAAATATAATTGCCTAAAGCTTAAGGGCTTTAGACAAGTTGTTTCTGCTAAACAGACTCTGAATTTATGTACGTGAGGAGAATGATTTGTCTCAAAATTTCATGTTTAGTCCATTTAGAAATAGCCAGGAAAAACTTATCCTTAAGGTCAATTAATCGTAAGTGAGTCGTAACTATTTATCTTGTATACTACAAAAAAGTATTATACTCCGATAGTCCATTATTATATTTTGAGATGTTCTAAAATATTATTTCCTGATCTTCCAAAGTATCCCTCATAAATAAGTGTTGCAAATCAGGTAGAATACATGAGCAATAAATGAAATGATTTCATAAAATTTGAATATATGTTGTAGAAAAAAGGGTAAACTATAGTTAACCCCCTCTAACTATGCCTCATGTGCACTTTGCCCACTTTAACTTTTTTTTTTGACACTCAACCCTCTCTAACTAACTAAAATTCAAACGGTCATAACTTCTTCGTCCAAAATTGAAAACATGCAATTTATATATCGATTTCGAGGTTTTGAAGTCAGCTTTCTAATAACACCAAAATCACATCTCGATTCAAAGCACACAGGAAGTTATGATCAAAATGGCCTTTCTGTCTACCAGCCCTTACTGTTTTGATCATAACTTTCTGTGTATATATATACACAAGTTTAACAGATTGATCTGGTGATCAAGACCCGAGACTTAAAGGTTTAGTCCGCCTGAAGTTTCACATTCGAAACCTCCCATATTTATCAACTACTTTATGGCTCAGTTTGGATGACCGAAATTTTCAGTAGGAATAGAAATGTGATTACTAGAAATCCTATTCCTAGATATCTTATTGAGTGGGAATAAGAACATAATAACTAGAAACGAAATTCCTAGGAATATAGTACCTAAAGTAATTTCATTCTAGTTTTTGGATTAATTCAGTAATATTACGCACAAATCTTTTTTTTTTTTTTTGAAAATTTATCAAACTCAATATGTCCTTTTTTATTAATTGAGCCAGGAATCTAAGATTCTCATGGGGTAAGAGATGGATCAGATTCCCACTCGATCTGGTAATGCAATTACTAATCGAATGTGTTATTATGAATCACAATCATATTTCTGTCTCTCCCAAACATGGAAATCTTGAGAGTTTGGCATTACATTCCTATTCATGTTCATTCCAAACGTCGGAATCATGGAAATATGGTGTCACATTGTCATTTCTCCTCAAGATGCATGCCAATTGCTCCCCGTAAGTTCACAATGGAGATGACAACAAAATTAATCGAGGTACATGTAAGTTGATCTGGACGCCGATTTATAAAAAAGAGTAGGAGTACTAGTATGTACTCTTCACCTTTAAAAAAAATAATAACAGGATTTTGTCAAAAGGAGCTTTTCAGCGTCCACACAGTGACAGTACAGTCCCACGCGTGTGTGTCCCCACTTGATACACTGAGGAGTCCTAAAGGCAAGAGCGAAACGGAACACACTTTGATATGTGTGTGTTTTTTCCAAGTCGGGTAAATATAGGGTTAGCATGCACACATTGTTGGGTCTTAGGGTTTGCCTGCTGCATATTTTTTGGACCTCTGAATAGTAGCTAGCTAGTAGGTTACAAAAGCCAAACTTTATCTTTGTTTGTTTGTGTTTGTGTGCAAAAAGAGGGAGAGATTTGACTTTTGGATCGGCCGGGGTTATTAATTAAAGATTACTAATAAAGCTGGAAGGCTGGTTGTGCATGTATATACACGTACATGGGGATTGAAAAACATTATACGTTGGTTGTTCCGATCCAGTACCATTATTTGCATTATAGTAGTAAAATTTTAAACAAACCTAGTACTAGTAGTTTTAGCTTTGCCTAGGTTGGAACAGGGGAAATGTAGCATATTATAAGAGCATCTCCAACAGTCTCGAGATGTTCGTTCCTAAGTAAATTGCCTGTTCAAAAAACCAAATTCTGCTTTGACTAGTCACAAAATACTTCCCTCTACCAACGGCTTAAGCAAATGTCTATTCAAATTCCAAAACTCTTTTTGAAAAAAAAATAAAAAATCAACATCACAAAATCAATTCTCCCCCGAAATCCGAAACCACCTCTCTCTCTCTCTCTCAAATTGTAAAACCCAGATGAAGTTTCTCAAAACCAAACAGATCGAAGAGATGGAGTAATCTCTGAAATGGAGTTTCTTAAAACCAAGCTGATGGGATTCTGACCTACCACAGCTTGCCGGAGCCAATGATGGTGAAAATGATGAAGCGCCAACAATACCGGAACCGAGAGAGAGAGAAAGAGAGAGAGAGAGATGGATTATTTTTTAAATATTAATGAACAGATCAGATTATTTGTGTGGAATTCAAAAGTGGACCCCACATGCAGTTGTAAATTTTCGGTACCTCTAGCATTTTGGTTTTGAAAATGTACGTAGTGCAAATGTTGTTCAACTTCGATTACGCTATAGAATTGTAATAGTAGCAACATTAATCAAACTCGTTATTATATTAATTGTTCGACACTTCAATTGTATTCTAGTTGAAAGAATAACACATAGTTATTAGGTCTGAAACTTCAAACAAATACATCAAACACACCCAAAAGCCATCAAATGGTTTTGAAGTGAAGGGTTGAATAAAAGGAAAATGATTTCAAAGTGAGTATTTAATTAGAAAATTAAAATCATGCATTCATCGATACCATTGCCAGAAAGATGGTGGTATCCCACTGTATATGTACGCATCAATCGGGAAGTCGCCCGACGCCCATGTGTCATTATTTCGTTGGTGAGTGGATTTTTAAAAAAAAAATGCAAATCATTTAGACAATGTTCATTTTGGAATTTGGTATTTCTCTCTCTACACTTGGTTTTCAATAATTTTTCTTTCAACTAGGGTGTTCGGATAAATAAGACAAAATGGCTTATTTTTTGTCCTTATTCAAATTTTTTTCGTATCACTTGGCTTATTGTCAATTTTTTGGGGATTATTGCATCCTCATGACAAGAGGAATCTAAAAAATAAAAAATTTTGACCGAAATCTAATTTTTTTGAATAAAGACAAAAGGAGTGGCTTATTGGCTTATTTTCATTTTTTGTGGGTTTATTTGGCTCATTTTTGGAGGGATTGCCAGTGGCTTTTTTAGAAGAACAACCTAACTCTTATTTTTCTATCTCACTCTCTCGGCTCATTATCCAAGATTTCCAATCCAAAAGCCGAATACAAACATGGTCACTGACCAATGGGAATACCATGTATACAAATGGTTGCCTTAATAGACTTTCTCATGCATCAATATATATATATATATATACACACACACGTTGATATAGTATCATATAGGCAAAGAAAAAAGTTGTGTGGGCACAACAACAATCGGATATATATATATACACACACAGTCATTTTCAAATAAGGAGGTCCTTATTTTAAAATAAGGACCTCTCCATTTCTCCCATTTTTTGTTCGAATTTTGATAATCCGAACTGCTCAATATGTTCACAACGTGATTTTAAGGGTACCCGCGAGAAATCGATAAAAAAAATGACCGATGGGAAGGAGCTTATATATATATATATATATATATATATATATATATATATATATGATTTGACGGAGAGCTGATCGATGGGAAGGAGCTTATCATCACAACAAGCACTCCCATGGGAAAATAAGGACCCTATTTCTGATCAGAAAGGCTTTGTGAGTGTGGGTGTGTGAATGAGTGTGTAAGTGGGTGTGGTGTTAGAAGGACTCTTAGAGCCATTGATTGGCAGGAAACTTACTACCTGGTTCCAAATTGACCGGCACAAGACTGGGGACACACACACGCCGTTCATTTAAATAAGCCACTTGGCTTATTTTTTTTGTTCTTATTTAAATTTTTTTCTCATTTGTTAGTTTTTGTCAATTTTTTGAGGATTATTGCTTCGTCATGACGAAAGGAATTTAAAAAGTGAAAAATTACAATCGAAACCTAATTTTTTGAATAAAGATAAAAATAAGCCAGTTAACCAATTTTTTTTGTCTTTATTCAAAAAAATTAGATTTCGATCGTAGTTTTTTACTTTTTAGATTCCTCTAATCATAAAGAAGTAATAATCCCCAAAAAATTGACAAAAAACTACCAAATGCAAAAAACATTTGAATAAGGACTAAAAAAATAAGCCAAGTGACTTATTTAGCAGAACGGCCCAGAGTCAGTTTCAGTCGCAAAGCTAGAATTTTGGCCTGTGAGAGGCTGACATAGGAGATGTTCATTTAGAAATGTACTCAATATATGGTGTAGCTTTGTGGTAGATTAAATTTATTGGATATAATATCTTGTGCATTATTGTCGACAATTGCAACGCACATGTGAGATTATTTTCGTCTATGAAAGAATTTGAGAAAATTTTTCCTGACAATATAAATTAATTTTAGGTTCCGTCTGTTCGGACGTAAAATATTTTCTGATACCTATTTTCCGGTGTTTGATTGCGTAAAAAATGAGGAAAACATTTTACATGTAAAACATTTTTCATCAATTGGACGAAAATGACTTACCCTTAGATCTCCGTAAGTTATTTTCCGAAATGAACCTGCTGCTTTCTACTGTAATTCTCATTGCTTAGTTTCCTCGATTGTCAGTCTTGACCCACGTTCAATTCCAATAATCTCATATCTCTCCACCATCTAAGGCCCACCCCCCCCCCCCCCCCCCCCCCCCCCCCCCCCCCCCCCCCCCCCCCCCCCCCCCCCCCCCCCCCCCACACACACACACACACTATTTTGTTGATTTCTGAAAATATTTTCAAGTGTCAACCAAACACCGGAAAATAAAAGTTTGAACTTTGTTTTCTGAAAAAAAATATTTTACATCGAAACAAACGGAGCCTTAATTTTTGGCAAGATCAAATCAAAATAATACAGATTGTTGTACTAATTATACAAATAATAACCATATTACATGTAATATTAGTAAAATATTTTAAATATCAGAAAGGGCATGGTCATCCCGAGCCCCTATATACCTCCGCTAGAGACTCAGGATAATGATGTAAATAACCAGAAATTAGGAGCATACACGAAAAAAACTTTGAAAAGAAAACCCGGATCAGCTACTCGTGTATTTGGAGTTCCATGTTGAATAATTGATACTTTTGCAAGTAATTGTCGAAAAATCGTAGTTATTAAAATGAGTCCAATTTTCATGCCATGTACGTTTATGGTGGTTTCATTGGGTTCCAAGGTGCATGGTAGCCGAGATGGCCAAATTAAGGAGCATGGGTGAAAGTTCTTTCCGCACGGTCTTGTGTTCGAATCCTGCTTGCAGGTTATAGAACCCTTGAACCAAATGTTGCGTAAGAGAGGGTCTTTCATTCCACTCGCACGTTAGTGGGGTTATGGTGACGGAATTGTCTTGCTCTAGCCGGTTGTTAATTTGCAAGAATATTTTATAGGACGACCTTAATTAATCTGGACGGATAGCCACAACTGAACATTTCATAGTGGGTGGAAATTGTCATGTCTATGAAAAAAGCTACACAAGTTGCCCTTCCCTATTTTTAAAAAAAAGTTCCAATGAACAATAATTGTTATAGAACCATATTAGCACACATAACCGTCAACAAATTATAATTGTTCCAAAATAAAAGGATCTGGCGTCGTGTAGTCCAGTTGCAAAGAAGTCGATCTCTGTAGTTTTATCTCGATTGTTTATCTTATAAAATACTAATTCAGATTTTAAAAAGACTCTTATCAGAAAGAGTAGTTCTTTCACAGGTAGAAACTTTCAACGAAATCTATCATTGAAAACATTTCCGAGTAGACGAGATTAATTACACAGATTGCTCCCCGTCTAGGCAGTCCAAACACAGACCACGGAGAAGGGTAATATATATAATATAGGAGTACTACAAAAGAGTATATAAAGGCAAGCCTATCGAAACAGAGAGCATTGCTAGGATTGACCGGTACAGGGAACGAGGACTCCACTCATAGGTTTCTCCCATTTGGGTAATTACAGTACGAATCTTTGATTCCCCTTCTTCTGCCAAAGAAGAATTGATCGGGATTTGCTAATGTACGACTCAACTCAAATTAAATCAAATCAAATTTACTCCTTCCTCCAGATATGAGAGAGAGAGAGAGAGAGAGAGAGAGAGAGAGAGAGAATGCAGATGCAGTTACTGCAGGCTTGCTTACTTAAACCTGTTCTTCTTCAGATAGAGATAGACATGGATTCAAGAGACAGACAGACGGGTACAACCCGTGCTATTTCCACAGCTGCAAAATTTCAGACTTGTTCCCTCTTTGGCTGGACCCCCATTCATGAATGAACCGTTATATTAATTTTGTTTGCAGTTTTAGTCCCCGCGTGTGTGTGTGTGTGTGTGTGTGACAGAGAGATTACTACTACTGTAGTATTTTCTTGGCCCTTCAACCTGATCGATCGATATCTGCTGCTGATCGACTTGTTCAGTTTGTAATTATTGGCCTTCTTTCTTTCTTATATGCTACTGGAGTGGAGTATCTTTTTTCTTAAATGTAGTGGGAGTAATAACTTCCTATGTCGTATAGGATTATACAAGTAGTACATCATGGATAAATTATTGGTTGCAAATCGGTGGTACCCCCTCGCATTTTCGGGTCGTCTAAAAATGCAACCGATAGTTCTGATTTTGAAAAAATTGAAAAGAAAAGAAAAAGTGTGTTTCAATCCTGACCGTTTGTTGTATTTTTGGACGATCCAGAAGTCCTTATCGACGGGTACACATCAACCGTATCCTATTTGCATCCGAGAATTAATCCTGACTGGTGAATTAATGTAACGAAGGATATGCCACTCCCATTTGCAAACTATATAGTAGTATCAATTCGTGTATTTATAGAATATCCTAGGATCCCCTCTCTATTCACCGATACATATGGATCGGACAAGCTGCTTTTAGCTTGACCCTATTGCTATATATTGAGATGACGAGTAATTATTCTCGAAAATCAAATATTGATCGTGATACTTAGCATATTTGTTACGGATGATGCTATGGTGTTTCCGGTAATTTTGGGGACACTGTAATTTTTGACATAATTTTACCATTATGAGTATAATTAAAACCTATTACAAGCATAACATAACCCAAATAAGACATAACCAAAGAATATCCAAAAAACCAACCAAGACGTAACCAAACCCAACTAAGCATAACAAGTTATGCCTTGCTATGGTTTTGGTTATGCCTTATTATGATTTTGTTATGTTTGTAATGAGTTTTGATTATGCTCGTAATGGTTTTGTTATACCAAAAGTTACGGTGTCCCCAAAATGACCGGAGACACCGAAGTCATTCCCCCTACTCTAAATATACAATTGTCAACAGTTTTGGTTTGGTCGCCGAGAAAATGGAAGTCGAGAAACAATATTTGATGGCTTTAAATCCAGATATGAATGTTTAGACTTGTTTGGACATGAAGTTTTGGGTCTCTATTTTTCAAATATTTGTTATATATAATTAAAAAAATAAACAAACTGCAAGCTCAAATCCTTCCAAACTGCATCAACACCAATTTGACCAAATAACAGTACTCATGAAGGGACATAGCAGGTGGAGAAAATGATAATCCGCCACTAGCGGATCAGTTCCCAATCCGATCTGTCTAAAATCAATCCCCCTACGCTACTGTGCCGCCCATAAAATTAATCATATAGTATATGCTTTGGAATTGAGAAACTCGAGCTATATATAAGTATATATGCAAAAATTGGGGCATTGGGATGAGTAATTGAATTTAGAGGGTCCTTCACTCATGATTCTCCTCATCTTTACATTTGCTGGTATCGAAAAAAGCTGGCTATTTAGTACACAGAACTACTCTCCTTGAGATTCTATATCCTCCTCTGACAGGATCTTCCCTATTGTCGTTGAAATCTAAAAGCCCTTTCTCTTTTCCCTGATTTGGCGTCTCAACTTGTTGAGAAACTTTTTTATATGAAAAACAGGGATGAGAGAGGTGGTGGTGTCTCCCTCAGGTCCGTTTTCGATTTTTCGGCTATTTTTTCCGACTACGCTTTGATTTAGGTTCCTTTCATTTTATAGGAAACGGGAATATAAGGGTTGGTGGTGTTCCCCTTAAATTCTCAACTCTCACCGTCATTCTCTCTCTTAAAATACTCGATCCCATTTTTTTTGGATTTTATTTCTATTGAACTATACAATTCGATTTTTAGTCAGATTGCGAGTATCTCGATTAATTATGGGCCATGAAGTTAATAATTGTACAAGACTGGACAAATCCTCCGATAACTCTTAGATTTGAAATGTTTGACTCCATTAACATTTAAAAATAAGACTTTATAAAGGGCAAACATTGTATCTTCCATATTTTTCCGCCTTTAACAAACCTTTTTTGACTTCAATTTTTTTTTTGATTACTTTTTAAAATTTTCGTTGTCACCAACGACCTGATTTTGAAATTATGAGGAAAAGCCAAAAAGGTAACAAGAACTGAAGTTAGGTTTCCTTAAGAACAATCGGTGTACCAAAAAAAAAAAAAAACCCTTAAGTATACCGATTGTTCTTGAGAAAACCAAATTTATCCCAAACTCAGGTAAGGGTCATCATCGGGCCGGGCCGACCCAGTCCTTCAAGTTGCGGCCCAAGCCCGTCCACGGGCCGGGCTTTTTCTTTTTGGCGGGCAGGGCCACCTATCATAATTGAAGCCCAAGCCCGGGCCATGGGCTGCCCAATTGGTAGGCCGGCCGGCCAAAAGCCGGACGGGCTTAAATTTCCTTGGGCAAAACTAAACCAAAGGAAAAAATAAAGGATTTTTTGGGATTTTGGGCTAATGGGGGGGCCCGTTGGCGGGCTTTTGGACGCGTATGCCGGGCGGGCTCACAGGCCGGGCCTACGGGCGGGCTGAGTAAAAATTTTTAGGCCCGAGCCCGCACATTACAAACTACGGGCCGGGCTAGCTCGCCCATTTTACGGGCTTGGGCCGGGTAAAAGCCCGGCGGGCTGGGCGGACTTTGGGCGGGTCGCGGGCCACCGGGCTAAATGATGACCCTTAAACTCAAGCCATGTTTCCACTAACAATTTTGGGCAACAAGTTATGAATTTTTAACTAGTTTTTCACATTAAGCAACAAATTTTGTATCTCATCTACAACTTACTAGTTAGTGAAACAAAAACTTGACGCTTTTCAACAATTTTCCCTCTCAACAAACCTAAATTTTTGCCACAACTTATTGATTAGTAGAACAACTTGATATTTTTTAACAAGTGATCATTGAGTTATTGTCTACCGAAAACACTCCCTCAACCAATCCCGTTCCGCTAAGAGAAATATACTTATTTTTTTGAATTAAAGGCGACGTATTATAAAAGAATGACCGGTCTCTTTAAACGGAAAATATGTACTTAAAAAATACTAAGAAATATTTGCAGAACGGTAATAACCATGAATTAGAATTTTAAGCGGTAATAGGTAACCGAAGCAGCAGGAGGTAGGGGTGATACCAGTCCGGTTTTGACCTGTTTGGGTGTATTTTTGGGTCAAAATAGATATCCGGTTTGAGATTTTTAAAAACCAAAACTGGTTGAGATAAATCGGTCCAGTTTCAACCAGCTCAACCGATTTCGGTCCGATTTATCCGGTTTTCATTTATGGGCCATATTTTGGGCCCAACACATTAAAAAAAATTACAATTTAACCTACAAAATATCAATCAAAAATCCATAATTCAACTCTTTTTTTTGGCCGAACAAAAAAATGATCAATTTTGAGCCCAATACATAAAAATATATTTAGGCCCATAAAAACAGTCTATATATATATATATATATATATATATGATTGATTTTATATAATAAATATATTTATTAGACCAATATACACCATAAAATATCAACCAAAAACTCATAATTCAACCCCTCCCGTATGGTGTGTGTGTGTGTGTGTGTGTGTGTATATATATATATATATATTATGTGTGTGTATGTATATATTATACATATATATATATATATATAATCGGTCCGATTTCGACTGGTTTTTAAAACACACAAACCGGATTGAAATTATTTTTCTAATTTATAAAATTTTATAAATTGAAACCAGATCGAAATTATTCAACTGGTCTAAAAAATTCGGTCCGCTCCGGTTTTTCCGATTTCGATCAATATTCTGATCTCGGCTAACAGCCCTAACAGCTGGTAAACCTCACCAATTTCGTGCGCGGGGATTTGGATGATGGTGGTTGCACATTACTTTCTCCCCTCCCTCACCGCACTCAATCTTATCGTTTAAAAGTGTTTTTGACGATCCAAATTTTAAAAACTCTTCCAAGGAATAGTTCACTTTCCGCTTGAAAAGTTTTTTTAAAAAATTCGGACAATTGATTGCAGGGACGAACGGTACGATTGCGGAAGCGGTGAAAATGAGCGGTATGTATAGCATCGCTCAAGATTAGGGTTTTTGTCCTAATCCCCTCGAAATTCCCTATCTTTATCATTAATCAAAACATTTTTTTATGCGGGAGCGCGTGCCGTAAAAACAAAGAATAATTTCTCATTTCTCTGGCGACATGAGTCGAACTTGCGAGCCCAGAGAGTATATGCTATCGTATTCCCACTCAACTATAATTACTACTAATATCTTGAGTTATATGTCAAACACCTAAGTACAAGCAAAGTCAATAGTAGTTATTTCGTAGCAGTTGTGCATGCTTAGATATTGATATTGACATGATTAGATATTTCCCTATCTTTATCATTGTAAATTCACTTAAGCCACCCTACACTTAGTGCGACCAGAAATTTTAGGGCTATTTTCGGCAGTGAAAAATTTATAGATTTTTATTTGTGATTAAGAAGTTGTTAGGTATTTTCGGTAGTGAATAAATTGTTGAGAAATGTCAAGTTATTTTTCGTAATAAATAAGTTGTTGATAAATATGTAAGTATAATTACTATAACAAAAACAGTTTCTGTTGATAATTTTTTTGTTAATGGAAATGAAAAGGTAAAATGCTGAAATTTTTTTTGTTAGTGAAAATGAGATAGTAAAAAGTAAAATGCGTTAAGGTTTTAGTATTTTTTGTTAGTAAAAACGGGGCCTCAGAGTCTATCATTATGTGGCCTTTTATAGGATTCATCAGGTAGCCTAGAGTGAAAATTGTTTTTTTTAATTTTAATTTAAATGAAATGAGCACAGCTCTGATATTTTGTAAAATTCTTATAAATAAGAGTTGGTTATTGTGAATTGTTTTCCGTTTTTTTTGTCTTATTTAAAACATGCATTAGTTACATGATTTCATTGATTTGGAGTATTTATTTGCCTGAGTGAAAGGAATGTACAAAGAAAAAAAATAATCATTGAAAACCTTAAAAAGTTGACAACACGCCAATTAAAATTATCTGAAGAAGACGAGTTGCTTGTATCATATTCGTCTTTTATGAATCTTTTTAAGTTTAATTCTTATTATTTACTTCGTACTTCTGACTTCTCTTGCCGAGATGAAAATTTTAAACCAACAAATTTACGCTGGACCAAGAAAATTACTCATGCGCTTCCAATGTGTTAGTAGTAGTTTTTTTAGAACACCGTGCTATTTTAAAATTGCTCATAGCTCTTATTTTAAAATAAATCTTGTGATAATTAATTTTCTATAGCGTAATTATCTAAGATATATCAAAATTACTACTAATTAAAAAAATAAGCAAATTTTTCGTTTGACTAAAATCCTCAGTCTAATTCTTTAAGGTCCTGCTTGGATGGTGGATTAGGAGCCCGGATTTGGAGCTGCCCGGATTTGTACTCTTGGCTTCACGTAAATCAGGTCTTTGGGAAGGGAAAATAAGTTAGTTGGATTTGTTGTCTCCTGGATTTGTAATTCGGGTATTGTTGGATTTACTAACGATAGGGGTAACCCCTGTCGTTGCTCAAGCGGGATGAAACTTGATGATCGTGCCCCTCACAACCCTCACAACCTTACCAGCTTGTCCACCTCATCTAAGGGTTTATCGGTAGACAAAATCCCTTCGTTTTCTGACCTTTAAGACTTTAGGGTACACCCCCAGCAACAACTTTTAGTCACCATCGATCTACCAACAGTAGCTAATAAAACCCCCTTCCAATTCTTTTTAGAGACCCCTACGAAACCCTAGATCAGACAAGGCCATGTGATTAAGGTGCCGTTTTTTTTTTTTTTTTCTAGGCTTAAAGAAATTTTATAGAACTCGAAAGGTTACATTGAACTCGAAAGATTACATTGAGGGGGGAAGGTTGAGGAGCGAACATGCTCAACTCAACAGAGAAAACGGAAGACGATAATCATCCAGCTGGAAGTTGAATGATAATCGTCAAAACAAATTACAAATTAAGCGATCGAATGCCATCTATAAATCTTTTGAAATCCTCCACAGTGAACATCCTAACATTGAATTTGACTTTAATGCACATCACCACCCTAAACTTAATAATATCCACCACCTTCTCTGGCCATGCCGTCGCCCGTCGCATTCTTAAAAATACAGCCATTAGGTGTCGTTCCGCTTTCTTTTTTCAAAAAGAATATAATTTCAAGATCAAATATGATTAAAATAAAAAATAATTTTTTAATTTTTTTTGCACCGTTTAAAATATCTCAATAAAATCTATCATACAAGATCTATATTGATAAGAAAATTATTTACTTAAACACATTATTTTTGAACTTGAAATTACCTTACTTTTCTAAAACTTTCTTTTTAAAGAAACTGGAACGGGCCTAAACCCAATGGTTTTTCTGTAAACCCCTAAAATAATTACCACGTACTGAATAATGCTCCTGCGATTATGAGTTTTGGTACACCACGTTTTGTACTTGTTGTCTCTCGAGTCAACTTCCAAGGCCTTATTTCCCCAGGTAATGTGTCAATTTACTTGAGGCAATTGCTTTAGCTGATCAGATTACCAAAAATATTCCTAAACATTGAAATGACTATTTGTGTTTTTTTTTTTTGGAAAAGGAAACGGTCATGCTATCCACACAGACTTTATTTGCACATATATTGCACAGATCGCAATGTAGGATTGATTCACTTCGGATTCTACACAAACGATTCGAGCCATTCATTATATTTGGAGAACATTCTTTAAATTTCGGAAGATTCTACATGTATGAATAATCAAAGTTGATTCTAGTTTGAAATATTCTGCAATTTTGAAGAACGAAAATTCTAACTTCACACTCACTTATACACCTATTTACACACATTCACTCATAATAGAGGTGGGGCCCACAAACACTGAGTGTATAGTGTTTGTGGGCTCCACCCCTATTGTAAGTGAGGGTGTGTAAATGGGTGATTGTTTGAAGAATGCAGATGACGTATGGTTGGAGTTTATACAATTCTTCATTTTGAAGATTTGAAGAAAGGTTTTGAACAAGTGAAACTTGGTTAGGGATGCTCTTAATTAAAAGATCATTAGTTATTTCTTCACATATTATTAGTGCAAAAAGTTCCAAAACATGGGCGAAAATAATCAATTTTAATAAAATTCAAAAATCAGCACAATAGGTAGACAATAACAAATGTGTATTAAAAATTGTAAAAAGTACATAAAAATACATATTTTCTCTATCTTCTTATGTGCTTGGGTTGACAATAGGAACAGTGGAACACTGATTTTTTTTTTCCGAGTAAATCAAATCATCCCAATATTATATCAAACCCAGCCAAAACATACACAGTACAATAGGGAAAACTACCGATTCCAAAATACAAAACTAACAAAAGAAAATTAAAAGAAAAAAGAAAAAGAAAAACAGGGAAAACATAAGGAAAGAAAAAATCCCGAATAGAACCATGACGCTGGAGCTGGACCCATCGAATACACTCATAAAAAAGGGTTGGAGAGACTAAAAGTTGGAACACCGATTTTTGAATCCAAAATAGAAACGATTTTTTCAATGAATACAAATCTGAACAGAAGAGAAACAATGAATACAAATCTGAACAGAAGAGAAACATGAATTTAATGGGAAAGTCCGATTGATGTAGATTTCCATGACCTGATTTTTTTTTTTCAAAATAATAATACTCCACTACTCGTAATAAAAAAGATATCCAAAATAATGCAGCTATTTATGCGTCTGCATCCAAGACGTCCCTTCCGACATGGCCGTAATTAATAGGCGTCGGGATTTTCGGGCAAGACTCGACAAAAAAGTTGCCCAATTTAATTTAATTAATTAATTTTTTATGCCCTTTTTCACTTTCTGGGGAGTTGAAGCGCTCTCTCTCTCTTGAGTTCTTGTGATTATCATTCTGAATGATTACACTGGCGGCGGGCAGAAGTTGTTCCTCCCTATTTGGTGTATATCTATACTTCTTTACTTGGTCCATTTTTGCCCTTTTCTTTATTTCATTGTCGTCCCAAAGTCTATTTTTTTGCCCCCCTTGTCGACCCCAACATCCTCCTCTGCTTTCTCCGGTTTTAAAATTAGGCTTTCAGTAAGTTGGCACTCGGATTGAAACTCTACGATTAATCGAGGTGTGTATATAATATATATATATATATAGAGAGAGAGAACACTTTCTGTAGTGGTGTGAATATGTCCCTTCCCCGTTTGATAACGGGGATAAATAGATGAGATTCGTAAGGAGATGGGATTAGGATTGTGATTGGAAATGAGATGGGATTATTAATGAGAATGGATTATTAATGAGAAGGGATTGATAATGAGTATGTTTGTTTGGGATGTGATTAGATGATGAGATTATTAATATCATGTTTATTTGAGATGAGATTAGATGATGGGATTGGATTGATAGAAGAAATTGGTAATGAAAAGGGATTAGTAATGCGAATGGGTTGGGATCGGACTACGAATACCAAGTCCCACGGGGTATTGCTAATACCCCATAATCCCCAAATTCGGCATCCCAACGGACTAATAGTCCGAATCTATTTTGGTTACCAAACAATGTATTAATAATCCCATGGGATTATTACTCCAATCCCAACTCCCAAACCCGTTATCAAACGGGGCTTCATGTCTTGGATGGGGAGTCTAGGGTTGCTTTGGATTAGTATCCGTTTTCTCTGGCTTCTCCGGTACGTTTTAATTAGACTCTCCGTAAGTAGGTGATGGGATTAAAACCCTACGATTAGTCAAAGTGCTCGTATAATGATCCGAACACTAGAGTTGTGTAAAAAAAAAAATCATTCTCTAGTGGTATGAGGCATGTCCCTTCATGCCTTTGTTTTGTACTAGTAACCATCTTTTCTTCATTTCTCCAGTTTTAATTAAGCTCTCTGTATGTAAGTGGTGGGATTTAAACCTTATAATTAGTCGACGCGCACGTGTAATTAATGATCCGAACACTAGAGTTATCTAAAAAAAATCTTTCTCCAGTGGTGCGAGCATGTCCCTTCATGCCTTGGATAGAGACTGAGGGCTGTTTAATTTGGATTAGGATTGTTTGCTGTCCAGATTGAATCGCTTCTGTGTGTATATAGAGCACTATAAAGCAGAGAGGGGATGCAATCACCACGATATCATAACTCCTCCGCCCGTGCACGCAAAAAATATGTATCACTCGAAAAACTCTTGAAACTAGAGAAATACAGTAGTAATGATTATGAACGGAAAATAAATTTAGCAAATATGTAGAACAACAATACTCTATTGATCTCCAAGATATGAGTTGAGATTCGCGTAAGTTAGTCCGGCCAGACAGCCTGAATTTTGATAAAACATCTGTTGTGTTATGAAACTGATGGATGACAAAAGATTCACAATGATTGAAGCCATCAATTCTTCAGCAAATTAAGTTTACGAATAAGAAACGCAATTGTAACAGTAGCGTATTAATTATACGTTTGATATTTCATCCCTATAAAGACAGAAGGGAAATTGCAAAGAAGTGGAAGAATCAGAAGTATCTGATTGATCCTGTAGATCAATTGTGTTTCTGATAGTTCTGGAAGAACTACATTTAACATATATTGTGTTCTTTATTGTCTTTACTTTCTGTTTTGTTCTTTTGATATTTCCTTAGTTTTATATCATGTTGACAATATTTTTTTTGAACATATTTGGCGCATGACATTGTCATATATTTTACAGAGATATATAAGTAACACTTCATATTATATCCAAAATATAATAAGCAGACAAAATCAAATTTCAAGTAATCATTCAGATAAAGAAATTGCGCACATAACATTTGCTTTGCTACCAACAAATACGCCATCCGTTTCTAATGAAGGTCTACTATTAAAAAGCGTGTAATTAATGACCAGAATAAGACAGGCAAATGCAATAATTTGGAATTACAAAATTGAACATTTAAAAATAAGTAGGGGAGTACGTCTTTTCATGATGGACTAGCATTTAGGAATGAAAATGTTACTTTAACTAGTACTTATCATAACAAGTTTTTAATTTGTTGCATAATTGCTGTTTTTTTTTCTCTCAATTTTTTGAAAAACAAATCATATAGAGTTTTACAATTACACTTACTTGCACATCTATACCACACACTCATAAGTGTGAGCCCTACACACATTGCATACATCCTCTATAGTGTGTGTAACAACACACACGCACTTATAGGTGTGTACGTGTTAATGGTTGTCATTCAAGTACTCGTATTTATCTAATTACATACCTATACTCATAAGATGTGTGTAATTTGTGTACGGTTTGAGTGTGTAAATATGTGTGACTCAAGTCTCGTCCTTACTATTTACACATCGTTTACACACCTACACTCGTAAGTGAGTAGACTTTAGACACACTTCACAGAATGTAATGTGTGTAGAGCTTACACTTTTGTTAACTTAATTGCAATAAAAATTTCTCAAAATTTATTCACTTTCAAAAATATCGAAAATACCCCTAGTGTGTAAATGGAGGTGATTCGTATTTATAGCCAGTCTCCCTCCTCTCTCTCTCTCTCTCTCTCTCTCTCTTCATGCGTGTGAAACTGGCTATAAATACAGCCTCACCGCCAACCATCTAGCTGCATTATTCTTCACCCACACCAAAGTCTTGAGCAAAACACCAACCCCTCTCTCTCTCTCTCCACACATCCCACTACATTCTTCTCACTCTTTCCTCTTTGTCTTTCCTCTCTCGCTCTCTCTCTCTCTCTCTCTCCTAATTCACTTCTCGCAACCTCTTTCTAAACAAACAACAAATGGAAGAAGCACTTAGGAGCCTCAACGGTCTGAGTCACGCTTCCGAGCCCGACCCGGTCCAGTACCCCACCACCACCCTAAAACGTTGCACCACCACCACCACCGCCGCCAACAAACGCTCCCTCAAAGACCCACCCACTTCCAGCACCAACCAGACGCGCTACCGCGGCGTCCGCCGCCGCCCGTGGGGCCGGTACGCCGCCGAGATCCGCGACCCCCAGTCGAAGGAGCGGCGGTGGCTCGGCACCTTCGACACGGCCGAGGAGGCCGCCTGCGCCTACGACTGCGCCGCCCGGGCCATGCGCGGCGTCAAGGCGAGGACCAACTTCGTGTACCCGTCCTCCCCTTTGCACCACCACGCTCTCCCCGATAACAATCTCATCCCTCCGTTCTTCGCCTTCAAAACACCGTCCCCGCCGTCGATGGCCCGAAGCTTGATCCCGTCCTCTAACTTTTCCCTTTTCTCCGGCGGCCCTCACGGCGACTTCCCCGTGCCGCAGTCCCACAGGAACAGTAACAACAGTTTTCTGCTCCGTGACGGCCTCACCTCTTCTTCCACATGCTTGACGCCGCCAGTTTACGAAAAAACCCCTCCGGGTTCTTCCTTCCACAACCCCTCTCGCTCTAAAACTTCTTCTGCTCCTGGTGACAACTTTGGCAATTCGTCCCTCGTTTTACCTAATATCCAAGACCATCAAGAAAGTTACAATGGTACCCCTATCGATTTGGCTCTGGAAAATGAGGAAATAGACGGCATGGATTTCTTTCAGTCGGAGCAGTCGGGTTCGGGGCTGCTGCAGGAGGTTCTAAACGGGTTTTACCCGAAACCGCAACCCAAGAAGTGCGAGAAGTCGAAAACCCAGAAGGGGGTGAAGCAGAATATGCAAGCCTTTGGAGAGTTGAAGGGAGATGAGGGTGGGAGTTTTAATGGGAATTTGGGGGTTTACTTTGACAACATGAATGGGGGATTCGGGTCCGGGTTGGGACACATGGGCCATAGTGATTACCAGCCGGGTTTTCAGTTTCCGGCGGAGTCGGTGTTTGGGGGTGGTTTTCAGTACTCGGAGCTTTTTGGGGTTTTGGCTGCTAATGTGCAGAATGGTTGAGGGGTTTTAAGAGAAAAATTTGGCTTTATTATAGTTTAAACAGTGTTTATGTCCTTTTTTAAGGTTATTTTAGGCAATGAAAATGGTTGTAGTACTATTATTATGTGCCTGCTCGATCAATGAAAGATTTTGTGGTTTTTGGTTCAAGGTTGCCTTGTTGCTTTTGTTAGAGCTCCTTTGCATGCAAACTTGCAAACCCCCTCTCTCTCTCTCTCTCTCTCTCTTTCTCTGCCTCTCTGTCTAGGGATGGCAACGGAACGGAGTCGAATGAGTAGAATTTTGTTAAACACAGCTACAGTTATACCAAACCCGGGGAATCGGCGTGGGAAATTAACATGTTACACATCAGGTGTGTTCTTGGACTTTTTGTTAGCATAAGCTGATTGTCTAATTAATTGTTTTTAAGGAACAGTGTTTTAATTGTTTTTTAAGGAACAGTGTTTCTGGAACACCATACAATCGACACTCTTTTGAAAAAAAAAGGTAATATTTTTTTTTGACATGTACTACTTAATTTCCAGAATATTCTATGAATACAAGAATTTTTTTGTTCTCTTAGAAATGGAATATCCATTTGCCAAAGAGAACGTTTTCCCTGTGTATAATTTGAAAATTAATCAAAACCATAAACAGAAACGTAGGAGATTTTGAAAAGCCTTTTATTCGGCCAAGAAGAGAAAATCTTCTTTACGCAGGAGCTGTAAATAAATGTTTACAGTACTCAATCGAGATCGGACAAAAGTGTTTTAAACGGTCAAGATGTTAACGAAACTTTTTGGGAAGAGTTAATTGTGACCGGTTATAATTGAAAACGAATCTCAGTCATTGATTGCGCAAAAAAGCTACTGAGATTGCAGAGCTCCATGAACAAATTGTTCCTGGAGCTTCCGTGAAAAAGCTCTCTTCGGTTAATCTACAGACTTCTCTAAGCAGAGAGGGAGAGGGAGAGGAAGTGGTTCAGATTATTGAAATTAAAATTTAAACATTTACCCGGTACATTAGGCCTACTTAAATAGTAATGTTTTGCTTGTTCGTATGATGGTAACACTTATCGATATATAGTTTTCACATAAAGTAGTAGGTGGAGGATATTTTTTTTTGGTGATGAAGACTCTTCCGATAAATCAGAGTAATCTCTCCAGTTCCTCCTACAGCATTTTCCACACGTTTGTGCGAGGTGAGTGAATCTAGGGATAAATCGTTATCGATGGGAATTGATTCTACAAACATGGGATAGTAAGTCTCGACGAGACAAGTCGATTAACTATCGCAACAACTCCCTTTGATTGCCGAGCAAAAAAAATAACTCCCTTTGATTCAACAATTCTTTTTCTATCTCCGTTTATATTTTCCTTTGAATTTCGTAGCTTTTACCGTCCAGATTTACATTCCTCTTATTGGAAAGAAACTGATTCACGGTTCTGCATAATCTCGGCCTCCCATTTCGACTATCAATGCTTGAGATCTGCTTTTCAATTTTGTCCGGTGACAATTAATTTTTACTGGTCAAAATTGATTTTCAATACAGACCGTTTAAAACACTTTTGAACAAGCTCGATTGAGCACCGTAAATTTTATTTGTCGATTGCTCCGTATGTAAGTTTTTCTCCAAGTATATGTAGTAGTTACCGACCAAAGCATTGGTAGTTAGAGAGCGCCAAAGAACTAGATATATAACGGGGATTAATAGATGGGATTCATAACGAGATGTGATTAGGATTGGGATTGGAAATGAGATGGGATTATTAATGAGAAGAGATTAATAATGAGTATGTTTGTTTGGGATGGAATTAGATGATGGGATTATTAATATCATGTTTATTTGAGATGTGATTAGATGATGAGATTAGATTGATAGAAGAAATTGGTAATGAAAAGGGATTAGTAATGAGAATGGGTTGGGATCGGACTACGAATACCAAGTCCCACGGGATATTGCTAATACCCCATAATCCTCGGATTCGGCATCCCAACGGACTCATAGTCCGAACCTTTTTTTGTTACCAAACAAAGTATTAATAATCCCATGAAATTATTACTCCAATCCCAACTCCCAAACCCGTTATCAAACAGGGCCTAAATGGAAAACGACTTTCGAAAATAGCCTTTTCATTAGGTCAAAATAGATATAGTGAAGAAAGACCAAATAAGTTTTTACCTTTTTCCCTGGGAATTAAGGTGCAACAATGTAAGACCATCCGCATCAGACACTTTAAATTTTGGACCAAATTATACCTTAAAAATCCACTTTATTACTTTAGCCAGTCATTTTTACAATGTCCACTGCATCAGACTCTTTACTCTCACTCTCTTCTTAATTAAATATTTGTAGATAGAAAAAAATGATCAGAAAAATAAGATATTCGCACTGGTTCAAATGAATTAAAAAATAGAGTACTTAATTTTTTAACCATATTTTTTATATATTAAAAAATATGATTAAAACTTAAGTGTTCCAATTTTCAATCTGTTTGAACCGGTGCGAAGATCTTGTTTTTCTGATCATTTTATACTAAATGGTCATAATGAATTTTTGGCTCTAAGGCCTTTCAATAAGTACTCTAAGAAAGCCCTTACTCATATGAGAGCCCTACCGATATTGGATTGAGCTAAATTTTTTAAGGAACCTATAAAAAAATATTTTAAGAATGACTTGCAATTTGAATAATCTTTATAGGATCCGCAATGGG
This sequence comes from Rhododendron mucronatum var. ripense, assembly GCA_019656295.1. Taxonomy (NCBI): domain Eukaryota; kingdom Viridiplantae; phylum Streptophyta; class Magnoliopsida; order Ericales; family Ericaceae; genus Rhododendron; species Rhododendron mucronatum. Next base: position 1,103,541 of record BPLT01000075.1, on the reverse strand, counting down.
TCCAAATAAATATTAAACGTTAGATGAACAGTTTACGTTTTACTGTTGCTGGAAGGGATTAATTGCAAAAACTAATATTTTATTCGTAAATGAGTGAACAGTTCCACGCTTCTTATAACGAGACACTGTACAAACACTAAATTTACCCAGCCAATGCCGAGGCTGATAAACATGTATTTTAAGGGTTTTGGCTCGTTACTTTACAGTAACGAGGTAAGTAGAGATTCTACTACAGATGCTCTAACGACCCTTACCAGCTCAATTCCTAAATAACAGCTTCGCAGACTTGATTGTCTCATGAAGGATTCGCGACAGCATGATAAGCACTTCAAGCTCGTTCATTGTTTGCAAAACCCAAGCACTTCTAGTTGTGGGACACGCCCCACACTTTCAGTTGATGTCAGCTCCAGCTCATCTGCTAACCATTAGCCTAACAAAAGGTTCAGAACTTATAACTTAGGTTAATTAATTATAATTAGTGTGTATATCCGATTCGGGGATCGTTGGTTGACGAGATAAGATTCGAGCCGTTGAATGTGACGGCTCGGAGGTGTGCAGCATAGTGCTGCGCATACCACTGCACAGCACCAACCCAAAGTCTGTGATTATCTTATGTATTATCCCACATTTCCGTTTTATAGCCTATGTGGGACTATGGAGGACTTCCCAAAAAAACACTCATATATGCGTATTTACCAAAAGTCTAAGAGTTTTTTTTTTTTTTTTTGGCTTTTTTTTTTTTTTGTCCGACTTCAAAATATAGTTAATTTTCGTCAAAAAACTTTTATTAAGAGATTTTGGAATTCTATGAATTCTTCGAAGCTGAAAATGGTCTAAAATCTGATTATAAATTTAGAAGTTTTGTTTGGTATGCTTTTCGATACATAATTTAGATTTGAAGTAACCTAAAATTTGATTTTCAACCTTTTTTTTTCCGGTCAAACAGAAAAAAAATGTATAAATTAATAATTTCACAGATATAAATTAAAATATGTTTATCTCCTACAAAATATGTGAAAATCTACTCTAATCTGTCACAGAATCTAAAGCTATTACATTATTTTACATATAATATGAGCAAATACGACCTCAATCTCTTTAATAAAGGAAAATTCATAATCACCTCCCTTATGTAAGTTGATAATGTTTACTAAAAGGTACCATAATATTCGAGAAAAGTATACTAATAACTATGAAAATGTATTGATATCCCTAAAACCTGTACTAAAATTCCTATTTTGTTTGTTGTTATAAAGATATTATCCACAGCTTTAACAAGAGCCATTTATAATTGGTCTACTTTGGTTTAGATTATTAGATCAGCTAACCATTCAGTGAGCGTCGATAAACAAGCCGAAAAAGTCAAGCAATCAACTGTTTAAGTATTAATTGAACATGGTAGGTTGTAATTATTATATTTGTAAATGCATTTCTAACGTGTTTTAAAATTTTTTTTTGTTTAAGTACAATTTGCAAACTAATGGGATTCAAAAATAGTTTAGCTAGTAAATTTATTGATCAGACAAGCCGATATCAAACGAGTTTTAATATAATTGATCAGGAGCAATCTCGAATATTTTGAAATTTTTAAACACCACTAATCGAGTCTAGTGCAATATTCAAGACTTGATCGATTTACATATGTAACATATCAACAGTGACGTAACTTTACACACTGAGTGTTTCCGGTAGTGAAAAATTTGTAGATTTTTATTTGTGGTTGAACAGTTAGGTATTTTCAATAGGAATAAGTTATTGAGAAATGTCAAGTTATTTTCGGTAGTGAAAAAACTTTTGCTGGGTATGTGAGTGAATGTTATTTAGTTAGTAAAAAAAATTTTGTTAGTGGAAACTAGTTGATAAAATGCGTTATGTTTCTTAGTATTTTTTTTTGTTAGTGAAAACGAGATGATAAAATACGTTAACGTTTTAGTATTTTTTGTTGTTGAAAACGGGGCCAAATATAACTCGTTCTTTTAGTTTCATTCAACCACTCTTTTTTCTCTGTGTACTTGCAATTATACAAACATCTCATTTTACATTCTCTCAACTATGTATGCAATTTTGTTGGGGGCAGTTCAGAGGACACATATTTTGGCAAAAAAAAATTTTTTTTTTTTGAAGTCCCACACGAATAGTCGGAACCGTTCAATTTGTTTAAAATATATTTTTAAGAGTTTTCGTAAAAAAATCAATTCATTCCAATGGATTGATTTTTATCCTGTCAAATTTAGGAATAAATACCGATCAAGCCCTTACATATATCCAAATGAATTGATTATTGACGGATAATTTTAAAAACATATTTTAAAAAAAAATTAAATGATTTCGATCATTTGCGTGGAACTCTAAAAATGATTGTATGCAAATTGAGTGTCATTTTATGCGCCAAATTATAATAGTGTCAGTAGAACGTGCCCATTTTGTTAGATCTTCCATAATGTACAGTACTTGAGCTTGCTTTTGCTTTTGAGTTGAACTCTTGCATTCCGAAAAAAATAGAGAAAATTCTAAAATCAGTCCAATGGACTGATAATAATGAGTATGTGAATGAGTATTAAAGAATATAAAAGTACAAAAAAATACGTGTTTTCTTTGTCTTCTAGTGTGCTTATCGTCAACATAGTGGACTAACAATAGCAAGACCGTTCCAAAAAACTGCTAAATAAAATAGGGCTTGTTCTATAGCAGTGTGATTATTTTATAAATTATAGTATACTTCATAAAGAAGAGTAGTACCCATTTTGGGATTATTGGAGTGCTACTTTTTTGCATTATTTCGTGGATCAGTACCACTTACAATTACAGAAAACTTTCAAGTTTAAGGACATACTATTTACGTACTATTCCTAGCCTACCATGTGCTATATATGATGTACAGGGGATCGATCGATGCACTTTTTAGTTCCCATGCATTGGATTCCATAATCCTTGGTTTGGTTTCGTTATAACTACATTTATAATTAGGGTTGATGGAAATGAGAATTTTTCGTTTGCCTAGATCGAAAATGTTAAGATATATGACAAGCATCCATGAAAGGGCAATGAACGACTCAGTTTCCGTGATCATACCAAATCCCATTTGGAGACGGCATTGTGAACATTGACTTTATATACAATCTCTGCTTTTTCTTATGTTCGCTCTAGGTGTGTTTCCGTGATATTAAGACTTGGCTCTAAATCGGGATGGAATGTAAGGTTAATTATTTTCTTACTGAGTGTCAAAACTCATGGTGCTACGTACGTCACTTACCTAGTCCTGCAACTTTATCTTTTGGGAATTGTAATATTCTAAGTTTGAAAGAAAATTATGCACTGTTTATTAGTTTCAATAATTGTTTAATTTTTATTTGTTTTAACGTGCCGAGAAGTCGAGGGGTAATTACTTGGAATTATGCAAGTAAATATCATGTAATTAATCGTGATACTATGCGGCTTTATGATCAACAATGTTGACCTCAAATTGGGTTTAATGGAGATTCTGTCTTTGGATTTTTATTTTTTTTTTTATTACTAGCACGAGTCGGACATGAGAGCTTGGGAGAGTAAGCCTCTTACTTGTCATACAATGAAACTAAAAAAATCGTTGCAGCCAGTATTTGCTTGCAATCAGTGGCGGCTCGACCCGTTGGCAAGGGTGGTCACTTGAACAGCACAAAAATTTATTTTCTCCATAGAATACATGTAATATTTTTAGTTTTAGCTTAGTTTAGCCCTTTTTGAATACCCTACCGAAATATATTTGAACATCCTATCCAAAATATTAATCAGGTCGTAAATCAATCCAATGTATGCAACCCACGTAATAGATTTTTTTGTGTGTATATATAGTTGTGGTTTCTAGAGACAGTAAGGATTTCCGAACACCCTTCTCAGAATTTCTAGAGCCGCCACTGCTTGCAACGGGATCTAGTTTGCATGAGTTCCATGCATATTCTTCTTTTGTGAATTCCTCTCTCCTGAGCATGCCGTTTTCGGGCTTCTTTTCAAGCATTATCCACGGGACGTGAAAAGCAAGCGCAATTGAAGCCAAACGGCCGAGGAAATCTAATTTTTGCTCGATAGAGTCATGCCTTGCCTTGCCTTGCCTAGCCCAGCGACAAGCACACGTCTGGCATGGTTTGCTTAAATCAAAAAATTAAAAATGAAGCTCTTTTGTTGAACTATAATTTATAAGAGGGGTAAAAGAGTAGGAGTGGCCTTTGAAATTTCAAAAAAAAAAAATTGAAAGCGACCGCAAAACAAGGTTTAGCTCAAGGCCAACTCACGCATGGTTGGAATCTTTTATTACTGGGGCTGGCATCCGTGGCATATGGAGTACATAAAACAAGACACAAAAGCTGAAGTGTGAATGGGCATTAATTTTACCTGCACTCATGTTATGCTATTTCGTATACGAGTGTTGCTTCTTTGATCAGAACTCAGAAGGGACAAATTCTGAATCCATAATCTCAACGCAATAACTACTAAACTTTTAAGTTGGGTGCCCTAAAGTTTAAAGAGAAGTTTTTTCTATACCGGGGATATCAAGGGTGGTGGTATTCCTTTTGATCTATTTCTAATTTTTCGGCCATTTACTTATCACAATTGAATGGTCGACTCCGTTCATTTTGTAGAGTTCGACAAGAACCTTGAACATACCAAAAAACGTGTTCATCGGATTTTTGTAGATACATGATCGGCACACATAAAAATAGAAGAAACCCAGATTTGTTTTTTTAGCAATTTTCACGTGTGCCGATCATATATCTATTAAAGTTCGATAAACACGATTTTTAATATGATGAAGGTTCTCGCCGAACTCTACAAAATGAACAGAGCTGATCATCCAAGTGCGATCGGAAAATGGCCGAGAAATTGAAAACGGACCGGAGGGGATACCACCATCCTTGGTATCCCTGGTATAAAAAATAAAAAAAAAAAGTTTCTCAAAGTGTAATTACTACTCCTAATTAATACACTAGCAATAGGGGGGAGTGGGACCAGTATTATTGTGCATGAAGAATAACGTGTGTGACAGGGTGTTCTTAAATTCAAAACAAGCGGAGTTGGAGGTTGAGAGGAATTAATTGATCGTAATGGAGGATTAACAATGTTGTTGAAAAGCTTAATTAGAGTATTAGGTCTTTAATTACTAGGCTTTACGTTGCATATGGTTAAGGGAAGAGAAGATATATTGACCCAGCCTATATGGTCCAAGAGTATTTTGAAAAAATAAAAAATAAAAATTTTTTTTGAAAGAAAAAGAAATTAGAAAAGTGAAGGAACTAAAAATTTTTACTCCGTAGTTTTTTTTACAATCTCAAAAATTCTAAAAAAAATCCCCTTGAGGTGATTGGAGTGTAGGAAAAAAAGGTTTAGATATGGATTGACTAATGTAGGGACTGATCGCGCATCCACTAACGGGGCCCAACTAAAATTAAGAAAAAAGAGCTCGGTATGAATTGACCCGGCACAAAAATTAATAGCATACATGTGAGATTCGAACTAGAAATCAAAGAGTTCTTGAGGTCGATTCCTTCTTGCCAGTTGGCTACCACTGTTTCCCCTTAGTTCACAATAGTGTATAAAAGAAATTCATATAACTATAATTTGCGTCACGAAAATAACTCAAAAATTCTGGTTGCATGGTGTAGATTTTTTTTTTTTTGCTGTTAATGGTGTATATTGTTTTTTGTTTTTTAACGAACAACAATTTTAATTATTTCAAAGCCCAGAGGTACAAAGATTTCATAACAAATATAGAAATGAACCAAAATTACCAAAATCTTAATACGAGCACATACACTAACAGGCTCTAAGACACACATTGCAATAGCATATCAACATAAATGTTGGGCAAATAAAATCTTCTTTGCTGTTCAAAAAATTACGTAAATGTTGGGCATAGCTACGGCAAGTCAAAGATTTGGCAACAAAATATATATATCTCCATCCAAACAAAGGAAATGTCAGTCTCAATATTGCTTCAAATTACCAAACATCTCATTGCTTGGATGAAGTAATACTTGCCTCTAATCCAGTAGTAAGATGTTCCAAATGAGTATAACATTGAAGATTGGTTTTAGTGTCCTTTTATCCAAATATACTATCCGTCATACATTCTTTTTTACGCACACGAAAAGAGTAATCTTGTGATTTCACATAAATAGAAACCAAAGCAACAATGCATCTATATAAAAAGAAGCATGAACTGGCCCGGACTCCAAAGTTATAAAAAGCAATCAGCTCCTCTCTGGTCCATGAAAATGGACTGGACTGTTCAGTTGGCCTGTTTGTGGGCTCTTCCTCAATCCAAACCGTCTGTATCTCAAGACAAATGCATTCCTGAAATCATATCAACATGATTGTGTTGACGTGGTCGATGTCATTGACGAGCTCTAACACGTGAATATAGTTTGAATCACTAAAATGAGTCTGCGAAGGATCCACAGACGGGTTAATTGGACGGTCCAGTTCATTATCATGGACTGACAGGATTTTTTCTCTCATAAAAAAGGGGGTGTGAAATCAATTCGCTTAACTAATAGACATGTGCCATATTTGCCTCAAGCCCACATTGTTGAGAGAGAGAGAGAGAGAGAGAGAGAGAGAGAGAGAGAGAGAGAGAGAGAGAGAGTTGTGATGGGAAATTGGACACCAATGGTTGAGCAATGGAGAATGGCTCCTACTACTGACGGGTGACGATGGGAGTACAATTATCACTGGTAACCATGGGGGTACATTAATTCCTCATTAACTCTATGTTTAACCAAATGTGTCAACAATTAATAGTACTATATTAAAGAAAGTTCCTGCTTTTGATCCTCTACATCAATTATTACCTTACAAATAAGTCTTCTGTTTTTTGGGTAAAACAAATAAGTCTTCTTCTCCCTTAATACTGCAGAGTATAGGCCTCTAGCTAAGCCCACAACTTGAAAAGGTTGTTCCCTAAACCAAACTACTCGATTTTGACTTGCGCTCGGCTCTTTAAAAGATTATTTAAAATTAATTAGGAAATAAATCCTAACTTGAACATATTTTAAAGCTACGTAAATTCAACCATGCTTGAGCTTTAATCCCTTACTTAATCCGTAATGAGTTCAACGGAACCAAGCTACTTAGGTGGGAATTGAAATAGAAATTAGATTATTAATGAGTTAGTTACACTATAATCATTCTCTAACTATATAAGAATCTAGTCATCACTTTCTCTAATAGAAATTTCTAATTTCAGGGGTATATCTATTGGAAAAGAATTTTTTTTTTTTTGTTTTGATCCGATGGAAAAGAATCTAGGCAGACCAATTAGTTGTTCAAGCGTTTGAAAATGTAACTAACTTTAAAGCATGTTCAAAGCTTAGATTAATTATAAGACGAGCCTATCTCAAACGAGCTTTAATCAGGCTGAACACGAGCTGATCTCGAGCAGTTTGAACTCAAAAAAATAAGCTGAGCGAGCTGAATAGTAACAAATTAACCTGTCTTGATCAAGCTTTTAACAAACGAATACGAACTTAAACTTGACAAACTTAAAAAAATAAGCTGAGCGAGCTGAATAGTAACAAATTAACCTGTCTTGATCAAGCTTTTAACAAACGAATACGAACTTAAACTTGACAAGCTTGGTCGATTTATCAGTTCTATTGATATTAACGGTATATACCGTCTACTTTGTATTGTAATTGGAGAACCAACCGGGCTTGTAGTGAGGCCCAGGTCTATTAAAAATATGAACGGGTCCGCTTTATTTCTGGGCTGGACTCCAGTACTTGAGCCCATGCATTCAAACACGAGGCCCAATACCACAAATTGAAATTCACCAGTCCAAGATAGAACAATGCAACGGCCCAATCATTTTTTTCTTTCTTTTGCCGGTCATTTTTCAATTATGGCTTCCTTTCCTTCTACCTTTCCCTTCTATTAGTACTAATTATTTTTAATTAATCTAACCATTTTTTACTCGTTATCTGTCGTCCTCCTTAGCAATGGTGAACATTTTTTCCATTTTCCAATTACAAAAGATTTGCAGGAGGAGTGCAGTTGGGTGCCTCACTTATACTCTCATACACATGGATAGAATTCGATTTTCGTAAGAATTCATTTCCCTCTCAAAATCTCGTAAGATAGAATAAATTAAGTTTAACGAAGGAAAAAAAAATACTTTACATCCTTAATCAATGTAGTGATAGGGACCCCACAGGAGGGCATAACAGTAAAATGGGAGCAAATGTGTGGGGATGTGATAGGCTAATGGATCTCCACGCACGAGAATAATGTATACCATGATGATGATGATAAGGGGGACCCTCAAAAGTGGTCTCCATGAAGAGCAAGTGATGAAGAAAAGTTTTGGAGTGGTTGAAACCATAACCAAAAGTGATGGAAGAGTCGATGTTGGTGGGACGTGTTTTTTTTTTTTTTTTTATTCCCGTGATATCCGGACAAGTTTGCACACACTTCGGTTAATTTCGGATTTTTAAAGTTAATGACCAAGCAAATTCTTCAGTGGCATCAAGGTTTGGAATATGTAGCCTTCGTTAGATTTGAACATGCGACCTTATGAAGGACAAATATTTATTTGTTTTCTTATACTTACTTGGCCAAATATTTTGAGGCCAAGCGGATCGGGGGACGTTATTGGACAAATATTAGACAGAAGTTACGGTTTCCTCGCGTGTTCTAGGCACTAAAGAGTATGTTTAGTTTCACCAAACAACTAGAGAAGCTTAAGTAGTACTAGTACTGAGCGAGGAACTCCGAGTACTTTACTTGAGAAACGAGAAAACTTTACCGTATAAGAGGGATTCTAGGCTTTCTATTGATAGTGCGTGGAGGGTTGTCACCGTTGCACTCAATATTTGTTTGAGAGATCGACTAAAAGGCAATTAAATTGCATTGTGCATGCCCCATCACTTTTCTTATCTTTACCCAAAATCAAATTTTCCACCTCCCCATCTCCTTTTTCTATTTAAAAGCCAAAGTGTGGATTCCCTGAGCAAGTCTTCCTAGTCTCATGCCACTCCTGCACCATCACCCCAAAGGTAACAACGAGAGATTTTACATGTTTTGCATTTTTTTCGCAGATTACAAGATTAGTTTTTTTTTTTTTTTTTTTTTTAATCCCCTTTAGCCTCAAAATTTTTGTTAACTTGATTGCTGTAATTTTCGCACCGGCTTATGGGAAAATAACCAAATTTAAATAATAAGCTGAAAAAAATTTCGAAATCCTTATGGTTAGTTACAAATGGATTTGTATAGTAAGCACGGGTATGTTCCGATTTATTTTGGGTAGTTGTGAAACTATTCGGTATTGGTCAGGAATCATCCGATGATTTTTCGCAAAATATTGATCGAAGTAGTATCATAGGCTTCACCCTTTTGTTTAGATAGATGTGTTTCTAATGAGGATACTAAATTGTGCCTCTGGAATTGTGGAAGCATTGGAAGATTACAGGGATAAAAGTACACAAGCAAGAGAAGCACCATGGAGATCAATGAAGATCATATAACCAACAGTTATAAGAAAGTAGAGGTTCCGCCGGAGCCGCGGATGAACTCGCCAACATCCGCAACAGGGCTCACGAGGCAGGGGAGTAATGCAAAAACCAACAACTGCCTGTGCTCTCCAACGACCCACGTGGGCTCGTTCCGGTGCAGGCTCCACCGGGTACCACCGGCTCTCCAGCGGACCAAGAGCATCGACTCGAGATCGCTCAAAGACTCCCGTTCCAAGGCTAATATGAGTGCTGCTGAAACTACCAATACTGGAAACACAGTTGAGGCTCAGTAGTAGTTTGTAATACTGATGGATGATGTGATTGTTGTGGCTTCGCTCAATCTCCCTCTCTTTATTATTAGTTTGTTTTCATAGTTTCGCGTTGCTTAGATATAACATGGTATTATGGATAACAAGATGCTACGCGTAACCATATACGGCATCTGAATAGAGTTGCTCGAGAAAATGAATGAAACACTCGTGAAACAACATGTGCTTGTCCTGGTCTAGGCAAGGCAGGGCATAACATGTGTTTGCCACCACCGGGCAGGGCAGGGCAGAGCAAGGCATGGCATGACTTTTACTCAGTCAATGCCTCATGCGCACATCCTATGAGCCAGCTAAAGTTGCAAAGAGCCCTATTGACTGACTTGGTTTATGTTTTGAGTTTGACTCTCCCAACCTCCTGACAAAGGGGACAGATCATGTCCAGTCCTTACCAACCAGTTTTGACACTTTTGGATGGTCTCGATGCAAAAATTGGATGAAATTGGTAGGTAAGGATTGGACAGGATCCGACCCCCCTGACAAATGCTATGAGACATTATTGTCTTTCTTTAAAAGAAAAAATGAAAAAAGAAAGAAAAAGAAGTAGAAGCACCTGATTAAAAGAGAGTAATAAAGAAAATCGTACAGACGAATGCTAAAAGATAATGAATCTCAGGTTTTGGTGCCTGAAGTGATGGCATTACCATATAGAAACAAGCAGGCTAGGGGTAATGGATTTCCATAACTTGTGTTGTTTTTGTCAGTTCTATTAGGTTAGGTGCTAGACGCTAACAGGCCTGGCCGAACTTGATTATTGGTGTTCTGTGCATTTTTCTGTTGTTGATTTCATGTGTGGAATTTTTGGATCTTAGTTTCAAATAATAGAGTAATATTTAATCGTGACATTGTGTCCGCTGAAGTCAACAGGCAAAATCCACAGCGCCCTTCGAGATCGACTTGCTCATGGTATTGACAAGACGGAGGAAGGTCAACGCTATGCCATATATGGAATCCCTTACTGATTGTCTTGCTCTTCCCATGAGAGATCGATCGCCCAATTAATTTCGCAACAATCCATTATTTGATGCTTGTCTCTCCCGAAGATTTTACAACATAATCACCGCATCTTTTGAACCTCTTATTGATCTGAAAAGAGGAGGATGTGATGCACATTGCTAAGCTCATACATTTGTGGACTGCTTCTTCCTCGTAAGTTAAGGCCTGGCTCATTAACTGGCTAAGGAAAGGCCTTGCACGACACATGCTTGTCATGAAACGATGTGTGCTGATCACTGGGTTGGGAAGGCATCATGCGATGCACCACGATTACAAGCACTTGCCATGTCATGTCTTGCCATTTTGCGTCATGCCTTGCCTAGCCCGGTGTCTAGCACTGGTTGTTTCATGCCTTGCCTAGCCCGGTGAGCAAGCCCACGTCATGCCATAGCTTGCCTAGCCCAGTGACATGCCGACACGATTATGATTCAAGATTCGTATGCATCGAGAATATAACAATCATATGACTAAGAACACAATATTTGAAGACACAGTATTCCCATGGCACCATGAATCCATGAATTTTTTTTAATAAGATGGGTGTATTTCAACTGTATGTGTGTCATTCAGTGATCTATAAAATCAAACCAATAAAGTCAGGTGACAACACAGATTTACAGACAAAAACAAGAATTCTGGCCCCAACTCTTGGACAAATAATACAACCAAGGCTCCTATTCAGTTCCCACAAAATTAGGTTCCTCGAGAGAGATTTTTCTCATATATCTAAAAATAAGGGGAAAAAAAACTTTTTTGTTGTTATTAACACAAACTACACCAGTCACATTGACCCTTTTTTCCTCCCTAAGAATACAATGCACAGTTGCCAAAAAAAAAAAAAAAAAGTTGAAGGAAATTACCCGTTTACCCTTCTCATCACCACCAAGAAAATAAGCAAAAACTCTGTCTGTCAATGCCTTTGGCTTGCACTTCTACTAATGGGCCACAACTTACTAAACATCCCTTTTGGCCTACTGGGGAGCAAGCAACTAGCCTTAGCTCTCGACGAACTGCCGATCCTATCTGCTAAACTCTCATCCAATTCATCGTCTTCCGCCAGCTTCATCCTCAGAGTGGAAATCCTCGACGTGGGCGATTTTTGCCCCGAAATGCTCCACTGGTCCTCTGCTGGACCAGTGGCATTGGTGCTAAATGATGCAGTCATTGGCCTTCTTGGGTCACCGTTTGACGTAAGAAGTGCCCTGATGTTGCTAGGGATGTCGGTCACTCGGCCACCGGATGTTGTAGCCCTGGCTTGCTCAAAGAAGAGGACTTGTACCACCACCCTCAACGGGAGTCGCTCGTTTTGAGCTGCGTGCGTGCAGGCTTCCATCGACAACTTTTTGCAGTCTAGAATTCGGCACAAGTTCTTTCTTTCGCTTTTGTTGAGATCCGGGTGTGCCTAAATTTTGAGGTACAAGAATTTAGCATTGTTAGGTACCAAGAAAATGCCAAGAAAACGAGTCGGGTGATTAAATCATACTATCTTGTATCTGCATATTTTCAAGTTTGAAGAGCTACGATCACCAGATTTCTGAGTTTTCTAAAGTACGGAACCACTCAACCAAGTAAAAGTCGAGCAATGAAATGTGTAAAAGCCAAGTACATAGTTAAAGACCTTCATGAGGCTAAACCTCAATTCCTTATTTACAAAGTTACAACAGACAGCCCCAACGGTTAGTCCGGTTGGTTGTTGAATTTGCTCTCCATACAATTGATCAGGGTTTGATTCTTGGGCTTTGGCCTTGAGAAAATAATTTCTTGTGAATCTTCTAGTCCTGATGTGGATGACCTTACCTTTAACCGGACCGAGGTGGGGATTAGTCGAGGCGCGCGTAAGATGGCCCGGACAACCTAGCCGTCGAACCGAAAAAATTAAATTACGAACGGACACTGAATATGACAGGACTGGAGGAAGGTCAGGGCGGTTGGTTATCTACTAAAAAATGATGGTGACCCAGAGTTTATGACCCCTGAAATATGTCCCATGATTTCAACAGCAGTTATCGTGATTTTGAAATCTAGGACATTAAACTAACAAACTCAGAAAACCCATGAATAACATCATTAAGTAAGGTCCCTTTGGGCCACTGAAAGGTTGCCCGGTCATAACTTCAAGGGCCCAAAATTTATCTAGGTGCACGTAAGCTAGTCTAGGAGCATGCTTATTCAAAAGTAAAAACAGCAAAAATACTTGTAATGTAAGAGGTTTTTTTACCTTGAGATAAATGTCAATTGCCCTGTATAGATCATCATGATCAAGCCTTGCAAATTCTGGTACAGCTTCTGCTACTGCAATGAACTTCGACATTGGCAAATTCCTATCATGTGCTATCTCTTGAAGGAAACCATCCACTAGTTTTGCCACCTTGATTTTCGAGCTATGAGACGCGGAAGAAGACCTCCTGCTCTCCTGAAACTCCGAATCCACCTTCTCCTCGGATCGAGACCTCCTCCTCCTCTCGAATCCGCCCTTAGATCTCACAGGACTAGTTGGGGGACTCTGCCCTTGCAACATGAATTGCTCTAATATGTTCAAAACCATGTCAACATCGTAAACCATGTCGCTCGATAGGGAGGGAATCAACAAATCACTCACTTTTGCTTCCTCAAGTTGAATCCCAACCCTCCTTGCCAATTCCATCTTCGAAGAGTTCGATGTGTTGAGTATATTGGCTGCTTTCAAGAGTTTAAGCAAGAAGCTACAAGAAACGGCGCCTTTCTCCGGTGGAAGTAAACTTGTTATTGTTTCCAAAAGCAGCCTATGCTTTGAATTTATCTTCCCAGCTGAGTCCGAGTCTGACTCCATTCGGTTGGCGTTATTCGAGTCTTTAGATATGTTAGGTAGCCATCGGGATGCGTATATTCGCAATGCCTCTCCTATGAGTTTCGAAGGCGGCTTTCCAACAGATTTGATGGCTATCATGGTTCTCCAGTACAGGTCTATGCCTAATTCTGCTATATCTTCAGCCCACCACCCTTTGGTTACGTGCTTATCATGTCGTTGGCTCTCCGATCCGTTACACCACGAAATGTCATCCCTACCCCTCCGCGAACAACTATTTGACAAGTTTACCCTTGATGGGTTGGCTAGCACTTTTGATGCAATTGCCTCAATGCATCTGCTTGTGATGCCAAGCTCCTCTGACCAAGATTGCAAGGACTTAGTAGTTTGGAGGGTCACAATTGAGTCCCTCCACCCGTTAAGTATGCAAGAATTGAAGAAAACTTCAATTTTGTATATCAAGTTTCCCTTTTCTGCTTCATCTGTCATCTGGAGGTATTCGGCCGCACATCTGGCCGATACAATGTTGTGAGCAGAGAGGGTAATCGTGATGCCATAGCAAAACTTTGCACACAATTCGAACGCCTCAATGCCACCAGGAAAATCCGGGAGCTGGACTATCTGGTGGTGTTTGGTTTCGGGGGTTTCGGAGCAAAGTCTTTGGAGAAGCAAGCACCTGGAGAGCAGGGGAAACTGCTTGACAAAAACCCATAACTTAGATCAAATTTTGGAGCGCTTGAGAGATTTTGTGTCAAAAATGTTGAAAATTTTGCAAAAGGTTTACCTTGTGAAGCAAATATCTACTTCCCTGGACCTGAACTATGAGATCACTGGACACTTCCGAGGAGACTGCCCTGCATTAGCAACCACGAAAAAAAACTTACTCCATGTCCTATCAAATGTATGCATATATCAATGATGAGATATACTTATTCACGGAGCAGCTGTGAATAAGTCATTTGAGGAGGCGCCAAATCATAGTCGTCCGTTTCGGCAATCTAAACTCTTTCCCTGAAAAATTCGTTTAAAATCCGGACTGTCCAATACACGTTGGACGCTTGCGCGCGATTTGACTCCATAAAGCCTTCTTCACGGAAAGCTCCGCAAAATAAGATTTTCTCATTCAATGATAGTTGTAGTGAAACAATCCTCATTTATTTTGTAGGTTCTTACCTCACTGCTTCAGTGGTGTAGAAAGTATCCGGCCGCGATCCGAGTTTCATAAACTTCATGTTTGTCTTTCTTTTCCCTCCTCTTCTTCAAGACTAGAAATTACTTATGAACCTTCATTTCATGTTTTATATAACTGGGTTTTTTTTCTCAGCAGACCAAATACGATTGGAAATCACTCCAAACAGACATCCACCCAACAGAGAGTGGGCCTTTAGCAGTTGAGAGAGTGACAGGATTTCTTGGAGAGAGAGAGAGAGAGAGTCTCCAATAAAATAAAATAAAAACTGTTTTGTGAAATTTATATGCCTATATCTTCAGAATGGAGTATACCCGGAAGATCAAACTCTGCGAATTCCCTGTTTAGCGACATCAGAACTTCATGTCAAATATCGGTGATACGGTCATATACCCGGAAGATCAAACTATGCAAATTCCACATAAGAAAATTGGTGTCGGTGTCGGCGATATGGTCATGTATCGATGACTATACCGTAAACAAAAATATTGTGGGATTAAAATCACGGTACGTAAATGTTACCTCAGTCTAACTCTAGACATGCAAACAAACCTAATCCCATCAACGTCATCCATATACCCACCGAAGAAAATCAAACATATAACATATAGAAAGAAAAAAGGAACAAGAAAAAGGACTAGACCTTGTCTTGGGAATATTATCACAAGCTGCAAATCATTCGCCGGAAAATCTCGCCGGAGAATCAACACCGTGACGTTTCTGAGAGAGAGGGAGAGAGAGAGAGGAGGGCTTTTTTTTAGTTCGTTAGCATTTCAGACTCTATGCCAGCGTGCAAGGCAATTAGAGAAAGGCGACTCCCACGTGCTTATCCTGCGCCCACTTGTGTCCCTACTCACTCATCATTGCCATTGCAATTCTTACATTCATTCATCCCTATATAGAGTGCTCCGATCCTCTCCGGTTCTCGTTCAAACTTGACCGGATAGTCCAAATCTCGACAATATATCTCTTTATCTCGATAACCAACGCACTCAATGACAAGAGACTAGCAACAAGTCTACGATCATAGGTTATCGAGTTGCGGGATCGAGAGATTTGAATTGTCCAGTCCAGTCTAAAACGAGAATCCAAAAGGATCCATTTCCATTACTATATATAAAACGTTCGCCCGGATTATTTTAGTCAAACATCCGGTTATACTCATCATCCTACGCCGCTCTATTCCCTTTAGTACAGCCCACAACACTTAAAAAAAGGAAATCACTTCAAATTCTTTACAAAAAGTTTATTGAAAAAAGGTTTTGCACACTATGCTAGCTTCATATAATATAGATGCATGTTTTCTGTAGTTGTGTATGTATGGGTACAAGAAAGGATATAAAAAGTTGGGTGGTAGGATGTAAAAGCGATTAGAAAACAAAGAGGAATATTGTTTTAATCGAGATGCACATAAGTTGGTCCGAACATTTCGGTTATAAAAAAAAAAGGAATGTTTATGTAATTGTGTTTTTATTTATTTCAAATGAATTGCATCTGCCCTTGGGCTTACCCAAAATTACTGGAATGCTGTATGTATGACACCAATATCTATAAGCATGAGGTCCATGGTCAGGGAGAGAGGGTCCATTTCTAGATAGTATGAAAGAAGAAGAAAACTACGAGTGAGATCTAAGTCACATAATGCGGGTGTGGAGCAAGAGTGCGAGCACGTTGAGCATCCAAATCTATTTAAATTTGTGAGAGTGAATACTAAAAGTGCGATGGCAGAGCGAGGATTGAGAGAATGAGCGCATGCCATATTGAAGGATACGTGACTACAAGTCTACGAGTGAGGAAAACGCACCCACTTGGTACTTGAGGGTCTTTGCCAATATGCGATTTTTTAGGATCGTGGATATTTGTCGTGCTTTAAATATTGCTAAACTGATATAGACACCCGATTATAAGACAAAAGAATATTTCTTCTTTCTTTTTTCGGTCAATCGGAAATTGACAAAGAATCTTTCTATTGGCTAGTAATGCCAATGGGTCAAACCAATGGTGGAAACAGAAGTGGGCTATGAGAAGAACAACTCCAAAAGGATTGTCGACCTTAATGTAGGATAAAATTGGGCATGGCCACACAGAGAATATTACCCAGTTTCTCTATTGGCTCAATCAATGTCTACCCAAGGTCCAACAAGGGTCAGATCAAAAAAGAACAAGGGCCAACTAGGGTCAGATTCAGTTTTTAGTTTTTTTTTTTCAATGGTTAAGCGTGTCCAAATCAGTTTACGTGTACCTCGACAATTCTCTTTTCCATCCTGTCAAAGATAGATCATCCACGCTAAGAGTATGAGATTCAAAAGAATTTATCTTTTTACTTCCTAACCTCGTGAGGTTATCAAATTTTGAACTAAGAATTGTCTAGACTTACTGCTACCCTTTTGATGGGAATAAAAAACTCTACAGGGCACTTCTTGTACTGCACTCTGCAGGGCACATTCAAACCGTCTACGAGCGTTTTCAACGGTTCAAATTTAAAATAAACTCTTCCAAGTCCGAATTTTAAAAATACTCGTGGACGGTCGTAATTGTGCCATGCAGGGGTGCATTACATGAGGTGCCCTGCATATTCCCGGATCTCTTTAGAAAAGGAACTTGGTAGTGGCGGTTTCGGTATTTAGAGGACAAACCGAGGGTGGTAATTGGTGAGTGGAACGAAGTGGTGGTGTTTGGATTGGCGTCCACTACCCTATGATAAGGCACCATCCGCACGCTGTACAGGTCCATGTCCGTGCTACCTAACGGGGTAACCAATCGACACGTGGGGCCCCTTTAATTCTCCTTTTCTAATTTCTTTTGGACCCCTTTCAAATTGGAGATGATGTTGTGCAGTAGTGTGTACATCACCGTGCTGTGCACCTCCAAGTTATCGGATCGTGCATTTGAGGGCTCAAATCGCATCTTGGCAATGAACAGCTCTCGATCGTTAGTTAAATACTTAAATGCTACTCCCCCCGTTCCCATTCTTTGGTCCCAATTAGTACTATTTTCCGTCCCAAAAATATTGTTCCACTTCAAAATTAAATGGGTAATATAATAGATTTTCTCTTTTACCCTTCCATTTTTTAAATTTGTAGTATAAAAAAGCAAGAAAAGGTAATGATTGAAGGGTAAAATGAGAAGAATAAGTTTTTGAAAGTATAATGATTGTGTTCCCTTATATAGTTGGAATTCCCAAAAGGAACTAAAGAATGGGGACGGGGGAGTATTTAAATCCTGCTTCGCTATCCTAAAAGTTGTATACTACAATTTTTTTGTTTGTCCTTGTCTAATTTTTTTTACCTTTGTTAGTTTTGCACACTATTATGTATTATTACTTCTTCTTGATGAGAAAAATTAGAAAAGTAAAATATTATTATGACTTTTATACAAGTGTTTTTGAAAATATAAGGAAAAAAAAAGCCCAAAAAGTCAGAATACATAAAATTTTTGCTAAAATAAAAAATTATAGTCTACAACTTTTAACTTTGCGGAACATATTCACACACGTATCCCTGAAGGATTGTGCGCGTGAATATGAACTTTGGATTAGTCTTTTTGGTTGTTCTATATAATTTTTTTTATTTTAGTTCATGTTTTTATACTTTGTAAGATGCAAAAATTTGACTCAAACTAGTAAAAATTAAGAGACAATAGTCAAAAAGTCCATGAAAAGTTTGCCAAAGCGATCCTAATTAACAAATTCTCCTCGCAGTACTGGAATCAAATCCGGCGCTCATTCGGGTCCAAACATTCAAGCAAGAATCTGATCACACAATCAGATGTTAGCTAGCATTGTCATCCTCACACCCCCATTTAATACTCAAGACGACCAATACAAGAGAGTTCGTTTCCCTTACCGCCTGAGAAATAGCGGACGCTTACGTTCAGCTGCTTTGCCAACTCGCCTACCGATCCTCTGTCCTACGACGACATCTCGCTTTAGCTCTTAAAATTTTGTACGTGTAGTAGGTTTCATGCATATGTACACACACCACCACCACCACAGTAGATTTATATATGTTGGTAGTACTGCTGGTATATAAGTTTCCAGGCTTTCTTGAGTTGTATCATTCACGTTCAAAGGGACATCTCCACCTTCCAATGATCTGGCAAAATTCATCTTCCCAAAAAGTCCCTGTCATCTTTTTCCAAAGATATGGATCCAACACATTAACCCCCAACTTTCGTAAACACTACAACCAGATCTCTGTTCATTCAGCTTGTGGGGCCTGGTGTTGGTCTCTTGCTTCACCTGGCTTGATTGATTCTCTGGGACCACATTTTTATATACTCTGTCTAGGCTATATTCTTGGCCCCTTTAGAGAGTAATTTTGTTCGCCCTCGCTTTGTTCGCCTTTAATGAGATTATACTTATTCAAGGTTTCAATTTGATGATCAGAATCATTCATTATGTTTAGATTGTTGCGTTAGGGGCCATGCAAGAATTAGCTCATCTACAAATCCATTTATTGAGTCAAGAATTTTAAAAACAAAAACTTGGTATGAGCATACCCTTTGCATAGTCTCTTAGCAAATTAATCTGATTACAATGAACGGTTTCGATCATCGAAGCATGACTTGGTATGAGCACACCCTCGCGATGGTGAATAAAGCGAGGGAGAACCAAATTGAACTCGTCCCTTTTACCACTTTGTATTGTCCCAAAAGACGTCCTTGTTAAAAAATAATGGGTAAATTTTGCTAGGAGGTTCTGAGCAAACAACTTTACGAGGTTACTATTTTTAATCATTTACCCTATTCACTATTTGAAATTATAAGCAATAAGAAAAGACAATGATGACGTTTTTAAAAGACTTAAAAGCGTAAAAATAGAGAATAAATATTGACAATTAAAGTGGAGAAAGTCTGTAGTATAAGTTATAGAGTAGGTTAGAGACATTGAAAAATGAAGAGTATGCTAACAACTGCCAAAAAAAAAAAATGAAATAAGAAAAAAAGACGTATTTTAAGATAAGTTTAAGTTAAGTTCAAGAAAATGCAAAGATTGAGAATTCTACATATTAATTTTTTTTGCCTTTACCATGGAAACGAAGGGAATAGTAGAAGCTAATCATGTGCCCCAAAGGTAATATGACACGAACCCGACCATTACTTATTTTCACTAGTTGGTAATCCATTTTGAAAGTTGCTTTTTGCAAAACTCTATAGGGCATTCTCAAAATTGAGTTCAAATTAATTGTACCAATAATGTCATTCTTCGACAATTTTAGCAGCAGGAACATGCAAAAGATTTTAACGGAAAAGAGTATCTTGTGTGTGATTTGAAATTCGCAAGATAACAGAGGTACGAGCGACAAATGGACACAAGTGACCTGATACCTTATTCGATAGGTACGAGCGACAAATGGATACAAGTGACCTAATACCTTATTCGATGTGTCTAGAATCGTCCCAACTATACGAGTTTCGCACATCTACCGTGTGAGACCCACGTGCATCGGACGATCAGGTTCTGCGCACTCTCGTTCGTTTCCGCAAACTTTACTCTATTAATCAATTATCCATATATAGTGATTAAACCTTTGTGCACAAGGGAAATGAAGTTGGGAGTGGGGTCTGAAACAGAAAACAGAAAACAGAAAACAAGAAGTCAATCACGAGCATACCAAATCTTGAATATTACAGTTTGCTAGTGGTAGGTAATTTAAATGATGAAAAGAAACTCGTTTTTTTTCTTTCCCAAATTACCCCCAAGTCCTGTGTTTTGTCAAAGATTCGCGTGCAAGGCATGGATATTGCACTAATGAGTGTGACAGGACTAGATTGCCTTTCAGCCTTACCTTTATCCTTGACTGTGAATATGTAAAAACAAAGTAAGAGGTTCTTTTTACAGTGGATGGATAAATTGAATCACAGATAAGGATTAACATTGTTTTGTTCATGATTAGTGCTAATCCTATCTCTGATCCAATCATTATATGGGTTAAGCATTGTCTGTCCGCTTCCATGTGAATGGGTTTGTAGCATTATTTTCATGTTTGTTGAGCTGCGTACTTTTTTTCTTTTTACTGTTATTACACTCGCATTTGACATGGGAAGAAGAGAAAAACGAATAGCCAGAACGCTAGTTTGAGACACGATTCGGAATAACAGAATCACAATCCGCTTGTGTTTTGTCACCGATCAAGAGCTTGGACAACTTGCAGCACGTCACCTTCCGCTATGAACCAAGGGAAAATTTCAGTCCGTGTCCAACTCCCATGGCTTCAACTATGCGTGAAGAGAGAGACCCTGTGATCGAGCAACTCCAAAGCAGCCCCTATAGCGACTATTGGGGTAGAATGACTTCGATGACCCGAGTAATATTACTGCATATTTGATTGAATTTGTGTGTGCGCGCGCTCTTGCGCGTGTCCTTTTCTCCATTTCATAGCCCCCAATCTTGTGGTAGCATCATGTGAGTTCCTAATGCAGTTTAGGAGAATAGAGAACCCAACTGAATACTACTCCTTTGGTTGTCAAGAGAAAGTGTGAAAATGGCGTATTTGTCGGTGAATCTAGCAATGCAAGAGGTTCGGTGAATCTAGCAGCGTGCTGTCCCGGCCGAGGGGGTCCCGCTTCGGTCTTGTTCCGACAATCGAAAACGTTCACTTCGTAGAGTTCGTTGAGTTAAACATGTATGCAAAAAATCAGTTTGATCGGATATTATTAAGTGTCTGATCGGAACACATATAACTTGCTAACAATGGGTTCCAGTAGATTTGATCTAGTGTTTCGAATCCATTCTTTTCAAGACAAAAAGGTTTCGATTAGGCATTTATGATATTCAATCGAGCTGATTTTTTTACATACTTGTTCAACTCGACGGGCTCTACGAAGTGAACGTTTCCAATCATTGGAGCAAGACCGGAGCACGGCCCCCCTTGGCCGAGACAGCAGGCTGCATAGATAGCAATGGAAAATACCAATTTACAGCAAGAGCAAACAACAGAAATTAGCCTAGGACATTACCATCATCAACAAAAGGTTGCTTTTTTTTTTTTTACAACCAAAAAAGGTTGCTGACTCTTGGTATTTGTACTAGGCATGAAAACATCTATAGCCAGCCTGCTTTACAAGATGAATTTTTTAATTTCAGCGGTCAGGAATGTCTTGGCTATCTTACGCACATCATAACTAATTGTCACTTCGTTTCGTTCAAAGGCAGATTATTTACGTCGGGACTAGAAAATTTACAAAGAAATTACTCCTATTTTCTTATGGCCTGACCCCAAAAATCTAATCCAGATCAACTGCACGAGAGATCGAGCTAACCTTGGCTGCTTTGCAAGATGATGTGTGAATTAGAGAGAAATTCCCACCACCTATCGTGTCACCCCGTGATGTCAAAGTAGTATGGCCGGCCTACTGACAAGAAACTATGTGCTGATCATGACCAAGCTTTTAAATGATTTAATGCAGGATCAAACACATCCTCTTTATTAAAGTTGCAAGATCAATTTTAAAAAGACCAAAAAAGCTAATCAAATAAGAATACAGGTGGAGTTAAGCCCTTGTTCCTCCTCTGCTTTTGAGCTAGAAAGCTCATCTTCAAAATCATTACCCTCTTGATTTCTCCATATTTTTCTTTTGATTTTTAAAGGGGATGGAGCCATGGAAGTTTGGTAGAGAAGCTAGAGACTCCAAGTTCAGAGTACAGGAAACAAGTTCTGAATTAAAAGTTGGATGATTGAATCGAAGACATAGGTATTGGATTGAGCTGATTTTTTGTAGAGACCCTCGAAAAAATATTTTGAATTAATGAACGATTCGGATCGTTTGAGTGAAACCCAGAATGGGCCCCACTCAGGGATCTGCGCACAGAAAATCTGTGTCGACAGACTTTTTGTTAGTAAAAATAAAAGTGTGAACCGAAGCCTAAGCGAAGGGTTTGAAGTCCTGGATCCGAAACTTTTGTTCCCCTGCTTTTGTTCCCCTGCTTTCTAGCCCAAAAGTAGAGGCATAAATTATTCTTCTAATTGAGGCTTGATTTGTGTTGGGCCTGCTTTAAACTAAAGAGCTTAGTCCTTTGTGGGCTTTTATTTCATCCCATGGCCTATGTCAATGTTGAATTTTGAACGCATAGATCAAAGGCTTCGAAGACCTCACCTCTAGATTCATTTTGTGATTGATATGCTTGTAAACGAGTGATTATTCACTGCTCACGTGGTACTCTAGTAGCCTTACCATCACATATGTATGTAGAGTTTATACACTCGGTACTGTAACCCACGTGAATGTGTGGTGATAGAGGTTCTTGGAGCACCACTCTCAGTAGTACGCAACCTATATATATATATATATATGTTTGGGTCAAACGAAAACAAATTCTATGTATGTCATTACATAATTTGAATTCGGCTCTAAAGTAGTACATTTTATGATAGGTTTTAGTACCTTTTTATTTTTTATAAAGATAAGTTTTACTACTTGATTTCTTCAAATAGAAGGTTACAGGTCAACAACTAGTAGAACACCTAATCTCAAGAGATTGGCCTGATGGTCTTGATCTGCGACTTAGGGGTTCGCTTCCCCCTAAAGTCTCGGGTTCAGTTCTCTTCGCCAGCAACTCTTGGGGCCATCTTACTTACCCAAAAAAAGCTCTTGGGGCCACCTCATCTCACGTCTAACCGTGAAAAACACTGCACGGATTAATATGAGATGTGTGCAATACTGTGCATGTTGGCCCAAGGCACCTTACATTACAAAAAAAGAAAAAACAGATAGACCATGGTGATGCAATGCGAGCCTGTTCGTGGTTTAGGGCCGCGATTCGGCCACTTTACATCATGATTTTTAGGGATGGACATGTGCTGCATCTTGAACATATATAGTGGCCCATGCCATGTGGGTACCAATTTCTACGTACCAAAAGCAACTTTTGTTGCCTTTTCATTTGCTAACAATGGTTTTTAAGAGATCGGTCTTCAGCACAACGAAGTCTAACTAATATGGGAGATTAATCTCATCGTCCACTACAGGAATCTAAAACGACAATAAATAGTGCATGCGAGTGGCCAGTCGCACCTATATTTCCGAAAGTGTTTGTTTTTATTTTTGAGCTACATTTTGTTGCCAAGGGTTCTTCTATGGGTCTTTAGTGTAGGTCACTATAGGGCTAAAAGACATGTTTTTACAGGGACCAAAGTTAAAATTCTTTTCAAGGATTAAAAAAAAAAAGTTATTCTTTTATCTCAAAAAAAGTGGATGCAAAGCATGCTGCAGCACAAAAGGAAGAAGTACTAAAAAACTAAAAAGCAAACCACATGAGATGTTTCCAGAAAGCTAACAACTGCAACTTAAAAGGTCATTGTGTCCCAGACCCAACCCCCACCCCACGGCAGGGCTGTTAACGTGTTCAATTTCCAACATATTTTTACTATCAGAATCATCAGATTCGTAAAAAATTGTATTTAATTTATAGTAAAATTAACACTTAAAATTCAATTTACACTCACCGCATATGTATAAAGAGAATTCACTTAATTAAGAATACCATGTCCGTGTGCGTGTTTTTGAACAGCAAAAGCTTTTAAGAATATCATGTGTTGACGTCTGAAACTAGTATGGTACAATCTGAACCCTCATGGCCAGCAAAATAGGACTAGAAGGCCTTGGATGCACCGGGTTTGGTGCCGGCCAAGAACCCTCTGTCGATCGGGTCAGATAATTTCAACCAAAAGACGAAACGAGTTTTAGAAGTTTTAGTAGATTATGATACGTCATATCTTTTACATTCCTTTTAAGTTTTTAAAGCGAGCCCCTTGTTATGTGGTGCCCTGACTATAATAATAGGGGCCATATGATTTGTCGACGCATGGACATTTAAGAGAGATGAGTTAAATGGGATCCGTGATCTGAGAAATTACCTTGAGGCATGTGACCTGGCTAGCTGGCTTAGGATGACCTAGAGAGAAATGACTTGAGAAGAATGAGCTCGATGAAAGACCTGGACTTGGCTGGGATGACTGAGCTTAACGTGATCAATGTTTACGACTCGGGCATTATGACTGTATGTCCTACCATTCTTGTCACGTGAGTGTAACAACTATATCATCAAAAATATTATGCCCAAATCTATAATGAAATCACTTTCTAGACCGAATCCAATTCGATGTTGGATGATGGAAGAGTTCCCCGAGATGAATCATTTTCATGATTGCGATGTTACAAATTTTATTGATCGCAAAAAATTATTGAGATATTGCATCTCTGTCGTCATGAACCAACCTTATAAAACATGTAATATGAATGTGATGTGACTACAATCTTAAGTAATGATCTTGTAGAATTACTCATTTTATCAGGAATTATCGCTGTCGTTATTAGTGCACAATTCATTGAAGGGTGGAGGTATTAAGGGGCTCCGGCCGGCTATTGTTAATTTGTCACGTACTTGTAAGAGTACATAAAATTTCATTCATAATTCAAGTGCAAAGATCAAATATCCTCTTAGTACACTAATTTTTGTGACATTCAGTTTGCACACTGGTTGGTTTTCTAGTGAATGTTCTAGAACAACTAGAACTATTTGTAATAAATATATCTCCTTAATTACTTTTTTTTTTTTCTTTTCCGAGGTTGATCCTTCTCAATCGCAATTCATAAAAATCAATCTTTCCGTGAAATTCTAGGTATTCTAGAGTTCCTTGCTGCGTCAATTGCCAATTGTTGGTCATTGAGATTCGTGGGCGATTCGAACGTTTATTTTTTAAATTCTATATAAATCATAACTCCGCCACTTCTCCAGCCAATGAAACAGCATAGGCCATAACGATAGACCAAGAAAAGAATATCCATTCAGGATAGGGAACATGGCTCCAAGTTTCCAACCAGCTGTTCCATCTACTAATTGCTGGTTGGCAATAAGATTGAGCCTTAAGTTGTGAGATCCTTTTTTTTTTTTTCTTTTTTTTCCGATCGGCAAAAGTCAGTATTGTTAGAATAGTTAGATTAGCACATTAAAACATGAGTTGAACTCCTGACATATTCTCTCCTGGAACCTGAGTGAACTCCTGATGCATGCCTTGCTGTTTTCTTACTTCAATTAATTAATAAAAGGCAGCCACGTATTTCAAATGTTTTTACAAATATATTGTTGCTACAAAGATAAAAATAGTATATTGCGAACTCTTGCTTTAAGTGAAAGTTGGGAGAGATAAAAGATAGAAAGACTTACCAATTTTTTTGTTTTCTGAATGGTTAATTAATTCTTGTTAAATCAAATTTGCATTTCTACCACAAATAACCGAATCAGTTTAAAACCTGTCTCTAACACAGGCCACTGCCAATGACAGATCAATTGTTGTGGCCGAAAAATTATTCAATACTCTATGAGCACTGCCTACCTCTTACGAGAATGGTTAAACTCCACTTCGATCTTTTACGTCTGTGAGTCCCTCAAACCAAGAATAATCACCCGCGTGGTCTACAGGGATCATCGCCATCCCTTCTTGGACAACTGTCTTGTAGTACTAATTCGTGTCCCACGATCTTTAGCCAAGACTCTTTGCTCCACTCTCAATTGATCATCTCACGCTTTTTGTAACCAGAGATGTCTGTGACAAGTGTTTTTACGCTATCGCTCCTATTTTGCTCACGCTCACTATCCAGGTAATAATCATGTCGACTAATTACTAGTCTCCATTCGAGACTATTTTCTAGCTTCCACTTCATGATCACTTTGTTTGACTAGGTACACAAAATATCCAACTTGAAGATATTCTTTGTGGGAACATGGCATGTGGTTAAGAAGTGTGACTATTATAAAATGACTAATGAGAGAGAAAGCCAGATAGAGAAGACTTGACCCAATGTGATGAAGGGAGAATTGAAAGGAAATGAAAAGGAACTTGAATTGCCCTGTGTATCTCATTGATTTTCAAGAGAGATTTGCAATTTTTTTTTAAGTCTCCAACTTCTATGATTTTATCAATTGGATCAATGTATTTGGATGCAAACATTCTCATTGAGATTAGCATTAGGGAGTATTGTATGTGAAATTTATCCACACAATAGAATTTGCACATGTCTAAATCCGTTTTATAATACATGAATACCATACTGAGTGATTATCCAGGTACTGTTCATGGAGCGCAGCCCCGTGGTGCTCCAGGGTCTTCTTTACGGTCACCTTTTTCTATGAATCTACCATCAAATGTGCGGTTTCCACAAACAATGTGTGGCACGGAAGGCTTGTAGAGCACCGCGTCGGTGTCCTTGAGAAGCAAGTAATTATTTTCCATACCTCACATTAGAGAGCATAAAAGGGCGAAATTACTGATCTTTTCAAAAAAAAAAAGGGCGAAATTACAGCAGCAGAAAGCGGCTTCTCTCCGGTAATGGGAAAGGAGCTTCCTGTCCGGTTCTGCATTTTTCGAGGCTATAATGAGCCCACATTAATGATCGGAATCGTACATTATGTAGGTCTCGTCGAGTATTTCAACCCATCCAAAAACTGGCGTTGAACAGATGTCGTTCGATAACTCATCGGATCACATTAATCTTGGAAAACATGTTCTAGACACACTGGATCAAAATTACTTTTTTCAAGATAAATGCCTCCGGATCAGGTATTAAACGGTATCGGATCAACACCAATTTTTGCTAGGGTTGAAGAAATCAACAAGATCTACATAATGTATGATTTTTCGATCATCAATATGAGTCCGGTATAAGCTGCTTACAAGCAAGAAACACAGGACAGTGGGGTTGAGCCATTCAATTAAGCGCGTGGGGACTGGGCCAGAACGGGACGAAAAGTTCAAAACAGCCAAATATTCCACTATTAAATCAAGAGTAAATAATGAATTGCACTGACTTCCCTTAATGTTTGTAACTAATACAGATCTCCCTTTTTAGTTCAAGAAATTATATTCTCGTCTCATTGAATTTCAATACTGAGTAAGGATTCTACCACATGTGACATATAAGATAAAATGCGACCCATCATGATTTTATTGGACAATCTGAGCCGTTCATTCTGTAGGACTCGAATATTTATCATTGATGCAAAAAATCGAGTTGATTGGACTTGATATTTGTTTGAATGAAGCATATTTGACACTATAGAAATGGATGGTCTCTTCTCTCAAATATGATTCGACCAAGTCTTTACCAATTTATGATGGGTGTCATTTTGAATCACATGAGGGATCTTCTCTCAATTTGAGTTTTTGCATGGAAGGTAAATATACCGAGTCCTTTAAAATGATCAACTCAAATCGTCAAATAGAATGGTAAGTAATTCTCATTTTGCGTCACACAATAAGTTTTTACATGAGAAGACCCTTTCTCTTTAATGTAACATTTTTTAGTTCAACAAGATCACAATTTAATTCTTAATACTCGTCAAATACAATGTCGCTATTGATACCATACAACTAGTCACAATTAATTCAAATGGTGTTACAAATAGCATTTGTGGTGATGCTACAAGAGTGATGTTGGTGCCAAAGTAGACTTGGGAAGAGGATTACAGTAGACAGAATTAGGGTACAAGAGAGACACACAAAGGTACTTAAATAAATAAATTGATCGTGAAATAGGTAACATGGCCAGTAAAATATATGTCGTCAAACATATTAAAGCATCTCTTACCCCTTACCCTTTTTTTATACACAAACTCAAATTTTGAGTAAAATCACCTCAAAACTCACTCCAACCTCTAAAAAAAATTCATACCAAAGTGAGTTTTTACACAACTTTTTATTCAAGTGAACTGAGATTCAGATATCAGAAAAAAGGGAGATTCAAACTTTTACATAAAGTCTGGAATTTCTTTTTTATGCACCTCATACAAATTTTTTTTTTATCTTTAGTGAACTTCTATACAACTTTTAAGTATCTCAAATCTTGTGAAACTTTAAATCAAATTTGAGTCCAAGTATGACAAGGATTGGGGATGATCATGGGGCTGATCATGATTTTCACAACCTGAAGGGGTGGTAAATGTCACTTTAGCTTTTCCTTAAATCCAGAAAATTTCTCTACTATGTGGGGTTCCTGTAGAGAGAGAGAGAGAGAGAGAGAGAGAGGGAGTGGGGTAGAAGACAAGAGAAAACGGCTCTCCTCTGCGGTGTTAACAAGTGCCACCCATTACCCAGAGAAGCAGCAACACAAAAACCTTCTCTCAAAAATCCACACCACCTTTTCTTTTTTCCTTCATTAAATCTTATTCAATTCATTCATTCATTCATTCTTTCATATCTTTATTTTTCTTGAGCTTAATTTTGGGGAACCATCATTGGCCTCCGTCTCCATCTCTGATCTTTGCGAAACAGTGAATTAGGTTTTACTTTTTTAGCAGCTATACATATTTGTAGAGAGAGAGGAATAGGAGAGAGAAAGAACACAAACCCGCCAAGGGATCCCCGTTTTTTTCGATCGATTTCTGGTGGGGGTTTTTTTGTTGGGGGGTTCAGGTTTGATCTGAGTTTTCAACGGTTGAGATTGTGCCATACAGATTTTTTTTTTAGTGTGAGAGAGGGAGATGGGGATTATATCAAGATTTTTTGAGAGAGTAAAAGTGATGGCGGAAGGAGGATCTCGATACTGTTCTAAGAAAACAGACGACATCTGCGGTGATGGCTGCGATGAGGTAGATTCTCTCTCTCTCTCTCTCTCTCTCTCTCTCTCTCTCTCTCTCTCTCTCTCTCTCTCTCTCATCTTAAGCTCAATTGGGATAAATGTGGATTCTAAATGGAATGATTTGATGTTATTTTCCGTAGGAGAAATATAATATATATATATATATATATATATGTATAGGGTTATGAAGAGTGCTCTGATGAATCGAACTAATCTCTTCACCCCTCTCACAAACCTTTACACGTGTTTGCGTGAGGTGGGGTTGCTCCAAGCACAAATCGCTGTGGAGGGGAATAGAATTTAAATGTAATGGTTTGTTAGATTATATGAGGATTTCGACGGTGCTTTTGGTGTTGGATTTGGAAAGGTTATCTTTTTGTGATAACTCAGGTGTCTGGGCCACACCTCAACTAACTGGCCAAATTAAAGCTGGCACGAAAGTCATACATGGACTGGCTCCAAAGTAATTAATATCACCCGAGATTCCAACTGCAACTCTCTCACTCACATGCATGTAGCCCTCATGGCCCTCACCCTATGTAAGGCCTACATTCCTATGGGTAGGAACCACATGTATGGGAGAGGGCTGTGGTTGGTGGTTGCGTACATAGCATTGCTCTTCGAACCTGAGACATTTGGAAAGGCTATTTGGCATGAGTGATTTGAAATTGTGTTTAAGTTTTACAAGCTAGATCCAGACTAAACCTATTGTATCTGTTGAAATTGGACACTTTATCTCTTAGATTTAGTGGAAAATCCACCTCTATCGAGACGGAACCTTAGTTTTATATCATGATTGTTGGTGTTAACTATTTGATTATGCAGTTTATGATAATGTTTTGCCTTAAAAGAGATAATGTCTGGATTGTTTCTGTTGGAAATATTCGTTAGAATGTCTTTAAACTATAATAACTTGAGACACCAACACGAAAATAAAATATTGAGATAATTATGTAAGCACAAATTGGGGGTTTAAGAGAATTTCTGTAAGTTTTAGAGAAAACTTATGTGAATCAAGTCACGCATAAAGCGCTGTCCTAAGAGAAGATACGTCCCCGCTTGCACCGAGTTGTGTGACGTTCTACTCCCAAGATAAAAGAATCCATAGAAAGGGACGCGTGGCAACGATCAGATATATTTCAAAAGAAATCAACAGCCGTGGTAATTTTAGTTTAAATTCGAATAAATGGAGCGGTTGGCAGGGGTTGAACGTGGAGTACTACATTGTTGTTTATAGAGGAAAACAGGGCAGGCCATAGGCTCTCGCCTCATCATTCAAGTACCAGTCACAACTTTGTTTATTTCCCTTCATCAAACTTCAAAGGCTCCTTATTTTGATATTATAGAGTTCTAGTTTGTTTTCTTTCCATTTCATGCACTTGACACTTTATTCACGGCAATACAAGTGGCTTTCATTTGTTTCTTGTTTGAATATTGTTATTTACTGAATTATTAAGTCCTTCACGAGCAAGGCGTCTTCGAATAACTTTCACAGCCTTTCCCAAAGGGTTTTGAGTCTTATGACACAATTGTTTATTTAGAAGTCAGAGAACAGGCCCTACGCGTGGACCTATTCACGGTTAGACCACGGCATAGTCTTGGAATGCCCTTTCATCACTACATTTGCTCAACGTTTCCTGTTGCCAGGGTACGTTGTCCCTGAACGTTTTTGGCAGCAACACATGGGAAAGCTAAAATTCACCATTATTTGTCAATAGGATTCTAAGAAGACGACACTCCTGAAGAGGTGGTGCGTTGTTTTGGGCACACCATACGAGAATGATACGACACGAAACTCATTGGAAACTTCTAGGCATCTATCAGAGACACGTCCAAACATATTCGTGTTTTAATCTCAAACTATGTTGCAAACTGAAACACTAGGTTACTTGTTTATCATTATGGGCTAATTACAACTAACAAGTGAACTGAGAATCCAATGATAAACATAATTTGTTACTATGTTTTGTGGGAATGTATAAAATCATATCATATAATAATTGCTTATTCCTGTCTTGGACATAAAATAACTGTATGCGCTTACTTATTTTTCGCGCCAGACATGTGTAATGTCTTTCATTTAAAAAGAAAATTTTGTGTCAGCATGTTTGTGTTGTGTCACGTCTCCATGGCTGTGTTTCACTACTTCTTATGTTGCCTATTATTTCATGGAGTATGGGATCCCATTTGCATCTCAAAAATTTCCTTTTCAATACGCAAGCTAGGGGTAGGGATGATCCACTGGTTTGTTTCCAAAAGCCATGCATTATGTTGTTTTGATACCTTGTCACAAATGTTCCACATTTTCTTGTTATTTTGCATCTATATGTGTCAGTATGTGGATTATGAGAATCCCCTTATCTTTTCCTGATTTTGGAGAAATAGTTCATTTTACGAAGTCCTCTATTTTCTGTTGCTTTGGCTATTATTTTTTACAATGCCTTTCATGATTTGAGATGGTAGCGTTACAGTTATACGCTTGCTTCTTGCTGAAATGAGTGAGATCTGAATATTAATACTTCCTATGTTTGTCTGTTTGAAGCGACTCTAAGAAAAACATTTTCTTCTCTGAATCTGCAGGAGCCAGGCAGAATGTTGAGCATGTCTAGAGTGCGATGTATTTTGCGAGGACTTGATTTTAAAATTTTAATCTTTCTCTTGGTTATGGTCCCAACATGTATCTGTGTTATATACTTTCATGGGCAGAAGATCACATACTTCCTGCGGCCATTGTGGAACAGGCCACCCAAGTCCTTCATTGAAACCCCTCACTATTACCATGAAAATGTGTCAATGGAGAACCTTTGTAAACTTCATGGGTGGGGAATTCGTGAGTACCCAAGGCGAGTTTTTGATGCAGTGTTGTTTAGTAATGAGGTGGAGATCCTTACCATAAGATGGAAAGAATTGTACCCTTACATAACAGGGTTTGTTCTCCTTGAGTCAAACTCAACCTTCACTGGATTGCCAAAGCCTCTGACTTTTGAGAACAACCGAGATCAGTTCGAATTTGTTGAGCCGCGATTGACATATGGGAATATTCCAGGGAGATTCAAGAGAGGCGACAACCCTTTTATTGAGGAAGCGTATCAGCGACTAGCACTAGACCATCTCCTCAAACTAGCCGGTATTACAGATGATGACTTGTTGATAATGTCTGATGTGGATGAGATACCAAGTAGACACACTATCAATCTCTTGAGGTGGTGTGACGAAATACCTTCGATCCTCCATCTTCGTTTGAAGAACTATCTTTATTCTTTTGAGTTCCTTGTTGATAATAACAGCTGGAGAGCTTCAGTTCACAGATATCGGTCTGGTAAAACGACGTATGCACATTATCGTCAATCTGATGTCATATTGTCTGACGCAGGGTGGCATTGTAGCTTTTGTTTTCGCCGTATTGATGAGTTCATCTTCAAAATGAAAGCATACAGCCATTTTGACAGAGTGAGGTTCTCTCATTATTTGAACCCTAAGAGAGTTCAAAATGTGATTTGTGAAGGGTCCGACTTATTTGATATGCTGCCTGAGGAGTATACTTTCAAGGAAATTATTGCGAAAATGGGACCCATTCCGCATTCCTACTCAGCTGTTCATCTTCCATCATATCTATTGGAAAATGCTGACAAGTATAAATATCTCTTACCTGGGCATTGCGTAAGAGAGAGAGACTGAATTAGTTTTGATGAATTCTGATATGTGTCTTGACTCTTTGTAAAGGTTGAAGTTGCGGCTGGAAGTGACTCCTCATGATGATTGTTGTTAAAACAGTTGATGACTGTAGTGTGTCACTGTTACAGCTCTTCGGCAATGTTTTTGTGTCAATTTTTCTAGACCGTTAGGATGAATATGATGAGTTCTTGGGTTTCTGCGGTGAAATTTTTGTGGTACTAGTCCTTAAGAGTTGGTTTTCGTTCGAGGCAGAACAATATCTAGTTGCTGAAGAGGGGAGCTTTGCTTCTTGTTGAAACAGATTAAGTTGCTGTGGAGGTACCTCTGCATTATTTGCTTTCCTATAGCATGACCTAGAAGATACGGGGATTCCTCGGATTACCTGAAGTTAGGAAATTTTGTCTTGGTACTAATTTGTTCTTGAATTTTGGCAAATTGCAGTGTTATTAACCTATTGACTTGTTATCCTGTTGACCATAATCTAGTCAGTTTGAAAGTTTGAGGAGGTGATTGCTTACAATACTTTTAATCTTTTGCACTTTCTTGCAATAATTTTAGCAAGAAGTTAGTCCTCTTTGTCCAGAAAAGCCTTTAATATCACACCAAGAATCATATTGATTCCCAATTTCAGCATTAAGTTAGTACTATTTTTGTCATTTCGTACACAAATTGTGCAGATTTCCCATTTCAATTTACCGGCTTCTGATCTCTTTTCTTGCGTATAGATTTCCCAAAGTTTACGGAGTCAAATCTGTGAATTCCACTTCAGTAGTTCAGTGCCTGCCTAGAATTGCTTGGCTGCTGATATATCTAGGCTTAAGTTTGTTCATTATTCATCAAAACATTAGGTTTCAAGAGACTAAAACACGCTACTGTATTAAGAACTTAATAAAGACAAGCTATCAAGAACTTAATGAAACCAAGGATCAGTTCAAGATTTGGCCTTGTGAGATTGAGATTCGAGATGCTACTTCTGATGTGGGTTTCTAGTTTTGGAAAAATACAAATGCTCGTATCTCTTGGTAGTGAAACTGGGAATGTGATGCTTGTTTGTCGGGCGCCAGATTGTTTGTACAGCTAGAGAGAATGAGAGAGGGGATTGAGTTATGCTTTTGCCTTCGAATATTGTCGTAATAGTATAGTCTTTATTGAAGGGATAAACTTTTGGTTGGAAAAAATTTAGCTGTTAAACAATGACAAAAATGATCGATTTTCTTCTTTGAACAAATCTCAGCGATGAAGGGTTGAATCTCGGTAAATCATGACCATAATATCACACTGGCCTTATATGCCCCTCGTGTATTTCAATCATCTGCAGAGGTTCTTACTTGCCACTTGAAAGAAATTGCACTTCAAGGCGACACATGGCTCATCCACCACGTGGGCTTCACCAAAGACACGTGATCGTAGAAAATGCTTGAGTTGGGGGATAGTGCAAGTTGGTATTGGATTCGTTCTCATCTACTCAGAATACAATTCGCAAAAACCTTATAAATAGAAAATAGAAACCCAGGCAAATGAACCCATCAGAAATTGTGAAAACATAGAGAAATGTTGAACCAATATGATTCCTATCCCTCTGTTGGCTACCAACAAGAAACCTATGTTGTGCGCCAGGAGGGTTTGTACCCCCCTAGTGGCTACAAAACCGGTGTCCCAGGCATGCACATGTCCCCTAGCATCACCGGCTCTCCACCCTCAACCCACTATATGATGGCTGAGGGTGGCTACCCTAAGCCACAGGAGGGGATGTGGAGCGGCCCTCATAAGCACCACAATGAGTGGGATGGCAAGGGTCATGACCCTCACAAGCACGGCTATAATACTGGTTACGGTGGCTATGCTCAGCCACATGAAGGGTGGAGCGGCAAGAACAAGCACCACAGTGACTGGAGTGGTAAGCCTGACCACTACAGCCACGGATACAATTCCCCCGGATATGTGACTGGTGATGGATATGGTCCTGCAATGCAGCCTGTGGGATACGGGTGTTGCTCTACTTATGAGGGCCAATCTCCCAGTAAACGCTATGGAAAGGCCGAGTACTGGGGAGTTAAGGACGTAAAGGACTGAGGCATAGTGTGAAAACATGCCTAATATACGGCCTTGGCAATAGCTTATCATATAGCTCTCTAAATAATGCTCAAGGTGCTTACTTGGTAAAGTACTATGTGTTTTCTGATTAAGCAAAGACAAAAAAAAAATTCGTACTAAATAACATGGTAAATAAGACCTGTGTTTTCTTCTACCTGTTCTATTTCACTTCTGGTGCCACTGAAAATACAGGACAGGAATTCTACCGAATATAAACGGTAAAAGAAAAACGGAAAAAATGGGAAGCAACCTATGTATACCGAATATACATGGACTTAAAAAAGTGTAGCAAGTTGTGTAGATATATTCACCTCCGTGGAAGCAACTTAATTTCTGCTGCTATCACTTTCTTACTAACAATTGAACCATCGGATCTGCAGTTTCTTTAGTCATGCTATTCGTAAGTTGCTTCAAGTTCTTGTATGATGGTTGACAAGCATGTGTTCTTCAAATTAAAAATGAAGTACTCATGAAAAAGAAAAACATTTGGTCTTACAAATTTTTATCTGTGGTTATTTCATGATGTCCTCGAAGGCACAAATTTATCCAACAAAATGTCTGGCTCATGAATTACTTCTCCTTGAGCTTTTAGCCTTCGATTGAAATTCAGGCTCGTTTTACCATCAACCGTAGTGCAATTCAATCACTACTAGA
Source organism: Rhododendron mucronatum var. ripense (assembly GCA_019656295.1). NCBI lineage: Eukaryota > Viridiplantae > Streptophyta > Magnoliopsida > Ericales > Ericaceae > Rhododendron > Rhododendron mucronatum. Next base: position 1,067,763 of record BPLT01000075.1, on the reverse strand, counting down.
TACGAGTTCTTAGAGTACATGAATCATACTGCTCATCTGCCATTGGGATTGTTTTGGAGCTTATAACAATGATTTTCCCTTGGACGTTGAAACTTATGAACAAAGTCCTCCTGGTTGTAGAAGTATAATTAGCTAGTCTTCAGCACTGTTCTGTTTATCTTTGTGATCTAGTTCATTACAGCTGAAATTGATGGAAAACAGTCATTGAATAAGTTGTTCAATTGTCGAGAAAATAAGTGAAGAAAGATGTGCTGTTTCTGATTTTGGTCATTGCTTATCATATGATTCATATCATTTTAGTCGAGGAAACAAGCGCGGCTCATGTGTATTTCAGCCAGTGACTGTTGAAAAAATTTCACCACTTGGGGAAAAATTATGTTTGATTTCCAGTGGCTCGGTGCGAAGTGATAACTGATGATCGAAATGAACCCCAGGGGGTCAGCACAGTTGTAGTCCCCTGGCAACTAGGGGCCCTCAGGAAGTCTTTGGTAGGGGTTCATCTCTCACTCGTGTGCTATCAATTCCTGTGTCGGGCTAGTCCATAAGGGACTGCCCCGGTGGTGGTGTGACTGGTTCTCTTGATGAGTCTATCCAGTGGGCTGAATAGCGAGTTATCGACAAATTGATGGTGAACGGAGCCTGTCCTTCATCAGCTGACTTCAAGTCTGAAATGCCAATAGTCTTAATCAAAATGAGAACATTGTGTCCATCAATTATGTCGACTATGAGAATCAAGGACTAGTATTGCTATCAGCTTCAAGCATGTTTGGTGGTTATGAGAACAGATCACCCAAAAGATGCCATTAGCATTATTGAAAAGATGCGACAAACGAAAAAACTAAAGAAAAATTCAGTGGGGGCGAATGACAAGTGACGAGACATTTACTGAGAGAACCATCAACAGTTGGGACTAGGAGGGAGGGCTGATGGTGGTGGTGTGTCCGCCCGTCTGTCGAGATTGAATGGCAAATTCCCGGCTTTTTGGACCAGCATTTTTGGATTCTTGGCAGCAATTCCATCTCGAAAAACTAAAGAGGAAAGATCACTTTGAAAAGTATAGTGGACAAGGACAACTCAGGAAGGCATAACATGTTATAATTTCAATGAGTCCTGCTATAGGTACCGATGCCCTCCGTAGGGAAATCGTACCAACAGAAGCGCCGGGTTGTCTCCGGCCACCAGACGGTTGATTGGAGCCATCCAAAAATTCTAAAAAACAAATTGAGGGGTCCCACGCGGGAATCAACGGCATCCGATGTGTGTAGGGTGCTTGATCTAAACACCCTGTCTTGATCACGAAAAATAGGGTGTTAAGATCAAGCACCCTACACACATTGGATGTTGTTAATTCCCGTGCAAGGCCTGTTGGAAATTCACCACATGTGTGGTGTGAATGAGATCCCTGAAGTCAAGAAAGGTTGCTGGATGACAGCCTTGGAAAATCTTCTGGGAGACTTCATGCGTGAACAGTGGCTGGCTAATTAATGCCAGCAACCAATTTGGACCTTTGATATCTCAGGCGTGCAAAGAGCAGTTAATGCTCTTGGAATGTTTCCCTGGTTTCTCCCTATAAATACTAATGTATTTGAGAGGTTGAGCAGGTGTGGGTGAGCTGATGAGAGTCTGAGAGGGTGAGGTCCTGAGAGGGGGAGCCGGTTGTGGCTCTCCCCGGAGAGGTTTTTTCAAATTTGTATATATTGTGTGAGTATATATATAAATGGAGTTTTTCCTCTGAAATCAGTGTGTATTGTGTGTGTGAGTGGCTCCTGGGGCACAACAATTGGTATCAAAGCACAGGCGGAGCGAGAGGGTCACCGGAAAACGTATTCAAACTCACTGGTTTGAAATTGAAAAAAAAAAATGAAACTGCTCGAAAATGTGTTTTGATCACAGATTCAAGTTCCTCACGGTCAGACGAGTCCAACGACGCAATCGGTACGGAGATTGGAGTACCGAGGTTCACACACGGGTTGCCGGAGCAGAGCCCTGGTGTGCTCTGTTTTTTCTTTTCTGAATCTGTTTTGCGTGGAAGAACAGATCGGTGGAAAGAAAAGGAGAAATGGAAAATTATCCCACGTGGCAGGTGCGCCACGTCATCAAGAGGGGTCAGGTGGACCTGGGTGTGACCTGTTTGACCCCTTGTGGGTCAAAAGGGTCAGAAGGTTCAAAAGGGTCAGATCTGCTGGAGGAAGGATCCATGGTGTTTTTCGCGATTTCGGAGTCGATACAACTCCGTTTTTTGCGTGAGAGTAGTCGATGTTGACTATCTCGACGTTTCGGATCCAACCCCATGCTCCATTTTTTGTGTGGAGGCTCCTAAGCTGATGCGATTGCTTAGTTGAGCAGGATACGAATGGTTGGAGCATGCTTTGGGTTGTGAGAGGGCTTGATTCAGCAAGGATTTTTTGGTGGTGATCTGTTGCGGAGCTAGTAAGCAAGGAGACACTCATTCGAGCAGTATATCCCGGTTTGGGGGTATGGAAGAGCTCGGGTTTGGCAGTGACACAGGCGCTTACTAGGGCGATTGATCAGTTTTATCGATGGATGATCCAGGAATGCTATGGGAAAGCCTGGAATGGAACGATGATAGGCGAATGGCAGGAGGAGACCCGAGGAGACCTGAGAGAGATGACGAAAAATGGCGGAAGTGGTGAACTGTGTTGGAGAAGCTACCCACCAGGAAGATTTACAGACTTCGAAGAGATTGGAAGTTGATCAAGGCAACCGAGGTGTTTGCGGAAATGATCAATAGGAATCGGAGGTAGTCTGGATCAATTTGGAAAGACCTATCATTTGGAGATGCAGTTTTTATTCGGGCTGCAGGAGGAGCTGACTGGATGGTGATTTTCTGTCTAACAGATGAGAGGCCATCTATACAGGCTTGTGGAGTGCAGTGGCAGATGGAGCTGATGCCGGGCATGGTCAAGTAGTATGGGTGTATATTGACAATGAACTGAATGAGCAGCAGTTGCGGACGCACATGGAATAGGCACAGGAGTACGAGGAGTCGCGACCTGAGACGTACTGATGTGTGTGCCTGGGAACGAATCTAGTGGTGTGCAGGATAGTAGCTACGATGATTGCAACAGCTTGCTGGAGAGTGTTCATTGGTGCTCCGGACAGAGGAATTGAGATGAAGATGAAGACAAAGCTTTGCAGGATCTCTTTCTTTTGTGGAATTTTGTGACTGGATCCTCTCTTGAATATACGGCCGTATGAGGAAGAGAGATGGAGTCACGATTTTGTGTCCTGTGACTGGGCACAGGCGTTCGTGGTTTGTCGGACGCGGTTATCGGCATCCGGAAGAGTGATGCAGGCGCTCATGCAGCAGAGGAGCGCGATATAAATGGACTCTGTTGCGGAATACTTGCAAACATTGTGAATTCTGGCAAAACAACCTAAGGGTTGAAGGAGAATGGTTTTTAAGGAGGCCGAGTCCCCACCATTCTTTCCTGGGAATTCACAATGGTTGACGGCAAGTGGGTCATCCGAGTTCAGATGTGGAGGCATACTAGAGAGATTGGCAGGGATGTTGAGCTGGTTGAGCTCCGTCGGGTTCTGCTGGAGATCGGCCAAGTGCACAGGCCGAATGCAGACACTATTTTTAGGGGATGTAGACATTGTTCTCGTGGATGACGGATTGGAGAGCATCCGGTTTTGGATGCGGGCACTCTGGTCAGGGGGTGCGTTATATCGGCGGTGAAGTTGGTATGAGCCACGAAGATCTAGCAGGAATGAAGACGTCTCCGATTCGCGAGTTGTGTATCTCGGTTTGCAGGTACGGCGTAGCTCGACGGGGGACCCGGTGTGTTAACAGAGACGGAAGTCAGCCTCTTCCCAGATGGTGTGTGAGACCATTTGGTGAACGGAACCTCTGGTGTGAGCAGAGGAAAGCTGTGTTGGTGCTCTGGTACACAGGAATTGCTAGAGTGGCGGTATTGCAGCCGGACAGTGATGCGAGATTAGCCTCAGAAGATCTAGTCAAGTAAGGAGACATTCAGTCGGGCATGGGTACTCCGGTGTGAGGGTGTTGGAAGCTAGACTTGGAGTGACACAGGCGCTTGATAGAGAGGCTAAATGGAATTAACGACACCCCACATGCGTGAAGGGGGTGATTGTTGGAAATTCACCACATGTGTGGTGTGAATGAGATCCCTGAAGTCAAGAAAGGTTGCTGGATGACAGCCTTGGAAAATCTTCTGGGAGACTTCATGCGTGAACAGTGGCTGGCTAATTAATGCCAGCAACCAATTTGGACCTTTGATATCTCAGGCGTGCAAAGAGCAGTTAATGCTCTTGGAATGTTTCCCTGGTTTCTCCCTATAAATACTAATGTATTTGAGAGGTTGAGCAGGTGTGGGTGAGCTGATGAGAGTCTGAGAGGGTGAGGTCCTGAGAGGGGGAGCCGGTTGTGGCTCTCCCCGGAGAGGTTTTTTCAAATTTGTATATATTGTGTGAGTATATATATAAATGGAGTTTTTCCTCTGAAATCAGTGTGTATTGTGTGTGTGAGTGGCTCCTGGGGCACAACAAGGCCCCTTGTTTTTTCTTTTATAGAATATTTGGACGGCTTGGTTCGGCCGTCCGGTGGCCGGAGACGGCCCGGCGCGGCCGTCGGTACGATTTCCCTATGGAGGGCGTTGGTACCTATAGCTTTTTCGAATTTCGATATCATTTTGAAGTTGGAAAAGGGAAGAATAAGATAGTTTTAAATGAGTTTAGGGTGGCATATAAGCATATCATGAAATACGGGAATAAAACTGTCGAGCTTTTCCACACCGAAAAAGGAAAAAAAGAGAAGGGAACAAATCCAAGATACAGTAGTTTGCTTAAAAGAGAGTAAAGAAACATAATAAACGAATCTGGTTATATGAATCCTGCTGCTGGCTACCCACAACAAAGCTATTTTTGCTTCCAGCTAGGCGTATCATGTACCGACCTTATTATTACCCGACCAATGACTATTATAGGCTTACAGCTATGTACTGGCGGTGCCTACTCTAGCCATCACAGGATGGTTAATGGAGGCTGTAATAATCAGCAACATGAGGGTTGGAAAGACATGAACAAACACCGAGAAGGATAGTATGGTACATGTGACCATCACCACAGCCAGGGCTACGATGGAAACCATGCATCCAAGTTTTCACATTGTGGATATTGGTCTTACCATGGTGACTGACACGTCCCTGGGGAACCTCATAATAAGGTTCAGGCAACTGGTATGAATACAGAATTCCCAAACTACCAGATTTATGATCAGAATTCCAACACGGGATATCCGGAGTATTGGGGTGCTAGGGGGGTTGAATGAAGGGAAACCCATGAGATTGATGGACTGATATATATTAAGTGCATATGTAAGGAAAAGGTTTGGCAATAGCTCAAGCACCACTTTAAATAATGTTACGATTGACGCATGTGTACCAGCCAATAATCTCTATCTTAGCTGCATAATAACAGCACATAAGCAAAGATAGGTTGTATCACAAGAAGCAAACTAATGGATGTAATACAAGGATCTTGGTGAAACATCTTCCTTCTGCTTCTTTATTCTTCCCCGTACATCAAAACATAAAACATAAACGAAGATGGTACCATATGACTAGCTGAGGCAGTAAAGATAAAACAAAGACAGTGCAATATGACTAGCTGAGGCAGCCGTACCAAGAGAAGGTAGCAGTTTCACTGTCCTCCACATTTTCTGGCATGCCCCTGGCCCGGTGTTTCAATGCCCCTTGGTTGCATCATGTTCTTGTAAAGTTGTTGACAGTTGACATTTTTTTGAAACTTGTTTCCTGAGGATTTTTCATGACGGATGCATTTAAAATGACATTGTCTGAATTGTCTCCTGTAAAATTGATTCTAGAAACTGCAACCAGAAAATGGCTCCTGCCCTTGCAATGAATCTGTGGACTGTTGCCATTGAGTAACTTTTGCACTGTTGCCATTGAGTAACTTTTGCTGCCTGGACCTGTGGTTTATTGATCTGCTGCGTCACTTAGCGTATTTGGATTTTGTTAGTGATATAAGGCTTGAAGCACATGAAAGTTTGCGACTAAATTTACATATTCCACTTACAACATGACTTGGAGAAGTAGTAGGTTATGCAATCCTACGACTCGAACTCGTAACTACTAGTCCTCGTGCCAAGTCACGATCTTTGGATGCCATATATAAAACACAAAACTAGAGAAAATCCCTTGTTGAAAATTAATACAACAAAAATACTTTAGAAAAAGCATCTGTTTTCGTGGTTGTGTTTTCTTCACCAATCGAATAAAGTGGCAGGATACCATTTTCTATCACATTATGCTTCGCTTTATTGCACGTTTTCCATCAAATGATTATCAGCTATCCTAATACTATAGAGCTTAGATATAATGCAACTGATAGGATTATGCTACTGTAGTTAGATATATCCGGTCTAAGAATAAAATTATAGAGCTTTAAAGATTCCCATCTCCTCTCCTTTCAAGTTTAGGCCACAGATTTAGACCAAGCATATTAGCTTTATTGAAAATAGAAAGAAGGGGAATGAGATTCTGCCTAATCCCAGTACCAAACCATTAGTCTATAAATGAGGTTGAATAATACAATGTTAGACGCATTGAAAACCAATTCAATTGATTTTACTGACCAGAGAAACGCAAAGAAGATCCAAAGAAAATGCAGTACGGAAGCTCAGCGCATCATGCCAGGCATCAACTCCGCCCAGTCGCTTCCGAAGACTACAAGGTGCCCCAAGTTCTTTAACATCCTTCTAAATCTTACATTTACTTCTACTATTTACAATGAACAAATTCCTGAATTTTTTTTTTCTATTTTCGTTCTAGTTCATAGGTAACCCAACAGGCCCACAATATTAGTCAAATGGCTCCTCACTAGTTGGCATATCACCTAATAGCATTAATTTCATGCATTCGACAATTTACACATACAGGTATAGATTGCATGAAAAGAGTCACAGATATAGGTTTTTGTTCATATACACTACATCAACAAACAAAATTCCTTAAACGGGTGGTCTATACAATGATTATGCATCAAAATTCTGCTTATAACGCCCGAAAAACTCTGAATGGATTGAAATATGGAGACTCCTAAATAAATTTTTTGTTTTTCTTCTTATGATTTTTGTCTCGTAATTTTTATGTAAGAAGCTTATCAACCCTTGTTACTTTTAACTTGGCTTCGCTAAACAAAACTTCTGGCTCTGTCCCTACAGGTGCGTGAATCAAGATTTGAGCAAATGCCGAATAGGCTCCTTGATCCTCCTCCATATTCAAGATTTGAGCAAATGCCGAACAGGCTCCTTGATCCTCCTCCATATTCAAGATTTGAGCAAATGCCGAGTACACTCTTTGATCCTCCTCCATATGCAGATTCTTACATGAAATCCTACAGCTTTGATGAGTATAGGCCTGAGACTCAACACAAGGTTGTAGTGGTGGACAATCGACACCCTAAGTACAAAGCTAATGAGGAAGAAGAGGATGTCAATACTGAAGCAGATGATTTCATCAAACATGCGCATAAGAAGTTTCGGCAGCGCCAAAAATCAATGTCTATTTTTCGTTGAAGCTCCAAAAAAAAATCAGTAACCGAAGACCAAATACCTAATCCATAAACAATATCTGGGAGTGGTTTTACAAATAATTCCTCCGCTACTAGTTTTTAACGCTTTTTTTCAATCTGTTCTCGTTATGTTTGTTTTTGGTTGGTGTTCATTTTCTTCTTGTAATGATTATCAGTACACCTAGGGAGGATTGTAAGAATACAGTAGTTGCGTTTGTTTTTTTTGTTTTGATAAGTGCACACTTTCATTAAGCTCAAAACAAAGAAAACAAAGATTTCCAGGGAGTCAATTCCTTTACAGAAACAACTTACAACAGAATCAAAGCAAAAACAACCACTTATCAAACTAGAACTCCTTACTATACAACCTCCATAAACTCTGTTAGACAGTCCCCAAATCGCACAAATATTCTTATTTTGACTGGATGGTTTCAGATGTCTCCTGGAGCTGAGAAAATCCCGAATTGTAGCTTCAATCCCATTAGCCACCTGGATAGTTTGTTTTTGTTTATATGGAATTCTGAGGGGAGAATGAAAATGGATTGCTTCCAAGTGAGAGGGACAAGTTCCTGCCTAAACCCATGAGATACCAAGGTTGTGAATACCGTACCATACCAGTTCCGGCCGGTACGTACCGTTTTTCCACAAAACCGGTTCCTCAACCCTCTAGTTTCATCCCGGTTCAAACACGGGCTATATGGAGAATATCGGCCAGTACGGTAGTCAGAACCTTGCGAGGGTCACCCCACACAGAAAAGCACAGATAAACCAAAGACAAACAACTACTGCTAAAAAAACCTAGATTTATCTGAAATCCTAACGCTATTCAGAATAGTATCCCTCAAAGAGTGACGATCTCGTGAAACTGGAAAGGGCACATAAACAGCCGAAGCTTGTTGATCTCGTTCACGAGGTTTCGCAATAGAAAGTGATTATTCATACGTCCAAAAGTTACCCATCTTCCTATCAACTAAAACCTTTCCTGGTAAATTTTGTTGAAGGAAATCGCTAAATTGACAACCATGATGCCTGTAAGAGATGCATCTATCTTGCAATCTTGCACAATGGGACTGCCATAAGGGCAAGGCCATAAGGATTAAGGTGACAAGCTTTCTGAAGGTAAAATACAGCAGCCAAAGGCGATTCAATATCGACGTCAAGCATAAGCCTTTAAAAAAGAAAAAGAAAACAAAGAAGAAGAAGAAGAAGAGTAAACCGTCTTCTGCGTCTTGAATCAACTCTTCAAAATTGAACAATCTATAACTGATCCACAGCAATAGCCGCTCGACATTGAGAATTACAAACAACATTTCACCAGAATATACACCAATTTGTTGATATTCACATGCAGCAGTTGGGACAATAACATTGTTCAGGGGTAGACCACCTCAGCAAGAAATCGGCTATACAACAGCGGCAAAAACACTTCCAAATTCTCACTTATTCTTTCAAAATCCGAACGTTACAAATCAATCGAACTGTTCAATGAAGGGAGAACTTCACACTTTCATTAAACCTCCTGACGAGGGTCATCAGAATCAGATGCAGCCATAGAAGAGGGAAGCCAAAGTTCAACGCGGGTCCCACCCACTCCAACGGCGGCATCTGTTCTCCGTGGGGATATGACACGGACAACACACCCATAGCTTTCCAGTATCTCCCGAGCAACAGTAAGCCCTGCAACAAAGTTCCATGTCATGTTGTCTTCGATCATACCTTCTGAGAAGAGGTCCACTCCGAATGGTGCAAGAGAATGCATCTGTGTCTGCAAGAAAATGAAGCCGGAAAACGATTCAAATATAAGCAATTACAAGTCCCACAATTCAACACAATAAGTCGAAGGACCAATAAAGCAACACACTCTATTTTTCTATTTAATTTTCCTTCTCACCACCATATAGCCATCAAAACTGCTATAAATCATAGAGTAGCCTCTAGGGCTGTAATCGAGCCGAGTCGAGCCGAGCTTTAGGCTGCTCGAGCTCAGCTCGCTGAAAATATGGTTGGCTTGAGCTCGAAACGAGCCACCAAAATTTGGCTCGTACCCAGCTCGCAAATTATTGATACAGCTCCAGCTCGGCTAGCGTAGGCTCGACAGGTGTGGAATCGGTCTTGAACGAGAGGCATGGTGATAAATTCTCTCTATGCAAGTTTTGTAGTTTGGTCGATGTGGGACTGCTGTAGAGCTCCCAACGCATTTACTCTTAACATTTTACTTGTCCCACATCGGAGAACAAGAAACCCACCAGCCACTCCTTTCTGTATAAAACATTCCACTCCCCTTCTCCTCTTGAATCAAATCTCAATGCCCAAGGCGCTGACCCTTGGCAGCCTCTTGTCTAGTCAGTCTTAGTAATACAAACGGTGTATGTAATATATATGCATATGTATATGTGCATGTACATATAGTATATATATCTTTGCTAGCGAGCCTGCTCGAGCCGAGGTTTCAACAGCTCGAGCTCAGCTCGTTTATCTAACGAGCTAAAATGCTAGGCTCAAGCTCGTTTGTTTAGCATCTGAGTCGAGCTTGAACGAGCTCTTCTCGAGCTGCTCTCAAGTGGCTTGGCTCATTTGCAGCCCTAGTAGCCTATTGGGATCATGAACTTTTAGAGGTACTTCGAAACATAGCCAGTTTTTTGTTCTCATCTTTTCCTCCATATTTCTTTTCCCGCTACAAATATCTCCACAATTCCAATATCCAAAATAACGTCAGCCTGAGGAAAATACAATACATGCTGTTAGCACCTTTCTCGAGGAATTGAACTGGTTCAATCAATTTGAATATCTCTATCATTTTAAGCACAACACACTTCCTTAGATCCCCAAACATACAAGACTTGGAAATCGTACTCAAATCAACTGTTCGAGTGACATAAGGAGGCTAACATGTATTTATGATCTCTAACCGGGTAGCAGGAAGAAATAGGCAGTATGCAATTTTTTACCATGTAATGCATATCCGGTCCATCATCATCGATCATTACAAGAGTGCCACCTGCTGGTGCACCAGTAGACACAATTTCAACCTTGCCCCCAACTTGTGTGCGCAATAAAGCCCCCTCAATTAGATTGCTCAAAGCCTGGCGCAGAGCAGGTTCTTCTACATCAACCTGCATAGATGGTGAAAGTTCACATAGCTCAACCAAGCGTTGCTGCTTACGTGCCAGAGGTTCTACAGCTCCAACCAAATCTTCCAATACACCAGAAACATTGCATGGTCTTCTGTGACAAAGGGAGAGAGGACAGAGAGACCAATTAATATCTCAACAGACTGTTCCACAAAAGGAGCGGATAGGGAGCACAAACTTCCAGACAGATTCAAACAGAATGAAAGAAAACAAGGGCAAAACCCTACCTTACACCTTCCTGTTGTAGTGGGGCAAGAGCAAGAGGAGGCATAGGCATCTCTAAATCATTGGATCTAGAAGAGAGTCCATCACTTTCCACGGAGATGCTGGTGGACGTCTGAGACCTCACTGACTCAGGATGGACATAAGAAGAGCGATGCACTTTGTTCCATGTTTCTTCATTATACCGCACTATATTAGCCTGGAAATCAGCACAATTTAAATAAATAGATATAATACTGTAGTTGGATACCTTCAAAAAATTTACACCCTCCCTCTCCTTTACACCATGCGTGAAACCTTAACTTTGGTTACAACAAAAAAGAGGAACTGACAAACAGCAAAAGTTGACTGGTAGGGATGTATAAACTCAAGGCGGCATCCCAGTTTTCATGGACAAGCTCAAATGGAAACAGAACAAAATATATGACCCCAAATCACAAAGAAAATGAATGTAACCAAGTACAACATGTCTCAAAGAAGTAGAAGGCAATCAGAGAGAGAGAGAGAGAGAGAGAGAGAGAGAGAGAGAGAGAGAGAACCTTTGTCAGGTAAACAGCATCCTGGAGTTGTTGAAGTGTTTCTCTCATACGATCACCTTGAACTAAAATGTCTTCAACAATGTCATAAGAGATCTGAAAAGAAATATTCATGATGAAAAATCTATGCTACTACCAAAATTTGGAAATTGTAGAAGTCAATAAATACACCCATGCCATGGACGCACACACCTCACTTCTCTTCATGTGAAGAGACAACATTTTACTTAAAGTTCGAATGCTAGATAGAGGTCCACGAATCTGCAAAACTAAATTGGTGAGAATATAACAACAAATTCCTAAATTCATTTCACAACCAAGGACAACAAAAGAGAACATCTTACTTGTTCAACCAAACTACTCATCCTGATGTTATTTTGCCATGATGATTGCTGGAGCAACATGGCTTTCTGTAAAACAAAATGGAAAAAATCCGCATTTCAACTTCTTTTTTTTGATCCAACACAATTCAACATGATGGAAGCAACAATATGCACACAGAATCTGAAGCTCCAGTACCCGCTGCGATACCGCTTTCCTTAAAGGAACAAACTGATTACAACTCATATTCCTGAGGAGTGTGCATAGTTGTTTGACAACCAACAAAGTGCAACACAACTTAATAACAGGGTAAAGACTGCTACTCGCAAACCAACCATAAATTGTCCTACTTAATGCACCAGGACAAAATCAAAACTGATACCTGCCGAACAAATGAATTATACTATAATTTTGTTTTGTGTTACTAGGCTTCAAAAGCATGAACCTGGCTTTTATAACTTAGATGAGGTCTCATGCGATTTTGTAGTAATAAAACCTGGTAACAATGCCTTTGCATTTGATCCATCCACCAGTATTACTTTAAAGAGAAAATTTCTTTTATATCCCTTCGACTTTGACCAAAAATTCATTTTGGTCCTTCACCTTTCAATTTCGGCATAAAAATACTTCGACTTTCCAATTTTTTTCAATGTCATCCTTTAGGAATATATACATACATACACGAAAAATAGGATGTTTTGATCAAGCACCGTACACACATTGGATGTCGTTGATTCCCGCGATAGCCCCCTCGTTTTTTTTTTAGAATTTTTGGACGGCTCGGATCTGCCATCCAGCGGCCGTCGGTCTCTATAGCAGGACTCAAAGAAAACGGATTCCTTCTAAAGGATGACATTGAAAAAAATTGGAAAGTTAAAGTATTTTTATGCCGAAATTGAAAGGTGAAATACCAAAATGAATTTTTGGTCAAAGTCGAAGGGATATAAAAGAAATTTTCCCTACTTTAAAAGTATACTACTATACTCCTATAATAAGATTATTAATACCTATTTACCAGTGTAGCTCAATAGGCTATGGCCAAGAAAGCAACGTTCATCAGGAAGACAAATATTAAAGAAACATACCAAATTGAATCAATTACTTGTGTCCCATAGTACTTCGATAAGTGTCGTACACACCAACATTTGAAATTCCATCCCCGACCCAAAAAAAAAAGAATGAAACTAAAAGAGAAGAAATAATTGAAAAGCGCTGAACCTGATCCATCACATATGCCATAGCAAGAGAGCGAGAAATGTTATTAGCATTTAATCTCTGCTCCGCAGTGAACTTGGACATTTCTAATTGGCTGTCCTTGAGAGCTTGGATTTCCCATGATTTTGTATCTATACATGGTGGAAAAGCATAAGATTCCTCTGGCAATGGGCATTGCTTTATATCATGCTCTTCCCTTTTCAGTTCCATCTTTGGAAGTTCAGCAACCAAAAAACCCACAACAAATGGATGTTTCACCATAGGGAAGACTACAGTCCTGCACTCGCAAATAAATTCGGCCTACAATTCAAATCAAAATCACTCAAAATTAGTGAAGAATGAAGAGGAACAACAAAGAGTGCAGGTCCAACTCATACAGGGACTGAGACAGAAAAACATCATACTTGTTGACTTGCAATGGCAGCTTCTGCTGCTCTTAACCCTGTTGGGTTACTAAAACTACTGAACAATACCACAATATCAGTCGCACCAACTGCTGGATAGACAAAAACTCGGTGCAGCTCCAATCGGTCCATGACATAACTTCCAGCTGGTCTTACAAAGACCTGCATGATCAAACATTGAATTTCTCAATCAAAACTTTGAACAATAAATATCCAACAAGAAGAAGTAGTATTCAAATAGTATACCAGATTGATTTTTACTACAAAATTCACCAAATCAAGGGATACTCAAATTGTTTTGCTCTTCACTATTCACACAACTATGTGATTGATGAAGCTTTTACTCAAGTTTGTGCATATGTATTTGGGTTTATCCATTGGAGTACCTCATACCAAATGAATCTTTTGCTTAAATTTTTACACAAAAATGAGTAAAAATTCGAGTAAGGGCTGGAGATGCTAATAGCATACACTACCATTAACAACTTAAAATGGTGAACATTAGCATGCATAGCTATGAAGATACATTGCTCTTGTTTGCTTGTCAGTTTTGAAATAAAAAAGTTGTATAGGTTTGCATATTTTCCGTCTTTAATCACTTTTTTTAACATTTTTAACAAAAAAAAATTTTGGAATAGGAGCACGCTATGTCCATCCTAAAAGTATAAAATGAATTAGAAGTTTGATAAATAAAATCACTCACGAAAAAACACGAATGACTAAGTCGTCAAAAAAGTTTGGAGATAATTGTTTTGAGAGGAGAAAAGTACCTCCCTCCGTTCCAAAATTGTTGTCCCAAAACGATAACTTAAACAACACGAATTTTCAAAAAAAAAAATCTAACTTCTTTCAACGATTTACTAGTTATCAATGACTTCTTTTAATTTATGGACAAAATTTGAATGTTTTTATAATGAAAGGCCTTCTTCGTTTGTTAGGTTTGGTAGCGGGTGAAGAGAAATAGAGTAATGATTGGAGGGAGAGATAATGCGTAGAGAGATAGAGAGATAAATGAAATAATTGGAGAAATAAGGTAACGATTGGGGAGAATAATAGGGTAATGATTAGAAAACAAAACTAAAACAAAGTTAAAATGCAAAACGAACAAATCCGAACGATTTTTAAGTACTCATTCTACAGACCGAACAAACATTTTTGAACGGAGGTAGTATTACGCAAAGTAATGTAAAATGATTCAATTCAATTAGCAAACTAACCGAGAGAAGAGCATCGGGATGGACGATTCGGTGAAAGAGATCCAACTGTTCGACGCAAAGCCTCTGAAAGTCAGGACTCGGCATCACCAGTCCTTTGCTCTTCGCCCCGTCCTTTTCGATCCTCTGCACGAATTCCACGGGGGAGGTCGAAGCCTTGCGCACTGCCCACGCCACGGCCGAAGCCGAGGACACCGTGACTTCTCCTTGTTCCGACTCATCGATAGAGACGTGGCGGAGGAGGTTAGGGTCTGCGAGGGAGGAGGCGTTGGTGGTGAGGAGTGAGAGTTGGGAGGTTCGGTGAGTGGAGGTGGAGGTGGGGAGGCAAAACGAGGTGGTGGTGGCGGCGGGGCAGAGGTGGTGGTTGAGGGTGTTAATACAGTTGGTGGTGGAGAGAGGTGGTGTGATGGTGGAGAGCAGCATCGTGATTGATTGATCTTTCCCACAATGGACGGTCGGCAAGGGGGGGAATATTTTGAGTCAGCAATGCTAGGGACACGTAAAAATTTACATTGATTTAAAATGTCGTGAGACAATTTGATCGCCATCTGATGTGGGTGTTCGAGCATTGAGAGGATTTTATAGCACCTCGTGTACATAATATTTTACATTCAACTATGCTCTAGAGATACGGTCGAAGCACGCCCGCCCTATTTAGATATTTTGTATTTATAAATACTATATTATCACACATATATTTAGATCTATATACATTTATTAATTTATATTTATATTTCTTTTACAAGTGATCGTAAAACTCACAACACCATTTAGTAAATACTACACGATTAATTGTGAGAGAAGATGTGCACTTAGATGTGTTCTTAGCATCCTAGGAGAGGGCATCCCTTATTGATTGAGATTTTTGTTTTGATACTGAAGGATTGCACACAAACAGAGTCTAAGTTGATCTTTGGAGTGTTTGATATCGGCAGGTTTAAAATTACTACTACCTTTGCTCGACACCCAAATAATCAAGCTCGAACACGGTTTGTTCAGAATTTAAGGTGTTTGAGCTTTTTTCATTCATTAAACATGCATGTGTTAACTAGTCGAAAATTTACAAACGAGCTGACCGTTTTTTATATGAGCCGAATTTCAATTAATTCGAATTCGGCTCACTTACTAAACGAGCTTAAAACTCTAGCTTGCGCTCAACTTGTTTACTAACAAGCCGAGCCCATAAAGAGTCGAGTCTTGAACTGCTCATGAAACAGCTCAATTCATTTGAAGCTCTAGACTTAAATGTAGAAAATGGTCCGCCTGTGAAGTAGTGGGGTGAAGCACTGAAGCTTGGTCACATAATACGCATGTGTAAGGGGTGCACATGGTCCAGATCCGTTCAATTTCATAAGAATTCGGAAACTGAACCGTTACTCATAGCCATACATCTATTGGACGGTGAGCACGGTTTTATAATTAATTGAGTGCATAAATTGATTCCCACACCTAAATTGTAAAGCAAGTGATTGATGATGAAATGGACCGAACCCAAACCAAAGTGAAGCGACCCCATGTTTGAGTTAGAACGGGACATTATTAGGGGGTGCTTTTTCTAAATTAAGTGAATGATTTTTTATCATTTTCTGGATTTTGTGTTAGATTCACACAATTTTTGTAAGGATTAATCATTCCTTTGACCAGATAAATTGAACAAGTCTAAATTATGATTAAAATAACTCAAGAAGGCATCTCCGATCCTTCATGCACCAAACAACCTTTTAAATTTGGTAGAAAAGAATGATAAAATTGAGGTCTAATTTTTTCATCCAATCAAACTTACAACAATTTACAAAAGAATAAAAAAAATCACAAAATCCAGTCGCACCCCAATTTTGCATGAAACTAACGTCCTTATATATATATATATATATATATGAGTCTCATTCTCATAACGACCACCTCATTTTAATAAAATGCGGACCTCCCTTTTCCAATTGAATTTCGATAATTCGAGCCGCTCAATGTGTTTAGAACGTGATTTTAGGGGTACTCGCGAGGAATCAGCAAAAAAAAAAAGACCGGGAAGGGCTTCATCCGAGTAGTTTTTATTTGTTTTTTATCGAACAGTTCAAATAAAAACTACTCAAATCAAGCCCTTCAGGGTCATTTTTTTTGCCAATTTCTCCCGGCTACCCTTAAAATCACGTTCTGAACACATTGAGCAGCTTGGATCAACAAAATCCGATCGGAAAATGCAAGAAATGGGGAGGTCCACATATAATATCCTCATTTTAAAGTTCTTACCTGAAGATTACTATATATATATTGGAACTAGTATCATATTACACAACTCAAAAATATATTGCGTCACTTGCTGACTTTTTGAATTATGAATATAGAAAATTATTCAACTGGTGATGAAGAGCAAGTTCCACGCTTTGGTTTACATTTATTCACTATAAGTTAGAATATTGAAGAATAGATGTTTCCTAATTAATGAGCAAACCAAGCTATTTGCAAATGCAAAAGTAGATTGATGAGAAAAACTTATTTACGGAGCCGACCGCTGCAAAGCGGCTCTTTACGGAGCTGAACGATCTCAATCGTCCATTTCGGTAATTAATAGTTGAGGATGTTTTTGATCTTTAACCAGTAAGAAGAACTATTTCTTACTAGTAAATGATTAACTTTAATCTGGATTGTCCAAAACACTTTTAAACGGCCGAGATTGCACCCCTATTTACGTTGCTCCGTAAATAAGTTTTCCTCGTAGATTAATATAAAGGGGGGAGAGAGAGAGTTCACAAGATCAGAGTTAAATAATTTATACTCTCCCACCTTACCACAAATGACTCTGTGGCCCAATGGATAAGGCGCTGGTCTACGGAACCAGAGATTCTGGGTTCGATCCCCAGCAGAGTCGATTCTTGTTTCTTTCGTCTTTTTGCAGTCGATTAATTACGCCTAAACCTTTTTTTTTTTCAATAAAAACCCACTACAAGGTTAACCAAAAATGGAAAGAAATTTTATTTTGAACCGAAAAGTGACAATACAAATTTAAGAGTCAATTGGCCTACGTAGTTACAAATATCATACCCAAGTGTCATCTTCGATCAATCAATTACAAAGGATCGATCCAAAATCTAGTACACATCAATAATTCTACCTATTCATATGATATTTGTCCGATCCCATGTCTACTCCGGCTAATCAAACACGCTCATATAGTTACAATTTGCATCATTGGGAGTGAAGAGACTTGTGACATGCTTGGGTGACCGGAATCTGAGGAGGATCCGAGAGCGAACCGTCAAGGATCCGATCGGCCACCCAGTGTTTTGCAGCTTCAGTGTAATGGATTTTATCCCAGCTTATGTATTCAGATGGGTTGTTGCAAGGAGCTCCAAAAACCTCTGTCCCATTCACTAAGGCCTTTTCCCCACATTCCAAACGGTAACCCTCATAACGGCCGCAGCAGTACCCGAGAGGATTAACAAAACCTGCATCCAGAGAGAGAGAGAGAAGAGAGAGATTATAACTCTTAAATTGTTCATTGGCATCCTATAAGACAACTTTCAAGAACAGGCGCGGCCTCATGAGTGTGTCTCGAATTCAACTCGGGTAACTACGGATGAAGGGTCGCCCGTCGCCATGAACATTTCGTATAATATGATGTGATAGTCGGTACGTTTAGACTAGCTTAAACACCTTTTTAAAACCAACTAGAGGACTTAGGCAAGGGGACCCGTTGCCCCCAACCTTTTCCTTATTTGTGCGGAAGGGTTGTCAAGTTTGCTGTCTAATTAAGGAGGAGGAGTCAGATACATGGAGTTAAAATTTGCCGTAATGGTCCCTCTATTTCACATTTGTTATTTGCCGATGAGTACTCTCTTGTGTTTTGCCGAGCCCATGAGCAGGAAAGCGAGGTTATCAAGGAGGTTCTGACCAAATACAGATGTGCTTCGGGGCAGTGGGTCAATGTTAACAAATCATCCATGTTTTTCAGCACGAACACAGCAGAGGAGAAAAGGCAAGAGTGCAGAAGAGTGCTGGAGTTTACTATAGTGCAGAGGGGAGCAAGTACAGCTGGGGCTTCCCTACGTTGTGGGCAGGTCCAAAAAGAATGCGTTGTCATATGTGAAAGATAGAGTGCTGCTGAAAATCAAAGGGTGGTCTGGTCAGAAGCTTAACTTGGCTGGGAACCAACTCGGTGCTTTTTACACTGCCTATCTACATCATGGCATGTGTTAGAATCCCATCGAGCTTGTGCAAATCACTTAGTTCAGCCGTGGCGAAGTTTTTCTGGAGTGGAGCTGAAGATTCTTGGAAAATACATTATTGGTTAAACTGGGGGAGACTAACGGAGGTTAAAGGAAAAGGTTGGCTTGGATTCAGAGACTAGGAATATGCTCGCAAAGCAGGGTTAGAGGTTGTTTACAGGTGATGATTCTTTGCTATACCAGGTCTTTAAAACGACGTATTTTCCTAACGCATCGTTTTTGGAGGCACAACCCAAACAAACTTCATCTTGGGCGTGGCAAAGTATTTTAGCGAGCAGGGAGATAATCAAAAGAGAATGGCAGTGGCGAGTGGCTAATGGAGAAAGTATTAACGTTTGGGAAGACCCATGGCTTATGGACCCCCGCTCTACCCAAAGTCTTGACGCCTAATCCAAACGATGGGAGGTGCATGGGAAAGAGTGAGTGACCTGATCGATAAGGATACCAAGAGTTGGAACATAGCCCTAATTAAGGAGATTTTTCTGGAACGAGATGCTACTCAAATTTTGAACATTCCCCTCAGTTCTATGGGCTTGAAGGATAGTAAAATTTGGAGAAGGACGGACCGTGGAAAATTCTCAGTTAAGACTGCCTATGTAATCGCAAAGGAAATGGCTTGCGGGCAAGGGACAAATGGCGGTGTTGGAGGACAAACCAGTGGTGGAAGTAACGATGAGGATAAATGGCGTAGGATCTGGAAAATTCAAGCACCCATGAAGGTTAGAGTTTGTACGTGGAAGTGCTTACATAATATTGTTCCAGTGAATGAAATTCTTTACCGACACACGATACCTGTTTGATAGAATATGTCCTTCATGTGGCTTGGAACCAGAGACAATATCCCATATGCTCTGCCAACACGAAAAAGTGGTTCGTGTGTGGTTATCATCACCCTTTCAGTTTAGACCAGAAGTTATGATTACTACTCAGTTTGAAGAAATGTGGAAAAGAGTGGGTAATGCTACTGTTGAAAGTGGAAAGTGGGATAGTTTGGGACTCTTTACTCTTCGCTGTTGGAATATTTGGAAGGGAAGGAATGGCAAAGTTTTCTCGGGTTCCAGGCAATCGGAAGAGAGGAATTTGTGCTAAGGCAGTACCGGAATTCACGGAGTTTGGGCAAGCTATATTATGGAAGAGAAACCTGGACATGGGGATAATCATTCAGAGGCTACACTTTCGTGGCAGAAAACCACCACCAGGGGTCCTTAAAGTTAATATTGATAGTGCTTTTGTGAAGGAAACTGGTAAAGGAGCAGTGGGAGTAGTAATAAGAAATGAGAGGGTCGAAATTTTGAAAATGAAAGCTGTGCCTATTTCCTTAATGCTTACCCGGAAGAGATGACTGAAGTTTTGGGTTTTCGTCGGCCGATGGAAGCAATTCAGGACATGGGCGGCAACAAGTTTATGTTGGAAGGGGATGCTCAGAGGATTATCAGAATGTTGCAAGGAATGAATCGTATCAGTGCCAATTTGGAACTTGGAAGTGGTTATTTTCGATATTTTAGAGTTAGCTCGTAATTTGTGTTCTTGTTCTTTTCATTATATTCCTCGTAATTGTAATAGGGTGGCTCATTTGGTTGCCAAGCATGCCCTATCTCTGGATCTTCTGCTGACCTGGTTGGATAATTTCCTAATTTGGGCTCAGTTGGAAGCTTCATTGGACATTTCTTCTGATTAGCTTTGAATAAAACTTATTTGCCGATTGACAAAAAAAAAAAAAAACCACTTTTTAAAAGTCGTCAAATTTTTCCACACAAAAGCTTGAAGAAGCCCACCACAAACTCCACGCTTTTACAACCCCTAAAGCTACGTACCGGGCCTAACTAAGTCAACAACATCAAGTTCTCGAGATTCGAACTCACGAGGTCTAATATAAAAAGTCGCAAAAACCGGCCAACTGAGACAACCGAACGAAACTAGACGAACTTACCGTGTGCTTTTGCTTCGCTGATCATAGAATACTTGGCTGAGTAGATATCAACGTAGATCAACGATGCGTCTTGAAATCTATTCCTGATCTGGGACACCTTGTCCTTGAGCTGTTTGTTGAACTCTTGAGCCACCTTATTGTAAGACTTGACACAGCCAACTTTGTCAGCATTGCCTGGCTTTGGTGTGACGGTTCGCCTTAAAGTAGGCCAAGCAGCCTATGGGGCCGGTATTGTGTATCCAAAATGCCCTTGCTCCTTGTTGGTATAGTCTCTGGAACAATAACACGGAAAAAAGTGGAATCAATAAATCGCTCCGGATAGGTCTAAATCGGACATCTTATTCTGGTTTTTTAGAAGGACGGTTCCGTTCGGTTTGGTTCTGATTACGAAAAGTTTTGAACTTGTTGGTTACGGTTTTGGTTTATGGATTTATGCTATAAGAACAGCATTGAACCTTCTGAATTATTTAAAAAACATGAATTCAGGTAGCAGTATGGATACTCTTTAGTCTTTAGTTATTACTTTTTCTCACTGCATTACTGTAACTCATGAAATCAATGTATATGAATGTTGCATTTCTATTTTAACTTGTGAGAAACAAAGAATTTGAAACATTTAAATGTGCTGGTAAGTTTGTCAAGTTGGCTGTCTCATTTCTCTCCCCGGTGGTGACCTGAGTTCGAATTCCACAGGGAGCAGGTTTGGGGTTCAATGCTATGGATAGCCTCTGAACCCGTTGACTAACGTACTAACACCCCGCTAACCCCCGCTGATGTAAATTGTATGACAAAAAAAATAGAGTGCAATTGGCAAGATGAGTTTACCTCTAAGGCCAAAGCAAACACATCAATTATGACAGGAATTGAAGACTGCAATTGCTCCTCTGTCTCTGATGCTAATCCATGGAAAAGATCATTCTGTCCAGTATCCAATGTATAAAGGGCGTTTGAGAAATCATCAGGTACTGGGAGCCTCATCTTGGCACATGAACTCTGAGCTGATCATGCCATGAAAAAAAAAAAAAAAACGATGAAAAGGAAATTCACCAGTAGCCCATCATGGCCCCTACTATTTGAGCCGTTTATTTCGTACTCTTCAACGTAGTTCATCTAAAAATGTGAAGTGATTCGATAACTATTATCGTAACCGGTGTGATCTTATCGTGATTTTCTCCAAAACAGTGGATAGCCTAATTTCAAACCGTACAAATCCTACAATATTTCGAAGCAAAATGCCAAAATAGAATGAGATCTCACTGTAATGATTCTTTGTTAACCCTCGGGTGGTAGCCTTGTGGTAAATAGCTCACTCCCACAGAATTTGTGTTCAGGAGGTGGCAAGTTCGAGGTGTAACCGGATTGTGAGCCTCTAGCTCTCGGTGTGACAGGAAAAATCTACCGGTAACAGGTTCCTCACGGGTCTACAAGTTTGGAGTCCCTATAGTCACGTTCAAAGAGAAACTGCCACAGCCGGTTGCCCCCTCCTCCTTTTGATCGGAAAAAGAAAATTATGATCCCCTTGTTACGAAGGATCTCCACAAAGGGCTTACAAATAAACGGTTCAAGTCATTGTTATGGATCTTACGGATGGAAAGCCCCAGCCCCCTCAAATCGATGCAAATATGGACTTTGTCAAGCTAGACTTCAAGAAAGCCAAGAATTTGTTTTTTGGTTACTACTAGCATTAGCCAGAGAAGAAATGGAGTGAATTACTTGTTCTGACCTTGGTTGTACAAATCGATGGAGCGAGACTTGAACTGTTCGAACTGAGAAAGCTGTATACGGAGATGCACAGGGTTCAGGCCAGGAATTAGCTTTATGGTTGACCCACTTGCAGCAAAATTTGCTCCATGGCTGAAATTTGCTCCAACTGAATCCAGGTATGCACTCAAGTATGGCAGTCCCAACCTCTCAGCTGCACAAATTGAGAGAGAGAGAGAGAGAGAAAGAGAGAGATGCTTATGGTTTGGCTCTCCATAATTTCAGTTTCCTTTGTTGTGGACTACTGCAACTAAGGATATGACACCTTCAACAGTAAAATGGAAGCAAGAACATTAAATGGAAGGTGCAATTCATAATTTTTTTTTATAACTCAGACATCCAGACTAGCTTACGCGCACATTGATAATCTGGGGATTAATCCCACCGCTCACTTACGAAGTCTGCACTAGCAATAGAATAGACCCAATTTGGATGGCGGCAATCTCGATGAAAAATCTGCATCGGGTGACGGTTCCTAATGACTTCGCAAAGCTATATCACATGTTTGTAAACTAAGCAGAAATCCGATTCTAGTAATCTCAAATTCTAGTTCACATTATTAAAGGACCGATTCTAATAGATTTCCCAGAAGTTGTTTCCCATGCAACATTCTTGAATTAAACCAAACACCTGAAAAAGTTAAAGTCCAAAAGTTGTTTTTTCTATATACATTCTTGAATTGTTTCCAACGATTAGATTAGACACTCCTAGTTTACTAGATCAGCAAAGAGGTTCCCATAGCATACAAATATAGCCATAGGTCAATTCTCCAGGATATGAGTCATCAAGCACGATTGACCGAAGTTTTTTTTTTTTTTTTTTTTATTCTTTTATAATTAATTTTCTCATTTCATTCTTCAATGTCTCTCTCAATCTGTTAAGGTTTCTTAATGGCGATGAGATCTCCCCCTCCCCGCTTGACATCTCTGACTACAACCCCACGCTTGTCCAGGTAATCACGAATGACGGGGTCTGTTCCTTAAACTAACCAAACGTTTACTTACTCGGTCCAATTCCCACTTTCCGTTCATGTTTTCGACTGGTTTAATGAACAATTATGCCTTCTGTTAATGCAGTTGTGGTCTGGTTTGGGGTGATCTTATATTCTTATAGTCTTATTCTGGGCTTCATGTTCTCTGGTGATCTTCCAGGTCTTTTGGGTTCTCTGGTGGTCATAGACTCATAGGCTAGTTTCTGGTGTCTTGTGTGTCTGTTACTCTTGTGTCTTGCTGATTACTGCTTACTTTGGATTGCCCTGTTGCTTTCTCTATGTTTGCTGCCATCCTCTTGCTGTTGTCTCTTTTGTTGCTATTCTACTATATCTCGATCCTGCCTTATTTTCCTGCACATTTTGTGAGAAAAAGTAAAGCAAGCTCTTATGTTTTTTAAGGTTTTTACGGGAAAGTTCGCTTTCTATCACTTTCTAGGATATTCTTGCTAATCAAACGGACTCTAAATGCGAAAGCCTTTTCCTAGGTTCTATAGGAACCTGATTTGCCGTATAAGTAGTAAGTTCAAGAAATGGGCTTTGTTGAATAAAGCCCATTTTCAATGACAGGCAAGTCTCACAAATTGATTTTTTCTACTACCTTTTTTGGATTCAAAAATATCGTAAAAAAGTAATTATTAACGTTATATTTAATTTTGCTTCAGACTATATTTGGATTTTGAATTTTAATCTATTTTTCTGTTTTCGTGAAAATATAAATGATCAGGTCAAATGTAATTAATCCACTTGAAAAGGTGGTAAGTGATTTTCCAAATTTGGCTTCACTGCTCGACTAATAATACGTTACTTTACTAAGCTCTTACACAGCACCAATCTCATCCACCTATGACCTAACCCTGTGTTTTCTCATCAAAGATGACAAAAAAATTTATGTACGTACATATATACATACATGCATACGTCATTTTACAACTATCAACCAAACATTGAAAAATAAAAATCAAACTTTTGTTTTTTGTAAAATTATTTTGCATGAAAAATATTTTACTTTGAAACAAACAGAGCCTTAGCATGCTGTTTGGATTATATGTTCTGATTTCTCCAGGAAATGAATCATCAAGCATGATTGACCCAGAGATTTTTTTTTTCTTTAATACCAGGTGTTCGGGCCAGCCGACAGCTTACGAGCACATTGACCTGAGTGGCGGCCTTATCACTTTAAAACAATAACGCATGTAAATGCTTTATGTTACAAGGATGTCACTGTTACGTGTTCTAGTGAGAGGTCTTATGTAGAAATTCTATAACAATTAGTAGCATTTCTCTTACCTAGAAAATCGATAATCAACCGCCCATCGGAAAACCGGCCAGAAGGTTTACCGAAGAATGTCTGCCCGTACGGAGACCGGAGGCCGGCCATTGCGGCCAACATGCCTCCGGTGTCGGAATTCGAGTCCCCGAAATTGAAAACTGCTGCAAAATGACAACTGCCTGAGTGACCAAGACTCTGTATCTTCCCCTGCCTCCTCATGGCCCTGATAACAGAGAAACCAAAAACCAAAACAAGTCCAATAGCCACTGTTTCCATCCTCTTTCTATTTCTCCAAGGGCCCTTCCATCTCTTTAGCGTACTAGAATCCACAGAGGTCATTTTCGTCATACAAGTCAAATGAATTTTAGAAGAGGTAAAATTTGTTAAAGGAAGAAAACTTTGGAGAGCGTATTAGTTTCTAATCAATGGCAATAATGGTTGCTCATTTAGTTCTCAAAGCACAGAAAAAAACGGAACTCGTTGGTTAAGCTTGTTTTCTTTTGGTAAATTACATTGAAGTATTGAACATGGCTCAAGTCTGTTGAAAAAATAATACTCCGTACGACTATTTCCGGACACAGACCTAGAGAAGATTTGTGTTGTGCCCGGAGTAGTACGAAACGTGCACGGGACAAATGTATGTGACTGCATATTATATTTACAGGGTCAGGCGCATACGTGATTTAACCCGGACTCTTTTGTGGGATATTGATTCCCTTACACTCCCATCATACGTATCTGCCCTCAACATCGAGCGCACTGGAAACGGTCTCCATTGATAAAAACATGCTTAACATGTATTTTCCTACATCAACTCAAATTTGAGTAAACATGGCCTTTGGAAATGAAGAATTCTGTACACGAGAGAGAGAGAGAGAGAGAGAGAGATTGATATGCTCCACAGTCCATAGCAGAGAGAGAGAGAGAGAGAGAGAGAGAGAGAGAGAGAGAGAGAGAGATTGCTATGCTCCACAGTCCATAGCAGATTGAGCTTTTAACCGAAGTTTCACTCAAATTCTATTAAAACATGATGCAAGTGACCAAAAAAAATTGAGAATTACGCTCTCTCAATCCCAAGGATTCATTCACTGGATGGAAGGAATGAGGTTGCCACAGGCGCGAATTCAGAATTCATGGGTTCAGCTGCAGTTATTTTCCCAATGAGAATAAAAGCTTCTAATTCTCATGAGCAGATTGATAACACGTTAAACATCAGCAATTTAGAGAGAGAGAGAGAGAGACTGCAAAACCGCAACGCGAAGAATGTATATCACAATTAGAAGTCTTAAGGACAACACATAACAGGTTCAGTACCGTACCTTCAGACATATTTTAGAGAAGAGTAGAAAAAATGCAATTTTACAAAGTTTAGAGTTGTAACAATCAATCAGCCCAAGAGTTCCCAGTGGCAATAGTCAAATAAATCCTGGCCCCATTCCTCAGAGCAAAATCAAGAGAAATAAACTAAAAAGGTCACGAAATATTATTTCTTCTAATTGCCAAAAGTAGAAGGGAGAACTCAATGAATCCACAGCCAAACTGAAGGCTCACCATCTTCTATCCCTTGACCCTGGCCTGCCAAAAAAACAAAAATTCAGACATTAGCAATATTTTGTGACAAGTGCATACCAAGAACTAATCTTATCATTCTCAGTTGCATAGTAACAGCGGGGACAGTTACTGCTATTGCTGCTGCTTCTCGTATCCTTGGTACATACAAGCATAATGCCCAAGGAATGTGTCAATTTTGTTTCCAAGCATTAGGACTAATTAATTGCCTAACCAGAGATACTGGCACAAAAGGATTCACGAGCCAACCCCATTTGGTAGACAGACAATGGCTGAAATGTGAGGTTGGAACTTTCAGAAGAACAGAACGTTACAAAGGCAAGAATCATGGATAGTAATGTTTAACAACTATACAAGTAATTGTACGTATGATACTGCTATTGAATAGCACCATCATGCACTACGTCACAAAAGTTACTTTGCACTGTCCTTATTCTAAACAGTGCAAATAAAGTAATGTACACAACAACAACAACAGAACCCATGTAGTCCCCAATCATTGGGGGTATGGGTGGGGGAAGATTGGAGACAGACCTAACCTTTGGCAATATGCACAAAGTGGTTGCTCTCAAAATCCCACTGAAACAGTGGCCCCCCTATACCTATTTTGTTGTGCAAATAAAGTAATGTGAAGAAATAATATCACATTTTCTCAATTTTGTAGTTAAAGTATTGGCAGAAGCATTTATACACTTTTTATCTCCAAAATTGATCAGCATATTCAAAGTGTACCATTTTGAATTTTGGCAATTGTAACGAACAACGATCCTTTTGGATATGTATAAGATATTTATAAAATGGAGTCAATCAACAAAGCAGTATCTTTTCCATTCCTGCATATTAAATCAGTGTACCATACATGCAACATCGCTGTTTTACTAAACAAACTAGGGCTAGTCTAGTTCCTCACATTTGTAAACTCACTACCAAGAGCTCAGAGTGTCAAGTCATGCTGAACGTAAGAATTGATTATTAGTTCTCCTGTATAGGAGTCTTTCGTTGCTAGTTAAAATTTCTTTGTTTGATGCAGCTACTATCGTATCTCTTTGAATGTAATTTTCCCACCGTTTTACATGAAAAACAAGACATTACTGTTCACCAAATGTCATGTACACTACATAATTATGCATGCTGGAAAGGC
Source organism: Rhododendron mucronatum var. ripense (assembly GCA_019656295.1). NCBI lineage: Eukaryota > Viridiplantae > Streptophyta > Magnoliopsida > Ericales > Ericaceae > Rhododendron > Rhododendron mucronatum. The sequence continues at coordinate 1,040,257 of BPLT01000075.1, read as the reverse complement.
TTGAATAAAACAAATTCGGATTTGCATACAAAAATGTTAATCCCAATAAGTCTCCCTGCTTCCTTAATTTCCTATTACATTCTATGTTTGGATGTTTCCATTCCCACGTGCCAGACAGGGTTTCACATAAGGGAAAGTGTTGGAAAGCTGTGTATACATTGTTCGGCCCATTTCCTAACAACCTAAGCTTTTTGGAACAATTGGTGATTCTCGCGAAATGGTGCAGTGGAAACCTAACCTATATACAAGTTCAATAACCAGGGCATCAGATCTTGAAGGAAACTCATGAATCGGGGTTTTGGCAGAGAAAACTCATACTTCCTTGAAAAAACTGCAAGAGGAACAAAAAGCAGAGATAAGAAAGAGCTATTGGTCGCATTACATACCTATCCATGTCCCTACTGCTTAGGAATCCACCTTCCCTGCCACCTTGAAAAGATCTTCTATCATCACCCTGCCTTGACCACATATCTCCCGTGCCACGTGATCGAGGCCTGTCCATAAACTCCGCATTTCTGGGCTCTTGAAATGACTGAGGAGGGGGCCTCTCATGAAAGCTAGAAACCCTGCCTGCTCCAGAACCCGGCCTCTCAATGGCTTTCTGACCAAAGCGGACTTTGTCATCCAATTCCCTGATCAGCAGCTCCAAATCCCTTTGTCTACTAACTATTAGATCATGCAAAGTAGTCTGGTCCTCACCAGACCCTTCCAGGGGTTCACTGTTTGCACGTGAAGAAGATTCGAGTTCCTTCTTTAGATTGTCTATTTCTTCTTTCAAGTTCTTCTCAGCCTCTGTCTCAGGCCTGAAACGATTTCCCTCATTTAGAGATCAAGAAAAATGTTTTAATAGTGGGAGAACCGGAGAACTCACTCACACAGCAAACCCATATAGCAGTGGAAAACAAATATGTCAGACAGTACGCACAACCATGAAGGCAACAAGATGACAATTCAGAACGCATCTAACAAACGGCAATTATTTAGAGCCCTTCCTAATTAACCACAGGCATTCGGAGAGAATTCGCGAACAAACATTGTATGTAGAGGCTAAATAGTCCTAGCGATACAGAGCAATAAATATTGGTTGTGCAAAACATAAGGCTCTCCGGGGAAGGAGGGGGGTGGGGGGAAAGAACTTTTGCAAAGCACATTCCAACATCAAAGACCTTATTGACATGATGGTCATCACCACTAAGACTTTTAAAGGAAACAACCAGGGGTAAGACAGTCTGAGGAAATAATTATGTCGGAACACAAATTCCATTTTGCAGAGAGAAAAGCACAGGTACAACTGCAAATGGATTCATCAGAGCCAATGGGTCAGCATTTCATGCTAAACCCACATATATCCCCTTCCCAAAATATATGGTTCAACTGTGAATGTGTGCATGGGAGTGTGTTATTATTAGTTTATCTCTTAGTTCAAATTCTTCTTAGCTTGTCTCAGGCCTGAAACAATACGTTAACTGTGTCTGTTTTCTAGCTTAGCTACTGAGCTTCAACAAATAACTAACTTAAATGGCAAACTCAGAGAAGAATGGTGAACACAATAGTCAGACAATGTGCACAACCATGGATGCAACAAGATGACACTTGGTAGGGCATTTAAGTTAACAATCAGCGCTTAATTCGAGCCTTGTGGGCTTAAAAAAAACTTAGAGAAGCTTGCCTCCACGGTATTTCAAGAAGGGTTCTCCGTGAAGAGAAAGACATATTAAGGACATGTCATCAGCACCACTGAGAAAATTAGTACAGCAACAATCAGAATGGAGAAGCTTAAGGTAGGTTGTGAGTCCTGGGTCAGAGTAGTGAAAGTCAATGGTGCAAAACATAAGGCTTTACCTAGCTTTAAACGAAGAAAGAATGAAAGAATGAAAGAAAGAAAGAAAGCAAGAAGAGAGGCCGTTGCAAATCAGGTGACATTAAAGACCTTTTTCACCGGTGGTCATCACAAGCAAAACCTCTAAAGGAACTAAATGGGATAAGGTAGTTTGAGAAATTAAATACTTCACCTAAACTTTCTGTGTTTTTTTAGCAGAAAAAAAGCATCAATTTACATATACAAGCGTAAAATGAAATAAATGAAGTCAATTGGCAAGAACCTCACGCTAAACCACTTATTATCCCATGCCCAAATGAGACCAATGGTCCAACTTTTGATATATTTAGATACGAGTGGCACATTTGTTGATATTCAAAAGCTGTCACCTGGCCCATGCCTTTTCTAAATCCACACAACTTTCCAACTCTCAGTCATTTATCTCCCCCTTTCCCTTATCAGGAGATCTCATCCCATCAACTAAATGATAGAATTAATCATCTGCCAATACCCGAAATGTTTTCCGAGATAATGTAGTTCCAAGTAGTTTCAACAACATAAATTTCCCTAACTAGATCAAGAAGCACTTCATAAGCATAAATTAAACCACTGTCGAAAAACCTTATCAGCAGAAGCTAATGAACAATTACCTACATTACGCCAAAAAAGGCAACACGTGAATTGGTTGGCAACATACACAATTTGGCTTATGCAGTATATTATATTGACAAGAGGAAGGACATTCATAATCATCAAGAATTGTTTATTATCACAAACGCTGGTTTCCTTTGTGTCACACCATTTCATTTGCATTGCACCCATTGGATAGTACCTTTTTTAATGGCGAGAGTCGTTTTTGCACACTGTATTTTGTCAAACTAGCAAATGAGAAATAGGGTAATTGCAACATCCTTATTTTTAAGCAACAACGGCTTATGAACCTGGGAGATTTTGTATCCATAAAGAGAAGTCTACTGTATAAGAAATAAAGAATGAATGATGAAAATGTGGGATCAGGGTTTGGAACTCTGTACAATCTTTAATACAATTAATTCTTTTTTGCATGCCGTCACTGAGACAGTTCTCAGTCCCCGAACCTAAATAACAATAACAACCTTACATTGGATTTGAGTATTGTTGCTGCTAAAGATATGTGCCAATGTTAAATAAGGACAAACACAATAAATGAGCCATCTTAATCATCATTCCATAAAGAGCTGTGTAAGGGGGCAGAAACAAAATCCCAAGTCCTTTCTAAAAGGAATTCTTGAACAGTTCTCTAGTCAAGTATCCAAAGTGTAAGTACACAGGAAGTGCAAATTAATAACAAGTAGGTATGAATACCTAAAACAGCTTCTCCGTAGAGATGTATAGCACATCTTTATGATTAGTCATTGTTTCCTAATATACCCAAAAATCATCTAAGACATCATAATTCTGGCATTAATTATTAACTCAACCTTCCCAAAAACAAGCAGATTTGTTACAAAAATATGAGCATAGTATAATAACTGAAAGGGTGCAAACAGACAGACATCAATAGCTTATATGGGTAGTAAGTATTACAGCATGTAACAAGAACCAATAGTAAAAAGCTACGCACCTCAACATAAAGAGATTAAACCCTAAATAGCTTCAACAACATAAATCTTAGATTGTTCACTGAAACAGAAATGCTGCTGCTATATTTTAACTGGTAACCAAACGAAGGCAAGGAAGTAAACAAAACAAACCTGTCAACCCGGCGATGCTCCAAATCCAAATCAATCTTCCTCCAATCCATACCTTTCTCTTGAAGCAAGACTTCCCTAGGCTTAGCATCCCCGAAAGGATTCACCTTCGGCCTCGGCTGCTTCACACCCCCTCCTCCTTCCGTCCCCTGCAACCCTAACCCTTCAGACCGGTTCGACTGTGCACTCGAAGGCCTACTAGAATGCTCACTCGTCGGCCTACTACTACTACTTCTCTTCGCCTCAATCTCCAAATCCACTTTCTTCCAATCCAAACCCTTTTCAGCCAGCACCTCCTCTCTAGGCCTTGCTGTCCCAAATGGGTTCGGCTTATTACTACTAGTCTTCACCACCGGCTCAACCACCCCACCTCCTCCTAAACCCTCTCCTCGCGGCGGATCCAACACCAATCTCCGCCTTTCCAACGGCTGCTCCCTCTCTCCCTCCCCAAATCCAACCCCTCTTGACCACTTATCAGGCTCCGGCCTAGAATCACGAAAACTCGACCCGAATGTAGTTGGCCTAACTGGTACCATTGGCTTTTTCCCCGCTCCCCAATTGTCAACCTCATCAGCCCTAGACATGCCCATACCACCGGCACCGCCACCTAGGGCACTATACCGATTCGAGCGCCCTGAATCAGACGAGGGCGATGGGAAAGAAGATTTCTTTCCCATTGCCCAGTTATCGGCCTCGTCAGCCCTAGACGGCTGATCGAAATCCGAAACCCTAGAGGGCGGCCCGCCCCCCCTACGATCGTCATCAAATCCCCCGTACGATCTACGACCACCGCCGCCGCCACCACGATCCTCATCCCGATCGCGGCGGCCATAGTTAGAAAAACCCCCGCCGAGCCGCCCGAACGACGACTCCTCGCCCGGGGCCCGCTGCGTGGGCCCCGTGGGGAGGCGGAACATCTCATCCGGGGTCAGGCCCCTGCTGGCCGGGGGGGCCTGCTGCGGCTGCATGTTGAACTCCTGCAAGGTCATCTTTTTCTTCTTCTGTTTGGTGGAGGCCTCTTTCAGGCTAGGAAAGTTGCCGGCGCCGCCGACGCCTGCGGCGGCGGCAGCGGCGGCCTGGGCCTTCTCCTCGGCCTCCTCGCGCTCGGCCTCGGCGGCCCATGCGCCGATTGGTCCCCAGGTTTTCGACATTTTTTTTTTTTTCACGATTTCGATCTGAAAGAAATGAGAAGCGTTCAGTGATATACGTGCGTGAAGTGTTGGGAAATGGATAGGCTCCGTTTTAAGGGAACCGGAGCTCCGATATCCAAAGGGTTATGCAGTTGTTGGCACGTTGGCTGTTGGTCGTTTATGCCTTTTGTGGGGTACGTTGGGCTGACGATTCGGCTGTCCATCTTAACAAGGATGGCTCGAATTTAATTTGAGCTTCTTCAAATTTGAATCCTTTATTATTTTGATAAAAATTTGAGTCGTTTATTGTCGAAATAGATTGTCGAATCAACCGCACTACACCGAGTAGTGCAGGGGTGCACTACAGCGCCTCTGGATCCCTTTATTACATAATCGTTTTTAGAGTTGTTCGATATATAGATACATAATCGTGTCCAGAATTGTATTTTGAAATTGTGCTCTTAGCCTGACTCGTGTTTAAAAAGTTAGGAGCTAGAGTAGTAGATTGTGTCTGTGCTTTTAAAAATATTCACTGCAACCCCAGGGAGTTTGGTCAAGTGAGCTTGCGAAAGCAATACGCGTTTATCCTCCCTAAGTTTATGTGTTCAAATCTCATGAAGTCAAACATTTTAAACATTAGAATCACTGAAAGATTTATCCAATCATTACCTTCGTGACCTTGAAATTAGTCAAGGATGGATACAAGTTAACTTGGATATCTAGCTAACATGCATGACATGACGTGAATTTTTCTATTGTGTAACAGTGATTTTTTTAACACCAATTACAACAATCTCTTTCGTATAAAGCAAGGGAGTAACAATTTATTTTGATGGGTAAAGATCGAGAGTACTTGAGATTATGTTCGTTTTGGGTCTCTAGACCTAGCTATTCTACTCATTATTCCAAAAAACTTCCTTAAGTCTCAAATCGAACAAGGTCTGAATGTCTTAAATTTCCATGTTGGGGTTAAAAGCATTCAGTCTGTGGGAAAATAGAGAGTGGGGGTGGGAAAACTCCAGAAACAACAAACACATTTGTACAAAATAATTATACGCCTTCACAATCAAGGATGGGATCAGGGGGGTCTAGTGGCATCGACTGCCACGACAAGAATTTTAGAAAATGCAATTATTATACATTAAAAAAAATTATGTCCAACTTATATAGTCTCGCCACTACTAAATTTTTTTAGAATATATTTCGCCACTGCTAAAGTAAAATCCTGGTTCCGTCCTTGCTCACAATGGGTGCGCCCCCTGCACATTCTACTTTGTGTTTTATTATATTCCCAAAAACAATTAAGGAAATTCCTGAGTTCTAGAAAATTTGGAATTGTTGTCTGAAGACTTCTCAACCAACACTACATTTTGCATACAAAATTTAAATTTATAGTTTTATATATATATATATATATATATATATATATATATATTACAAGGTAGCGACAAAAATTGTATGTATGTACCACTCCAATAATATAGTCTAATAATATAGTACTATCATTTTAGTGTTCGTGATTAGTGATGCAGTCGCGTGACGTCGTATCAGGATTCCTTCTTAATTTGTAGGGAAAAATTCAGAATACCTCCCAACCTATACACTCAAATTCAATTAGACTCCCAACCTTTTAAAAATTTCAATTTTACTCCCAACGTTATATTCCGTTAATCAAAATTCCCCCTTCCGTCCAAATTACTAACGGATTCTGTTAAAGGCTCCGTTAAATAGTATTCGGATCGAATTTCGATGATCCGAGTAGTTCAATAAAAAACTGTTCAGATGAAGCCATTCCCGGTCATTTTTTTTGCTGATTTCTCGCGGGTACCCTTAAAATCACATTTTGAACACATTGAGCGGCTCGGATCATCGAAATTCGATTGGAAAAGGGGAGGTACAAACCGAAGCAAAATCCGGACGTCCGTACTTAAATAAAATCCGGATCGATCCACACCTCCCCTTTTCCGATCGAATTTCGATAATCCGAGCCGCTCAATATGTTCAAAACGTGATTTTAAAGGTACTCGCGAGAAATCAGCAAAAAAAATGACCGGAAAGGACTTCATCTGAACAGTTTTTTATTAAACTATTCAATAAAAAACTGTTCAGATGAAGCCTTTTCCGGTCATTTTTTTTGCTAATTTCTCGCGAGTACCCTTAAAATCACATTTTAAACACATTGAGCGGCTCGGATCATCGAAATTCGATCCGAATACTATTTAACGGAGCCTTTAACGGAATCCATTAGTAATTTGGACGGAAAGAGGCATTTTGATTAACGGAATATAACGTTGGGAGTAAAATTGAAGTTTTTAAAAGGTTGGGAGTCTAATTGAACTTGGGTGTATAGGTTGGGGGGTATTTTGAATTTTTCCCTAATTTGTAATCGATATTTATATTTATATTTATTCTAGGTGATCCGTTCATGCTTCTTAGGGCATCCACATCTCCCTATTTACTCTCCTCTTTAAACTAAATTAAAAAGCCAAAATAAGAAAAAACATCCAAAATCCCCCTTTATCAGCCTCTCTTTCTTCCTCTCTATTTTGAAGAAATTTAGTTTTGCTACAGAGCTCGTCTATAAAAACAAGCTACTGTTCACTTGCCACTGATTTTTTTATATTCTCTCTCTCTCTCTCTCTCTCTCTCTCTCTCGTACCAGCGCCTGTCTCTCTCTCTCTCTCTTGTACGGTTGTACCAGCGCCTGTCAGAGGCAAGGGAGAGTGGGAAAGGTTTTTTTTTTTTTTATAAGAAGGAAGAGTTAAATAGAGTATTTAATTGAGGTAGGTTTGATTATTTATTGAAAGGAGAGTGAGAGTAAAGAGTTTGATGCAGTAGTTATTTTAAAAGTAGATAGCTAAAGTAATAAAGTGACTTTTTGAGGTGTAAATTGGTCCAAAATATAGAGAGTCTGGTGCGGATGCTCTTACCCCATTTATTCTTATTGGTCTATTGCTTTATCATTTTTAAATACGAGTGATTGGTCAAGACCGGTAATCTTAGGCAAAAAGTATCTATAGTTTGAGGGGAAGACTACAGTACACATCTTTTTATTTGGATGTCTATCATATGTACTCCTCAAATTGTTATGATTATAGAGAAAATGTTACGAATCGTATTGCTAAAAAGTTACGAATCATATAAAAGGTTACGAGATACACCAAAATGTTATGAATCATAATGAAAATGTTACGAATTGTACTGCTGAAAAGTTATGAATTCTAAAACAAAATTTACGAGACACGCTAAAATGTTATAAATGAACCATAAAACAAAAGTTACGAGACACGCTAAAATATTATAAATGAACCATAAAATGTGCATATGGTACATCCTTTTAAGGGGTGTATTCTGTAGACTTTCTCTATGGTAGTTTGAGATTGTATTCACACCGTACCGTACGTGTAGCGAAACAAAGAAAATTAAACAGTATATACATTTCCTAATCAGTGGATCGTCTGTTATTTAGCAGGTGGTCCTATGAAAATTCGTGACATAAACTTATATTCAAATAGCAGCGTAAATTTTTTTTAAATGAAGACCGAACGTGTTTTTATTTGCGATTTACAAGCAGCTGATTGATTAAACCCTTGCTCGCTTCTACAATCCCCCGGCCGTTAAATTCAGGATAATATCATTGTCGCTCGATCATGAGGTGTTTCACTACACAAGCATAAGAAGAAGGGGTTAAAGCTTCCACGGCAATTAAGTTGGATCTTAAAAAAACATATGACAGAGTTAGACTGGACTTTTTGGAGGCTGTGATGAAGAAGACGGGGTTTCAGGACTCATGGGTGAAATGGATTATGCTCAGTGTTTCCATTATCTGATACTCAGGCGTGGTTAAAGGATCTAAAATGTGTGAGATAACCCCCTATAGAGGTCTTCGACAGGGAGATCCTCTCTCTCCTTACCTTTCTATGACGATAGCAGATGTTCTTCCCTTGTCAATTTCATATGCATATGTAAACAAGAAAATCAAATGGGTTGAGAGTGCGCATTAGAGGGCCTATACTTTCTCACCTCTTCTTTGCTGACGACTCTCTAGTTTCCCTAGAAGTACCAACCAAGGTTGTTAAACTCGTTCCGTACCGGCTAGTACTGGACGGTACATGCCGTTTTAGACATAACCCGGTATATTGAACCCCTAATTTCGTTCCGGTCTCAATACCGGTGCTTATTGGAGAATACTGACGATTTTGGAAAATTCCGGCCGAGAAGCAGGCATTGTTGATTCTGTCCGGAATATTGCACTGACTGGATTCTTTTAGCATTAATAGATCTAACTTCAAAAATCACCGCCGACGGTGGCTCTATGTCTTCGGCAACAAACCAACTGACAAACTGTCGGTGGGAGAAGAAGATTGATTGGAGAGAAGAGATAGAGAGGAATCGATCAACCACAGAGGAAAACCCAAATCTGTTCTGCCATGGTAGATTGGAGAGAGAGAAGTCGGCGGAAATTAAAAATAAGAACCGATGAAGATGAGAAGAGAAGTTAATGAGAGCCCTAAAAGTCCACAATGACGAAATTACCCTTTACTAGATCTCACGTTTAAAATTTAAAATGGCCTATGGACCTGTGGTTGATTGTGTGTTGGAATTGGAACCCAACTATTGGTAATTTTATTGAAATTTTCGAACAACTATAATACATATTATGGGAGTGTAATTTTTTTTGTTTTAGGTATGTAGGACGATAAATTGGATGGTATTAGAAAAATTATGTATTTATAACTATATATAATGGTAGTACTGCTAAATCCGAAACGGTATCTGGTACCTGACCGATGCCGGTACGTACCGTACCAATAAAAAAACTCGATACTTTATCCGATACGATATTCAAAACTTTGATACCAACAGAGATCTGCAGAGCTATCAAAGATATCCTGAATAGCCTATGTGAAGCTTCAAGAAAGTCCGCGAATTACCAAACATCAGAAATCTTCTTCTCAACTAACACGCCAACTGCTGCAAAGGGAAAAATTGGCCTTGGGATGAAGTAAGGGACTATTAGCTAGCTAGGCATTCCAACTGCTTGGGGGACATCGAATCGAAGAACCAAGCTCTTGCTTGTGTGCAGGGTAAGATAAATGGAGAAGATTAAACACTCTATTTTTTTGGTCTATTTCCTATTTGAAATTATAACAATACCCTTTGAAGTGAATAAACACTAACAAAATAAATGGTAATTTGGTAATTTCACATGGAATAAAGACAAAAAGTAGAGTGCGAAAACCACTTTCCCAAATTAAGGAGTGGAAACAAAGCACGTTATCTCAAGCGGGGAAAGAGGTATTGATTGATTACTATTCCGGCCTACCTCGTCACTTGCTTTAAGTTTCCGGCATCACTTTGTAAGAAGATCCCTGCCTCTATCAAACAGTTGTGGCGGGGAGGGTCTGATGAAACACCCGTTTCTCGGGCTTTGGCCGTGCTTGGGATTCGGTTCTTTAGGTGTTTTGACAAACTTTTGGTTGGATCCTCCTTCTCTCTTCCCCTACTTGATGTACCCTATTAAGTTTCTTAATAAATTTTGGCCGTTATCTCAAATGGCTTGGTTCGGTTTTTCAATAATGTTGTTGGTCTTGGTTTTAAAAAAATAAAAAAAAAACCTTGGTAAATGGTTTATTGTGTGAATTTATGTTAATGTTCCAATTTCAAACCGATCCTTTTGTATGTGTGTGTAAATAATTTGTATAAGTAAATTGAATAAACTTTTTTCATAATCAATTAATTTTCTAATACTATAATGCTCCATTCCACCGCCCTATTTTTTCCTAGTATTATAACCGATTCTTATAATTTCAATCAATACAATACAGATGCATGGTTTAGATTTCCTAATATTATAACCGATTCTTATAATTTCAATCAATACACTAAAGTTTGGATTTAGTCAATTAGTTTTTAAAATCTTTTTGCTCGATTACTAATTTTTTCTAATCTAATACTCTATTCAATGACCTTATTTATTCACTAACTACCGGAATTCTACTTTTTTTTTATTGATGTTACTGACTTTTGGTGATTTTAATATTGAAAATGATTTTGGCATTCCACATTTTTATGACGACACTCCAAATTTTGTCCTTAATTTCTGAAACTAAAAGACAAGTTTTGAAGTGTTATCATAAAAAAATGGAGTGTCAAAATCATTTTCCTTTCAATCATGCACAAATCGTGATATAGGGTTCACTCTGGATCTCACAGAAACGATTCAAGCCGTTCGTTCAATGTGTTTTTTTTGAAGGCCCTCGCAAAAAATCAATTCAATTCAATATTTATAAATGCTTAATTCAATCATTTAATTTTTTAAGATTCTAAAAACTAAATAAAAATTAGTTTATTAAATCAAACACTAATAAATATTGAATTGAGCTAATTTTTGCTTAAGCTTTCGACAGACTATTTTACATCTAACGAACGGTTCAAATCGCTTATGTGAGACAAAAAGTGGATCCCACACCGCGATGATCGTGCACGGTGCAAGTAGTTGGGTTGATGGGCACTCACGAGAACAAACGGCCTGCCTTTCGCCTCTCCCTCACTGTGCCATCATTTTCGAAGGGAAAAAAAACGCTGAAGAAACGAAGCCAGAAACCCTAGAAAATGAATTCGATGAAGAGCATCTTCTCTCTCCCCAGCGTTGCGCTGCGATCACCGAGCTTCGAGCTTCAACAATGGCGGGGGATCAGGGTGAAGGTTCGGTACGGAAACCTAGAACAGGCGTTGATGTTCATGCAGAGGAAGATGCAGTCGAGCGGGATCGAACGGATGATAAAGCGCGAGCAGACTCACCACATCAAGAATTCGGAGAAGCGCGTCTTGGCCCGTAAGAACCTCGAGCAGAAGATCAGGTCTCAGGAGCTTGCGAGGAAGCTCAAGTCCATACTCATCAAGAAAGTCAGGTAATCTTATACAAACCTATCTGTAAATAATCTCTCTTATAGCATTGCAGTTTAGAAATTGGAACTGATTAGAAATTGAAAAAAGTAGTGGCTGTTTCTGATAGGATTGTTGACTAAAACTGGAAAATTATGGAAGAAGTAGAGGAAGGAAAGGATAATTATATTGATAAACTCTGACTGGATTACACTTGGGGAACATTTCGTTCCATTCCTTAGGTCATAATTATCTGCTCCCTTCTCTCACTCAGACTGGATTATTGTTTGGCCTGCACTTTTGATCACCGTAGGGTTCACAAAGTTATGGGTACTTCCTGAGTCGATTAGGATTGTTATGGCCCTGCCCTTATCAGACCACAGTAGCCCACTACCCTCACAGTTCTTAACGAGTTGCTCCCAAAAAGAGGATGTACTGAGTTGTGCATATCATCATCTGGTATATGTTCCTCTACATCTTGAGTGTCTTGGCCTGTGTCATCTTCTTCCTCATCCTCCCCAATCATGAGATAGAGCTGTTTCTTTTGACATTGGTGGCCACGTACTAAATTTTCATCACAATTATAACATAAACCTTTTTTCTCTGTTGGCTTCCATTTCTTTTGGGGTCAGTCGTTTTATAGGAAATGGTACAGTACTAGAAGAAGCAGAAGCTGAAAACTTAGATTCCATTGAAGTAGTATTGGATAGCTTGGGATCAGATCTTACCCCATTTGAAGGTAAGGGTTTAGGAATGGTCAGGGTTGTAACCATAGGAGTCCAGCCACTGGTGGGTGGTTTGGGCAGGACTCTTGATCGCTTGGCCACTGCTTCAAAACTCTCCTTCTGTAGTTGCGCAAGGTCCATTACCTGAGTGATATTGGATGGCTGAAACATTTGCACTCCTGCCTTGATATCATGATTATCATCCCTCAAACCACTTACGAAGCAACTTACGAAGAATTCCTCTGTTAGGCCCATGGTACGATTAGCAAGCTCCTCAAACCGCTCCTGGTAGGCCTTAACCGTGTTCGACTGTCTAAGATTGGTCAACTCCCCCATCGCATCCTCAAACGCATTCACCCCAAACCTCATCTCCAAAACGTAAACTCCTTCCACAGTGCTGGTTTTTGTGCCCAATCAATGGCTCGATCATCCAAATGCATCACCGCCAATTTTACCTTCTGTTCCTCTTTGATTTGGTTAAATTCAAAAAACCTCTCGCATTTGTAGATCCACCCAGTTGGATCTTCCCCTGAGAAATGGGGAAATCGATTTTGCAATTTGTGTCTGTACAGAACTGGAGCTTACAAAGGGTGTTTTCTGTTTCGCATTAGACGATTCTACCAATTCGCCTTCTGGAGTCGAATTTTTGGATATGAGCTGTTCGCATTTCAAACTTAGGGCGGTGATCAGGTCCTTGAGTTGATCTATCGCATGCGATTGTTGGGCTATTGTGTTCAAATGCTGATCGGCGTTTTCCTTGAGTTGTCATAGGGCTTCCTCAGCTCTTTTCTATTCTTGTGCTCTGGTTTCCGCCGTAGTTATGTCCAAGGAACTACAACTCTGATACCAGTGATAGGATTGTGGACTAAAACAGGAAAATTATGGAAGAAGAAGAAGAAGGAAAGGGGAATTATATTGATGAACTCAGACTGGATTACACTTGAGGAACATTTCGTCCCATTTCTTAGGTCATAATTATTGCTCCCTTCTCTCACTAACCTCCCCTTAATATAAGCTACTCCCTAACAGAAAAGGGTATAAAACAGAAAATGCAAAAGGAAAAGGAAAAACAAAAACAAATTGGGAGCTAACAACTTGTAACAAACTCTTCAACAAAATAGCACTCCGCCTCTCTGTTGCTTGTCCATTTATCCAGCTGGAGCACCTCCACATCAGCGTGCCTCTGTCCAATAGAATTGCCACATCTAGCAAGGGGTGTATCAGTTTCCTTGCATAATTGAGTACCACAGTTCTTTGATCAGGGGTGGGTCCAGGATTTTCGTTAAACGGTGACAAATTTGTCAAGAAAATTTTTGTGCGCAAAAAAGCTCTATATAAAATGAACATATTTATTTTAGTTGAGGATTTATTATGCCTATTTTGTTGTGTGTGTTTTGTTTGCTCAGCCTTGTTTATTGTGTTTTGTTGAGCTATATTATCTATTTATCCATAAATTTAGGTGAATTTTCATTTATGGGGTTTGCTTGAACCCCACTAACATAAAATGCAGCCGCCCCTGTCTTCAATACACTTTGTATAGGGAAAACCAGAAAAAAGAAATAGGAATGGAGCTAAAGAAATGGAGGATTAAAACCAATGGTAGTTCCGAATTGGAATCTGAAAAACACACACAAGATACAATAGCGAAGGCCGGCTCCCTCGCCCCCTCTCTTATACACAACCCGGAACTTGAGAAGGAAAAGTTGGTACAAGAAACCACTCAATGAACCAATTGTCTAACAGTATAAACAAACCAACTCTCTAAGTTGCACTTGAGCCACCAAGCACCTGATATTTACAAATTAAATCCCAGCCGTGATTATTTTTCAGCCTGCATAGATTACCTAGCGGTTCTATGGTTGCGCCATATCCAACCCTTATTCGTACCTTTCATTCAATTTTTTGTAAGAATCTGAGTAAAAGCTTCATTTGGGATGAAGCGCTCTAAGATAAACTCAAATCTTAGCATGAGTGTTAGTAAAAGCTATGGCAAAGTTGTGGAATTGACAGCCACAAAATAGCCTTCTACAATTTGATTAGATGTTTGAGTCTCCAATCATTTGAGTTAAAGTTTGAGTAAAGGTCAATTTGGTAAAGGTTCGAGTCAAGGGTTGGAGTGAGTTTTGAGGTGTTTTACTCAATTTTTGGTTATGCATAGAAAAGGGCGAGGATTTTGAGTTTTTCATTGCTTATCTAATTGTATGTTTCTTAAGGATTGTGATGAAAGTTTTGAAAGAAACTTTTTTTCGGTACCATTGCTTTATGAGAATTTTGATGCAAATTGTTCAATTACACTATGCAAAAGAATTGTTCAATTGTGCACGAACGACGTAGTTAACTTCACCAGTAGATAAGTTTTGAGATTTGTCACAAGGTAGTTTCCATTACAGGGAAGGATAGTATGTGTACCAAGAACGGAGTTGCTCCATAGTTTGGCTCCTTGGATATTTCATCTTGTTTCCTCGAGGGATGACAGTTCATTCCTTAATATATTCGACGCACAAATTCACCCGAATGGTTTATGCTTCGGGACCTCATTTTACCTTGTTATTAGAACCCTGTACGGCTGTACTGTGTTTCTGTTAATGATGTTTCCACATGAGTTTTCCCATCGAAGTACCTATGCATTTAGCAGAATAGCAGGCCTAGTTCTCTAGAGCTTTTGTTTAATTGAATCTACAGAAGATCCAATTTTATACAAAATCAGATTCATCATTTTTCAAGTCATATTGCCAAGGTGACATTGCTTACCTTGGAACCTTTGTTTTGCATTTTATATATGTTTCATTTGAGGAAGTTCAGTTTTTTAGAGTCCTTTCTTTTGAGTATAACCATTGGATCTATGAATTAACCAGGCCTAATATCTCAAGAAATTTTGATCGATTGAATCTACTGAAGGTCCAATTTTTTTAGAAAATCAGATTCGTCATTTTCAACTCCTATTGCCAAGATGATCGCTTGCCCTGGTGTGTTTGATTCGCATTTTACAGATGTTCTCTGGAGAATTTGGTTTTTTACCGTCCTTTTATAGTCTGTATGATACGTAATTTGCAATAAGGCGGATTTGAAAGTGCAAATGGATCTGTTGGTGGGAATCAACTACTTGTCTACCAGTAACAACTATTGGATAACAACCAACTATGTACTTTCACTGGCACAATTGCTCTCTCTCTCTCTCTCTCCCTCCCTTCTTCCCCTCCCCCCCCCCCCCCCCCCCCCCCGTACAAACTATGTATCTTGTATAAACCCCAGGAATGATCCGCAGTCATTGCTACCTTAAGATTTGTATAGTGAATGAAGCTTGATTTTATTTATGGGTGTCATTTCTAATTCAGCCTTCATAGCTTACTCATCTCTTTATGTTGCTTCATCCATTCTGACCAATTTTGACCACAACTCATGCCGACTCTTCAATTTTGACCCCATTTTTTTACCCCAATCATTCCGGATTCTGTTTGTTGTCGTTCCACTGTTTGCCTTTCTGGTTTCTGTTTAGTCTATAGGGGCAGATCTCTATGGTTGTATGAGCTATTACTTCCAACGTTTCTAGTTGAAAGAGAATAATTAATTCTTCACAAAAGTTTCTACTCGCATTGTCCATGGACTGATTTATCTGTGAGACTGGCTACTCTTTTGCTGACGTGCTCGATTTCCATGTGTGCAGGGGTCTATGAGAGCATATATGAAGGCAGTGATTTTGTTGGTTGGCTTCTTACAAAAGGGACTCTCTATATGGCTTCTGATTCACTAGTCATTTATTATTCACCCATCAATCCCCACTTTGTAGACTTTAGAAACAAAAGCAATTTTTTTTCCGGTCAAACGGAAATTAGAAACAAAACAATTGAGTTGGTTTCTTCTGTATGAAGCATTTTAGACATTTGGTCATTCACAAGATGGAGTTGTTCACATTTACCTGCCACATTCACCTGATTGGTAATTCGCTTTCCGTATATGCGTATAAATTCTTTTCTGCCCCCAGAAGCATTGTGTAATCGATGTGTAAGATTTTTGCAGATAGGCTTTGAGCTTTTTGTCTCATTGAAATGGGATATTTGATTATAACCTTGAATCAGGCTGTCATGTAAAGTTTAAAATTTTCGGCATCGAAGCAGACCATCAAGAAAGTGTGTTAAGGTTGCTGGTTTGGAATAGGTCTGGCAAAGTCTTGTGGTTTTCTGGAGGAATATCCAGAGGAGAAAGAAAATGTGAATTATATCTCCTACAAAACGATGACTGTTCGTGTCAATAGTTATCGGCATGCATATGCGATACCGTTACTCTACGATTGTTATACTCCAAAACTGCGACATCATGACCTATCGCCGTTATGACGACGGATACCGACATTTCAAACCTTGGATTAGGCCTCACTAAATCAGGAATGTTTTCCGTCAAAAGTACTTCCAGATTCTGCAACTGTCAAGAAGATTCATGAGACCTTTCCTCCCCCCAAACCCTAGAAATAGAACGGATCAAATTTCTAACGAAAACAATTATGTACCTTGTCGAGTTGGGGCCAGCAGATGGTATCTATATATGCGACCACTGGCGATTTGGCTTCCAAGAGAATTGGAAGCGACGGCTTGCTTGTTTGGAAGCTCTTCGTTGCTCAAAACGGTGTGGAAAAACGTCACAATCTACGCAGATTTCTAGGAACTTGTTAATGGATTGCGTGATTCAACAAGCTCCGACACAGTATTGCAATCAGGTATCGAAGATATTCGTGCTCTGTTTATCTATTTCAAGTCGGTGTTTGTTTGTAAAGTTCAACGCTGTTATGTAATACCAGCCCATCTTTTGGCTACCACGGCCACCAGAAACATGGGCAGAGTATTGTTCTTGTAACTCTCTCTCTCTCTCTCTCTCTCTCTCTCTCTCTCCATATATGCAATTTTTCAAAAAGATTTAGGGAAAGTCTACAATACACACCCCTTAGAAGGGTGTACTATATGCACCTATTTTAAAGTTTATTCGTAACATTTTAGTATATTTCGTAACTTTTGTTCTAGAATTCATAACCTTTTAGCAGTATGATGCGTAACATTTTCATTTTGATTCATAACATTTTCGTGTATATCGTAACCTTTATACGATTCGTAACTTTTTAGCAATACGATTCGTAACATTTTCTCTACAATTCATAACATTTTGGGAGTGCATATGATACACACCCAAATAAGGGGTGTGTATTGTAGCATTTCCCAAAGATTTAATATGATATGAGAGACCAGTTACAAGATTCTATGCAAATATAAAATAGGGAAATGATATTGGCACTCCAAAATTGATGCAGGCACTCCAAAAAATCAAAGGAAAGTGGCTTTGGAGATACACTAATTTTGGAGTGCATGCATCAATTTTTGGAGTGCCAATATCATTTCCCTATAAATAACTAATGTAAAGTATTCAATATAATCCCTTTCTTGAATAACTTTACGCATCAGCACGAATTGGTAAGGATAATGGTGGCCTCGTATTTTGACAAAACCCAATAGGTCACTCCATTGCGAACATGACGGTAAGTTCGATTTCCACCGCAGCAATAAATTATGTTGATTATATTGATGTCACTTTGTCCCGTCGGTCTAGTCATTAACTTCGGAGTTCTAAAATTAATTCATGTGCTCGTAAATTGGTTGTGACGCATGATAATAGGAAAATTGTTCAATACTTTTGGAGTACACTCTCTGCTCTCATATAAGATGTGGGGTCTGTACGGAATCTGCATGTAGGCTCCACATATTATATGAGAAGATGGAGTATACCCGGCGTACTGAATAATTACCCCTAATAATAATTGTGAAGAAATTATTTTACATAGCCTGGGACAAAATCATACAAAATGTCTCCCAGATAAATATACCCTCCTAGGAATGGCAATGGGACGGGGCGGGACAAATTCTGGCATACCCTGACCTAAAAATTATTACCTGGCCCTGACGTCCCTGACCCGATCGGGTATTTTTTGCATACCCCATTCCCACCCCAATTCGCGGTGGGTTTACCTGCTCCGCCCTGTTTCTGTAAGAAATTTAAAAAATTATTAATCTAAAAGTAAAATAAAAGAAAATAGTTATAAATGAAGTGGTAATTTAGTACAATGGTGAAAATATAAAGGTAAGAATATAAGTTTTTTTAGTATAATGATACTAATATTAGGGTAAAATATTAAAATTTGAAGTATAATGATAATTATATGAAGATAAAAGTATAATTTTATATATAAATATATTCGGGACTAGTTCAGGGCGAGGTGCTTTCACCCCGAACCCGGTTGAGTTTTAGGATTTTAACCCCGACCCTATATCCGAAAATGAGGTGAAAAACCCAGTCCGTTTGGGGTAGATGGATTCGATTGTCATGCCTATACCCTCAACATGATTATTCAATGCCCTTGGCACCGTGACATGATTTCTTAAACTCTTTTTCCATCACGCATTTGTGTGGTTTCTGCCATAAAGTGTGTGGAGCTCACACAAATGTGTGGTAGCGAAGTGTTTGGGCCAAGGAAAGCATACTACACAGCACGCCTCCCATGTTCTTTATTGTACTGTGTACCATCTGAACCATCGTCTTGATAATTAATAGTTCAGATTTTAAAAAAAAATCATTCCAAAAAAAAGTTCCTGAAAAAGTTTTTAAAAATCCGAACTATCAAACACTTTTGAATGATCGAAATCGCACAATAATACGATGCTATATGCATAACACGCCCCCGGGTTCCACACTGACTGCACGGCACGCTCCCCATGCTCCACTTGGTGCCCCGGGACATGAAATAATTACTCCCTCCACAGAAGCTCAAGACCTGTCCAACAAATTTTGGGCAAACGGGTGCTTACATTTACAAGCATTCTCTCATCGAGGTTTTGTGTCAAGGGTTTTAGGAAGTTAAGGCTGAGCTTTGGAGCAAAGCTCAGCGCTCTCTCTCTCTCTCTCTCTCTCTGTGCATGGACGATGGACACCGTGAGACTTCGCGTTGAGTTCGAAGATCGCCACATTCTGAGCAAGTCACAGCGATCGGAGAGACTGATACGAAGCTGGCTCCTCCTTAAAACTCTATCACAAGAGACCATCGCTGACCTCTCCTCCTACCTACTCGACATTTTCGACCTCTATCACTCTTGCCCTAATGGCCTAATCCTCTCTGTAAGTCTCTCTCTCTCTCTCTCACTACACGCCCTCGTATCACTCGAACGACGTAGTACGTATCATTCAAGTGTTTAACTATCTTGTTTCGCTCAAATTTCATGGCTTGTAATTGGGTATTCGATGTAATTGGTTTTGCAAACCTGTTGTTGATTTCATTACCAATAAGAATATATCAATACTCATATTGGGGAAGCTCCTTGATATTCGAGTAATTAATTATTGAGGGTGTGTTCCGCTTAAAAATAAATACTTATTTAGTTATTTACAATTTTTAAGCTTAAAAATAATAGGCTTACTAAAATAAAAAAATATGCAATATAGATCTTGTTTAATAGAAACCCTGCAAAAAAATTGAAAAATTATTTTCGTAGGCTTATTATTTTTAAGCTTAAAAATAGGTCCTTATTTTTTAAATACTTATTTGAGAATCTGAAATGGGCCCTAAGTGGTCTCGGAAACTGCCACAGGGAGCCTACACTTGGTGGTGGGACCTTCAAAAATACGTGGTGTTGATGGGTATTGAGTAGGGCTGCAAACGAACCGAGTTGCTTGCGAGTATCTTGTGGCTAGGCTCGTTAAGGCTCGGCTTAGCTGAGCTTGAGTTTGAGTTTTAGGCTCGTTTAAAGAGGCTTGTTAAGTAAGGGGGTGTTTGGGAGCCAATTTATTGGCTTTTCATTTTTCACTTTTTGCCTTTTTGGCTTTTGGGATTATGATCAGAATGTATTTGTATTTGATAGAGTGTTTGGATGATATGTGCAGAATGAATTTTGCAGTAGGAGTATTGTTTGGAAGATATAGAATGAAAATGAATTATGGATTGATTTTTACTATGTTGCCCCCGGTTATTAATAATGGTGTATAATGTATATAAATAATGTTTGGGCTAAATTTATTTAAAATTTACTTCCGAAATTTTTTTTATGTACATGAACTGGTGTCCCCCGTTTTTTTAATTATATTTTTATTATTTCAATTATTTTTTGCTGTTACTTTTCCATGGCAAAGTGGGAATTATCCCAAAAGAGAGAGGGTAGAGATGTCATTCTGCCATGGCTGGATTTGAAAATGAGAAAATGGGAATTTGGAAAGCTCCTAAACACCAGATTCTCTCTTTTATTTTAGAAACAAGAAATTGCAAAATCCATTTCACCCAAAACCTATTCTCCCTTTAACTGCCAAACACCCAAAACCCAAAAATTAGAATTGAAAAATGTAAAAACAGGCCAACCAAACACCCCCTAAATTAGGCAGGGTCAGCTTGTTAAGCACCCGGCTCAATAAGGGCTTGGCTCGTTTGTGAACGAGCCGAGCTCGAGCTCCAAATGAGCGGAGCTCGAACAATGGAGCTTGAACACTATAAAGTTCATCTTGCCTCGGCTCGTTTGCACCCCTAGTATTGAGGCACCACATGGCAATGCCCCAACACCACCCTATATGTTGGACCCTATAGAAATGTGCAGTGTTGATAGGTGTTGGTGGTGCCCCAAGTCCAAGTTCACCCACAAATTTCTCCTTGATATCCACAGCCCCTTTGGGATAGCAAGAAAGGAGGAGAAAAGAAAAGAAAGGAGAATTCCATCACTTGTTTGGATAAGTGGCATAGGTTGTTTGAGGTGAGAAGTGGGTAGAAAGGATGGATTTTTATTGGTCTGCTTTTGTTTCTAATCAAATCTTACCATTTTGGTGAGAAACCATGACTCTTTCTTTTCTCTCCTTTTCGTGCAATTCGAAGGGGCTGTTTTTGAGTGACTGGTAATTTCTGTGGTTGCTCAATGATTCTGAAGTGGTTTACGACTTGCTAGGGTTTTGACTGATTTGTTGCTGCTTATTGGAGGAATTCGCGTGATTTTTAGTTTTGTGTTGAGGCCGCATTCACCCAATATGATGGGTAATCCTACAAGTAGTCTTACCGGGCTATTAGAGAGGGATTACAAATACCACATCCGAAGGTATTGTATTTCCCACGTATAGCTGTGGGGATGTGCAATGGATTTGTTATCCTTTCACTAGTGGTTGCATGATCGAGTGCTGGATATGAGGTTCTATGGGATATGCAATCCAATTGCATGTCTAATCTGGCTAGACTGGTCTGAAAGTGTGTTTGATTGGACGAATTTCATCATAAAAAGTCATCACTGTTTTCCATGTCCACGGCTGAGTATACCATGGTATTTTGCTTGAGCTTTTTCAGCTTAGATGTATTTTGAGCACGTTGTTATTATTTTCTTGCAGATGGACGGCTTTGTGTTGCCACCTTTTGAGTCAACATGTATCTTAAAGGATAAAGATGTAATCAGGTCGGTTGACACTTGGACTTTGTATTCTTTCTGATACTGTCAGATTGAAATTTGAAACTAATTCATGTAATTTTATCCTATTTCTTTGTACCAGTGTCAAAAGGAAGGGGGAACTGTTGTCTGAGATTGTTGAGGTATCTGATGGAATAAATTTAACTGAGGAAGACGAGATTGAGGAGAAGCAACCTGTGCTCACCAATGTGCCACTTCTAGCAAATGAGGAGTTTGTAAAGGAGACTGGTGGTTACCAGAGTGAACCTGAAGAGGATGAAGACAACCAGTCAGAGGATGAATTGCACGTGGAGATTGCACCTGTTTCCAAGAAGAGAAAAGCATCAAAGAAACTCCAGAGCTCTAAGTATGTTTTAAAACCGGTATTTGCACCCTATTCTTGTGATGTGCATAATAACTGCAATAGCGTGGATCATACTCGTATGGCAACGCTCATTCTACATCAATCAGTGGTTTTTTGTCGTGGGAGCAATTCTACGTAGCAACAATTACATCCTTAACTGATATAGCCATATGGTATGAAGTATCCATACCAAATAAAGGAAGCACAACAACCCACATATTCGCAGCCAGTCTAAATAAACAAGCAAGTGATCCGTAAATTTCCCTGCCTCTTTGCACTTATTGCTCCACTGAAGGATGCTTTTCCTTCTTTTATTCTGCGGTCCATCTTTTGAGTATTCCCCTGGCTTTTAACCTCTAAAAATGGAACCTTTCTAGTTGTTCTTGATTTCCAAATACCCTCTCAATGGATACATCCTTTAAGTTTTACAGCTCATAGGTCCCAATTGGAGGACTTAACCTGAAACTTGTATTAAATTTGCATTATCTCTTGGCAGCAGCCCACTCGATTTCACCATTCCAAGTCCCTATGTTATTTATCCTGGAAGTGTTCTCCAAAATTTCCACAATCCTCTTTGTGTTCTTTTTTTTACCTAGTTGATCATTATAAGCTTAACATCGTTGTTTTACTGGGTTCATGCATCTGTATTTTGGAACTCAAACTCTCCCAACAATGGTGAATTGCCTGTTTTCACTTTCGAAAGTACATTTCTGTTGATTTACCAACTGCCCTATCGTTCAATCCTTTGATTATTTAGCTGATGCTTTTAATTTTGTTCTTCTAGTTGATGGTTATATGAGCATCTTTCTATCAACTGTTTAAACATGTGAACCACAGGAAGAAGATTAAACGTCACAAGGATCTCCAAGATGTTGAAAATGGTTTCCATAAAGAGCAGCAGGAGGGCTGTGAACACCACCCTGGAAAGAGTATGGACAAGAAGAAGCAGAAAGAATCTGGTGTAAAGAGTAAAACCAATGCAGAAAGTGCCCCTAGCACTGTTCAAACAAATGATGACATGTTTGAACGTTCGCCTACTCTAAAGAGGTATGTTGTGGGGGTTCTTTAGTCTCTCAAAGAAGTGTTCAAATTTTATATTCTTTTGTGTTTATTGGTTTAATTATTTATGTTTGTTAGCTTTTGATGAATGAACTTTTCAAAATTTGGGTGGAAAACATAGTTTAGTTGTGCTCTTTATTTTACGTTGAGTTTTCACTCAACCCATGTATGAGCTAGAATTGTTTGTTTTATATGCTGTCCAGTGTGATTAGGCAGCTCTGACTTCAGGATGTATTTGGCTATGAGTTGTAGACAACTTTTGTGTCAGTATAAAGTTCCATTGTGATTTGTGAAGATACCTCCTAAAACCGTAAATGAAAAACAAATGGCGTATGCAACTTAGGAATACACATGCTTAGACTTGCACGCACATGCGGTGCTGTAGAGAGCCCCCTTTCTTCGTTTACCCCTCAGAAATACAAGTCAATGCGTCTTTGAGAATTGAATATTAACAGCTAAACACTTGCCATGGCATTGTTGTCTTGATAATGTTAAACACTTTATAGTTTTTTTGCCTAAGGTTCTCTTTCTCTGGGGGAAGTCATTCTCTGGTGGTGGGGAACTAGAGGTGGGGAATGGAGGTGCAAGGCTTCGTTTGTAATCCAGTTTTGTTTGATGTGACTAATTTGGAGAGAGCAACAAGAGGACAGTTCCAGGTGTGGAGGAGCTGTTGTTTTTTGGGAGGAAGGAGCCTGTTTATATGCCAAAAAGTATCTTGTCTGTTTTGTATACCTGGGATACAGGGAGACTTTCGCTTACTTTGGACGAAATCGTCGAGTTTGGCTTACTTGATTTTCTTTTGCTGGGGAGTTCTCTGATGATAAACCGTTGCTTCTTTGAATTTTTTTTTAACCATATGTTTATACACAAAAATCTTTAGTCATGATATATATGTGCATTTTTGAGACTTGGTTGCTGGAATCTGTGTATTGTAGGTCTGGCCAGCTTCAGGAAAATGGGGTAGGATGCAATAACATAACTCAGACACCTGATGGAACCAGAAAGGTCTGGAATGATGTAAATGGTTTAATTGGTTTAAGCTTTTCTAATGGGTTTGTCTTTCCACGTATGAATTTAGGTGTTTCTCCTTCTGTGTACTTCAAACTGTGGTTCTAGTTAATGGTTTAACTAATACCTACCTTATCTCTTTTCTCAGGTCAGTAGAAGTTCTCGGCGGAAAAAAGCCAGGAGGCAATGGTTGCGGGAAAAAGTAAAGGCTGAAAAGAATGAGGTACTTTGGCCCCGACGACTTAAGAAATTGTTTTCCCCTCTTGCTCTCCCTACACCCCCTCCTCAAATAATGCTATCTTTGGACCCTTTTTTTTTTTAAGGGTATCTTTGGACAGTTTGTGAGCTCTTATATGCAGGTGCATGAGATGCAATCTCCTGAAAAGGATGAGCAAGAAAAGGATACACTTGAGAGTTCTCTACAAGATCTAGTACAAAACCAAGAACGTGAAGCAGATAATGAGATTTGTGGGATCGTTGAAGATGACAAGATCGTCCCCATTGTGATTAGGCCAGGACATATTCGCTTTGAGCCACTGGAAGAAGGTGAGGTTGTCTCTGTGTGTTTGTGCTTGTATCAACACATTCTGCATACGTGTTTAGATCTGCCTACATTGATATGATTTGTATGAAAATTGAGGTTCCAGGAAAGATAGGTGTCTTTCTTAATTTATGGCAGTGGCCTGCGGCCTGCCATAAGTTTGAGCTGTTGCTTGAATTCACGGCCTAGAATGGAAAAAGAATTGGGTGCTACCATCTTATTGTTATTTAGTGTCATACTAAACGATTTGGCTTGATTACATGAGCCATCTACTATCAGGCATTTTGCCTGTTTAAAACTGTAGACATCGTACTGCCGTGAGACGATTAAGTGCTAAGATGTGAATTAATTGGCTAGAATCATCACATCATAATGTTTTTAGTTCTATGTGGCTCATCTTCTGAAGGGATCATCGCACTTCCAAGCCCCGGTTCCTTTTTTTTTTTTGGTTTCTTTCAAACAGCTGCTGCTGTAGTTGAATGCTATGTTACTAAAGGCATGTCTAAATCCCTGCCCCTGGCCTTCATTCTACACTGGACAATTGATGTTTGTTTATCACTTTCTTTTCCACATCCGAGCTTTGAGTATCTATTGAAAAGTTTAGATAGGGATCTCTTACAACTGATAGGTGAGAATTCCCTGTAACTTCTCTACATAAAGAGGTTCTACAGTATGCATGAATCCAAACTTGCCGTAGCCCGTAAGTTAATTACTGTGCTGAAGAATTTCTCATAACTGGTGTGTATGAGTAGGGACTAGCTGATCCTAGAAACCCGTTTGTTGTTTTTTTTTTGTTCAACTTTGTTTTTTCCCGGTGAATGTAGATCATATACCAAAAAACCTGCGAATACAGAAGGGATACTACCCTTGGCAAAACTGAATAAACCAAAAGGCTACAACAAAAACCCTACTAACTCTTATCCAAAACCAACCATACGTGGAAAAACGTTTGCCACTAAGAATATTGGCAGATAGATTCCAAGTCTGGCAAATTGAGAGCTAAGGTAGCAATTCTTGATTCTCCTCCAGGAATTTGCTCCCCCTTTGATGTTAGTGACCATAGAGCATATAACTGCCTCACCATTTTTAGCTTTCCTCTGGCATTCCTCTTATGCCATATGTGATATAGATATACAGTACCAGGTAGGGCCAACTTGAACATAACACTAGCCAAGGTCTTCCCCTTCACATTCCCCAAAATCCACGCTAACTCTGTTCTCCAAGGCCAGAAGTCCTGTTTATACCCATTTTCCTCTATAGATTTGCCCAAACCAACTTTGAATACATACAATCAAAGAAGAGATTGTCAATAGTTTCTTCCATTCTACTACAAAGAAAACAATGGGGATCGAATTCTATCTTTTTGTTGCAAGTCTAGCTCTGCAGCAATTCCATAGAATAAATGCCCGTCTTGGGATGTTACCTTTAAACCAGACAATATGGTGCCAAGGGACCTTCTAACCTGCTTCACTTGTAGCTATCATTGCAGATTAAACTGCAAGTACCCCATTAGCACGTGGAACCCATCTAACAAAATCAACCCTATCTGGATTTTCTGCGGGGAGTTAGGTGAGGGGTGGGTGACAGTCCCTGATCTCCTGAATAGCACCGCTTCTCTGCCTAGGCCATCTCCGCTCCCCATCATGGATGATTGATGACACCTTGGTCAGATTACTAACTTCCCACATCTCTGACTGCTGCATCTCCATATATGTCTGATAGAGGGTCTTGAGGGTGCCAATTATCCAACCACAAGGTGTTGCAGCCATTACCCGCTATGTATCTGATCAAGGGCTTAGGGAGAAGTATGAGATTAGACAATTTCCTGATAGTTGAAGAAGAGTTCTGAAGAGCCTTGAGGCTTACCGTTTGTTTTTTTTTTTAATTCTTTATGATGAAGTATGAGTTTGTTGGATAAACTGGATAAAGATGCTTGCAAGGTGGATAGGGAAGTAATGTGCAAATGGAAAGAAAAGTAATTGAGAAAATTGACATATTTTAAAACTGCACGCTACGATAAACTATTTCTCACATTGTAATAAGTGAAGTATTGGCTGCTGTTACCTATTTTTAGTTTTCACCATAACAGTATATGAAGCAACAAGTTTGATGACTTTTGAACAGAGATCTAGATAGATTAATTGTTGTATAAGTTCGTGTTGATTTTATTGCAACCCTTTTTCATGATGCGGGACAATGGGATATGGAATCCTACTGATGTTAATCATTTACTTCTTAAAATGGCACTACACTACTACTTGCATGCAATACCAATGCAGATCTTCTAACATAATAGGGGAATTGTTGTTGAATGCAGACCAGGCTGTCCAGCAAAACAAAGTTTTCGCGGTATGTTTGTTTCATGCTTCATTTTATATTTTCAATACTTATCTTCGGTTCCAATTTATTCTTTTGTGGACTTATGGCGGCGTTTTCTTTCCAGCTTGCTCATTTTGAAGAGCTAGTTCACAGTATTCTCTTCCTGTATATTTAAATCCCTTCGTAACCAAAAGTGTGTTTTATCTCCCGTATGAAATTGAATGTTTGTGTGCTGGCTAGCTCACGAGCTTGAATGAGCGTTCATTCATCACCAACGTCATTTCAACAAGCAAGCGAAGGGACTGTCCTTAACTTCCTGAAAGAGCGTTCGTTCTTCACTTTTTGACAAAGTACTCGAGGCTGAAATTGTTTTCTAAATAAATGTGTATCCAATTGAACGGCTTGGAGAGGATTACGCAAAAGGAAATTTACTGGAAGAATTACTCTTGTTGTCGGGTGTTACGTTCTTCCTCTATTCCTGCAACTTTTTGTCTAGAATTAGACTGAAGACATTGCAAGCATATTTGGTTCATTGTGAACCTCAGTTTACTAGTCTACCTAACAATTAGTTCATCATAAAAACAGGTAGAAATATGCACATAATAAGATAGTTGATACTCCTATCTCCCATCACCCATTATCCAGCAGTTTCATACTATACGTTTGTCGGACTGGAGTTCTGGTAAGCTCCGTTTTTGCGAAATATTGAGTGTATTGAGAGCTCACGGAGCACTTCTCTTCTCTTTTTCTTTGTGTGTGTGTGTGTGTGTGTGTGTGTGTGTGTATCAGTATTCCCACCAAAAAGCATGAAATAAGGTTACCCATCCTTGGATGTGTGTCTTCCTACTTATGCTTTTATTCTTTACTCATGGAAGCTTTGCATTATCATTTAAATTGCAGCAAGCCCAGTCAAGGCTGGTATAAATATTATTCATACACCTGTTCTATGCTTTTATATGGAGATTGAACTTCTCAAATCATGCTTCAGGAAACATTTAAGTGGAACGGAATCACCAGCAAGAAAAAGGGTCAAAAGTGGGGTACAGAAAAACTTCCATACCGGAGGAATGACTATAAGGAGTCCAACAAAGAACATTCTGAGATGATAACTGCAAAAAAATTGAAACCTCCAATTGATCCCATTGACTTTGATAAGCTTGCACCATTTACTGGCTCGCCTAAGGTAGGTTTATATACACATGTATAAATAGATGTATGTGTGCACGTGTGCATATTCTCCTTGCATGGGTCTTTGTATTTCTCCTCTTAGTTGATGTTAGTGGACTTCGTTTGCCATTGCTTGACAGCTGACAATCTTACCCATTAACATTTTAATTCTCCTACATTCACTATCCTATTAAATTGATATGTTGCCATTGTTTTGCAGGAAGGGGATGTGATTGCATATCGTCTACTGGAGTTATCATCAACCTGGACACCTGAGCTTTCCTCTTTCCGAGTATGCCTTTGATACCATTGGTGATTCTGCAATTCCCATTAGGGCAAATGCAGTACGTTTAACATTATGTTGTTGCTTTAGGTTGGGAAAACATCTTGGTATGATCCCGTATCCGGAAAAGTTCTACTAACACCCGTCCCAGAACATCCAATTATCTTTGAGAAGCTGGATGAAGATCCTTGTTCAGAACAACCAGATAACAGGGAGGATGGATCTCTAGAGGAACAACCAGATAACTCTCTTTACGGGGAGGATGGATCTCTAGAGGTACTCGAGCTTTACACAATGAACTCTTACTCTTCCTTTCTTATTTTGATTTGCTAGCAATGACACGTGGATGCATGAGGATTGGTGAACGCAGTAAAAGGGTACATGGACTGTGGCAATTTCAAATACTATACATGTACTCTGTAGTCTATCCAATTTTTTCTTGTGCCCCCATAAAACTGCACCAGACGCCTTACTGTACAAGTTTGAAACACCAAATCTCCTCTCTCTCTCTCTCTCTCTATCTCTCGTGAAACTTTTTCTCTTCTCTTGCGATTTGTGATTGTAGATGCCTAATATACTATTAGATGTTGATATGTTTGGTTTGTGTGCTGATTATATGCTAAAATTTTGATGTTTGTAGTCATTGATTTAATTCTTTCTTTGTAAAAGATTAGGCCTTCTGATTTATGCTCATTGCTGGCAAACTCGGGAGCTTTCATTGGGTTTCTTTAGATTAATTCTGGAGCTTTTGAAAACAGATTATTGAAAAACTAATCTACTGATGAGTACTTTTGAAAACAGCTTATGTAAATAATTCACAGTTGGGAATTAGGATTAGTAGATGCCCTCACTATCACAACTGTCTATTCATGGAGGATGAATAGGTGACCCCACTGTGTATTGTTTCTGGACCTGCCCAGGAAAGGTGAACTTTTGACCTTGCATTTCAAGTTTGTGAAATGTATGAAATTTTGTTTTTTCTGCAGATTGATTTCTTGTCACTTGTTGATGTCCGAATTGTCAAGCTTGGTATATCACATTCCGCAAAAGCAGTAACCAGTAATGTTAATAACGGTTCCACGGCCAACGAAGCTTCCACATCCACAGTGGTGCCCTTCAATAATGATAAACAGACAGATGTCCCCACCCCAGGTACTTATGATTGGTTACTGAAATGGTTTAGTTTTGGTTTTCTATTCAGTGGAATGTCCTGAAAACTGTGCATATTCTTGACTGCAGGAAAAGAAGGTAATGAGTGGGATGAAATCAGCCAAGCTCTAAGTGCAAAGAAAGAAGAGCTGATTCGGGAGAATGGTTGGAGTAAGGAGGGTTCTGGAAAGGGCTCATGGTCTTATAGAGCCTTGAGAAGCAGTGCACTTGGCCCGACAATGGCTATTCTAAGAGCAAGGAACGATATATAAGAATGAGTTGTAACCTCGTGTGGGTGGATGAACATGTTATGAACTTTTACAGAAAGAGAAGAATCTCCCAACTCTTCGAGCTCTGTTCAACATAAGAAGCTTTTGAGCTCGAGCTTTTGTATGGGGGCTGGAACCTGAGTTTGCTTCTTGGTTACTCTGCTTTATATTGAGGAAAAAATAGCAAATTTGTTTATACTGTTGGTTAATCATGTTAGTTTTTTATTGGGTTCCAAATATCAAGGTTTGGCATTCTCTGTTTCTCTTTCTCTGTTGGGACTTTTGGCCTAAGGGGAAGATTCGCCAGAAAATGGTTTCTTTAATATTAGGGTATCTTAGCTTAATTTCCATCCCATTCTACGCTGTGCTTGTCCACCTGCTGTATAGAGGTCAACATACCTGGCATTGTTCTAAATTTAAAAAAAAAAAAAAACAAACTTCTGATGAGAGACAAACTTTTAAAATTTAGCTTAGGAATTCATTCACCAATCATTTTACAACCACAAACACTTACATAAACATTTATACAAATTCGCTCACATTCTCAATGAGGCCTAAACACATTACACCTCCAATGTGTGTGGAACTCATCAAAAGGTGTGAGTGTGTGTAAAGTGTTTGTGTGAATGTGTGTGGTTATAAAGTCCCCTTTTTTCCTCTTGTTCTCTTCTCTCTCTAGAACCTCTCTTGCTTAGGGTTTCAGGGGCTGCAAGAGGGGGGGGGGGGGGGGGGGGGGGGGGGGGGCGCTGAGATCTATGAGTCTCCCCCCCTCTCCGTGAGGTTTTCTTCTCCTTTTTTAGGTTTTCCTCTCATTTTCCTCTTGTTTTTGTGTTCTTTTCTTCCACCACAGAACCCTCCGATCCCAACCCAGTTCTGCCGCCGCCTCCACCAGATGCCGCCGAACCACCACTATAACCTCACCCTCCGACGCCTTCATCACCTCCCCCAGATCCGTTCGCTAGGGGCTCTGACAGCTCTCCACCTGCTGCGCCTTCTCCGCCTCGCCCAGTCCCGTCATTGTCCACCGCCGCGCCGCCTCACCCAACACGGCCACCGATTCCCGTTGCGCTGCCGTTCCCCTCTTCCTCCATCAGTTACCCTCTCCCAGGCCGCCGTGGATCGCCTCTCACCTCCCGCCAATCACTGACCTGTTATTCGTAAGCCTCCTCGCTCCTCCTCGCGCTACTACAAATCGGGGCCTTTTGCCGCCCTCGGAATCCTATGGATTCCGCCGGCGAGATTTGTAGTTGGTGTTTGGCGTTGCTCCAGTGGCCCTCGGGCTTTTAGCTGTTTTTCAATTTTATTTGTATTAACAGGTTGTGTACTGATTTGGTGGTGTTTGTTGGTCCCTGCGCGGACCGTTCGCTCCCCGCCAAGGGCTTGGTTTTCTGTATTTCTGAGATACCTATCCAGTCCTCATGGATAACCCATCTGTTGAGGTTTCAACCCAACTTAGGGCTCCGGACTTGGTTCCTGTTTCAGCCTTTGGGCTGTTTTTCTGTTTCAATGAAAGCCTTTGAGGCATAGTTTTTCGGATAAAAAAAAATAAAAATGTGTGTGGTTATATAATAATTGATTGATTCGCTCACTTCCAAGGTGTTTCAAATTCGTAACTTCTCATGTGCTACTGCCTATTGCATATAGGACTTTTCCCATCTTTAATTGGCCTGGATACTCTAAGTTGAGAGAGAGAGAGAGAGAGAGAGAGAGAGAGAGAGATGAACTTTAACCTTCCAGAGACTTTTAGTTGGGGAATATGAGACTCGATATTAAATAAAAAAAAAAACAAATCAGACTTGATAAAATGTAATTCCATACTTTCAATGAACAACTCATAACATAAATGAAAAAACGCAACTTCCCCACCAAATTCAAACCCAGCAAGGAAAAGAAAAGAACTTGAAGCAAGTTTCCTTCATACACAAGTGGAGCGGTTGCCAAATGGCAGGTACCATGTAATCCATGCACTTGACAGAGGTGCTAACCTCATTAACTACATCTAACAATGTTACTCTCACCGAGCACAAAGTTCCCTTCATACAATTCAACTGAAAGTACTGAAAATCGCAAACATTGGCCATGAAAAGCAACACCTTCGGTGTTGTATTTAGCAAAAGCTATATCAACAATAAGGTTTGCTAGATTTACAACAAGATTAAAAGAAAATCGATTGCATATAATTATTCATCCAACTGCAATTATTCGCTTATATACTCACTCCTATATGCATATAGAGAAGGCTAGTCTTCTGTACATGATTTGCCATAAACTCAGTGGCATACATCACACAATCAGAGTAGAAGCACTTCTACTGCCTGGGATGCCAATTTGTATGAAAAAATCTGCAACAGATCACTGACCATAACCTATTAATCTGGATGTTTCTGGAGGGTTTGAATCATCTTTCTATCCCTTGTGAAATGAGAACCAGTTCAAATGATTTAGGAGCTGCTCCGGCTCCTCACCTTCTCTCACGATCTGCACAATCCGTGGAAAATCAGATAAGAAAGTTAGTCCATTACATTTAACAGAACGAACAAAACAGAAGTGCAACTAGCACCCTTCTGCAATTTGTAGATCATGAAGTTTTGGTAGGAGTTGGTTTTGCTACAAGCCAATTGGGTTTTGAAAAAGGTGACTGGTTCTAGGACCTAACGGGTGTTTGGTAGTGGACTTGAACTGAAATCATGGTTCAACAGAGGCATTTTGATATACGAACGAATCACCATAGGTTTTGCAAACAGCATTTTCGGATTGGGTGTGTAAATAATCAAAAGACAAGCTCATGTTCACAAGGCAGTACATAATGAGATAAAGATGTCGATCATAAACAGAACTGTAACTTCCAATTCCAAGTAAATAAATCAGAGAAAATAAATCGGTCTAGTAGGCGATTTATTTCAGAAAGATCCTCTACTTTTTCTCAACGCAAAACATTTGTCCAGTGGCTGCTATCCAGACAGTATACATCATATGTGCAGTCAATTTCACAACAAAACCAGAAATCCAGGAATCAATATTGACATGTTTGAAGCCATGCTAAGCAAAAGGACGCAAAGATTATTGAAAAACTAAAGAGGCAATATACCTGCACGGAGGAATTCAACGGCAAACCCATCTGTTTAAGAAAGTTGCAGCCAACCATATCCCACTGGATATGACTATTTTCGCTTCCCTCATCACTACTGATCAGTTGATGCTTCCCGTCTCCGCAAGAAAATTGACGCCCCAGCCATATGTACAAAACATTAGCATTTTTTGTCCCCGAGCTTCCATCTGAGTCGTATGTTAGATACACAGATGTAGAATCTAGGTTATTAAAGGGGTGCATCTCTACTTTATCCAAAGTAGGCCACTGATAAAGAACCAAGTTGGTTACTTCCGCTTCTGTAACACTACTTCTTGCATCACTTGATGGAAGATCAAATGTATCATATTCTCTCCTTTCAATATCACACTGTAATTCATTGTGAGGAACATCTACCATTTCAGCATCGAAAAATCTTTCTTGCTCACTCTGGTTGCACTCGACATCCCTCATCACGCTATCCTCTGAATCAGGTAGAGAAAACGAATATGATCTTGTTAGGCGCTGTGGAACTTGAGACGTCTCATCAACTGAAGGAAGCCTCATGCGCGGCGGAGGATTACTCCCCCTGCGCTCAGCAATAGAGAGGGTAGTTCCCTTGCACGGAAAACAAGCGTTTGACTCCGTCAGTACATGGTTACCAGAAAATGCTTTTTCCCAATAATGAGAAGTTCTTTTACAAAGATAACAAACATTTTCCCCCAAGGAAGCATCATTTTTGCGGTAAGGATTTGGAGATTCTAACCCAGACGGTGAAGACTGAGATGATAAATATGACAAGTCGGACCAGTTAGAAGAAGAGGGTGAGAAAGTAAACGAACTGGAGAAATCAGATGTTGAAGGGGAGAGTGAAGGGGATTTGGAACCGAACTTTGGGCTACTTCCGAGAAAAGAAGAAAAAGAATAACTACAACTGGGTGTCGGTGACGATAAAGGATCAGTGAGAGGATCAGAGAGGCTGCCAGTTGGAGAACCAAAGAAGAGATCCGGTGAACCAGATTTACAGCTCGAAGGCAATGGAGAATCAGGGTAGTCTGATCCATGACTTGATGTAGTGGCGTCACAGCTCAATTTAGATGACCTTATAAGTTCTTTCAAATTCCCCGTGGCAAACTTCTTTCTCAATATGCCCCAGCCATTTTCTCTAGCCGGAAGACAAGTTTCGGATCTAGTTCCAGACAGTGGAAAAGGTGGAACAATCCCACCAGAAAGCGCCTTATGGTACATTTCAAAGTCCTTATCATAAAGATCAACCTTCCTTTCGCCATCAAACACAGAACCATTTTCACCGCTACCATCAGCTAAGAGTTCTTTGTTCACAATAGACTCCCAAAATTCAGATGGCTCTTTTCCTTCTTCGATGGTCACAACTGGTCCCTGTGCCATTTCGTATCTGATTACCTGAAAGGCAGCTTCCCTTGCAATATCCGACATCACTGAGACACAATACTTCCCAATCCACACATACACGGCCGAAGGAACATGAATAATGAACGCTCCCCTAGAATCAAGGCCTTCAGCACCTGTCTGATTCAACATTTTTGGCACAAGATGAAGGGGATCGTACGCGGAGTGAGGTGCCATACGATACATCCGCAACACCGAATTCGGGCTCGCCAGAAAGGCCAATGTTCGATTCTGGCATAGTAACAGCTGGCAAGCAAAACCCATGTTGGGATTCGTCACCCCACGTGCCGCCTTCACATATTGGAAAGCATCTTCAAATGTTTGCTTCTTCCTCCACATGAGGTATGCAATAACCAAAGAGGTCGATCGTGACACCCCTTGGCAACAATGGACAAGCACTCGCCCATTTTGTTCTCGAACATCCTCAAAGTAATCGAAAACATCGTAGAGTATACTCGTGATATCCTCAGACGGGCTATCATGCAGCCAAAGGGTCTTATATACAAGCTCATTCTTAAAATATTCAGGACAAACGAAACCAACGCAATTCAACACATGGGTAATCCCATTCTCGCGAAGAACTTCCCGGTTCTTTGCAACCGCATCGCTCCCTAAATAAATATGATCCGTGATTCTTGAACACTCCTTGTCGAAAAAGGCAAGCTTGTCTTTTTTGCATTCGAATTCTCTTTCGGGTTGTTCTGAGTCCAGGTTCAGAGTTTGTTTAATTGACCCTTTTGCCCCGGGGGTAGGGGCTTGAGGCCATATGCCAAGATCATCAGAGCCTGCCTTTGGCCAGTCCTCAAGGTTCTTCTGGGATATCCAAAGGGGTTGTAGAGGTGGAAGACACAACCTGGACTTATTGTTCGGTTTCGGCCGAGGACTAGGGGTTCTAGGTGACCTGTCAGTCCACGAAACCGACCGTAAATATGATTTCCGATTAGCACCACCACCACCACCACCACCACCGGCAGCGGATGGCCGGCCGTTGTCTTGTTCTTGCCCTAACATCTCCCAATCGTTGTCAAGTTCTAAAAATACAAAGAAAGCTAATTGGAGATACTTCTAGGAAAGGGGCAAAGTAACAATCAAGATTAGGGTTTTGAAAATAAGTAACCCAACATTCAGAATTCCAATTTGTCCGTGCCTTTTTTTTCTCAACTAAAACCTTTGACCATCTTCCTCCACATACGCAAGGACCATGTCTCTCTCTCTCTCTCTCTACATATGTTTCTAGAGAGAGGAGGAGTAGAAGAAATCAAACACAAATACGACCAAGTAAAACCTAAAGAAAGCTGCCAATAAGAATAACATAGAGAGAGTAGAGCGCATAGAAAAAGACTTACTTGAACAAGTGGATCGGTCTTTGGGGATTTGCAGCCGACATTGAATACCCTAGAAGATGGGAATCAAGACCCATTCAAAGATTGTGGAGAGAGAGAGAGAGAGAGAGAGAGAGAGAGAGAGAGAGAGAGAGAGAGAGTTTGAAGGAACAAGTCAGGTAGACCAGAAACAGAAAGCAAGAAGCTGTAGAAGGAAGAAGAGGTGGTTGGAGGGGTGGGCAGTTTTGGACCCAAACAGAATCAGTCAAACTGCCACGTCATAGTGCTTGCCCTTAAAGCACGCATGTCAAGTCTTGTGATGTCATTAAAATTCTTGTTGAATGGGAATTGAAACCTGTACGTGAAAGGGGTGTGGTTGAGGTGATGTGTCTTAGCATTTTTATTGAATTTAGCAAAAATAAAAATAAGAAAATGGAAGTTTGGCATGTTTAGTAGTACCCTCCGTCCCATTTTCTTTGTCTTTTTTTGATATTCGTGTCAGTTTTCAAAAATATGCAATATGGATCTTGTTTGATAGTTCTCGATTAGGTCTATAATACAAAAGTTTTCAAAATTATGAAAAATATTATAGATTGAGATATATAAGTGTTTAAAGAACGGCACGAATAACGAAAATAAACAACCAAAATGAGACCGAGAGGATAGTTGTTTTTAGAAAGTGGACACTTATGGGTCTGCATCGCTCCCTCAGTAAATATGATCCCTAAGTAAATATGATCCGTGATTCTTGAACACTCCTTGTCGAAAAAAAAAAAAGCGCTGTGGTTACACTGTTTGTACACTGGATTGTGTTAGACCTAGAAGTTTATCGAAGCCGCTCAATTTATTTAAACTATGTTTTTAATAGTTTCTGTAACAAAAACTCATTCGGATATTGATAAAAACTTGATCTATTTTTTGTCCCTAAATTTGCTAGGACAATAGTTGAATGAACTTGTCTTTTCCAAATGAGATGATTTTTTTCACAGAGACTCAAAATAATATTTTAAGCAAATTAAACGGCTCCAATCAATATTATAGAATCTCAAAATGGGTCCCACGCAATACGGCGTGAACCAAATGGTGTACCCCTAATCAGGCTCAGTTAGCATCTCTCTCCCTCTCTCTTCTTTTTTTTCCAGCACAGTTAGCAAACCCTTTGTCCAAGTGCACCTCATCGTTTTCGTTTCCATCACGTCTACGTTGAATGACAAAATTGTCCTTCGTATATGCTTTTTTCCACTCATGAAAAGGGTAATATTGTAATTGCACAGAAACTTGAACCCAAACAAAAAGAGAACCGCATGTGGATAACATGAGAGTGTAAAAATCAAACTCGCGACTAAAGTTCGATATTGTCATTACTAGGATGAAGATTTTTTTTTGTTCAAATGGGAGTATAAAAATTTGCACACGGATGACTCCACATACTTCTTCAAAGGGTGCATTATGTCGACACCACATATTTATCTGTAAAGAATTTCACTGCAAATGCGTTAGGACCAGAACTTAAGTCATAAGATGTGCTCAATCTCAAGAAGTCGACATTGCTGAAGAGTACATTTGCCCACTTACTGACAATAAAAATTTGAATCCAAGCATTGAATGATTCAATCAGGATCGGCGCAAAGTATTTGAGGGTCCTAGGCCAAATGGTTGAGTGGGGCTATACATATATTTTCAATTAAAAAACAATAACAAAAATATTTATCTATATAAATGTTTTAGTTCACATTTAACATGGTAAATGCTTTGGCTTCAATGTATCCTCTTGACACAAGTTTGAAACATAGTAGCACCAAAAATAGTAACAAATAAGCACCTAAAACAAAAATTTACTCTACTGGGATTTAAACTCAGGCGCTTTCTACAGAATAGAATGCGTTTTACCACTAAATCACCAATAGAACTTCTTCTATATTGTGGGCAAAAATATATATACTTGTCATGGAGGGGGCCCTATCATTGGCTCAAAATTTAGAGGCCTGCGCCTCTAGGGCTGGCCCTGAATTCAATGCTTAAATTAAAATTTTTATTGTCAGTACTTAAAAAATAAGAATCTTTCCTATTGAATTGAATTGGTTAGTGTTGGAGGAAGAAATATATTGCTAACAAGTTAACAGGAAAAACTATTGACAGTTGATTAAAAAGAACTTATTAACAAGCAAAAGGGAGAGCTAGGACTTATGAAAAGGGAAAAAAGGGAGGGCTAGGAGAGAACAATTTTATTCACCCTCGTTTTGTTCATCCTTGCAAGGGTATGCTCATTCCATGTCTCACTTTTCTAATTTAAACCGTTCAATTTTTCCAGATTCATTTTATAGGATCTATAGACAAAATTCAACTCAATCAAATATCAACAAGTGCTTCATCTATGAGTTTATTTATTTTCTTTAAATTTTTTGACTTATTGAACTTTTAGATCAAACGCTTACCAATCTTTTATTAAGATAACTTTTTGCATAATCTCCTAACAAATGAATTTATACAACACGAACGGCTTTGATTATGATAATAAAATATGGAATGAGCATACCCTCGCAAGGGTGAACAAACCCTTATTCCTCATACGGTCATGCCTCATCCAAACTCTTATTCTTAAATTCCACTCTATACCCACAATTCTAATTGGACCCTGAATTTTGGTAAACATCGTAAATAGCAACGGTCAGAAAATCAGTATTTATTGGTACCAGTAGAGATATGGACGAATTATATTTTGTTTTTAAAAATAATACACGAATATAATTCTCAACTTTAGGTCATTGTTGTACAAGTAAAACACAAGTTTTTTTTTTTTTGTCAATATCATATTAGTCTTGTTTTTTGCAAAGATATTCTTCTTTATAAAGTGTAGGAGATGAAGCACACGAATGATCATTATAAGCTTTGGTGGCACCAAGAAAGTGAAAGTTTTGTTCAACCTTACATTGTGGAAAAAGATATAGCCGATCGACTAGGATATTTGATGTTGTTGTCCCAAGCCAGTCTCAAAGAAAAAAGTACTCACGATTATGTATATGCTCCAATAGCTATTAGCAATACTTCTATTCGAAATACTCATTTATCATTACGTGCATGAGATCATCTACACGAGTGTGTGACGCTTAATAATTCTTGGTGTTTCTCGCAAAACAATTAAATAATTGGGATCGGCTGCAAAAAGCCATGGTTAGGTTTATGACAATTTGCTATTTTTAGGCTTAATTACATGGACATCCCTGAACGATGACATAGGGTAGCTTTGGAAATGGTGTTACGAATCAAATCCTTAAACACAACTTGCAATTTGCAAATGATCGTTTCATCCATGTTTTAAATTAAGCATTGAACTAGATTTTTAAGGTTTAGTAAACAATTATAAGATTACCAATTTGACCTTGGAATTGATTGGAGAGTGGGGGCAACATGCTACTCTCAGTTTAGATATATACACTTCAAGATTTGTTTCGCTCTCTTCATATCACTTTTTCCATCAATTTGATCTCACTTCTCTCTATAAGTTTTTGAATCCAAACAAACAGTCATAAAAATGGAAAAAATAATGTGACGTGATCTTACAGGCAAAAGAGACACCGTTGGCCAAGCGTGTGATGAAGAAAGACCTATTGCTTGTATCCATAATGTCCATACTTATGCATGTAACTGCCCCAAGAAGCAGTTTAATTGCGAATGAGGGTTAAAGCAGTCACATGTCGGCCAATCCTCGTCGATAAATTTGATTATTATTTTTAAAAATTGACCGATAGAAAGGGTGAAAGTGGTACCGTACCATATTATAGGGGGCTATTTATGTGCTTTTAAAGTTTAGGAGGATAATAAGTTGATTATTGAGATGTAATTGATGGGGTTGTCCAAGTAACCAAGCATATTCTTTTGTTTGAATAAATTGGCACTGATGTTGATCGTAGACCATAGTTGAATTTTGACCAACTCAGCCACTGATAAAACAACCAAAATTGCGGCTTGAAAGTTTCAAAACAAAATTGATTCAAATCAAAAAAATTGCGAGGCAGTCCTTTTCATTGTGGCAACATTTTCCACAGTCGCACCAATTTTATTTTCAACTACACTATTTAAGTCCAGTTGCATAATGGAATCGACTTTTTAGTAGTTTGCCGAGCACTGCACGGAGTTAGTAATTTTTTTGAACGCATATATTGTTATCCTATATGCACGGAGTTAGTGATTCTAGGCTGGTCCTAATATTAGATTTTATAGCCCACCAAGTCCTATGGGGTAAAAGTGTAATGTTCACTAAGTCCTATGTGTGTGATTTTACTTCTTTATCTCACTTTAAATAATAACAAATAAACACAACCCATCATTTAGGGTTTCAAGTGAATGCAAACCACCTCTCTCTCTCTCTCTCTCTCTCTCTCTCCCCCCAGTCAGCCCCGCCACCACCAACCACTCCTCTGCCGGTCTCAACCCCACCACCAGCCACTCCTCTGCCGGTCTTAGCTCCACCGCCAGCTACTCGTCCTTCGGCCGTTCCACCCCAGCCACCTCCATGGACGTCGATGCCTTCGCCGCCGCCTCCATGGACGT
This sequence comes from Rhododendron mucronatum var. ripense, assembly GCA_019656295.1. NCBI lineage: Eukaryota > Viridiplantae > Streptophyta > Magnoliopsida > Ericales > Ericaceae > Rhododendron > Rhododendron mucronatum. The sequence continues at coordinate 999,995 of BPLT01000075.1, read as the reverse complement.
TGATGCCTCCGCTGCCTCCGTCTGGAACTGCAATCGCCGTTCTTGCCACGGTTAATTAACACTGTTAATTGTGGTGTAAATTTATATGAAAATTAACATTGTTAATTATAAATTTGGACAGAATTTAACACTGTTAATTATAAATTTAGACAGAATTTAACACTGTTAATCGTGGCGGTGGTGGTGGCGGTGGTGGAGTGGTGGTATAGGAGATTATATAAGCCAATTGTTAATTAACACTGTTAATTGTGGTGGTGGTGGCAGCGGCGGTGTGATAGTGGTGATTATGGCGGCGATGGTGGTGGCAGCGTCGTAGTGATGGTGTTGGTGACGGTGGAGTGGTGGTGGTGGTGGTGGTAGCGGTGGTGATGGCGGTATAGGAGGTTGTATGAGTCGACTGTTAATTTAGAGGCAAAAATTAACACTGTTAATTGTTGTTGTGGTGGTTGTGGTGGCGACGTGGTGGCGGTGTGGTAGTGGTGGTGGTAGTGATGGTAGTGGCGGTGGCGGCGGCGTGATGGTGTGGGTGGTGGCGGCGGCGGTGGTGTTGGTGGCATGGTGGCGGCGGTGGTGGCGACACGGTGGCGTGGTGGCGGCGGTGTGGTGGCAGTGTGGTGGTGGCGACGTGGTGGGGGTGGCATGGTGGTGGTGGTGGTGGTGATGGTGGCAGCGTGGTGGAGGTGGTGGTAGTGGTTGGATCGTCTTTCTCCAATAGTTTTTTTTACAAGGGGTATTTTTGTGAACAAAATAATAAAGAGAACTTACTGGACTATAGGTTCTTGGGCAGGACCTTGTAAGCCACTCTTCACTCGGATAGGACCGGCCAGGAAGTTTTTTCTTCCATTGAGAGAGGGGCAGAAATGGAGGAATCGGAAGCTATGAGACTTGCTATCGAGGAGCAGCAGAAACAACTCGACGAGCAGAGGAAAGCTCTCGAGGAACGGACCAAAGCCTTAAAAGAACGTTTTGTGACATAATTAGTGCAGCAGCATATAGCCGTAGAGATTATTCAGTGTATTATGTTCAACTAGGCTATATGTTCATATTCTTGTTGGGTCCGTAGTGCTCCCATGAATTTGGTAACACAATGTCTCTTCCTGCGTACGGATACTCGAATATCGTACAGGGTTCAATCGAAACTCTTCCAAATACCAATTTTATTTGATCGAGATGGTAAAAAAACGGTCCGACAGATCTTGTCGAATTCATCCAAAATGAATGGCCACCATAGAGACAACAACTCGTTCAAAATAAATGGCAGTCAGTCAGTCCCAATCTATCAAAGAAACAAAGCATATGCGATGGTAGTCAAGGTTGGTGGGCAAGCAAGGCCCTATAAGAAAAGTCTTTTTGATGGTGTCATTGCATGAGAAGAAAAATATGTATAGTCATGTCTATTTGGTCGAACCCATCACAATCACTCAGCACACACAGTGTGAGCTAAAGGTAACTCTGTTTCCATCAATTCCATTCTACATGTTTACAAAGAAGAGTTCCACTGACTCCTAACACCACACACACGTGGCAAGACCTTAGCTTATGTTTCGGCATACGTTCGGTAAATTTCCTACAAATAGTAGATTAGTAGAGTGTGGTGTGATGAGATAATACTCCCTGATAAATGTGACGTGGCACCATACTTGCACTTCCATTTCTGTAACTGAAAAAAAGGAGCTCCACTTGAATCTCATCAACAAAGAAGTCAAAGGTCATTGCTTACCGCCTGAAAGAAAAATCTCATTCAATTAGGTAGAAATCATCACTTGGGTATGGAGTATGAGCCTGTGACTGTGTGTTCAATTATGTAATATTGTGTCGTCGATAATGTGCCTGCCTTGGCCATTGCTAATTTTCGCTTGACCGTTTGGGTACGTAGCGGAGTAGCAGTCCCGGTATGTCACAACATCAGAGTAAGTTTTTGACGGATCAAATGGTTACTTCCAATTAAAGTGGCCCAAAATGAGTTGTCAAATTTGTCTTTACATACCATTTTAGTGCCAAAAAACAGAAGGGTTGATTGGATTTTCTCTCCAAAATTTCACTATAGTTCCTACAACTGCTATGGTGATTGGTGACTATTATCTCATTACGTTTAAGGTACGCGCAAACTGACTTCGAACATCCATTTATAAAGAATAATAGCGCCCTTTCGTCTCTTTGGCAATATAAAGAATAATATCGCCCTTCCGTCTCTCTGACGACGTTTGTGAGACTGACTGAATACGACATGTGAGCATGACATTTCTCTACCCTCATTAACACCCTTTACAATTCTACCATAGTCCCATTCTAGTCGTTTTCAATTTCACGAGAATCTCACTTTGGTCCCTTGAAGTCTAATTTTTCCATCACAACGTAATATGAGGCACAAATTCCAATTCCTAGTTACCTCGCCACCTCTAGGGGGATGAAATGCTAACATTTCAACTCGACTTAAATTTTAAAGAGATTGACTGTAACAATTCCATGTTGAGGAGAAGGATATTTGGGATTAAAAAAACGCAACGAGATTTGAGAATATCTTCTTTAAGCTTGGCTTGTTTACTAGACAAACAAATCTCAAATAAGTTTTAATCAAGCTGATCTTGAGTACCTTAAATTTTTTAATCATCACATCAAATAAGCCGAACAACAACTTGTTCAAGCTTGGTTTTATAATTTTTAAGGGTGTCAACTGTAGATCATACCATATATATAAAAAGAAGAACTAAAATCACAAAACGACAAAACAAAATACAAGAAAAGACGTTCAACTCCGATGTCAAACCCAACACTTCGCTCGTGGAGGTGGATGGAGGATTGCTACAAGATCATGTTCCCTCCACAGTATCATCACTGAATCTGCATCTTGACACCTTCACCTTCGCCGTTGGAGAGCTAAGGAAACCAATGCCCGAACAACCTGATTCAAGAGCCAGACCCAGATCTAGAACTCGAGATTTGGGTCTCCGTATTCTAAAAATGAACGGGGAGAGCGAGAGATCTCCTCTCCCTGAGGAAAGAGAGTCTCAATCCTCTCGCAATCTCAGAGGTAATAGAGGAGAGGATAGAGCCCGAATTAGCAGGGGATTGATAGAGGAGAAAGAAGGAAGAGATCGGTAAAAAGAGTGGAATCCCACCACACAAAGTCTCTCTCTTTCTCTCAAATTCTATCGAGCTTGGTTTGAAATTTTAATGAGCTTCAAAAATATTCAAACTTGATTTGTTTCTATAACAATCCAATGTCAAACCAGCGAATACGAGCTTAAACTCATGTGAATTAGTTCGTTTATCAGCGAAGTCCCAATATGGTTACGAAGCTTTTTGTCGATAAAAAAAGAGCGAAACGAAGTTTAGAAACAACTTTATAAAATGGGCCTCAACGCATCCTGGGGCCAGAACAGAAAAAAATCTAGAACCAGATTCCCAGACTCAAGCCCATTACACTCGAAGGGGACGTTTAGAGGGTTCGGACTTGGATTAGGGGCCCAAGTACATCAACGACTCTCTCTCTCTCTCTCTCTCTCTCTCTCCCCTCGCAGTCGCCCGACGAATCCTCCGTTGCCGAATGCAAGGTTCTCTCTTTCTGTCTCCGTTCAATTCACTCTACTGTTTTACTCAACCTTATAGCTTCCTTTACGCCATTGGCATTCTAATTTCCACACACCCATATGCATGTTGATCAAGAACCCAATTTTGCAAACACACAAAAAAATCGATGCTATGCATTCGATTCTTGAGACACCCATTTTGATATGTATAGAGCTCTTGGCTATTCTCGACTAATGTACCGCGCTCGCATATCTAACTACGTCAAAACCGGCCTCATTGATCAAGCCGTCCAAGTGTTCGACGAAATGACTCAAACAGACTGCAGAGTGTTCAGCATTGACTACAACCGTTTTATTGGCGTTTTAGTTCACCATTCCCGCTTTGATTTGGCTGAAAAGTATTATAATAAGATGGTCTCAGATGGGTGTTCTTTAACCTCTTTTACATATTCAAGATTCATTGTTGGGTTGTGTGAAGTTAAAGATTTACAATTCGTTGAGAAACTTTTGGATGACATGGGTAAACTCGGGGAAATCCCGGATATTTGGGCCTTCAATGTATATTTGGATCGGTTGTGCGCCGAGGGTTTGGTGGACAAGGCTTTGGAGGTGTCTTGGGTGATGGCTGAGAAGGGGAGAGAGCCTGATGTTGTGAGTTATACTATTGTTATTAGTGGGTTGTGTAGGGCTAGAAGATATGAGAACGCTGTCGAGCTTTGGCATTTGATGGTTGAGAAGGGCGTTAGACCTGATTGTAAAGCATGTAGGGCGATTGTTTTGGGTTTGTGTGATGGTGGGAAAGTGGATTTAGCTTATGAGCTTACCGTGGGGGCAATGAAGGGTGAGGTTGAGTTTAACACGTCAATTTATAATGCGCTTATTCATGGGTTTTGTCAATCTGGTCGGATTGACAAAGCTCAAGCAATTAAGACGTTTATGAGCCAGAATGGGTGCGAACCGGATTTAGTTACATATAATATTTTGTTGAACTATTGTTGCAATGAGCTTATGTTTGATGAGGCAGAGAAGTTAATGGAGAAAATGAAGAAGAGTGGAAAGGAACCTGATGGGTATAGCTACAACCAACTTCTTAAAGGCCTTTGCAAAATCAATAGGTTGGATAAGGCCTACTTGTTGATGCTGAAGATGGAGGCAAAAGGGTTGGTTGACGTTGTATCTTTTAACACAATTATTAAATCACTCTGCAAGGCTGGCCACATTAAAAGAGCTTATAAGCTGTTTGAGGAGATGGGCCAAAAGGGTATAGCCCCAGATGTGGTGACGTTTACAATACTTATAGAAGGTTTTCTGAGAGAAGGTAGTCCAAATTTGGCCAAGAAGCTGCTAGATCAGATGAGTGGGATGGGCCTGTCACTTGATCGAATATTGTACACTACAATTGTCGACCATCTGTGTAAGACTGGGAGAATAGGGTTGGCTTACAGCATTTTCTGTGACATGGTAGAGCAGGGAGTCACCCCTGATGTAGTTTCCTATAATGCATTGATAAATGGACTTTGCAAGACTTTTAGAGTAAGTGAAGCTATGCTTCTGTATGACGAGATGCTAACAAAAGGATGCCATCCGGATGAGGTGACATTCAAATTGATCATTGGAGGCCTTTTACAAGAGAAAAAGCTTTCGGCGGCGTGTACAGTCTGGGATCAAATGATGCAGAAGGGCTTCACTCTTGACAGAGATGTTTCTGAGATTCTTATAAAAGCTATCCACTCAACAGATTCCTCTTGCACGAATATCAGAAATGGTTAGTATCTTTGTAGTTCTATCTCTTCATGCTTTATAGAGCTGTTAATGTTTTCATGCATGCTTGTGCTCGTTGCAATGCCAAGTCATGCACGCTGAAAAACTGAGAGAAAGAAAGAAGAGAAAGTTCTAAAAGAAGTCACCGATAGATGTGATATGGACCACTGTTCTCATTTCGTAGTACAATTCCGTTTGGATGAATTGCGAACTTTTAAAAAATTCATGGTCCTATGCATTAAGAGATGGGTCATCAGGTGTTTGAGATGGTTTGCAGATGTATTCTAGCATGCAGAAATTCATATATGGCTTTTGCGTCAAATACTTTTCGTAGCCACATAACTAAACATGCCATGTAGAACTAACCAATGAACTAACAAGTAACAATGTATTTTTTGGGTACAAAACTTTTCAGGTTGAACTTTACGAGTCTTGGTGCATTTCTGTTACACTTCAACAAAAGCTGCTCAGGCAGTAGTCAAAGGTTGGATACTCACTGCTGATATGCCTCCGCAAACAGAACAACTCGTGATGAGTCCAAGCGTGAAGTCCTGTTGCAAAGGTAGGGCAATCACATGCGTCAAGTTCTATTTTGTTTTTTTTCCTTCCCTTCTGTTAAATAATTTCTTTGTTGTCAAGCAGAGTAGAGAAGAGCAAGAGAAATGCTCTCTTACGATTCTGAAGGGATACTGATAGCAAAATGAAGCAGAGACCTTCATAAATGTAACCCGCAGGGATACTGTTGTATTTGGTTGAAGACAGAACATATTACTCAACAATGGAGGTAATTTCCTAGAGCGAGAGCTGAAACAGCTATCCAATGGTGGTATCAAGCCAACTGATAAACTGTAACTTTCAAAGCAAATTCTCGATTGGGGCCACAACTATATTCAATAGGTGATTTAAGAAGGGCTAAAGCTGCAAATGGCTGTTGATCCTGATATGCTGATAGATAATTTCTTTATTTTTTTACATTGAGCTAGGAGTAGTGAGCCCCTACAAGAGCTGGCCGCTGCCTTCTTTTTTCCCCTTCCGGGCTAGTTCTTAATTTCCTTGAGATAGGAAGTCTATTTCTGTGTTTTAGTTATTCTTTGGGTTTGACATTGATTAGGTCAAATTGCACATTTATGTTGTATTTTAGGTCCCCATAAGGCGATGAGCTTATTTTTGTGGGTAGGCACCATGTCTGCATGAGTCCCTCTCTTTAACTTCATCACGTTAAAAAAAACACGTTCGAGCAATTCTTTTACATTCACCATTTTCACTTCATTACGTTAAAAAAACCTTCGAATTCCTGTGACCCATCACTGCAAGACAAACCCATAAATTTTAAACTTCGTCTGCGACAACTGCAGCCTCGATCCATATCCCCAGCCACAGCAAGAATCCACACTTCGATTTCCAGCCACAGCAACAATGCCCGCAACGAAACCGTTAAGGAAACTGTGGATTTTTGTAGAATATGCAGTACTCCTTGGGGTAAAAACACCCTAAATTACTTGCAACGTTGAAGCACAAGATGTGAGGAATCAAACAAAATACAATTCTCCATACCAACTGCAACAAACTATATATTCACAACACCAGTAACTCTGAGTTGTTAAATGAATGTTGCTCACATTTTTTACAATCTCTATTATAAAACAGAAAGGTATGTGAACAAATTGTTAGAACGGCTTAGATTCATTTGATCCAAAAGTTATAGTACATCCTCCCACTCTCCGATTAAGTGTCCATAGGTTTCACCTAAATCACACAACTGTCATCCCCTTCCAACAGGGATGCGTAGTGTCGTAGATACGGACTAGCACTAGTACAAGTATACAATATTGCGGGAAAACAGTTGAATCCAGAATTTCCATGTCCAAAGAGCAAAACTGCTGCAACAGCATATATGGTACAAAACTCGAACGAGAAGATTTCTTCTCCCAGCATTGGATAATTTACACAAGTGGAATGATAATCATCACACTCGTTAATAAGCCAAACCAAACCAAACCAAACCAAATCATCCCACTCCACGCACCAAGGATCTGAAAACACACGTCCCCAGTATAGGTAAAGCATCCAAGCATATTCTCCTTAATATCTCCGCAGATATTCTCTGGTAAAGAAAGGGTGCCTCAGGGCTTCATGAGCTGTCATTCTCATGGAAGGGTCATATCTAAGGAGACCTTGCAAGAGGTCTATGAGATCTCCAGCGGAATGATCAACGTGATGCATTACTAGATTCTGCCAACGGCAATTAACAAAATTATTTTCAAGAAACAGAAAGGCAATATGTGTATTATGTACATACATGATCAGATATAGCAATCACCTGAAGACGAGGTAGCTTCGTGACAGCTTTAATGCTATCCCTGGAGGTTGCACCCTCTGGCCAATCCAATCTGCCTCTTTTGACATACTTCTCAGCATGTCGGCTGGACCACAACAAGAAGCACCCAGAAGAAATTAACAAATTGTTGTATTACCATATAGAATGAATTATAACACTCATAGAAGCACCCACTCTACTCTTCTCAACATGTGTTCAGGTATGGGGCCTAAAACCCTCTCCATCATGGCCAGGTGCTCCAAGTTCTCGTGTGTCTGGAACAAAGCTTCTCCCTGGCAACCACCACATATTTAGCATAAGGATTTTCCTCTAATATGTTGGATTTAGCTAACATACATAAGTGACAATAAACATACAGAACATAATTCCACCAAGATACAACCAACACTCCATATATCACAAGGATAGCTCCATCCCAGACCTGAAAGTATAGAAATAAGCTTCCACCCATTCATGTAAACACTCTGGCAAAGCACACGCAAAACTTTTAATTTAAGCCAACTGATTACCAAGAATAACCTCAGGTGCACGGTAATGCCTAGTAGACACAATATAGTTGTGTTCTTGATGCTCATACGCTGTGCTACCAAAATCAATAACCTTAATAGCACTTGACTTTGGCAATCTCTTAAAACAAGATCCATCTCTTGGTGAGCAAGATCCGACCTGTAATAAGAAGTACAATTGCTCTTCCCATATGAAACAAGAGGAAAGGAAAGGAAAATGGCTTGAACAAAAAATGGAACTAAAATGTAGGATATAAATAATCTTGAAAATAAATAAATGAGCTGAGACGCGAGATTGAAGTCTTTGAGAAAAGCAGCAGTACCTTGTAGTCAGGTACTTTCACATAATCAGGTGAAATGAAAAGTATGTTCTCAGGCTTCAAGTCAGTATGAATAAGGCGCATATCATGCGTAACTGCAATGTTAAACCAAAACAGCATAAGTAATTTAAGTAAAGCAAATGTAAAAAACTAAACAGCCCCATGCATTTAGTATGAAGACAATTGTGACAAAAGATTGCTTTCGAGAAAGAGAGAGCGCGCGCGTGCACAGAGAGAGAGAGAGACAGAGAGAGAGAGAGATGTTAAAGGGTTCAGATATCTTTTACTGGAACAGATGTATCATGTTTGAAAAAGATAAGCGAAGAGCAGATGTATTGACAACACACATGCTACACATTCCAACAATTGTCTGCCAATCTCGCGGACTAGATCAACCGGAAAGGAGCGGTAATTGTTTTTCCGAAGAAAATCGAATAAGCTTGGTCCAAGCTTCTCAAAGACCTGTTGACATCATTTCAATTCATTGACAAGTCTTAATCCCCGGGAAATTGTAAAGTTGGGGAAATCATGTCGCTGAAATCAATTCTGTACTTACTATACAAATATGATTACGATAGTCAAACCAGTTCCGTATTTGAACACAACTGCAAAGAATAAACACACTTAACCACCTAAGCAATAACATATAAACCCAAAAATAGAGACGATAACCCACAAAAAAAACACCATTAACTATGTGAGAGACCATACTAACCGGCTGCCACACCTATCATATCTTCCAAGCAATTGAAGCACATCTATTTCCATCATTGCTGCTTCACGATATTTCTTAATGCTTCTTACAACTTTTATGGCAACCATCTCTTTTGCTTCCCTATCCCAACATTCGAAAACCTGGCCAAATGTACCTGTAAAGTAAGAAGGATGTTCGAATAAATCCATGCCATTGGGGAGCTTCTAGATTGAAATTTAAATTTAGAGCCAGAGAGAAGTGAACAGGCTAAGGCCAACCTTCACCAATTTTTCTCAGAATCTTATCTGCAATTAGAAAACCAAATAAAATAAGGTGATTAAGATTTGTTGGCAGGCATTAAAAAAAAACATCAATGTTCAACTAAAAGTTGTACGTCTGTTTAACTCCACGAAATAAATTAAAAAATAGGTAGAGCAAAACATCAAATTGAAGAGAAATCAGTGGAAGGATTGTTTTTATTAATCAAAAGGACTTTGCTCTTGGTTGGCATCATCTATTGGGTAGACGACATAAAACATGCAACTCCAAAAATATCTTGAACGCCCAATAACAAAAAATTTACATTCTCCACATCGAGATTCTGATGCTAAATAATTATTTTCCCAACAGAACAAAATGCATTTTTCAGCCTCAATAGAGAACTTAATAGAGTAGCTGAAAATATTGCAGAGAAACATTGAAGAAGTAAAAACTGTATTACAAAAGGGTAAAATCCTCTTGAATAAACAGGGAGGTAACTCGATAGAAAAGTTCAAAATGCAGAAACAGTAGTACACATAACAAAAATACTGAGAACAAAATGTCACGTATGATGAAAAAACGAAATTACAGCGCAGAGTTAAATTCTCTCCGAGCTCAAACATGTAATGTCCATCTTTGTCATCATCTCGCCACGGGGGAGAGCCTTTTTGAGCCAATCCTTTTACAAATAGACTAGCATGGTCTGCGAGAACCCTTGAATGTCCAAAGCTCTTCACATTTCCAACATCTTGCCCATTATAAATTCCTGATTGGGCCTACACACAGTCATCCATTCACACTCCGCCAGAGAAATATCAAAGAAAATATCCCTTCCCACTAATTTTTTTTTTTGTTTCTCTCAAATATACTGAAACAATATCAGAAAGAAAATTTTAAATGCCAGCTGATCATTAGCTAGTATTTCAACATGACCACCAAAAAAAGAAGAAAAGTACGAGTCCATATCAATAACAAAAAGCCAAAGAAATTTTCTGGCAGTTATTAAGAATAATAATAGCAAAACAGGTATAGGGGGCCACTGTTTCAATGGTATTCTGAGAGCAGCCACTTTGTGCATATTGCCAAAGGTTAGGTCTATCTCCAATCCTCCCCCGCCCATACCCCCAATGATTGGGGACTACATGGGTTCTGTTGTTGTTGTTGTATTAAGAATAATAATACGTAAATAAACAAATGCGCATGTGTATTCAGTATTCTGCAGAACAAGGAGGTCAATCTCGTCACGAAAACTGAGCCAAAAAAGTAAATGTTGATAACTACGCCCTACACACACATGCACGTACACATATGAGCTTATTTGATAACACAGTTCAGTGTTTCAAATTGATGAGATGCAGTGGCTCGTAACGGTTTGACAAAGCAGAATCATCTGCCATTTACCATAATTTAGTAAACTGAAAATGAGTCTTAATACAAGTCAGAGAGACTTGATCACCAGTTACCACTGCATGCTTAATGTGTATGTATATGGTAGTTTTCATTTCCATTCTCAACTAATTGATGTTATCGTAAGATTCCTACACTATGGATTCAATCCCTAGCAGTTTATCTTCCAGTTTTATCAGACCAAAAACCTGCTCTGAGAAAAACACCAGAGTGAGCAGCACCATATGGACAACCACACCACATTACGTAGTGCATCCACCTTTCTGAAGTCATAGATGATCGAAAGTATATTCCATTTTTCTAACCATCTAGATCATATCAATTTGTTTAATAGATGACATTAACTAATGTATTATTGCTCTCCAACCACCTTTAGAAAAGATAAACAGATCAGAGTAGGATGGCACCATTGCAAAAATTCCTAGTTCCTAAGGACGCCCCTGCATGAGGTCCTGACTCCTGAATACATGAGGAATGCCGAGTGTCTTTTAGAAGGTGAATAGGAAGATGCCGTTCATCATAACCAACTTGTTCAAGCTCTCATACAATCATTGGAAAACTCAAAGCAATGCTACTCTGCTAGACATATTCATTTCCCACCGTCTAATCCAAAATAAATGCTACATGATTCCACGCTAAGATTGATTAAACTTTGTAAATATATATTCTTCTGTTTCTACTTTCTCAAGGTATCCTACTATTTCTATCCTTTTCACTTCAACACAAACATAATCTGCCTCCCCACAATGTTTATCCCAAATCCTTATAAAATTATGGTTATAATCTGTGGATATGATGCTTGTATAAGCAGTGAAAACAAAAACTTCAAAGAGGCTACCAGGAGGAATCACTTTTGCCTGGGTGCCAAATGAATCTGAAAAATCACCAACATTGCAGTGAAACAGGAATAGACTTCCATATGCCACTAAAACGTCATTAGGATGCAAAATGAACCAACCTACAACCCAACTTGTCAACCCTTCCCCTACTTCTCAAATTCTCGTTCCCATTACATTATCCAAAATATAGAAATCAAAACACCCCATTCCACTGAGATATCAGATGAAACCTTAGGCTCCGTTTGGAGAGACACCTATTTCAAAATAAGGGCTTTGACAATCAATTCGACAATAAAAGGAGCCTCCCTGTAATAGCTTAGAGAAACCAAAGCAAAGCAAACACAGCCTTAATTTGAAAACTACATGTAGCCGTTTTTTCCATTGAGTTTTGTCGAGTGCCACGTGTTTGATGATATTCAAAAAACATAGATTCTTTCGAATTATCGCCTATAATGTCCCCTTAGTACTACTCTCAACCGTAACCATATCATTCCTCCTAATTACCACATCGATCTTACAGTTACCTGGTGAAAGTATAGTGAAAATGGGTTAGAGATCGATTATCCGTATTGGAAAATGCTAACCACAGGCCTAGGGCAGTGAATAATGTGTAAAAAGTGTATCGCTATATCCCCGTAAAGTATGCATTGAAATTCTAACTTATTTGGCATTATATTAGCAAGACCCATCTTTATTTTATAGGGATCAACAGTAATCAAAATAAATTATTTTTGAATCACATAAATAGTCATTTAAAAATGCATCACAATAAATCTGCTAAACTAAACTATCTAATCGGAATTTGGGATTCAATTATTTTGAATCACATAAATAGTCATTTAAAAATGCATCACAATAAGCTGCTAAACTAAACTATCTAATCGGAATTTGGGATTCATTATTTTTGAATCACATAAATAGTCATTTCAAAATACATCACAATAAAGCTCCTAAACTAAACTATCTAATCGGAATTTGGGATTTCCCTATGACATGTAGAATTCATTCCAGTGAAAATTCATTTATATAGAAACAGAGCCTAAACTAACAAGTGAATTACAAAAGGAGACGAAACGTTATCCCATATGTAAAGACTTCACCTTTGGAGTATGAGAGAAGTCCCAGCCTAACCTCGGACGCTTCCTTGGACGGCGATCCATGTGGGAATAAGGATATTGACGATTCCCGTACTCCATTTCCATAGATTGATCGAAGAACACATGAGAGAGAGAGAGAGAGAGAGAGAGAGAGAGAGCCCTAGCGAGTTCGACGTGACGTGTAATGAAAGGGGAACCGGAGAGAATGGATTATTCGAATGCGATGAGAAGCATGGGATTCATTTGTAGCCCTGTGATCTTCACCGTTCATCGTATTATGTGACTCTTTTTTCTTTTTCTTTTTAACATTGTGACTATTTAAATTTTTTAAGGGTGACTTTTTTGCGAAACACAAATTTATATTCATAACCGAACATTACAAAGGACTCAAAGTCTCAAACGGAGGGAAGCAATGACTTGGCCCCCGTTCCGGTTTTTTAAAAAAGAAACTTTAAAAAAATAAAGGTAATTTTAAAATAAAAAATCATGTGCTTACGCAAATAAATTTTTTACGATCTTGTTTAATAGATTTCATTGAAATCTTTTATACGGTGCAAAAAAATCAAAAAATTATTTTACATTTTTATTATATATAAGCTTAAAATTATCTTCTTTTAGAAAAAGAAGGTTTAAAAGGAAAGCGGAACGGCACCTTGGCCTAGCTTTGTTTGGGTTATTTTAAATTAAATAGACATCCTATCCACTAGACTTATTTAGGTGTCCATCCTAGAGGTTTTAAATACTTATGTTCTCATCTTGAAAATGCATTATTTCCCATTACACCCTTAGTTATATATTAATAATATAGATATAGATATTATATACTCCCTCCGTTCCATATTGATGGTCTAGTTCGGTCTCCAATGCGAAATTTAAATTGTTAATATCTTTCAATCTATAATGTCTTTAAAGATTTTAAAAATTTTGTACAATAGAACTAATTGAGATCTATCATATAAGATTCATATTGCACATAAAAATCATTATATATTGAAAGATATTAACAATTTAAATTTTGCATTGAAGACCGGACCAGACCTTCGATTTGGAACGGAGGGAGTATTGATTTTTGATTTCCCCATATTTTTAGGGATGTTTGGTGTTTCGATTTCTAGAAAAAAGTAACTTTTAGAAAAGAATAGTAATTTCAAGCTCAAAAATTATGTGTTGATGTAAATAATTTTCTTACCAATATGAATCTTGTTTAATAGATTTCATTGAAATCTTTTATACGGTGCAAAAAAAATCAAAAAATTACTTTCATTTTCATTATATTTGAATTTAAAAATTGAAGAAAAAAAAACCTTTAAAAAAGAACCCTTACTGGAACGGCCTTACATCCACCACAAAATAGGGGATTTAGGGTTTCCATCCTCCCCAAAATCAGGGATTCCATACCCAACGTAAATATCACAGCCTATTAAAATCCTCTCCAGAAAAAAACCCTACCCAATTTACCCCAATCCCACCCCCCACAGCCGCCGCAAAAACGCCCGTCCAAGACCTCACACCTCCACCCACCGCCGCAGCACAAAATGGCTCTGTTGAGAGCAGTGAAGCCGAAGACGAGGCCTGGGTATGGGCCCAGATCAAGGCCGAGGCTCGTCGTGACGCGAAGTCGAAGCCGGCCCTGGCCAGAGCTACCTCTGCTCCACCATCATCTCCCGCCCCTCCCTCTCCCACTCCCTTTCGTTCCACCTCGGCAACAAGCTCTGCTCCTCCACCCTCCTCTCCGATCTCTTCCTCCGCACCCTCTCCTCCGTCGTCGCCAACCTCCCGCTGCCCGCAAGCGCTACCCTGCATGCACCTCCTTCTCCCACTGCCTCTTGAAACTACAAGGGGTTCTTGTCCATCCAAGCCCACCGCATGGCACACAACCTGTGGACCCCGAACAGGAAGCCGTTGGTTCCAGTCTGATACAGCTAAATGTGAGGCAAGCAAGAGAGCGGATATTGTAAAGGTGTGTACTGTGTACTACAAAGTGTTAGATGAACAACAAGAGGCAATGGGTCCACATATTGCCGACTTGTTCGCAGTTGACATACCCTGGGTCTAAAATCGGAAAGGAAGTTTTGTCATGTTTGTGAATTAATAATATTTTGTTCATCTACTTTGAAACTTACACTTCTCACCCTATTCAAAAAATAAAAAATTCAGATAATTTATGTATTTAGTAAGCTTTTTTAAGTTTCTCGTCGTTATTTTTTTATTTTTAACCTTCCTTTGGCACTGAATAAATAATCCAAATAAATTGACTCAAAATAAAAGGAATAAAAATGAACAATGACAATAATATAGTTAAAAAAAGTTAGGCCAAATCACTCAAATACTAATTCTTAACACAAATTCTCCATTTCGCACTCATACTTTTCACACTTTTTATTCCCACGAATCTCAATAATTTATTATAGGTAAAAGTACACAGTGACCCCTCAACTATGTCTTTTTTTCATGGAGATCTCCTAACATTTAAAACCGCCCATATAGACCCCATCAACTATAATCGTTAACCAATCAGCACCCTTATGTTAAAAATACCGTTAAGATGAAGGGGTCAGTGTGTGGACAATTTTTATAGATGAGGGGGTAAGTGTGGACGACTTTTTAGGCGTAGAATTGTCATTTTTCCTCATTCCGTTAACAGCGTTAGCCAATTTTTCATTTCATATAGTTGAGGGGGTCTGTATGGACAGTTTTAAACGTTAGGGGGTCTCCATAGAAAAAAAGACATAGTTGAAGGGGTCTCTGTGTACTTTTACCTTTATTATATTTTAAACGAACTTTTCACACGCATGCTAACGCTTATTTGACTCTGTTTCTCCTTCCAATATCTCTATCTGATTTTGCTGCCCAAGATACCTACGTTAAGTAGGTAACCCCTCAAATTGTTCAAAAGATTAAAGTAAATCGATCTAGATAAAGAGTCCTTTTGTATTCTAGTGATCGTGTCATTATCGCGGCTTAAAAAAAAAAAAAATCCTCTAATTATTGGCTTACTATGGCGGCATTCTTTTGAATTTAACCTACATTTGAAAGTTTTGTCTTTATTTAAATTATTTTTGTATTTGTTAATTTTGTGTTAAATTTTTATGGGTTATTATTCGTCTCAATGAGAGGAATCGAAATAGTAAATAAATTTACTCTTACTAATGTATTTTGAGAAATAACCACTTTTTAGCCCAAAAAAATGTCAATTGACCACTTTTTGCTAAAAAATGGTTATTTCTCAAAATACTGGGGTACAAGTAAATTTTTTTTACTTTTCCGATTACTCTCGTCGAGACGAACAAATTATTCATAAAAGTTTGGCGCAAAACTAAAAAATGTAAAAAAAATTCAAATAAGGACAACTTGCAGATTTAAGTTATGTTCAAGAGATCGAATTCAACATATGATGAAAACAGATTTCGGGTTGGTACTGTGCAGTGAGGTGCACAGAATCGTGTTACACACCTCCGAGTTGTCGGATCGTGCATCCGCAGGCTCGAAGGTGCGCATCACGATGTTGCGCGCACACCACGATGTTGCGCGCACACCACTGCACAACACCATCCCCAATTGATGAAAACATGGACAAACCATTCCTGAATCTTTGAAATGGGTGAGGATTTATTGGACGTGTACTGTATTAAAGATCGAACCAGGCTACTGGCACAACAATCTATGCAAAAATTGTGCAGAGATTGTACACAGATTTTTATATGGGGTCAACTATGGGTTCCACACAAATGATCCGAACCGTTCATTATGTTTAAAACACTTTTTCAAGGGCCCATGAGAAAAATCAGCTCAATCCGATACCTATAAGTGCTTGATTAATCTAACTTTTCATTCAAGTTTTAAGAGAATGAAAAGTTAGACAATTAGATCAAGTACTTATAGGTATCAGATTGAGCTGATTTTTCATGGGGGCCTTTGAAAAAATGTTTTAAACGTAATAAACAGCTCGAATTACTTGTGTGAGACCCGTAGTGGCCCCAAATAAAAATCTGTGCACAATCTGTGCACAGATTGCTGTGCCAGTAGACTTTTTGTTAAAGATCGGTAGAAGAGTTCTAGCTGAGAAGGGAGATAGTACGGATTGGGGGAACTGTCCCTTCTTTTCAGTCTCGAACTTAAGCTTCGGAGGGGTATTCCGGGCAAACCCCGACCGGGTAACCATACGTTCTTATCCGAGTCTTGCAGGTATTTTCGTGGAGTACTGTACTTAGGTTCCATTCTTGTAAATTTATTTATGGCTTAAATACTTAAATGGTCCTTACAAAATAAAGTCGGTTTCATTTTCGTTCTTGTAAAACTTTTTGTGTCAATTTCGTCCTTCCAGTTTGTAACTTAGTTCAATGTCACCCTTGCTATCAACCAATGGATGGAATTCAACTACGTGGAAATCCTTTGCTTTGTGTTATGTAATTGCAGACTTGCCAATTGTGTACTGGTTTTGGTTTAAGCCTAGGATTTCAAAATTGTAATTATTCAACTATGGAATTGTGTGACGGGCCCTTATGGGTTCGATCTGAAACGGTCCAACGGTCAATATACATGGCCAAAGGCCATATGCCATGTGTCTTTTAGCCGTTTAGGCCTCCGGAAACCCAAATTTGCTGTTTAAGAAAATATTTGACTTGCTAATAACTTGGGCAAGGAAAATCCAAATTAAGTTGTTCTTTTGGGAGAAGTCTTAGAATTTTCTCTATTTTCTAGTTTTGCAATTATTCCAAATTATTCCATTTTTTATAATTTCCGTTATTAATTGATTTGGTGTCCATTTTGAGGCGAATCAATTAGAGTTAGGATTTTTCTACCTATTTAACAAGTTGTAAGCCTTCAGGGCAAGATAGTGATTGATTATTATTGAATGAAAAGAGTCTAGAGAGCATTTTCTCTAAACCTATATCATTTGTGATTTTTTTGTCGCACGTCCGTAATGTAATTGAATGGCAGATTGATCTTGTGTGCCTTTTTTTGGTAGAAAAACGATGTGGGTAATATTGGGGGAAGAGACGTGGGCCAGGTAAGTACCAAAGAAGGCTTTCGTTATCCTAGTAGGCAAATTTTGTCCAATGGTTGACGGCGATGGTGACATTGAACTGATTCACAAACTGGAAGGACGAAATTGACATAAAAAATTTTACAAGGACAAAAATGAAACCGACTCTATTTTGTAAGGACCATTTAAGTACTTAAGCCTTTATTTATTTTATTCGTTTTGTGTGTTTTGTTCATGTCTTTTTTTTTGTTGGATTCGAGTGATAATCATTCGTTTAGACGAGAAGAATCTAAAAAGTAAAAAATTATGACCAAAAGCAAAAAAATTACTGTATTTGAATATTTTCAATATCGGTCCATATTTTTTTACATTTTCGATTCACGACGAGACGATTTAACCTTAAAAATTATGACGAAAAACTAAACAAAAAGTTATGAATAGTAAAAAATACCGAAATAAGTTTCAAATTTATAAATTTACAAAAATACAATCTTAGCACGATAGATTTTCGGAGGCTTGCTTTTCCTAGGAGGAAATCCATGCATGCACCCTCCACAATAACCAAACTTATCCAAATATATATAAAAGAGCCTAATCTTAATTAGTATATTATTATTATATATAGTAGTAGTGCATCATTTAATTAACACACATGTGATGAACTTTGATGGAATTTGCATATATATAGGGGGAGAATTGTAATTGGTCTTGGTCAATCCCATCATTGATTCCTTGAACTTGAGAGAAGATGACTTGTTAAAATAACAACGCGTGGAGTATAAGTCATATTAAATACGAGTGTTAGTCTTCACTCAGAATTCTTAATTCATTATAGGGGGGGTACTTCTTTCTGGGTAATTTCCCATCCTCTTAATTTCTGGTTTGAACTTCCTCAGAAGATCCAGACAAAACAGGTACGAATTATGGGTTTGAGTTTGTGCTTTTCAAAGGTCGTTCCTTTAGTTTAATTAGTCAATAATTGCAGCTGCCGCACCTTGTTATGGTCCCCTGTTGGTTTTAAACTTCCAATGGATTGAGGTCATCTTAATGCAAATATCAGCAAATCGCAACGATATATATATGCTATGCTGCTAATGACAATACAACTCGCATGCTTCCCATTTAATTTGCGATTTTTCGCTTGGATTTCGCAACTTGTGGGTTTCTTCTATTTAATTTGTGGGTTTCTCTTTGTACTGGTGATATATTTTTTCAGAAAAAGAAAGATCAGATAGGTTCATTTTAGTGAATTTCTGTAAGATCGAGGAGAGGAAGGTTGGTTTAGTTAAATTTGGGGGCTTTTAATTCTTGTAGATAGATTGAAGAAGAGGCCAGTGATGGGAGGTAAAAGTTCGAAAGAGACGACCCAAAGGCATTTTTCATCGTATAGTCACCAACCGTACCCACAATCGCCGTACCCTCACCAGCATCCAAACCATACCCCTCGGCATCACCACGCCCCTGCACCATATGAACATGGGGGTCATACCCATCGTAAAAACCGCAAGTTGGAGAAGAAGTTTTCAGTCATATCTGATGATTACCATACACTGGAACAGGTTAGACCATTTACAATTTTCTTTCGTGAATTGCTCGATCTTTTTTTGACTTCCTTCAACGAAATTTGGTGTACCTCTGGATATATCCATGCTAATTGGGCACGCGATGAATGTTGCAAAAACTCTTATATATATCAGTAGGAATTAGGATCTTGCATGACGTTTCACATTCTTGTGCACTATTTTTTGTATTAAGCAAACTCTCTAATACATTGTCCTGAAGTGAAACATGTCCATTTCCATGAAAGAGGGGTAAAATTGTGACTTCTAAGAACTCCGATTTTGCTGTCAATTTAGTTGTCCTTGGTGCTGGCTAGCCTGCATCGAGTAGTAAAATAAGATGCGATGTAAAAGCATCTCAACAGTACAAATTCAAGCTCCACATCCGCCCGCCTCTCTGAGCACGTTTCCCAGATCATTTTTTGGCCAAATAAACCATCTTTGTATCTGCCATTCTCCACCAGGATGACGTTTGTCAGTGAAAGGCTACAACACTACTGCAACATCTGCAATAGTGATCTCCTGCAGACTTAGATTGTAATCCGATTGTGTAGAAGAGCTTGAAAAACTTCAAACAGATAATTAAGGTTTGCTGGGGGGGAACCATAACCATGTGCCTAACATTTTAGTGTCAAAAATTGGATTTTGATCATTTCTAGATTTTGCCAAACTGGGGAATTGAGTGCCAATGATGGTTTTTCTGTTTTGGACCATCGTGCAATATCGGCATTTAGGAGTTTGTGTTAAAGGGAGGGGGGGATGGTTCAACTCTTATCATGGCTCATGAGGAAAAAAGGAGAGCGGGAGACAGGAACCTAATTTGAAATTTCAATGGCCAAGTAGAAATGTCAACATCTATGGGCAAGACTTTTGAAACTTCATTCACAAACGTCAACTTAAAAAATCTATGGGCAGGCGTCCACCTAACATTGACAATAAACGTGTGCCTGATAAGAATATTTTTGTATCGACCTTGTCATAGTCTGGTTGATATATTTTGATACCCAAACATCTGTTAAATGAATCAAAATTGTTAGATATGAGTGGAAAAACAATTTGAGTTGCACAAAGGGTCAATTGCATGGCCTTCCTTCTCCATGCACAGGGGCGGATCCAATGTAGCCACAGGCGGGTCACGTGACCCACCTAAAAATATTGGGAATTTTTTTTGTACACAAAAACACTAACATTCATTTTTTATTCTGGTTATATTTTTCTGAACACATGTTCTCTTTGTATTGGATTGTGAGTATTTTTATTAAATTTATGCTCGAAAAGTGACCCATCTGTCCGAATTTTCTGCATCTGTGCATGCCTTTTACTCTGAAAACCGACTTAACAAAATACATCATAACTTCTATCTTCAAACAGCATTGATTTCACAATATTTTTCTTTTCGTGCACCTTGTGTGGTAATTTTACAAGTAATATCAATTCATATCTTAGTATGTAAAAGGATTTAGTTATTGCAACTAATAGCGCATTAGAATCCCAAATTTCCATTTTCATCTCATGAGTAATTTGGAATGTTCCACCACCACAGGTTACAGATGCCCTTGCCCAAGCCGGACTAGAGTCCTCTAATCTCATTGTTGGTATTGATTTCACAAAAAGCAATGAATGGACAGGTTCAAGATCATTCAATCATCGGAGCTTACATCACATTGGAAGTGGTCTGAACCCATACGAACAAGCAATATCTATTATCGGGAAAACTTTATCTGCTTTTGACGAGGATAACTTGATTCCATGTTTTGGATTCGGAGACGGTAATTTTTGTAAAAAAAAGGGAACATTGTGTGTTCTGTAGAATAAGTATGTAGATTCAAAGATGACTTTTGTCTCTTGCTTTTTGTTTTGCAGCCTCAACACATGATCAAGAGGTTTTCAGTTTTGATCCAGAGGAAAGATATTGTAACGGATTTGAGGAAGTACTGAGAAGATACAGAGAAATAGTTCCACATCTTAAACTTTCAGGTGCCCGTTCTGTGTCTATTTATTCACGCCATTAGCGTTTTAAAAGATTCACCGTTGTGTTCATTGATCACAAGGACTTCTCTTTGTTTATGGCAGGACCCACATCTTTTGCCCCGGTAATAGAAATGGCTATGAGTATTGTAGAGGAGAGTGGCGGCCAGTACCATGTGTTGCTGATAGTTGCTGATGGGCAGGTGACTGATCACTTGGACACAACTTTTTAACGCCTTTTTTGTTTTTTGACTGATCTTTTCTATTGTAGTAAATTTTAGAATTTCTTTAGTGAATATGTCAACGTGTGAATATCGTGCCTAGGATTTTTGGGTGGGGAGGCGCGGGGGTTAAGGCAATGACAAAGTTATGACCATGTCAATCGATCACTGGGCTTCGTATTTGCTAAGGGTGGCAAATTGAAACCAGACCCATTAACAAACCAAACCAATACCCATCAACTAAAAAATAGATCCAATCCAACCCATTTATGAGTTGGGTAAAAATTGGTCCAAATCCAACTAACCCATTATTAGTTAGGTCATAATTGGGCATCAACTTAAATGACCCAATGGGTCATGAAAGTAACCCACTAAAAAAATGGAGCTGAACAGCAGAATGGGAGTCGTCTGCCCCGACGGGATCCATGGCTTTTACGTACTCCATTGTCCATCAACGGAATGAAAAGATTCTTCCATGGGAAGAGCTCTCTCTCTCTCTCTCTCTCTCTCTCTCTCTGTAGCATTTATTCAATTCTTCTGTGCTAAATCACTCGCGTACAAAAATGTTTTGGACAGTCCAGATTAAAAATCAATTGTGACCGTGGGTAACAATTATTTTCGACAAGTCAAAATTGAAAACACATCTCATCCATTGATTGCGTGAATAGACTGGTGAAATTGTGCATATTCACAGCGGCAGTCGTGAGTAAGTTACTCTCATGATATTTAGTCCCGCATAGGGTTTGGATTAAGAAGTTAAGTGACTTATTTTTTATCCTTATTCAAATCTTTTTTGCATTATTTTTGTTTTGCGTCAAACTTTTGTGACTTATTGATTCGTTTTAACGAGAGGAATCGGAAAAGTAAAAAAAATTGATCGAAACTTATAATTTTTTGAATAAAGACAAAAATAAGTCAATAAGACCAAAAAAAACAAATACTTATTCTTGTATTTTTGAAAAAAATTTTGAGTTTCAATCATATTTTTTTACTTTTCGGATTCTTTTCAACGAGACAAATGAATAAGTTACAAAAGTTAGAAATTTAATATATATGTAATTGGGCTAATGGGCGGGTCGGGTGTAATTTTAAATAAATGGTTTGGGTCGGGTATGAGTCATTGACCTTATAACTAATGGGTGCTAAATGGGTCAATGACTCATTAGAGACCCAACCCACTTACAACTTAATCAATTTGGCTCAAACCCGCCCATTTGACACCCCTAGTATTTGCTTAAAAGAAAAAAGGGCAAAATAAACTCATTTGAAACTAACAAGGAATTCCCAGGACTACTTGAGAAAGGACTTAGTATTTAGCATAAATGATTGGGAGCCCATTCCCAAGTACTTCACTGATTGTCTGTTAATATTAGGTGACGGGAAATGTTGATACTGCTCATGGTAAGGTCAGCCCACAGGAACAGAATACTATTGATGCCATTATCGAAGCAAGGTATAAACCTTTTCTTAATCATGAGATTTTTATTGCCCCTTGTATTTCCCTCGTGGATTTCAGTATCAGCCGTTGTTTTGAACACGGAAATTATTTGCTTTTTAATTGCAGTGAGTACCCTTTGTCGATAATCCTAGTAGGGGTAGGAGATGGCCCGTGGGACACGATGAGAGAGTTTGACGATAACATTCCTTGTCGAGCATTTGATAATTTTCAGGTTCCAGTAGTTGGACATTTGAATCTCTAAAAATTAGACTCATTTCTTAGAAATTTGCTTATTTAGTTGTGACTGCTTTTGTGCCTTGATAGTTTGTGAATTTTACGGAAATCATGTCAAAGAACGTGGATCCTTTGAGAAAACAAACGGAATTTGCTCTCTCTGCGTTGATGGAAATACCTTCTCAATACAAAGCAACTCTTGAATTGAGTATCTTGGGGTAAAAATTTACTCTTATACCACATGTATTCTGGATTTAGATTTAATCTCTAGTAACTAAAAAGACTCCATATTTTTCCTTTTTCTTCCCTATAAGTCGACGAACGGGAAATGCTCCAAAAAGGGTCCCTCTTCCCCCACCTCGTTATAGTGCAGCTTCTACCGGCAATAGCTCAAAACCATACAACTCAAGCGGTTTTCAGCAAAGTACCCCTCCTTACCAAGGATACGATACGGCAACTACTGGCACTACTCCATATTCAAGTGTTGATCAGGTTAGTATCTCAATCAATATTCCTGCTATACCCTCGATTGAGTTAAACACTTTCCTTCATGCCCTTTGTTTTTTTTTATCTTGTTACAGGTTTGCCCTATATGTCTTACTAATCCGAAGGACATGGCTTTTGCTTGCGGGCATCAGGTCAATTACTCTAAATCCATTTCCAGGCTCTCACATTCTTCTTTGTTACTTCTTTATATATGTCTTAGTTTCTTCTTTGTGAGCAGACTTGCCGTGACTGTGGAGAACACATCAGTTCATGTCCCATTTGCCGTGCACCAATCAAAACCAGAATAAGGCTCTATTAATGGTTTCTCTTGGTTCCTCTGTGGTCGATTGCTGCTCTTGATCGGCTAGCGGTACATCAGATGGCTTGGAATTTCGAGGAAAAAAAGAGGTTTAGCTGTGTTAGACTTTGTCCCGTATTGCTAATCTAAGCTATTCAAACTTGGTTAATATCTTCAAGAGACTACTCCACCTATTGCCAATTGGTTTAGGTTGGAACCCTCCAAGAAATATAACATGATATCAAAACTATAAGATTTAGGCCATGTGGATATTCGCTCCTGGTGGGAGTGGTGGTGGTGGTGGTGGTGGAGTGGTAGTGATGGGGTGAAGTGGTGGTGGTGGTGGTGGAGTAGTTGTAAGAGTGGTGGTGGTATGGTGGTTAAATGCAAGTACACAAGAATTCAGCCAGAATTAAGTAGTTCGAAGCTACTTATTTTTTCTCAACTTTTTTGCTATATTTTAAGTAGCACTTAATTTGTTAAGCAATGTATAATGTCGTTACTGAATCACTTATTACTTAATTGATTCAGTTTTAAGTGCTGAATTTATGTTATCAAACAAGTCCTTAGTCTACTTCTAATGTTTGTAATCTCTCTAATCCACTTAATATAGTTTAGTAAGACCTTAACTCTACTTTTTTTAAACAAGAAATTAAACCAAAATAAAAATGTTCTCCTATATAAGTTGTCATATAGAGAAAAACTCTAGACCAAAAACAAATCTGAAGCACAGCCTCCTCTCTGTCTCGGTAAAAAATCTCTTGTTTTGTTAGAAGCAACGGTCGACATGGACGAAGGCGTACCAGTCGTGGCAAAACAGCTATGCTGATGCGTTTTTCAACGGTGATGAGGACGTCGGCAAGGAGTTGGTTGGCGCTGTCGAGTGCATGTTTCAACCTCAAACAGCTCATTCTTGCATTGCATCTCCTCCTTCATTCACTTCCATCTGTTTCAAAACCTCTGCAATCACTGCAAGAATAAAGGAAGGGAAAATCAACATAACGTTCCGACTTCGCTCCCGTTAGAGATATGGACAGTTTGCCACGATCCTAAACTAGTTTTTTCTCTGCCGATTGTCGCCCGATTACATCACGACGATTCCAATCTTCTTCACTCACGTATGACTCCACGGGTTATAAATGTGGAGTGAACTAAATTATTTCTCATGGATCACGACGAGTCCAATCTTGCTAAGAATGCATTGATCTACTCACAAACATGAGTCATATCCAATTATGGATTTTCTCCCAAGACTTGTTATCATTGCTGAAATAAAAACCGTCGGGTCTTGCAATTCAGTAACAATTATAATGTATTGTAAGTACCATTCCAACACTTGTCACCTATTTTGGCATTGTAAACATCAAAAATTGTTGTATCATGTGAACCCCAATAAAAATGACAGAAGAATAGAGTGGTTCCCCAAACGTTGGTAGTGAATTTCCAACTGAATGATTGGCCATTGTTGATCCTCTGCATCCCGAGATCATCGCACTTAGACTAACAACGAGCCCACAATGGCGTGGGATTGTCCGGAACCCCGCTGATTATATGAACCTGCAGAACTGCTACATCACTTAGTTGCGCACAAGCAAGCTGAAGTTGAAGTATCAAAGTTAGGTTGATCAAAAAGGAAAGAAAGCAATGTCGACCCATTGTATCTCTCTAAATATGAGATAGATTTGTACTTCTTAACCTCATTAGAGATACCCATATTTATACACTCACCAAGGCAAAAGGAATTAATGAAATTCTCGTTTTATTTGGTTGGGGAAGGCAATTGGATTTTCTTTTTATAAAGTCAAAGATTTACATAATCCGCACTAGATTTTCCTCCAAATCCTACAGCGCTTCTCGCCCTGGCATTCAAGTTTGCTTTTGGCTCTGTTCTTTTCTCTTCTACAAAAACTTGTGTCCAATTTTTTTTACCGCTTCATCATTCATGTTTTTTCGTCGTTAGTGATTCTTTTGTTTGAAATTTTACAACTTCACTTCTCCTTTTGTGGTTATATATGGTACCTCTATTTAAAAAGTAAAAAAATAAAAAAATATTCTGCACTTTTTAATCATATTCAGATACAGAACTTTATCTTTTTTTAGGGTAGTTAGAAGTGGAGAATAGAAGAAAGATTATAATATGTAAACTCACACTACATAAGCTCGATCATTCAACCAACATAACGAATACCAGCACACTCCCATAAGCAACCATTGTTGATTGTACAGAGCGCTAACTTTGGCCATGCGGCCAGAAGTTCATCAGACCATTCAAGGGCCTTTCATAGAGGGCTGCAGCAAATTAGGCCAAAAAGGAAGCATTTTTCATTTATGAACAGTTCTTGAAACAAAATTCTCCATGTTTGATCAAAACCCAATTTTGAGCAGAAAAACTGATTTTCCACTACCAAGGTGCAAGAAACTCGGGAAAAAAATGATAAATGAAAAAGTGGAAGAAAAAAGTGATAGCTAAACTAGAATTGTGAACTATTCACAAGGTATTTTACCAAATCATTGGTGTACATGCTCTAATGGGAATTAACTTGTACACTTGTGAGGAACCATTTCAAACTAATAAAAACAAGTTATTAGAAAAAAGAGAAAGTAGTTTTTTGAAAATTTTGATTTAAAAAAGAAGTTTTCTGGAAAAAGTTAAAAAAAAAAAAAACAGTTTTTGAATTTTTTTTATATAAAAAACTGTTTTGAAAAGAACTGTTTTTGCAAAAAAATAAAAACTGTTTTTAAAAGTATTTTTCTTAAAAACATGTTGAAAATAGAATAGAGAGAAGAGTTTTGATTATTGACAAAAGGTTGCTAGTTTTGATTATCCGACGTCCAAAATTTGATGAGTTACTAAGAAGTTGTTCTGAAACAGGCAGATGTCTTCACTTTGGAAGTACTCTTCAAGGTTTGAGGTTCAATTTCCCGCAAGGTGAGTATCCTGAAGTAAGTGGGGGGAGTCGTGATAGGTGTGGTCGCGCTAGCTCTCCCGGAGTTTTGGATTGCGCAGTCGGATCCATTTAGTGGCCTGGCTATAGGGCTGTTCCTTTCTTACCAAATAAAACATAAAAAAAAAAAGAAGTTAAGACTCCTGCAGTTTTATTGCAAAGTTGGTCTCTTAAATTTGATTTTTTTTAGCTCCGATACCTAAAAATGTTTGAGTCAATTTACGTGCGCTTCAACTAATCTTAGGGGGACCAATTCCCCGTCCACTAGCAGTGGGCCATTCAAAACCGATGCAAAGATCCTTATGAACTGGCCCAACAAGAGTTGATAGCACGTGGAATGTTTCGAACTTAAAATTTTGGGAGGAAGAAAACCATTAACTCTCATACCACGACTTCACAACTACGACCATTTTTTAGGCAATGCAATCAGTGTTTTTTTTTTTTTTTCTTTTCAAATACGAATTTATCTGCTCAAACGAAAGCAGGAATTCTAAGAACTAAGAATTAAATCGAGAATGCCGAACAAGCAGATTTTTACTTGTTTGATGCAAAAAAAGCCTAATTATAATTATTACCTATAAAGAACTATCTATCTCATCATTTCTTCGTAGACCAAATAATTCAACCGCTAATGGCATTTTCCATATCAATCAGCCGGAGAAAGTAACTAAGTGCTTGTCTGGCGGTATAATTTGAAAAAGCATTCAAGAACTACGTTTGAAAACAACAGTTTTTAATTTTCAAAAAAAAAAAAAACACAAAAATTAAAAGTTTTGAACCTTATTATACCTCTACAAAATTGGAAACAACGAGTTTGTTAGAAACATGTTGCCCTGTTTTGTGACTTTCCTTTCCACCATATTAATTAGATTTTCCAACCAAAAACTCTGAAAATAGTTCTCCTATTGTAGGCTAAGATTCTGAAAGATTTTATATTCTTATTCAAGATTTTGAAAGGTTTTATATTCTAATTCTAGAATCATAAAAATAAAAATATTTTATAAAATCGTCCAAAATCTTATCCTACATCATCTCCACGCATGTAATTTATGGTGAGGACTTAGTAGCAGTCGTCTTTGGGTTAGTACAAAATCGCACAATCAAGATCAAGATCAAGATCAATCTCATTCTATTTCTAGCCACGCTTATCACTCATTTAGTTTCGTTTGTATTCGACCATTAATTGGAGGAGCGTAGCTCCCCGATTCCATCAACGTTTAAGTTTTTATTTTTTATTTTTATGGAAAATGTTATTGCTAACCTCCTTCCATTAGGTTTATGATAATGGGCATAAAGTGTATCGACATCAGAAGTAATACTTATTAGAGCATCTCCAATGGCAGATGTCAAATCCTACGTGGACATGTTAACGGTAACATTTGACACCAAAATTCAATCCAACCCAACAGCCTTCTTTGATGCCAATCCTACGTGGATTTGAAGGGAATGACAAAGTTGTCAAAGTTGACAATCTCTCTCCTCCATGCCAAATTTCAAAAAATGACCATTTGTATATTGACTTAAGGGTTGGAGAGGGATAATTTGATGTCAAATAAATAGAATTTGACATTAAGGGTTGGAAAGGAAGGCTTTGATATCAAATTGGAAATGTCAAAATGCCACGTCAGCCTTGAAAAAACGTTTAACATCTTCAATATAAAGCCATGGGTTGGAGATGCTCTTATGATCCTCTGCCTAATGGGTAAAAATCATTCTCATTGTTGCCCACCTTCAAACGGAAAATTGTTCTCCCTCCCCTTTGTCTTGTCTTTTCCTTTCATTTTCAGGCGTGAAATTATCACACTAGTGACATCTATTACTTATTTTTTATTATGGTCAACAAAGAAAAAATCATTGTGGGATTTAGCATCGCTAAATTTAATTAGCAACCTTTAAATGAATAATAAAAAACTGTTGTGACAAATTTTGATTATTTAATTTAACTTAATTAGTCCATTGTGGTACTCTGAGTAAATTATTCAAAAGTTGATTGTGAGGATGGGATGACCCATAAATAGGAGTTTGGAGTGGTATGAATGGGAGACATGGGGGTTGTAAAGGCTTGCCTTTGTGCCCCCCTTTTTTTTTTTTCAGAATAAAAACAGACCCTGTTTTAACAGCATTAGATCATCTGCAAACTTTATTTAAAATTTGAAGACGTCAAATTTTCTGAATACTGATGTGGCTATTTGACACCTTTAAAAATTGGCTGTCATAATATTGTTCCCAAATTTGCTCTCAAGATCTTAAAAGAAAAATAAAACCAAAAACATTATTAATTAACTTGGTTTCTTTCGAGAATAATTTACACATATAAACAGTTTCTTTGGCATTGGCTAGGACCTAGGGATTCGGTAGGGTGGAGCGCCTTACAGGGATTACAGTGCAGCGCACAGCTATTGATGTCATCAATCAACGATCTAAATTAAAAAAATATTTTACCGATAAAAATTTGTTTATTAACGGTCAAAATTTAAAATACATTGCAACCGTTCATTGCCGAGATCGATGGCTCATGTGCCACACTACAATTGCCGTAGGACGCTTCGCCCTACAGCAAAATTTGGCATTGGGTATTTGCATTTCTTCTCCTCCTCCTTTTTCCTCCTATCGCCGTGGAGGTCTGTTTGGTGAACTATGAGTCTATGACACACAGACTTGAAAGAAGGCCCACTCTATTAGTCAGTTGATCAACTTCCGAACACGGAGGGGTCTGGCAAAGTGCATATGGGGCAGTATGTTTGAACTTCACGGAAGTCAAACATTTCAGATTTTGGGATCACTAGAGGGTCTGCCTGATTGTTAATTTCTGAGTCTTCAACTCAATCAAGATACGCTTATATTTTTTTACGAAAAGTATACCAATTGCTCAAAGGTTGGTTTTCAGCGTTTTGCCTATTTAATGCACAGGCAAGATAGTAAAAAAAGGAGAGTTCATGCTGATGTTCTTTTTTGTTTCCCATATATTAAACGGGCACGACATTGGTAGTTCGTGGAGATGGGAATGGGATTGTGCTTTGTGGTGTAGAGGTCTACATGGAGACAGCAGCTCTCTCTCTCTCTCTCTCTCTCTCTCTCTCTCTCTCTCTCTCCCTCTCCCTCTCCCTCTCCCTCTCCCTCTCGTGATATCTTCTATTTCTACTATAAAAAAGGAGAACTCATCTTTGGTATGCAATTTTTTTTTTTATTTTTAGATTCTGTATACTTTATTATTCCACTAGTGCCCCTCTTCAAAATCAGTTAATGCATCACTTATAACTTGGCGTGGGCAGTCACACTTAGACAACATAGCATATTATTTAAAACAACCTTATCATACCACTATCCCGCTATGCAAAATAACCCCAAAAGTACGTGTGCACACATGTGCCAACCTTCTAGTT
Source organism: Rhododendron mucronatum var. ripense (assembly GCA_019656295.1). Lineage (NCBI taxonomy): Eukaryota > Viridiplantae > Streptophyta > Magnoliopsida > Ericales > Ericaceae > Rhododendron > Rhododendron mucronatum. The sequence goes on along the minus strand of BPLT01000075.1, from coordinate 969,723 downwards.
TATATTTTAGGCTTAAATGCTTAAATGGTCCTTACAAAATAGAGTTGGTTTCATTTTCGTCATTGTATACTATTTTTTGTCAATTTCGTCTTTCCAGTTTGTGACTCAATTCAATGTCACCCTTACCGTTAACCAGTGGATGGAATTCGCCTACTGGATAACGGACTTGCCAGTTGTGTACTGGTTTTGGTTAATAGCAATGCTAATGACATTTTAAGCCTACGATGGCAAAATCGTAATTATTCAACCGTGGAATTATGCGACAGGCCATCATGGGTTCGATCCAAAACGGCCCAACGGTCAATACACATGGCCATGTGCTGTTTGTTTTTTAGCCGTGTGATTATTATTGAATGAAAAGAGTCTAGAGAGCATTTCCTCTAAACCTATATCATTTGTGATTTTTTTGTCGCACGTTCGTAATGTAATTGAATGGCAGATTGATCTTGTGCGTCTTTTTTTGGTAGAAAAACGATGTGGGTAATATTGGGGGAAGAGACATGGGCCAGGTAAGTACCAAAGAAGGTTTCCGTTATCCAAGTAGGCAAATTCCGTCCACTGATTGACGGCAATAGTGACATTGAACTGATTCACAAATTGGAAGGACGAAATTGATACAAAAAATTTTACAATGATGAAAATGAAACTGACGCTATTTTGTAAGGACCATTTAAGTACTTAAGCCTATATTTTATAGCCTTGTGTATTATTTATGCACTCTGTATTATTTTGAAATCTTGTTTACGCGCACGTTCTCCGACGACTCACTTTCCAATCATGGTAGTTCTAACGGCAACCCGAGAGATGACATCTTTTATTATAAATTATTTGAAGAATCATTGGAAATTTTGAAATGGATGATTAATGGATCAACAATAACATGTTTAGATTCGTAGATAGAGGCATATTTAATTTGATACTGTAAATAATAAGCTAACATACAAATTTTTTAAAAGTATGAAGCTAGCCATTATTCACTTTGAAAGCCTGTATATTACTCCCTTTGTTCCTAAATAAGAGTCACTCTTAGGAATTCGATTTTTTGGGGATATGTAATTATTATACATACTTTCCACCATATCCTCTATATTCAAATATGAGAGCCACTTTTGAAATTTTATCAAATACGGAATATCTTCTTCTATTTTTTAAAATGGACAATCATTTTGTAACATTTCAAAATAGAATAAGGGACTCTTATTTAGAAATGGAGGGAGTAATTATCTTTTCATAATAATATTTCATCAATCTTCACTATGATATTTTAGTTCGGTTATATTTTCTTTTAGGGAATGACTTCGGTGTCCCCGGTCATTTTGGGGACACCGTAACTTTTGACATAACAAAACTATTATGAGTATAACCAAAACTCATTACAAACATAACAGAACCATAGCAAGGCATAACCAAAACCATAGCAAGGCATAACTTATTTGTTATGCCTTGGTTGGGTTTAGTTACGCTTTGGTTGGTTGATGTAGGACGAAAATGGGGAGTTTTTGTATTTTATGGAAACTTTATTGTAGGAATTATGTGTTTTAGGAATTCCCCTTTTAATGCCACTTGTTTAGGCATATTCCTATTTGTCTTTTAATTCTGTTAGTCTTTGTTTCCAAGTATTTTTTTGCTTGGTTTCCATTCTAAGTAGTTACCTTATCGTTAGGACTCCTATTAGTATAAGTAGGGGCGTAAGTTATTCAATTATTGAAACTTTTTATACTTTTATCAATAATATTGCAGAGATTTTCTCTTTCATTCTTGTGCGCAAGAATTGCTCGTTGCGACGGGTTGATTATCTCGTTTGGATTAGTACGCTAACTAATCTCTCGTGAATTCCGCCGCGTCAAGTGGTATCAGAGCAAGGTTTTGCCTGGTTCAATGGCATCAAACGCAGAAGAAGACACACCCATTGACGTTGGTTGTGGGCTTACTGACCTAAGGAAGGTGGTGGAGGATCAACAAGCACATACCCACGCTTAGTTCGCTGAGATCCATGAGATGTTGCTGGAGATGACTCTACAAATCTGCCAAAGGCCAGAAAGGGTTGAGAAGGATCGCGCGTTGGGATTTGCCCATCGCCAACTTTCTAACCAGAATAGGAACTGCGTTGAGAGATTTGCCCGCAACCAACCTATTCACCAAAACGTCTCCGAAGGATATCTTATTATCACTACGATAATAGGAATGAATTTGAAGGCGAGCTATTCGAGAACCATGATGATTATCAGTCACTAAAGCGACAAGCAAATTTCAGGTATTACGATAATTTGCCAACATTTAGTGGTCTTGAATTTTTTAAAAATCATTTGGATTGGATTCTAGATATCGAAGATTCCTTCGAGTATGCAAAAATTCCGCCAGAACAAATGTGGAGGTATTTGTTAGTGAAGCTTACAGGTCCAGCGTTACGATGGTGGCTAGATTTGCAATTTCTAAGAGATCGATTGGGTAAGCGTCGAATTTATGCATGGTACTGAATTAAAAAATGTATGATGGAGAAATTTTTACCAAGGAATTATGAGCAATTGTTGGAGGAAAGATATAGGCCAAAACAGTATCATGCAGAACAAATTATTGTAGAAGCCGTGGGAGAGGTCAAAATTGAAGTTGAAGATCAAGATGAAATTAACATCAATGCTTGTGTGCAAGAGGATATTGAAATTGTTTCAGATGCGGTTGTGGAGGAACAAAAGAATATTGCATTGGAGGTTTGTGCGTTTGGGCTTGATGAATCACCCACAATGGAGTTGACTGCAACATTACAAGAAAATATGGCTGTTGCTGAAATTCAATTGTCTGACAAAGGAGTGGCAACCAACTCTATAATAAATCAAAGTCTAGAGAACCAGCAACTTCAGCATAAGATTCTAGTTGTCGATTTTCTTGGAGTGCAACAATTTGATTGGGTTCCCAACATGCATCTAATGAATTTTGTTAACAAGTTAAAGCATGCTGAGAAACAATCTTTGCAAATACACTTTTTCTTGAAGTTTTATTTCAAGTTAAGAAAGGAGTTGAAGTATTCTAAGTATCTATTTCTTTAGCATGGAAGATGGCAGATTCCCAACGAGAACTCGAGGTCGAGTTCTTTTGAAGAAAATGAGATGATGTAGGACGAAAATGGGGAGTTTTTGTATTTTATGGAAACTTTATTGTAGGAATTATTTGTTTTAGGAATTTTCCTTTTAATGCCACTTGTTTAGGCATATTCCTATTAGTCTTTTAATTCTGTTAGTCTTTATTTCCAAGTATTGTTTTGCTTGGTTTCCATTCTAAGTAGTTACCTTATAGTTAGGACTCCTATTAGTATAAGTAGGGGCGTAAGTTATTCAATTATTGGAACTTTTTATACTTTTATCAATAATATTGCAGAGATTTTCTTTTTCATTCCTGTGCGCAAGAATTGCTCGTTGCGACGGGTTAATTATCTCGTTTGGATTAGTACGCTAACTAATCTCTTGTGAATTCCGCCGCGTCATTGGTTTTTTAGATATTACTTGGTTATGCCTTTTTTGGGTTTTGTTATGCTTGTAATTGATTTTAGTTATGCTTCTAATGGTAAAGTTACACAAAAAATTACGGTGTCCCCAAAATGACCGGGGACAGCATAGCATCAATATCCTTTGTTTTATGTTAGTATGAATTATTAGAATAAGTGGAAGTCAAACTCCTAACAAGAAGTCATTAGCACTCTTACCTCTTGAACAAGATTTAATTAATATCTTCAAATATATAAATTTAAAACATGAATTGAATTATTTATTCAGTTTTTTCACGTTATCATTATGATCATCATTGTACTTTTTGTGTTCGTCTCAGTTGGGATCAAATGAGACGAACACAAAAAATGGGCATAGTAACTTTTGTTTTGTTTTTATTCAAAAAAATTTTGCATTTCTTAGTTTTGCCTCAAACTTTTGAGACTTATTGATTCATTTCAGTGAGAGGAATCGGAAAAATAAAAATTGAAACTCATAATTTTTTTCAGAAAGACAAGAATAAGTAAAAAAAAAAAAAAGATGAGTTATTGACATATTTTTGTCTTTATTTAAAAAATTATGAGTTTCGATTAAAATTTTTTACTTTCCCGATTTCTCTCGTCGAGATTAATCTATAAGTTACAAAAGTTTGACGCAAAACAAATAAATGCAAAAAAAAATTCATTAAGAACTTTTTAATCCAATTTAACCCACCATGCATTGAATGTTCTTAGCAACAAATTATGACTATTTTACAAATGAGAGAGACCTTTTTGTAAACAAACAAAATTAATTGACCCCAAAGTCTTGGGTTTTTGGAGGGGATCGAGTCTAATTATGGCAGTTTTGATTGAGGTTGATTAGTCTTTGGTCTCAGACGTTGGTCTTTTGTCTTTATTCAAATTTTTTTCGAATCATTTAATTTGTTGTCAATTTTTTGGGGCTTATTGCATCATCACGACAAGATGAATCTAAAAAGTAACGAAATTTTGACCGAAATCCAAATTTTTTTTGAATAATGATGAAAAAATTGGCTTATTGAAATTTTTTCGTCTTTATTTAAAAAATGGATTTTGGTCAAAATTTTTTACTTTTTAGATTCCTCTTGTCGTGAGGATGCAATAATCCCAAAAAAATTGACAATAAACCAAGTGATACGAAAAAAATTTGAATAAAGACAAAAAATAAGCCACTTTGGCTTATTTATCCGAACACTATTGGTAGTCCATGTCAGTATAGCTGAAATTGGGTACCAAAAAGTCCGTGAACAATGTGAATTCAGACTTATGTGAACGCGTGAATTCACATACAACAGATTGTCTGGTGATATATAATTTTTGCTTGAATTAATTTCGCGCGCAACTTCTTGGAAATATCTGCATTAATTTCAGTCTATTTAATTTGTGGGTTTTTCTTTGTACTGGTGATATATATATTTTCAGAAAAGAAAGATCAGATGGGTTCATTTGAGTGAATTTCTGTAAGATCGGGGAGAGGAAGGTTGGTTTAGTTAAATTTGGGGGCTTTTAATTCTTGTAGATAGATTGTGGAAGAGGCCAGTGATGGGAGGTAAAAGTTCGAAAGAGACAACCCAAAGGCATTTTCCATCGTATAGTCACCAATCGCACCCACAATCGCCGTGCCCTCACCAGCATCCAAACCATACCCCTCGGCATCACCACTCCCCTGCACCATATGAACATGGGGGTCATACCCATCGTAAAAACCACCGCAAGTTGGAGAAGTTTTCAATCATATCTGATGATTACCATACACTGGAACAGGTTAGCCCATTTACAATTTTCTTCCTTTGTGAATTATTTTAAAAATAAAAGCGGAAGACCTATTTTTTTTAATCTAATCAATATCGATATAAAGCAACAGATAACCTTATACATGCTTATTCATTTTCTGTGGCTTTTAAAATAAAACAACAGATAAGGTTATTACTATATCAACCTATTTTTTTTTTTAATCTCTTAAAAATACAACCACATATAACCTTATCTGTGCCAAAATTAAAAATTTAATGTTATCTTTGTTGAATAATTTTTATATCTGTCCAAAATAAAGCAACAAATAGCCTTATCAGAAAACAATAAATTCATATGCTCCATCGAAACGTGAGCAAGTTCGATAGCTCCAATGAAGGCATGGAATAATTAATAGAACCTTGGTTTATTGTATTATACAGAAAAACCAAAAAATAAAAAAAGAATATATTGTGGTGTGTTTATGTTTGGTGCCACACATAAAGAACATATATAAGGTTATTTTTGTGTTTTTTGGGTCACACAAATAATGTTGTCTGCGTAGAAAGAGTATAGTAGATAAGTCGGGCGCAAAATTAAAAACGCAGAAAAAATTTAAATATGGACAAAATAAAAAAAACAAAAAAAAAAAACCAAAAGCTTTGTGAAACAAGTCATTGTTGTCGAAGACGCAGAAATTGAAAAAGTGTCTATCCGATGCTGAGAAATGAGAATGTAAAGAGTTATTTTGTTTGGTTCAAATTTTTGAAAGTTATTTTAAATGTAATGACTTGTAATTAGTAGAAAGAAATAGAAACAAAAAATATTAAAAAATGTATAAAGAGAAAAACAATATGAGATAAAAGTTGATCGAAACAAGATGAGTATTTTTAGTGAGCGTATTAGAAACCACTTCTTTATTATTCTAATAATAAGTGGAAGAGAGAGAGAGAGAGAGAGAGAGAGAGAGAGAGGAGGGTCAAAAGCACGTTCTTTATCATTAGTGCAACAATCGTAGATAGGAGTGGTACAAAGGGTGACTGTATGGACAGAAAAAGCGCACGCGACAAGCTAGAAAGGCGCGCGCCAGGGCATTTTTGTCCATTAACAGACCTAGCACGCTACAGCTTTCAAAACAATGGATTTCGGGCCTAATATAAACCCAGACCAGATTAAAAAGGCCAATAGGTTACTCCTTTTGGACTCTAGCCCAATTTTTTATATATTGTTCTGAACACATGTTCTCTTTGTATTGAATTATAAGTATTTTTATTAAATTTATACTCGAAAAGTGATCCATCTATTTGAATTTTTTCCCCATCCTGTCCGTGCATGTCTTTTTCTCTAAAAACCGACTTAACGAAATATGAGGTACTGACAACATAACTTCTATCTTCAAAGTGCGTTGATTTCAGTTGCAATATTTTTCTTTTCATGCACCTTGTGTGGTAATGCACAAGTAATACCAATTCATATCTCATCAGTATGTAAAAGGATTTAGTTATAGCAACTAATAGTGCATTAGAATCCCAAATTTCCATTTTCATCTCATGATCGAATAATTTGGAATGTTCCACCACCACAGGTTACAAATGCCCTTGCCCAAGCTGGACTAGAGTCCTCTAATCTCATTGTTGGTATTGATTTCACAAAAAGCAATGAGTGGACAGGTTCAAGATCATTCAATCATCGGAGCTTACATCACATTGGAAGTGGTCTGAACCCATACGAACAAGCAATATCTATTATCGGGAAAACTTTATCTACTTTCGACGAGGATAACTTGATTCCATGTTTTGGATTCGGAGATGGTAATTTTTGTAGAAAAAAGGGAACATTGTATGTTCTGTAGAATAAGTATGTAGATACAAAGATAATTTTGTCCCTTGCCTTTTGTTTTGCAGCCTCAACACATGATCAAGAGGTTTTCAGTTTTGATCCAGAGGAAAGATATTGTAACGGATTTGAGGAAGTACTGAGAAGATACAGAGAAATAGTTCCACATCTTAAACTTTCAGGTGCCTATTCTGTGTCTATTTATTCAAGCCATTAGCATTTTAAAAGATTCGCTGTCGTGTTCATTGACCACAAGGACTTCTCTTTGTTTATGGCAGGACCCACATCTTTTGCCCCGGTAATAGAAATGGCTATGAGTATTGTTGAGGAGAGTGGCGGCCAGTACCATGTGTTGCTGATAGTTGCTGATGGGCAGGTGACTGATTACTTGGACACAACTTTAATTTCTTCTTCTTCTTCTTTTTTTTTTTTGGTGGATTGATCTTTCCTATTGTAGTAAGCTTTAGAATTTCATTAGTGAATATGTCAACGTGTGAATATCGTGCCCAGAATTCTTGTTTGGGGGGGGGGGTGTGTGTTTGGTTTGGTTAAGGCAATCCCAAAGTTATGACCATGTCAACTAATCAATGGGCTCTGTATTTTCTTAAAGAAAAGAAGGGCAAAATAAACTCATTTGAAACTAAGAAGGAATTCCTAGGACTACTTGAGAAGGGACTTAGTAATTAGCACAAATGATTGGGAGCCCATTCTCAAGTACTTCACTGATTGTCTGTTAATATTAGGTGACGAGAAGTGTTGATACTGCGCATGATAAGGTCAGCCCACAGGAACAAGATACTATAGATGCCATTATCAAAGCAAGGTATAAACCTTTTCTTAATCTTGAGATTTTTATTGGCCCTTGTATTTCCCTCGTGGATTCAGTATCAGTTGTTGTTTTGAACACGTAATTATTTTCTTTTTAATTACAGTGAGTACCCCTTGTCGATAATCCTAATAGGGGTAGGAGATGGCCCATGGGACACGATGAGAGAGTTTGACGATAACATTCCTTGTCGAGCATTTGATAATTTTCAGGTTCCAGTAGCTGGACATTTGAATCTCTAAAAATTAGACTCATTTCTTAGAAATTTTCTTATTTAGTTGTGACTGCTTTTGTGCCTTGATAGTTTGTGAATTTTACGAAAATCATGTCAAAGAATGTGGATCCTTTGAGAAAACAGACAGAATTTGCTCTCTCTGCGTTGATGGAAATACCTTCTCAATATAAAGCAACTCTTGAATTGAGTATCTTGGGGTAAAAATTAACTCCTATACCACATGTATTTTGGATTTAGATTTAATCTCCAGTTACTAAAAAGACTCCATATTTTTCCTTTTTCTTCCCTATAAAGCCGACGAACAGGAAATGCTCCAAAAAGGGTCCCTCTTCCCCCACCTCATTACAGTGCAGCTTCTACCGGCAATAGCTCGAAACCATACAACTCAAGCAGTTTTCAGCAAAGTACCCCTCCTTACCAAGGATACGATACAGCAACTACTGGCACTGCTCCATATTCAAGTGTTGATCAGGTTAGTATTTCAATTAATATTCGTGCTCTACCCTCTATTGAGTTAAACACTTTCCTTCATACCCTTTGCTTTTTATCTTGTTACAGGTTTGCCCTATATGTCTTACTAATCCGAAGGACATGGCTTTTGCATGCGGGCATCAGGTCAATTACTCTAAATCCATTTCTAGGCTCTCACATTCTTCTTTGTTACTTCGGGTTCTTTATTTATGTCTTAGTTTTTTCTTTGTGAGCAGACTTGCCGTGACTGTGGAGAACACATCAGTTCATGTCCCATTTGTCGCGCACCAATCAAAACCAAAATAAGGCTCTATTAACAGGTTTCTCTTGGTTCCTCTGTGGTCTATTGCTGCTCTTGATTGGCTAGCAGTGCATCAGACGACCTGGAATTTCGAGGAAAAAAGGAGGTTTAGCTGTGTTAGACTTTGTCCCACATCGCTCATCTAAGCCACCCAAGCTTGGTTAATATATTCTAGAGACTACTCCACATATTGTCAATTAGTTTTAGGTTGGAACCCTCTAAGAAATCTAACATGGTGTCAAAACTATAAGATCTAGGGCTTATGGATATTCGCTCCTAGCGGGCGGCCAAAGTCTCGATGCCGTCCGCCGGGCACTTAGTTACTTTTTCAATCTCCTTCACGCTATTCAGTTGCCTGCACCCACCATGCCTCTATCTTCTCCACCAGCACTCATGGCTTTTCGATACTCAAGTTGGCAGACCTACTTGAATTTGAGGGGGGATGTTAGAATAAATGGAGATAATAAATAATATCGTGATCATATCGTGACATTGAGACTGGGATTTGATTGCAATTAGAATGTTTCTCTCCCATAGTTAATTGGTATGATTTCCTTTATTAATTAGGCTCTCTCTCTCTCTCTCTCTCTCTCTCTCTCTCTCTCTCTAAATAGAGGAGTTCATTGTATAGTGTTATCGAAGTCAATAAAATATTTATTTTCTTATATTTGACATGGTATCAGAGTTAGGATTTGGATGACCTTACCTCTTGTGTGAGAGTTTTTGTCGCCCAAAGGAAATCTCCTAGTTAGCTCAATTTGCACATTCACGTGCATCGGGGCTGCTGGTGAGAGGGAGTGTTAGACTTTGTCCCACATCTCTCATTTAAGCCACCCAAACTTAGTTAATATATTCTATAAAAAATTGGCCTATGGTCTACTATATAGAACTTGTAACTCAATTAGTCTACTTTTAATGTTTGTAATCTCTCTAATTCACTAATATAGTTTAGTAAGACCTTAAGTCTACCTTTTTTTAAAAAAGAAATTAAACCAAAACAAAAATGTTCTCCTATATAAGTTGTCATATAGAGAGAAACTCTAGATTAAAAACAAATCTGGAGCACAGCCTCCTCTCTCTGTCTCAGTAAAAAATCTCTTGTTTTGTTAGACGCAACGGTCTATATGGACGAAGGCGTAGCAGTCGTGGCAAAAAAGCTATGCTGATGCGATTTTCAACAGTGATGAGAACGTCGGCAAGAAGTTGGTTGGCGCTGTCGAGTGCATGTTTCAACCTCAAACAGCTCATTCTTGCATTGCATCCCCTCCTTCATTCACTTCCATCTGTTTCAAAACCTCTGCAATCACTGCAAGAATAGAGGAAGGGAAAATCAACATAACGTTCCGACTTCGCTCCCGTTAGAGATATGGACACTTTGCCACGATGCTAAACTAGTTTTTTCTCTGCGGATTGTCGCCCGATTACATCATGACGAGTCCAATCTTGTTCACTCACGTATGACTCTACGGGTTATAAATGTGGAGTGAACTAAATTATTTCTCATGGATCACGACGAGTCCAATCTTGCTAAGAATGCATTGATCTGCTCACAAACATGAGTCATATCCAGTTATGGATTTTTTCCCAAGATTTATTATCATTGTTGAAATAGAAACCGTCGGGTCTTGCAACTCAGTAACAATGATAATGTATTGTACATACCATTCCAACACTTGTCACCTATTTTGGCATTGTAAACATCAAAAATTGTTGCATTATGTGAACCCCAATAAAAATGACAGAAGAATAGAGTGATTCCCCAAACGTTGGTAGTGAATTTCCGACTGAATGATTGGCCATTGTTGATCCTCTGCATTCCGAGATCATCGTCTTTAGACTAACAACGAGCCCACAATGGCGTGGGATTGTTCGGAACGCCGCTGATTATATGAACCGGTAGAGCTGCTACATCACTAAGTTGTGCACGAGCAAGCTGAAGTTGAAGTATCAAAGTTAGGTTGATCAAAAAGGAAAGAAAGCAATGTCGACCCATTGTACGTATATCTCTAAATATGAGATAGATTTGTACTTCTTAACCTCACTAGAGATACCCATATTTATACACTCACCAAGGCAAAAGGAATAAATGAAATTCTCCTTTTATTTGGTTGGGAAGGCAATTGGATTTTCTTTTTAAAAAGTCAAAGATTTACATAATCCGCACTAGATTTTCCTCCAAATCCTATAGCGCTTCTCGCCCTGGCATTCAAGTGTGCTTTTGGCTCTGTTCTTTTCTCTTGTACAAAAACTTGTGTCCAATTTTTTTTTACCGCTTCATCATTCATGTTTTTTCGTTGTTAGTGATTCTTTTGTTTGAAATTTTACAACTGCACTTCTCCTTTTGTGGTTATATATGGTACCTCTATTTAAAAAGTAAAAAAAATAAAAAATATTCTGCACTTTTTAATCATTTTCAGATACAGAACTTCATCTTTTTTTTAGGGTAGTTAGAAGTGGAGAATAGAAGAAAGATTATAATATGTAAACTCACACTACATACATAAGCTCATTCAACCAACATAACGAATACCAGCGCGCACACTCCCATAAGCAACCATTGTTGATTGTACAGAGCGCTAACTTTGGCCATGCGGCCAGAAGTTCATCAGACCATTCAAGGGCCTTTCATAGAGGGCTGCAGCAAATTAGGCAAACAAAGTAAGCATTTTTCATTGATGAACGGTTCTTGAAACAAAATTCTTCCCATGTTTGATCCTAACCTAGTTTCAGCACATAAACTGACCAGTTTGATCAAAACCCAATTTTGGGCACAAAAACTGATTCTCCACTGCCAAGGTGCAAGAAACTCAGGAAAAAAATGATAAAGGAAAAAGTGGAAGAAAAAAGTGATAGCTAAACTAGAATTGTGAACTATTCACAGGTATTTTACAAAAACATTGGTGTACATGCTCTAATGGGAATTAACTTGTACACTTGTGAGGTACCTTTTCAAACGAATAAAAACAAGTTATTAGAAAAAAGAGAAAATAGTTTTTTGAAATTTTTGATTTAAAAAATAAGTTTTCAGGAAAAAGTTTTAAAAAAAACAGTTTTTGAAATTTTTTTTTTATAAAAAACTGTTTTGAAAAGAACTGTTTTTGCAAAAAAATAAAAACTGTTTTTAAAAATATTTTTCTTAAAAACATAGTTTTGATTATCTGATGTCCAAAATTTGATGAGTTACTAAGAGGTTGTTCCGAAACAGGCAGATGTCTCGGCTTTGGAAGTACTCTTCAAGGTTTGAGATTCAATTTCCCGCAAGGTGAGTACCCTGAAGTAAGTGGGGGGAGTTGTGATAGGTGTGGTCGCGCTAGCTCGCCTGGAGTTTTGGATTGCGCAGTCAGATTCATTTAGTGGCCTGGCTATAGAGCTGTTCCTTTCTTACCAAATAAAATATTAAAAAAAGTTAAGACTCCTGCAGTTTTAATGTAAAGTTGGTCTCTTAAATATGATTTTTATCAGCTCCGATACCTAAAAATGTTTGAGTCAATTTACGTGCGCTTCAACTAATCTTAGGGGGACCAATTCCACGTCCACTAGTAGTGGGCCATTCAAAACCGAAGCAAAGATCTTTATGGACTGGCCCAACAAGAGTTAATAGCATGTGGAATGTTTCGAACTTAAAATTTTGGGAGGAAGAAAACCATTAACTCTCAAACCACGACTTCACAACTATGACCATTTTTAAGGCAATGCAATCAGTGTTTTTTTTTTTTCAAATACGAATTTATCTCCTCAAACGAAAGAAAGTATTCTAAGAACTAAGAATTTGTAAAAGCATTCAAGAACTACGTTTGAAAACAACAGTTTTTTCAAAAAAAAAAACACTAAAATTAAAAGTTTTGAACCTTATTATACTCTAAAAAATTGGAAACAACGAGTTCGTTAGAAACATGTTGCCCTGTTTTGTGTATGACTTTCCTTTCCACCATATTAATTAGATTTTCCAACCAAAAACTCTGATAATAGTTCTCCTAATGTAGGTTAAGATTCTGAAAGATTTTATATTCTTATTCAAGATTTTGAAAGGTTTTATATTCTAATTCTATTTAGTGACCTGGCTATAGGGTTGTTTCTCCCTTAGCAAATAAAATATTAAAAAAAAAAAAGACCCCTGCAATTTTAATGTAAAGTTGCTCTCTTAAATTTGATTTTTTTCAGCTCCGATACCTAAAAGTGTCCGGGTCAATTTACGTGCGCTTCAATTAATCTTAGGGGGACCAATTCCCCGTCCACTAGCAGTGGACCATTCAAAACCGAAGCAAAGATCGTTATGGACTAGCCTAACAAGAGTTGATAGTACATATATGGAACTCAGAATTAAATCGAGAATGCCGAACAAGCAGATTTTTACTTGTTTGATGCAAAAAAAGCTTAATTATAATTATTACCTAGAAAGAACTATCTATCTCTTCATTTCTTCGTAGACCATATAATTCAACTGCTAATGGCATTTTCTATATCAATCAGCCGGAGAAAGTAACGAAGTGCTTGTCTGGCGGAATAATTTGAAAAAGCATTCAAGAATTACGTTTGAAAACAACAGTTTTTTCAAAAAAAAAAGACACAAAAATTAAAAGTTTTGAACCTTGTTATACCTCTACAAAATTGGAAACAACGAGTTCGTTAGATTCTGAAAGATTCTATATTTTATTCAAGATTTTGAAAGGTTTTATATTCTAATTGTAGAATCATAAAAATAAGAATATTTTATAAAATCTTCCAAAATCTTATCCTACATCATGTCCACACATGTAATTTGTGGTGAGGACTTAGTAGCCGTGGTCTTTGGGTTAGTACAAAATCGCACAATCAAGATCAATATCAATCTCATTCTATTTCTAGCCACGCCTATCACTCATTTAGTTTCGTTTGTATTCGACGACTAATTGTTGGAGCCTAGCTCCCTGATTCCGTCAACGTTTAAGTTTTTTTTTTTTTTTTTTTAATTTTTATGGAAAATGTTATTGCTGACCTCTTCCCATTAGGTTTATTGACATCAGAAGTAGTACTTATTATGATCCTCTGCCTAATGGGAAAAATTCATTCTCATTGTTGCCCACCTTCAAACGGAAAATTGTTCTCCCTCCCATTTGTCTTGTCTTTCCCTTTCATTTTCAGGCGTGAAATTATCACACTAGTGACATCTATTATTTTTTTATTATGGTCAACAAAGAAAAATTCATTGTGGGACTTAATATCGCTAAATTTAATTAGCAACCTTTAAATGAATAATAAAAAATTGTTGTGACAAGTTTTGATTATTTAATTTAACTTAATTAGTCCATTGTGGTACTCTGAGTAAATTATTCAAAAGTTCATTGTGAGGATAAGATGACCCATAAAATAGGAGTTTGGAGTGGTATGAATGGGAGACATGGGGGTGGTAAAGGCTTGCCTTTGTGCGCCCCGCCCCCCCCCCCCCCCCCCCCCCCCTTTTTTTCAAAATAAAAACAGACCCTGTTTTAACAGCATTAGAGCATCTCCAAACTTTATTTAAAATTTGAAGACGTCAAATTTTTTGAATACTGATTTGGCGATTTGACACCTTTAAAAATTGGCTGTCATAATATTGTTCTTCCAACTATGGTGTCAAATTTGCTCTCACGATCTTAAAAGAAAAATAAAACCAAAAACGTTGGCTAGGACCTAGGGATCAACCGGAGAGATGACATCTTTTATTATAAATTATTTGAAGAATCATTGGAAATTTTGAAATGGATGATTAACGGATCAACAATAACATGTTTAGATTCGTAGATAGAGGCATATTTTTTTTTTTTTTGGTCAAGCGGAAAATTAAGCATTAACTTAGACGAGCAAGGTCAACAAGCCAGATAGATGGCATACATAAAGTTACAAAAAGACTACAAGAGTCGTAGACTAAATCCTAAGATGACCAACACCCATGGCATCGGCCAGAGCGAATTCCCTAGCTGCAAAAGGAATGGAGCTAGAGACTACTAAATTTTGATCCTGCTGCGATCCAAGTCTGGCTAGGCAATCGGCAGTTTGGTTGGCTTGCCGATAGATGTGTGTAACGCCCCGAAAATTCGGAGACATAAAAAAAAATATCGAAAAAAGATTTCCAATAATATGTTTTTTTTTTTAAGGCTTTAAAATTTTCAAAGACAATTTTTCCAAGAGAAATCCATAGATTTACTACATCATTGTTCGCAAAGCCCATGTCACCATATTACAACCATATCGAATAAAATTTAAGCTTTTCAAATTTCAATTTCCAATAAATCATAAAGCTCTCAAAATATGGTCGATTAAAATTAATCAGAGCAACTAAGGATAGAATTCAGAGTCGACAATCTCGTCGTTGGTCGTCGTCAAATCATTCTTTTTCTACGGCCCTTCTGCTCCGTCTTCAATACCTGGCGTTCAAGTTACCAGGGCAACATAGTACCGTGAGCAATGACGCTCAATAGCCAAAACCCACCCGAACCCATAACTTACAAACAAAGGCATGTACAATACGGTTAAATTAAAGGGCAATTTAAGCAACAAACGATCAATTTCAATTTCTAGCCCTTAACTCAGAATTATCGCTTGACCTACTTTACAGGTCCTACTCTCACAATTCTAGGTCCATCAGGCTACCCTCAAGGTTCTGCTAGGCTACCCTCAATACCTGAGGTCCTGCCAGGCTACCCCTGAGGTCCTGCTTGGCCACCCTAGCTACACTGGGTCTTTCAGGCTGCCCTCAAGGTCCTACCAGGCTACCCCCGATAGCACGAGGTCCTGTCAGGCTACCCCCGAGGTCCTGCTTAGCCCACAACCTTTCACATTATTCCATTAATCCTATTTTCATGTCTAAGGTGATAAATCCATGCACCGCAACCAACTCCAGGAACCTATTTGTCCATGCTACAAGCACAATAAAATATCATGCAATCCCACATTTTAACTAAGCATAATTATTATACTAACAACATTTCATATAAATAATCGTGCAATAACATTTATCATGCGATAAAAACAAATTAAGCGGTTCCTTTCAATTTTTTTTTTCTTTTCTTTACCAAAATTAAAGTCTATGTTTATTCTACATCATCTCCAAGTGTCAACAATATTAGAATAGTTTGTATTTGCACAAAACTAGGATCAAATCAAAGTTGTTTAACTTTGGGACTGTTACGATTAGCTTTTAATTCACTAGGGTGCGAATTACCAGGCAATCTAACTCAAGGGGTTAAACAGTAATTATTCTAAAACATTTCAATATTTACAGCAGCTGCCTTTGTTTCTTTTCTTGTTCTTTTTTTTTTTTAAAAGCAAAACAGAGACGGTGTTCGAACAATATGGGCTTCCGGCCAGGGCTCAATCGGTGACGTCGGGGTCCGAACACAATCACACCGAACACTAAAAATCAATATAGACCACAATATATATACGTAGGGAGGTGAGTTTCGGACTACCTCTCGTCCGGCGAAACAGGGTTCGGAAAGAGACGGCGGCAGGTCGGAGCTCGAGCAGTGGTGATGGTGAGCACGGCTCTGAGGATGTGAAGCTACGGTGGTGATGTTGTCCGGTGGTGAGAGGTGAATGGCGGTGGTGGTGGCCGGTTGGTGATGTCCGGTGGTGATGGTGAGGAGCGGCGGTGATGATGGGGAGCTGGAACCCTTCTCTCTCTCTCTCTCTCTCTCTCTCGTGTGTGTGTGTGTGTTTGCTGGGGAAAACAAGAAGAAAATGGGGAAGGAGATAATGTATAAAGGGTTGGATTTTTGCCCAAGGGTATTAACCTAACTATTTATGTGTTGTCAAAATTGGAGGAATTTAGGGAGTGAAATAGGGGATTTGTCTTCTCCTCTGCCGAAAAGTTTTTTTTTTTTTTTGAAATGGGAAAGGTTGGGTTTGGTCCGGGATCGTGCACATATTCGGAAAAATTAATCACCGGATGCACGCGCACACAAACGATTACGGAAATAAAATTGGTGTGACGACGTAAATAATTTTTTCGCATTAAATAAACTAACGAGCAAAAACAATATTTTTGTTTTGATGATTATTATTATTATTATTATTTTAAAAATACCGGGTCTTTACAGATGTGGACAACGGATGAATTTGTCCGGGTAGCAATTCTTCGAGCTTCTTCCACTATGTGACGGTGGGGGTGATCAACCGGTGATCCTTCATTGCAAAAATCAACTGCCATGCTCGAATCTGACTCTATGGTAAGATACTGTAAATAATAAGCTAACATACAAATTTTTTAAAGTATGAACCTAGACATTATTCACTTTGAAAACCTGTATATTACTTCCTCTGTTCCTAAATAAGAGTCACTCTTAGGAATTCGATTTTTAGGGGATATGTAATTATTATACATACTTTCCACCATATCCCATATATTCTTCCTATTTTGCACCATTTGTAGTCAAATATGAGAGCCACTTTTGAAATTTTATCAAATACGGAGTATCTTCTTCTATTTTTGAAAATGAACAATCATTTTGTAAATTCCAAAATAGAATAAGGGACTTTTATTTAGGAACGGAGGGAGTAATTATCTTTTCATAATAATATTTCATCAATCTTCACTATGATATTTTTAGTTGGATTATATTTTGTTTTATGTTAGTATGAATAATGATAATCAGTGAAAGTCAAACTCCTAACAAGAAGTCATTAGCACTCTTACCTCTTGAAGAAGATTTAATTAATATCTTCAAATATATAAATTTAAAATATGAATTGAATTATTTATTCAGTTTTTTCACGTAATCATTATGATCACCATTGTACTTTTTGTGTTCGTCTCAATTGGGATCAAATGCGACGAACACAAAAAAATGGGCATAGTAACTTTTTTTTGTATTCAAAAATTTTTTGCATTTGTTAGTTTTGCGTCAAACTTTTGTGACTTATTGATTTGTCTCGGCGAGAGGAATCGGAAAAATAAAAATCGAAACTCATAATTTTTTTCCGAAAGAGAAGAATAAGTAAAAAAAAAAAAAAAACTGACTTATATATTGACATATTTTTGTCTTTATTCAAAAAATTATGAGTTTCGATCAAATTTTTTTTACTTTTCCAATTTCTTTCGTCGAGATGAATTAATAAATCATAAAAGTTTGACACAAAATAAATTTGATTAAGGACAAAAAAATAAGTCAGTCAACTTTCTAATCCAAACCCACCATGCATTGAATGTTCTTACCAACAAATTATGACTATTTTACAAAGGCTTTTGTTAATGTATGCCCCTAATGCACATGTTAATAGTCATTAAATGAGTTCAACTAACCCCACTAATAAACCCTCTTACTTGGGAAATAGTAAAAGTGAAGTGTTGTGTTTTATTACATTAAAAATTCTATGGTGAGACCAAAACACCCCTTTACTTCTCCTTGCTTCCATTTTGATTTGTGCTCCCTTCAACATTTTTTCCATTTCCGTTTCAGAAATTCACGCCAATTTGACCTTCTTTTGTAAATCTGGAGGGGGAAGAATTTACATTATACCCTCATTACATAATTATTCCTTCTTGTATATTTTTTTGGTAAAATAGTACTCAGGGCTGAGAGTGGATTTAAAAAATCCATCACAACTTGAGGAGTATTTTAGCCTCATAATCCTACTGGATTATTTTTTCCTATCCATCTAATTTTTTTTGTTTCGTTAATTTTTTGTGGATTGTTCATTCGTCTCGACAAAATGAATCAAAAAAAACTATAAACATGAACCAAACTAACAAAATTTGATGAATAAAGAAAAATAATAAACCAAAAGATCTGTTTTGTTTGAATTATCTGTCTTTAGAATTTTTTTAAAGGTTCTGATCACAAATTTTTACACTTTAGATTTCTCTATGCGAGACGAACCAATAACCTAAAAACAACACAAAACTAGCAAAGGAAATTATTATTTTTTGAATAAAGACAAAAATAACCCAATAAGATCTCTAGGCCAAAACAGCCTTATAAAATACCCCTCCGTCCCATAATATTTGTCCGGTCCGCAAAACGGAGACTACAAAATAATGCATTTCTTTCAAGAAAAAATTCAAATTTTTTTCACAAGTTAAAAGAACTCGTCGAGATCTAGTAAGTTGTTGAATTTTTTCCCAACTTTTCTTACAAAAATAGAATTATTTTTACGTCTCCGTTTTGCGGACCGGACAAATATTATGGGACGGAGGGAGTATTATCCTTTTAATTTGATGTGGATTTCAATTTGATGCAAGGGATTTTTGTTTGTTATTTTTATATAAATTTTATAGTATGCTCGAGGGTGGGAATGATATGATAAGATTGGGCTCGGGAGAAATATGATATGGGATGATGCTATGGTGTCCCCGGTCATTTTGGGGACACCGTAATTTTTGGCATAACAAAACCCTTACAAGCATAACAAAAATCATTAGAAGTATAATAGAACCATAACATGACATAACCAAGGCATAACCAAAAACCAATCAAGGCATAACCAAAAATCAACCAAGGCATAACCAACCAAGTTATGCCTTATTATGGTTTTAGTTATGCTTATAATAGTTTTGGTTATACTTGTAACGAATTTGGTTATGCTTATAATCAAGTTAGGGGAGCTTCTTAAACAGAAAAGCTATGTGCACAGACTGCTGTGCACAGCAGCTGTGCACAGCGGCTGTTTTCTCTTGCCTTGGGTCGCAAAAAGATGATCGGAGCCGCTCATTTTGTTCAAAATATGTCGTTTAAGGTCTCTGTAAAAAATGAGCTTCGTCCGATATCGTTAGAGGCGTTAACAATACACCCAAAATCACTTCAGAACGCCTCTAACGATATCGGACGAAGCTCATTTTTTACAGAGACCTTAAACGACATATTTTGAACAAAATGAGCGGCTCCGATCATCTTTTTGCGACCCAAGGCAAGAGAAAACAGCCGCTGTGCACAGCTGCTGTGCACAGCCTGCTGTGCACATAGCACAGCTCCTTCTTAAATGCTAAAAACTGGATATTAAATTAGGGTATATTAGTCCAACAATCAAAAAGTTAATCTTTTCAAAGATGTAATTAATGACTTGACTTTTGGTATTACATTTCCCGTAAAAGTATAGCCAAATGGATGAGTAATTATGTTATTATCATATGCCCCAAGGGCACACATTAACAAGAGAGAGACCTTTTTGTAAACAAACAAAATTAATTGACCCCAGAGTCTTGGGTTTTTGGAGGGGATCGAGTCTAATTATATATGGCAGTTTTAATTGAGATTGATTATATATGGCTGTCTAATTAGTCTTTGGTCTCGGACGTTGGGGTACAAGATAGTGAGTGAAGGCCCGTTCCGCTTTCTCCCAAAACCTTTTTTTTTCAAAAAGAAGATAATTTCAAACTCAAATATAACAAAAATAAAATTTGATTTTTTAAATTTTTTTACACCGTTTAAAAGATCTCAATGAGATCTATCAAACAAGATCAATATTGGTAGAAAAATTATTTACGTAAACACATAATTTCTGAACTTGAAATTACTTTCCTTTTCCAAAATCCTCCTTTTTTTTTCTAAAGTGGAACGGCTCCTGACTGCTGCCAAAAAGACCAAAAGACTTCCCTCCAGCGCCGCCCTTCTAGAGGCGATTCTTTTGGTTCGGAAATTAATCAATTTTTTGATAATTGGTAGACGAGCGATGTGCTTCACCAGATTTTATTAACCAAATTTGGATGGCTTAGGCGAGCGATGTGGGACAAGTCTAACACTTCCCTTCACGTGCAGTCCGGATGCATGTGGAGGTACGAATTGAGGAAATTAGGAGATT
Source organism: Rhododendron mucronatum var. ripense (assembly GCA_019656295.1). NCBI lineage: Eukaryota > Viridiplantae > Streptophyta > Magnoliopsida > Ericales > Ericaceae > Rhododendron > Rhododendron mucronatum. The sequence goes on along the minus strand of BPLT01000075.1, from coordinate 949,070 downwards.
TGACTCGGGCGACCCCTCACGTGCAGCCCGGATGCACATGGAGGTATGAATTGATGAGATGAGGTGACTGACTCGGGCGACAGAGACTTTCTCACGAGAGGTGAGACCATTCAAGACCTAGCTCTGATACCATGTCAGATTTCTTGGAGGGTTACAACCTAAAACCAATTGGCAATAGGTGGAGTACCTCTAGGTTTTATTAACCAAGCTTGGGTGGCTTAGACAAGCGATGTGGGACAAGTCTGACATATTTTTTGCTTGAATTTCGCGCGCAACTTCTTGGAAATATCGGCATTAAATTTTTTTTTTGACAAGTCAATCAGTTTCATTTCAATAAAAGTGCCCATCGGGCAAATACAGGAATCCACCGAGGATACAGAGATACAGGCTAAACAGAAACAACAAGTAGGAGCCTAAACTCTACCACCGAGAAATAAGCACATACTGCAAAGCAGAGTCGACACACGAAGTTCGACCAATAGAGCCGTTCACCGTAATAGAGAATAAGCACCTACGGGAACGGAACCTAATCTCTGAATAAGCAAGAAAACAGGGGATCCCTTTTCCATCAAATCAATCTAACCCCGAAAAAACAGCCAATCCCTTTTCCATTAATTTCAGTCTATTTAATTTGTGGGTTTTTCTTTGTACTGGTGATATATATATATATATATATATATATATATATGTATATGTATTCTCAGAAAAGAAAGATCAGATGGGTTCATTTGAGTGAATTTCTGTAAGATCGAGGAGAGGAAGGTTGGTTTAGTTAAATTTGGGGGCTTTTAATTCTTGTAGATAGATTGTGGAAGAGGCCAGTGATGGGAGGTAAAAATTCTAAGGACACGACCCGAAGGCATTTCCCATCGTATAGTCACCAACCGTACCCACAATCGCCGTACCCTCACCAGCATCCAAACCATACCCCTCGGCATCGCCACGCCCGTGCACCATATGAACGTGGGGGCCATACCCATCGTAAAAACCACAAGTTGGAGGAGAAGTTTTCAGTCATATCTGATGATTACCATACACTGGAACAGGTTGGACCATGCACAATTTTCTTCTTTTGTGAATTATTTTAAAAATACAAGCAGATGACCTATTTTTTTTTAATCTAATCAATATCGATATAAAGCAACAGATAACCTTTTACACATGCTTTTTCATTTTTTGTAGCTTTTAAAATAAAACAATAGATAAGGTTATTACTATATCAACCTATTTTTTTATCTCTTAAAAATACAACCACATATAACCTTGTCTTTGCTAAAATTAAAAAGTTAACGTTATCTATGTTGAATAATTTTTGTATCTATCCAAAATAAAGCAACAAATAACCTTATCTGAAAACAATAAATTCATATGCTCCATCGAAACGTGAGCAAGTTCGATAGCTCCAATGAAGGCAAGGAAAAATTAATAGAACTTTGGTTTATTGTATCATACAGAAAAACCAAAAAATAAAAAAAGAATATATTGAGGTGTGTTTATGTTTGTTGCCACACATAAAGAACATATATAAGGTTATTTTTGTGTTTTTTTGGGTCACACAAATAATGTTGTCTGCGTAGAAAGAGTACAGTAGATAAATTGGGCACAAAATTAAAAACGCAGAAAAAATTTAAATATGGACAAAATAAAAAAAACCAAAAGCTTTGTGAAGCAAGCCATTGTTGTGGAAGGCGCAGCAATTGGAAAAGTGTCTATCCGGTACACCTCAAGTGTGTGTAGAACCCACCACTCAAATAAATGTGGGTGTGTATTTGGGTGTGTAAGTGTATGTGGTGCTAGCAAGGTTCATCGTAGATAGGAGTAGTACAAAGGGTAACCGTATGGACAAAAAAAGCGCACGCGACAAGTGAGAGAGAAAGGTGCGCGCCGGGGCATTTTTGTCCATTAATAGACCTAGCAGGCTACAGCTTTTAAAACAATGGATTTCGGGCCTAATAAAAACCCAGGCCAGATTAAAAGGCCAATAGCCTACTCCTTTTGGACTCTAGCCTAATTTTTTATATATTGTTCTGAACACATGTTCTCTTTGTATTGGATTATGAGTATTTTTATTAAATTTATACTCGAAAAGTGACCCATCTGTTTGAATTTTTTCCGCTTCCTGTCCGTGCATGCCTTTTTCTCCAAAAACCCACTTAACGAAATATGAGGTACTGACAACATAACTTCTATCTTCAAAGTGCGTTGATTTCAGTTGCAATATTTTTCTTTTCATGCACCTTGTGTGGTAATGCACAAGTAATATCAATTCGTATCTCATCAGTATGTAAAGGATTTAGTTATTGCACGTAATAGCGCATTAGAATCCCAAATTTCCATTTTCATCTCATGATCGAATAATTTGGAATGTTCCACCACCACAGGTTACAAATGCCCTTGCCCAAGCTGGACTAGAGTCCTCTAATCTCATTGTTGGTATTGATTTCACAAAAAGCAATGAATGGACAGGTTCAAGATCATTCAATCATCGGAGCTTACATCACATTGGAAGTTGTCTGAACCCATACGAACAAGCAATATCTATTATCGGAAAAACTTTATCTACTTTCGACAAGGATAACTTGATTCCATGTTTTGGATTCGGAGATGGTAATTTTTGCAGAAAAAAGGGAACATTGTATGTTCTGTGGAATAAGTATGTAGATTCAAAGATGATTTTTGTCCCTTGCTTTTTGTTTTGCAGCCTCAACACATGATCAAGAGGTTTTTAGTTTTGATCCAAAGGAAAGATATTGTAACGGATTTGAGGAAGTACTACGAAGATACAGAGAAATAGTTCCACATCTTAACCTTTCAGGTGCCCGTTCTGCATCTATTTATTCACGCCATTAGCATTTTAAAAGATTCACCGTCGTGTTCATTGACCACAAGGACTTCTCTTTGTTTATGGCAGGACCCACATCTTTTGCCCCGGTAATAGAAATGGCTATGAGTATTGTTGAGGAGAGTGGCGGCCAGTACCATGTGTTGCTGATAGTTGCTGATGGGCAGGTGACTGATCACTTGGACACAACTTTAACTTCTTCTTCTTTTTCTTTTTTTTTTTGTAGATTGATCTTTCCTATTGTAGTAAGTTTTAGAATTTCTTTACTGAAGATGTCAACGTGTGAATATCGTGCCCAGGATTCCTGATGGGCAGGTGACTGATCACTTGGACACAACTTTAACTTCTTCTTCTTTTTCTTCTTCTTTTTTTTTTTTTTGTAGATTGATCTTTCCTATTGTAGTAAGTTTTAGAATTTCTTTACTGAATATGTCAACGTGTGAATATCGTGCCCAGGATTCTTGTGGGGGGGGGGGGGGGTGGGGGGTGGGGGTGGGTGGTGGGGAAGGCAATGTCAAAGTTATGACCATGTCAACTAATCAATGGGCTCTGTATTTTCTTAAAGAAAAGAAGGGCAAAATAAACTCATTTGAAACTAACAAGAAATTCCTAGAACTACTTGAGACGGGACTTAGTATTTAGCATAAATGATTGAGAGCCCATTCTCAAGTACATCACTGATTGTTTGTTAATATTAGGTGACGAGAAGTGTTGATACTGCGCATGGTAAGGTCAGCCCACAGGAACAGGATACTATAGATGCCATTATCAAAGCAAGGTATAAACCTTTTTTTAATCTTGAGATTTTTTTTGGCCCTTGTATTTCCTTCGTGGATTTCAGTATCAGTTGTTGTTTTGAACACGTAATTATTTGCTTTTTAATTACAGTGAGTACCCCTTGTCGATAATACTAATAGGGGTAGGAGATGGCCCATGGGACACGATGAGAGAGTTTGACGATAACATTCCTTGTCGAGCATTTGATAATTTTCAGGTTCTAGTAGTTGGACATTTAAATCTCTAAAAATTAGACTCATTTCTTAGAAATTTGCTTATTTAGTTGTGACTACTTTTGTGCCTTGATAGTTTGTGAATTTTACGGAAATCATGTCAAAGAACGTGGATCCTTTGAGAAAACAGACGGAATTTGCTCTCTCTGCATTGATGGAAATACCTTCTCAGTATAAAGCAACTCTTGAATTGAGTATCTTGGGGTAAAAATTAATTGCTATACCACATGTATTCTGGATTTAGATTTAATCTCCAGCTACTAAAAAGACTCCATATTTTTCCTTTTTCTTCCCTATAAAGTCGACGAACGGGAAATGCTCCAAAAAGGGTCCCTCTTCCCCTACCTCGTTACAGTGCAGCTTCTACTGGCAATAGCTCAAAACCATACAATTCAAGCAGTTTTCAGTAAAGTACCCCTCCTTACCAAGGATACGATACGGCAACTACTGGCACTGCTCCATATTCAAGTGTTGATCAGGTTAGTATCTCCATCAATATTCCTGCTATACCCTCTATTGAGTTAAACACTTTCCTTCATGCCCTTTGTTTTTTTATCTTGTTACAGGTTTGCCCTATATGTCTTACTAATCCGAAGGACATGGCTTTTGCTTGCGGGCATCAGGTCAATAACGCTAAATCCATTTCCAGGCTCTCACATTCTTCTTTGTTACTTCGGCTTCTTTATATATGTCTTAGTTTCTTCTTTTTGAGCAGACTTACCGTGATTGTGGAGAACACATCAGTTCATGTCCCATTTGCCGCGCACCAATCAAAACCAGAATAAGGCTCTATTAATAGGTTTCTCTTGGTTCCTCTGTGGTCTATTGCTGCTCTTGATTGGCTAGCAGTGCATCAGACGACCTGGAATTTCGAGGAAAAAATGAGGTTTAGCTGTGTTAGACTTTGTCCCATATCGCTCATCTAAGCCATCTAAGCTTTGTTAATATATTCTAGAGATTATCCACCTATTGTCAATTGATTTTAGGTTGGAACCCTCCAAGAAATCTAACATGGTATCAGAACTATAAGATCTATGCCCTGTGGATATTCGCTCCTGGCAAGCGGCCAAAGTCTTGATGCCGTCCGCCGGGCACTTAGTTACTTTGTTAATCTCCTTCACACTTTCTAGTTGCCTGCATCCACCACGCCTCTATCTTCTCCACCAGCACTCTTGGCTTTTCGATTACTGGCTTCTTTGTTTTTTGATTTTTCTTAGTTTCTCCTGATTTTCTTCCCAGCTTCTCCTGGTTCCTTACTACCCCTGATTTCTTGGCTTGGCTGCTCTTGGTTTCTCGACTTGGCTTGGTTATATCTAGTTTCTCTGAGCTTTTTCAAACTCAAGTTGGCAGACCTACTTGAATTTGAGGGGGGATGTTAGAATAAATGGAGATAATAAATAATATCATGATCATATCGTGACGTTGAGATTTAGATTTGATTGTAATTAGAATGATTCTCTCCCATACTTAATTGGTATGATTTCCTTTATCACGCGCGCGCGCGCACGCGCGAGCACACACACACACACACACTCTCTCTCTCTCTCTCTAAATAGAGGAGCTCATTGTATATTGTTATCGAAGTCAATAAAACATTTATTTTCTTATATTTAACATGGTATCAGAGTTAGGTCTTGGATGACCTTACCTCTCGCGTGAGATTTTTTGTCGCCCAAAGCAAATCTCCTGGTTAGCTCAACTTGCACATTCACGTGCATCGGGGTTGCTCGTGAGAGAGAGTGTTAGACTTTGTCTCACATCTCTTATCTAAACCACCCAAATTTGGTTAATATATTCTATAAAAAATTGGCCTATGGTATACTATATAGAACTTGTAACCCCGTTAGTCTACTTTTAATGTTTGTAATCTCTCTAATTCACTAATATAGTTTAGTAAGACCTTAAGTCTACTTTTTTTTAAAAAGAAATTAAACCAAAACAAAAAGGTTCTCCTATGTAAGTTGTCATATAGAGAGAAACTCTAGATCAAAAACAAATCTGGAGCACAGCCTCCTCTCTACTCTTTTTTTTTTTACCGCTTCATCATTCATGTTTTTTCGTCGTTAGTGATTCTTTTGTTTGAAATTTGAGAAAATTTCAAAATAGCACCTGACCTTTCACACAAATCACACACAGACACCTGGCCCTTTAAAATTATCAAAAAAACACCTGACCTATTTAAAAACCCATTAATTTTCCACCCGCCATTAACTTTTCGTCCAAAACAGACGGAAATGCTGAAAATGTGAATTTTCGGACGAATATTAGGAAAACAAGATTAAGGCTCGTTTTGGCATAACACAATATTATACTCATAAACAAGATTAAGGATCGATTTGGCTTTAAAAGTCAATTAATAACTTAATTTTTGTCTTTCTTTATTAAAAACAAGGCATTTGTTAGTTTTGGGTCAAGACGAATCAATAACCCACAAAAATTACTTAACTCAGTCACTTTTCACACCTACCCATACGATTCTATGTTTTTTGTTTTTGCCTTTTTCTTCGTTTAATACAGATTAATCTTATTAGGCTGCATAGTTATAGATATTTAATTACTAAATTAAGCTTGATTCCTTAATTAGGGTGGGTTTGGATTAAAAAATTAAGTAATTTTTGTGACTTATTCTTGACCCAAAACTAACAAATGCGCTTTTTTTTCTTTTGAATAAAGACAAAAATTAAGTTATTAATTGACTTTTAAAGCCAAGTTGAGCCTTAATCTTGTTTATGAGTATAATATTGTGTTTTGCCGAGCCTTAATCTTGTTTTGCCAATATTCGTGCCAAAATGCATATTTTCAACATTTCTGTCTATTTTGGATGGAAAGTTAACGGTGAGTGAAAAATTGATGGATTTTTAAATAGGTCTGGTTTTTTTTTAATAATTTTAAAAGGTCAGGTGCCTGTGTATAATTTGTGTGAAAGATCAGGTGCTATTTTAAAATTTTCCCTTGAAATTTTACAACTTCGCTTCTCCTTTTGTGGTTATATATGGTACCTCTATTTAAAAAGTAAAAAAATAAAAAATATTCTGCACTTTTTAATCATTTTCAGATACAAAACTTCGTCTTTTTTTAGGGTAGTTAGAAGTGGAGAATAGAAGAAAGATTATAATATGTAAACTCACACTACATACATAAGCTCATTCAACCAACATAATTAACGAGTACCAGCGCGCACACTCCCATAAGCAACGTACCATCGTTGATTGTACGTACAGAGCGCTAACTTTGGCCATGCGGCCAGAAGTTCATCAGACCATTCAAGGGCCTTTCACAGAGGGCCGCAGCAGATTAGGCAAACAAGTAAGTATTTTTCATTTATGAACAGTTCTTCTCTATTTCTATCTAACAACTATTTACAAGGTTAAGTACTAAAATATTATTTCTCTCTCTCTTCTCTCTCTCTCTCTCTCTCTCTCTCTCCCCCCCAGTGCTCATCACCATGAAACAAAATTCTTCCCATGTGTGATCAAAACCCAGTTTCAGCACAAAAACTGACCAGTTTGATCAAAACCCAATTTTGAGCACAAAAACTGATTCTCCACTGCCAAGGTGGACGAAACTTGGGAAAAAAATGATAAAGGAAAAAAGTGGAAGAATATATGTTTTAATTGGTGTTAGGTAAAATAGATAGTATTGGTGTAGTTGTGAAAGAAAAAGTGATAGCTATACCTAGAATTATGAACTATTCACAAGGTATTTCATTGGTGTACATGCTCTAATGGGAGTTAACTTGCACACTTGTGAGGTACCTTTTCATCAAACTAATAAAAACAAGGTATTAGAAAAAAGAGAAAATAGTTTTTTGAAAATTTTGAATTAAAAAAGAAGGTTTCAGGATAAAGTTAAAAAAAAACATTTTTTGAATTAAGGAACAGTTTTTGAAAATTTTTTTTAATAAAAAATTGTTTTGAAAAGAATTGTTTTTGCAAAAAAATAAAAACTGTTTTTAAAAGTATTTTTCTTAGAAACATGTTGAAAATAGAATAGAGAGAAGAGTTTTGATTATTGACAAAATGTTGCTAATTTTGATTATCCGTGGTCCAAAATTTGATGGGTTACTAAGAGGTTGTTCCGAAACAGGCAGATGTCTCGGCTTTGGAAGTACTCTTCAAGGTTTGAGGTTCAATTTCCCACCGGGTGAGTACCCGGAAGTAAGTGGGGGGAGTCGTGATAGGTGTGGTCGCGCTAGCACCCCCGGAGTTTTGGATTGCGCAGTCGGATCCATTTAGTGGCATGGCTGTAGAGCTGTTCCTTTATTACCAAATAAAATATAAAAAAAATTAAGACTCCTGCAGTTTTAATGTAAAGTTGGTCTCTTAAATTTGATTTTGTTCAGCTCCGATACCTAAAAATGTTTAGGTCAATTTACGTGCTCTTCAACTAATCTTAGGGGGGCCAATTCCCCGTCCACTAGCAGTGGGCCATTCAAAACCGAAGCAAAGATCCTTATGGACTAGCCCAACAAGGGTTGATAGCACGTGGAATGTTTCGAACTTAAAATTTTGGGAGGAAGAAAACCGTTAACTCTCAAACCACAACTACGACCTTTTTTAAGGCAATGCAATCAGTGTTTTTTTTTTTTTTTTTAAATTACGAATTTATCTGCTCAAACGAAAGCAAGTATTCTAAGAACTCAGAATTAAATCGAGAATGCCGAACAAGCAGATTTTTACTTGTTTGATCGATGCAAAAAAAGCTTAATTATAATTATTACCTATAAAGAACTATCTATCTCTTCATTTCTTCGTAGACCAAATAATTCAACCGCTAATGGCATTTTCAATATCAATCAGCCGGAGAAAGTAACTAAGTGCTTGTCTGGCAGTATAATTTGAAAAAGCATTCAAGAATTACGTTTGAAAACAACAGTTTTTTCAACCAAAAAAAAAACTAAAATTAAAAGTTTTGAACCTTATTATACCTCTACAAAATTGGAAACAAGAAGTTCGTTAGAAACATGTTGTCACTGTTTTGTGTATTACTTTCCTTTCCACCTTATTGATTAGATCTTCCAACCAGAAACTCTGAAAATAGTTCTGCTGATGTAGGTTAAGATTCTGAAAGATTTTATATTCTTATTCAAGATTTTGAAAGGTTTTATATTCTAATTCTAGAATCATAAAAATAAGAATATTTTATAAAATTGTCCAAAATCTTATCCTACATCATCTCCACACATGTAATTTATGGATGAGGACTTAGTAGCAGTCGTCTTCGGGTCAGTACAAAATCGCACAATCAAGATCATGATCAATCTCATTCTATTCCTAGCCACGCTTATCACTCATTTGGTTTCGTTTGCATTCGACGACTAATTGGAGGAGCCTAGCTCCCCGATTCCATCAACGTTTATGTTTTTTTTTTTTTTTTTTTTTTGAAAAATGTTATTGCTAACGTCCTCCCATTAGGTTTATGATAAGGATGAAGCTATGGTGTCTCCGGTCATTTTGGGAACACCGTAATTTTTGGCATAACTAAAACCCATTACAAGCATAACCGAACCCAAACAAGATATAGCCAAGGAATATCCAAAAAATCAATCAAGGCAAAACCAAATCCAACCAAGGCATAACAAAAAAGTTATGCCTTACTATGGTTCTATTATGCTCATAATGGTTTTGGTTATGCTTATAATAGGTTTTGGTTATACTCATAATGGTTTTGTTATGCCAAAAGTTACGGTGTCCCCAAAATGACCGGGGACACCTAAGTCATTCCCTAAACGTAATGGGAGGAGGTTTTTAGGAATTCGATTTTTAGGAGATATGTAATTATTATACATACTTTCCACCATTTATCCCCTATATTCTTCCTATTTTGCACCATTTGTATTCAAATATGAGAGCCACTTTTGAAATTTTATCAAATACGGAGTATCTTCTTCTATTTCTTAAAATGGACAATTATTTTGTAACATTCCAAAATAAAATAAGGGACTCTTATTTAGGAACAGAGGGAGTAATTTTCTTTTCATAATAATATTTTTCATCAATCTTCACTATGATATTTTTAGTTGGGTTATATTTTGTTTTATGTTAGTATGAATTATGAGAATAAGTGGAAGTCAAACTCCTAACAAGAAGTCATTAGCACTCTTACCTCTTGAACAAGATTTAATTAATATCTTCAAACATATAAATTTAAAACATGAATTGAATTATTTATTCAGTTTTTTCACGTAATCATTATGATCATCATTGAACTTTTTGTGTTCGTCTCAGTTGGGATCAAATGAGACGAGCACAAAAAAATGGGCATAGTAACCTTTTTTTTTGTTTTTATTCAAATTTTTTTTGCATTTGTTAGTTTTGCATTAAACTTTTGTGACTTATTGATTCGTTTAGGCGAGAGGAATAGGAAAAATAAAAATCGAAACTCATAATTTTTTTTCAGAAAGACAAGAATAAGTAAAAAAAAAAAAAAAGCTGACCTATTAACATATTTTAGTCTTTATTCAAAAAATTATGAGTTTCGATCAAAAATTTTTACTTTTCCGATTCCTCTCGTCAAGATGAATCAATAAGTCACAAAAGTTTGAAGCAAAACGAATAAATGCAAAAAAATTTGATTAAGGACAAAAAAAAAAAAAATCACTCAATTTTTTAATCCAAACTCACCATGCATTGAATGTTCTTAGCCACAAATTATGGCTATTTTACAAATGAGAGAGACCTTTTTGTAAACAAACAAAATTAATTGACCCCAGAGTCTTGGGTTTTTGGAGGGGATCGAGTCTAGTTATGGCAGTTTTGATTGAGGTTGATTAGTCTGTGGTCTCAGACGTTGGGGTACTAGATAGTGAGTGGCTGCAGCCAAAAAGACCAAAAGACTTCCCTCCAGAGCCGCCCTTCTAGTGGCGATTCTTGATTCGGAAATTAATCAATTTTATTTTGATAATTGCGTGTCCATGTCAGTTTGGCCGAATTTGGGTACCGAAAAGTCCGTGAACGATGCGAATTCAAACTTCAGAGTACGTGAACGCGTGAATTAACTACGTATTTTTTTATACCTATTACGTTTTTTCGCTTGAATTTCGCACGCAACTTGTGGGTTTCTTGGAAATATCTGCGTTAATTTCAGTCTATTTAATTCGTGGGTTTTTCTTTGTACTGGTGAAATGATAGATTCATTTGAGTGAATTTCTGTAAGATCGAGGAGAGGAAGGTTGGTTTAGTTAAATTTAGGGGCTTTTAATTTTCGTACTAGATTGTAGAAGAGGCCAGTGATGGGAGGTAAAAGTTCAAAAGAGGCGACCCGAAGGCATTTTCCATCGTATATTCACCAACCGTACCCACAATTGCCGTACCCTCACCAGCATCCAAACCATACCACTCGGCCTCACCACGCCCCTGCACCGTATGAACATGGGGGTCATACCCATCGTAAAAATCGCAAGTTGGAGAAGAAGTTTTCAATCATATCTGATGATTACCATACACTGGAACAGGTTGGACCATGTACAATTTTCTTCTTTTGTGAATTATTTTGAAAATAAAAGCAGATGACCTTTTTTTTTTTTTTTAATCTAATCAATATCAATATAAAGCAACAGATAACCTTATACATGCTTATTCATTTTCTGTAGCTTTTAAAATAAAACAACAGATAAGGTTATTACTATACCAACCTATTTTTTTTATCTCTTAAAAATACAACCACATATAACCTTATCTTTGCTAAAATTAAAAAGTTAACATTATCTACGTTGAATAATTTTTGTATCTGTCCAAAATAAAGCAACAGATAACCTTATCAGAAAACAATAAATTCGATCATATGCTCCATCAAAACGTGAGCAAGTTCGTTATATAGCTCCTATGAAGGCAAGGAAAAATTAATATAACAATATCTATTGGTTTATTGTATGATACAGAAAAACCAAAAAATAAAAAAAGAATATATTGAGGTGTGTTTATGTTTGGTGCCACACATAAAGAACATATATAAGGCTATTTTTTTTTTGTGTTTTTTGGGTCACACGAATAATGTTGTCTGCGTAGAAAGAGTATAGTAGATAAGTTGGGCGCAAAACTAAAAACGCAGAAAAAAAATTTAAATATGGACAAAAAAAAAAACCCCAAAAGCTTTGTGAAACAAGTCATTGTTGTGGAAGACGCAGAAATTGGAAAAGTGTCAAATATGATACTGAGAATGTAACTCATTTTGTTTGATTTGAATTTTTGAAAGTTATTTTTGATGTAATGAGTGGTAATATGAGTAGAGAGAGATAAAGACAAAAATATATTAAAAAACGTGTAAAAAAAATGAAATGTGATAAAAATTGAACCAAACAAGGTGAGTATTTTTAGTGAGTGAATTTAGAAACCACTTCTTTATTATTGTAATAAGAATAAGGAGAGGGAAATTCCGTTTGACCAAAAAAAAGTAAGAATAAGGAGACTAGAGAGAGAGAGAGAGAGGGAGAGAAAAGTCAAAAGCACTGTTCTTTATCATTAGTGCAACAATCGTAGATAGGAGTAGTACAAAGGGTGACTGTATGGACAGAAAAAGCGCACGCGACAAGTGAGAGAGAAAGGCGCGCGCCAGGGCATTTTTGTCCATTAATGGACCTAGCACGCTGCAACTTTCAAAACAATGGATTTCGGGCCTGATAAAAACCTAGACAATATTAAAAGGCCAATAGCCTACTCCTTTTGGACTCTAGCCCAATTTTCTATATATGGTTCTGAACACATGTTCTTTCTGTATTGGATTGTGAGTATTTTATTAAAATTTATGCTCGAAAAGTGATCTATCTATTTGAATTTTCTGGATCTGCCACTGTCCGGTCATGCATTTTTCTCCGAAAACTGACTTAACGAAATATGAGGTACTAACAACATAACTTCTATCTTCAAACTACGTTGATTTCAGTTGCAATATTTTTCTTTTCATGCACCTTGTGTGGTAATGCACAAGTAATATCAATTCATATCTCATCAGTATGTAAAAGGATTTAGTTATTGCAACTAATAGCACATTAGAATCCCAAATTGCCATTTTCATCTCATGAATAATTTGGAATGTTCCACCACCACAGGTTACAGATGCCCTTGCCCAAGCTGGACTAGAGTCCTCTAATCTCATTGTTGGTATTGATTTTACAAAAAGTAATGAGTGGAAAGGTTCAAGATCATTCAATCATCGGAGCTTACATCAGATTGGAAGTGGTCTGAATCCATACGAACAAGCAATATCTATTATCGGAAAAACTTTGTCTACTTTTGACGAGGATAACTTGATTCCATGTTTTGGATTCGGAGATGGTAATTTTTGTACAAAAAAGGGAACATTGTATGTTCTGTAGAATATGTAGATTCAACGATGATTTTTGTCTCTTGCTTTTTGTTTTGCAGCCCCAACAAATGATCAAGAGGTTTTTAGTTTTGATCCAGAGGAAAGATATTGTAACGGATTTGAGGAAGTACTGAGAAGATACAGAGAAATAGTTCCACATCTTAATCTTTCAGGTGCCCGTTCTGTGTCTATTTATTCACGCCATTAGCATTTTAAAAGATTCACTGTCGTGTTCATTGACCACAAGGACTTCTCTTTGTTTATGGCAGGACCCACATCTTTTGCCCCGGTAATAGAAATGGCTATGAGTATTGTCGAGGAGAGTGGCGGCCAGTACCATGTGTTGTTGATAGTTGCTGATGGGCAGGTGACTGATCACTTGGACACAACTTTAACTTCTTCTTTTTTTTTTTTTTGTAGACTGATCTTTTCTATTGTAGTAAGTTTTAGAATTTCTTTAGTGAATATTGTGTCCAGGATTCTTTAGGGGGGGGGGGGGGGGGGGGGGGGGGGGGTTGTTTAAGGCATTGCCAAAGTTACGACCATGTCAACCGATCAATGGGCTCTATATTTGCTTAAAGATAAGAAGGGCAAAATAAACTCATTTGAAACTAACAAGGAATTCCCAGGATTATTTGAGAAGGGACTTAGTATTTAGCATAAAGGATTGGGAGCCCATTCTCAAGTACTTCACTGATTGTCTATTAATGTTAGGTGACGGGAAGTGTTGATACTGTGCATGGTAAGGTCAGCCCACAGGAACAGAATACTATCGATGCCATTATCAAAGCAAGGTATAAACCTTTTCTTAATCTTGAGATTTTTATTGCCCCTTGTATTTTCCTTGTGGATTTCAATATCTGTCATTATTTTGAACACGTAATTATTTGCTTTTTAATTGCAGTGAGTACCCCCTGTCGATAATCCTAGTAGGGGTAGGAGATGGCCCATGGGACACGATGAGAGAGTTTGACGATAACATTCCTTGTCGAGCATTTGACAATTTTCAGGTTCCAGTAGTTTGACATTTGAATCTCTAAAAGTTAGACTCATTTCTTAGAAATTTGCTTATGTAGTTGTGACTACTTTTGTGCCTTGATAGTTTGTGAATTTTACGGAAATCATGTCAAAGAACGTGGATCCTTTGAGACAACAAACAGAATTTGCTCTCTCCGCGTTGATGGAAATACCTTCTCAATATAAAGCAACTCTTGAATTGAGTATCTTAGGGTAAAAATTAACTCCCATACCACATGTATTTTGGATTTAGATTTAATCTCCAGCCACTAAAAAGACTCCATATTTTTCCTTTTTCTTCCCTAAAAAGTCAACGAACAGGAAATGCTCCAAAAAGGGTCCCTCTTCCCCCACCTTGTTACAGTGCAGCTTCTACCAGCAATAACTCAAAACCATACAACTCAAGCAGTTTTCAGCAAAGTACCCCTCCTTACCAAGGATATGATACGACAACTACTGGCATTGCTCCATATTCAAGAGTTGATCAGGTTAGTATTTCAATCAATATTCCTGCTATACCCTCTATTGAGTTCATGCCTTTGTTTTTTATCTTGTTACAGGTTTGCCCTATATGTCTTACTAATCCGAAGGACATGGCTTTTTCTTGCGGGCATCAGGTTAGTTACTCTAAATCCATTTCCAGGCTCTCGCATTCTTCTTTGTTACTTCGGGTTCTTTATATATGTCTTAGTTTCTTCTTTGTGAGCAGACTTGTCGTGATTGTGGAGAACACATCAGTTCATGTCCCATTTGCCGCACACCAATCAAAACCAGAATAAGGCTCTATTAACAGGTTTCTCTTGGTTCCTCTGTGGTCTGTTGCTTCTCTTGATGGGCTAGCGGTGCATCAGACAGCTTGGAATTCCGAGGTAAAAAAGAGGTTTAGCTGTTGCGATTTTCTCATGTACTTCGTTTACCTTTTCTTACTTTTACACTACTTACAACCTCTTGTACTAACTTTTTACCGTATATATCCAGGGTCCGGGTTGTCCTTTTTGGAGAGTTGCAAATGATAAACGTTAGCCACACTCGATCTTTGACCCGAAATGTAATATATTAATTAGCATGGTACAAATTACTTAAGATGGATTCGTTCACCGAGCGCGGGATGGAGTTTATGTGTCACAGAAACTTCATTGTTTTGTGGGTACTTAGAAGTAGAGAATATGTACATTCTTTTGGTTTGTTTAAAGGTTGTGAGTATTCTTTTGCAAGGGTACTTCATTGTTTTGTAGGTACTTAGAAGTAGAGAATATGTACATTCTTTTGGTTTGTTTAAAGGTTGTGAGTATTCTTTTGCAAGGGATCGCGATAACTTGTGTGAAATTATATATCAAAATTTTCGAGCTCGATTCTTGTTAGCTCGTACCTTAGTATGTAAGCGAAAAAAACACTTGCATATTTGTACACACCGGCCCCAATCCGGACCTCCAAGATTCTTTAAATTCTCTGATGATAAAATAAAGGAAACGATATCTTCGAGATCTTAAATGTGGACTCCCATAGTCCAAAAAACCAGAAAAGCTCAAAAGCTAGCCAAAGCCCAGAACTGGATTTCGAACACCGCACGAGATACTTACTAAATCGTACGGTGTAGTAAATTTTACTACCCCGCACGTGGTCTTGAGGTATACCGCATGATGTTTCTAGAAAAAGTTCTGACTGGCTCAGAAAGTTGTCGGCCACACCTGTTGGAGCCATAACTGGAAAACGGCTTAGGGAACATAACTTCTAGCCGGCCTAGAAGCCACCTCTCCCATTTGCATTGATATTTCTTGGCTCTTGCTTATAAATACACCCCCATTTTAGATGAAAGGTACCCCTCCAAGTCTTGAGAAAATTATTCTGACATTCTTTCTCTCTCTACAAAAATTCCATTCTTCTTCCCCTTCAAAGCTCAGTACACCACTAGCTTTGGAACTCCACCACCCCAAAGTTCCAAACTTATATTCATCCATCCTTATCCAAGCTCAAAAGCAGAAGGTATAAAAGCAAGTTTCCTTGGGCTAAGCTCGTTCTTAGCCTTGAGGGGGAGCTTTCTGCCGTCACACTTAACCTATTTGTGTTAAGTGTTGACTTAAAAACCATTTTTAGAAGCAAAACAAAACAAAAACCAATGACTGTACTGGAGACACTATACCGTGCGGTGTTGTGATACACCACACAATGTAGTGGGATCCAATGCACGGTGTTATGCTATTCATCATTCATTTGTGTTATTTGTCTTGATCACATCTATCCACTGTTGGCTACACTAATGTTACTAAGAGATCGTTGCAGGTGCATTTCAGAATGAAGTTTCGTCTAAGAACAATATCTTTATTTTCTACAAGAAGTTTTTATGATCATTCTCAATGATCAAGTGCATTAAAAAGAGGTTTGCAAACTGATTTATGGAAATATCAACAAAAATGATAAGGAAACTGTTTGAATCAATGGTTTGTTTTATCATGAAAATACGTAGCTATTCTGAAATATGCCTGAAACTATACCGTACGAGGTTTTGAGTAACAAAAGTGGGCAATCAGTGAAAAGGTACACCGTGCGGTGTGCCATCAAACCGTGCGAGGTATCTTGGTACACCGTGTGGTGTTGTTTGTGATTGAGGCAGACTGTTGTTATACTGTCATGTCATTTCTGCACATCATTCATTTGCCATTTGCTGTATAGTAAGCACCACGGGCGTGCCAAAGTAATATATTCAATCCCATGTTCCTTTCCTTTATTTGTTTGTTTAGAGTTGTCTTCCAAATGATATTTGAAGTTTTTCCCTTTAAAAATGTTAAATAAAGACCGGTTTTTACTGGGCAAATAGGGTCCTTTTTCAACAATACCTTCCACATTCGTAACATGGCTCCCAAACCCAAAGTCTCAACATTTTCACTAGGCCAAAAGCCTTCTTTTGCAAATCAAACTATCGGTTTTTTGGATCATCCATCTCAAAACTTCTAGTGGCGACTCTCGAGCGCGCCAGTCAGGGAGCCCACAATATTCTGGACGGTAAATATTTGCATTTTGCCCAAACTCGACTTGACAAAATACAATGTAAGGAAAACAAAGCTACACGAACTCAATATGTGATCGCCACAATTAGATTGGCTCGAATGCTAAGCAAACTAAACTTGAACATATTTTAAAGAAGCTTAAACAACCCGGTCACCATTTGGCTCGTTTACATCCATATTTCATCGTTTCTTCCTCCTATCTCAAAGCTCAAGATGAAACTATATATGTAGTGATGTAAGTGAGAAAACATCACTTGAGAACCTCAACTGCTCATTCTTGCATTGCATCTCCTCCTTCAATCACTTCCACCATCTGTTTCAAAACCCCTGCAATTGCAGCAAGAACAAAGGAAGGGAAAATCAACATAACGTTCCGACTTCGCTACCGTACGTTAGAGATATGGACACTTTGCCATGATGCTAAACTAGTTTTTTCTCTGCGGATTGTCGCCCGATTTCATCACGACGAGTCCAATCTTGTTCACTCACGTGTGACTCTACGGGTTATAAATGTGGAGTGAACTAAATTATTTCTCATGGAAGTAGAAATGAAATGAAGTGAAGATAACTTAATTGTCGATTTCACACCTAATATAGTGATAAATCAAGCTAATTCACATACTCTTATCACAAATACAAGTAATTATCAGCTCCAATTGTTTATTTCCATCCAAGATTCATTAGCGGTTTGCACTTAATTAATGGCAAATCAGGCTAAGAATGCATTGATCTGATCACAAACATGAGTCATATCCAGTTATGGATTTTCTCCCAAGACTTGTTATCATTGCTGAAATAGAAACCGTCGGGTCTTGCAACCCAGTAACAATTATAATGTATTGTACCATTCCAACACTTGTCACCTATTTTGGCATTGTAAACATCAAAAATTGTTGTATTATGTGAACCCCAATAAAAATGACAGAAGAATAGAGTGGTTCCCCAAACGTTGGTAGTGAATTTCCAACTGAATGATTGGCCATTGTTGATCCTCTGCATTCCGAGATCATCGTCGTTAGACTGACAACGAGCCCACAATGGCGTGGGATTGTTTGGAACGCCGCTGATTAAGTGAACCGCTACATCACTCAGTTGTGCACGAGCAAGCTGAAGTTGAAGTATCAAAGTTAGGTTGATCAAAAAGGAAAGAAAGTAATGTCGACCCATTGTATCTCTTGAAATATGAGATAGATTTGTACTTCTTAACCTCACTAGAGATACCCATATTTATACACTCACCAAGGCAAAAGGAATTAATGAAATTGTCCTTTTATTTGGTTGGGGAAGGCAATTGAATTTTATTTTTAAAAAGTCAAAGATTTACATAATTCGCACTAGATTTCCCTCCAAATCCTACAACGCTTCTTGCTCCTGCATTCAAATTTGCGTTTGGCTTTGTTCTTCTCTCTTCTACAAAAAAAAAAAAAAAAAACATCTTGTGTCCAATTTTTTTTTTACCGCTTCATCATTCATGTTTTTTCATCGTTAGTGATTCTTTTGTTTGAAATTTTACAACTCGCTTATCCTTTTGTGGTTATATATCGTACCTCTATTTAAAAAGTAAAAAAATAAAAAATATTCTGCACTTTTTAATCATTTTCAGATACAGAACTTCATCCTTTTTAGGGTAGTTAGAAGTGGAGAATAGAAGAAAGATTATAATATGTAAATTTTTTTATTTGTTTGCAGGTTGCTAGTATTATTTAGTAAGGGATTGTGGTAATATGTGTGTAGTTATCAAAACCTTCAAGCTTAGATTCTTAATTATTCAGCTAGTCAAAAGTTTGTACCTCACGACCTAAGCAAACAAAACTCTAAAACATATTTTTGGAGCTCGTTAGTATTTGAGTTTTGCTGAAACTCGAATTGAGAACTTATGGTACAATATGATCAGAAGAATAACAAAGCTACTTAAACTTATACGACCTTGTTCTGTATCTGCTTTGTACCCATTCCGATCACAGTAGATTCTTGATTGTTTTTACGGAGTTGGATTCGAGTTTAAAGATTGATGCAAACAAGAATCGGGTAGGAATCGGGGTGGGTGTACATGCCTAGGACCTCGGTCGACTACAATCTTTTCCAATATGTTTAATGTTTTTAATATCTCACTAGTTAATTCCGCACCTAATACAATGATAAGTCAAGTTAATTCACATACTCTTATCACAAATACTAGTAAATGTAGTAATTATCAGGTTCAAGTGTTTATTTCCATCCAAGATTCATTAGCGGTTTGCGCTTAATGGCAAATCAGGCAAAGAATTTATTGATCTGATCACAAATTAAACATGAGTCATGTCCAATCATTGAATATCTCCCAAGACTTGGTATCCTTACTGAGATAGAAACCGTCAGGTCTTGCAACCCAGTAACAATCATATCGAGGAAAATCTCAATTCCTGTTAGCTATTGTGGCATTGAAAACATCGAAACTTGTGTTATGTGCCCTAATAAAAATGACAGAAGAAGAGAGTAGTTCCCCAAAAATTGGTAATTAATGAATCTCCAACTGAATGATTGGCCATTGTTGAGCATGTGCATCCCAAGATCATCGTCTTTCGATTGACAATGAGCCCGCAGTGGCGTTGGATTGTTTGGAACGCCATTGATTATATGAACCCCTACCTCAGTTAGTTGTGCACAAGCAAGCTGAAGTATCAATGTTAGGTTGATCAAGAAGGAAACTAAGCGATGACCCCATTGAATCTCTTGAAATATGAGACTTCTTACCTAACTCGAGATACTTATATTTGTACACTCACAAAGGCATGCGCACACAGACACACACACATATATGGAATTAATGAAACTATTACACTCCATGAGGCACATCGAAGAGACATTATAAACTTTTACGTACACTCCACGTGGCAAACTTATCATGTGGAAAGTGCTTCTCCCTCCCGCGTTCAAGTTTGTGTTTGACTTTGTTCTTTTTCTCTTTCTACAAAAACTTGAGTCCAAAATTTTTTACCGCTTCATCATTCATGTTTTTTTGTCGTTGGCAATTCTTTTGTTGAAATTTTAAACTTCGCTTCTACTTTTGGGTTATAGTTATATATCATACCTCTATTTAGAAAGTAAAAAAATAAAAAACATTTTGCGAAAATTCACTAGTAAAAAAGTTATCCAGTAAAAAGTCATATGGCCAAAAAGAAAAGTCAAAGCTAGCTAATTTTTCGTTCTTACTAGACATTTTTTTTTAGTCGGCATTCTTACTAGACATTTTATAAAGGAATCCCTTTTATAAACTTAGTAATTTTTTTTACTTTTCAAATGTGGCTATTTTAGGTGTACGTATTCAAAAAAATAAAAAAATTGTTAAAATATTGTTAGAAATCAATTAAAGACGAAAAAAATATACAGCCCTATTTTAGATTTACATAATCCGCCCTAGATTTCCCGCCAAATCCTACAACGCTTCTCCCTCCCGCATTCAAGTTTGCGTTTGGCTTTGTTCTTTTCTCTTCTACACAAGCTTGTGTCCAAATTTTTTTACCACTTCATCATTCATGTTTTTTTTGCCGTTAGTGATTCTTTTTTTTGAAATTTTACAACTTCGCTTCTCCTTTTGTGGTTATATATCGCACCTCTATTTAAAAAGTAAAAAAATAAAAATATTCTGCACTTTTTAATCATTTTCAGATACAGAACTTCATCTTTTTCAGGGTAGTTTAGAAGTGGAGAATAGAAGAAGGATTATATGTAAATTTCTTTATTTGTTTGAGGGTTGTAAGTATTATTTCCTAAGGGATTGTGGTAATATATATGTGTGTAATTATCAAAATCTTCAAGCTTGATTCTTATTGATCAGCTAGTCAAAAGTTCGTACCTTATGACGTAAGCAAACAAAACTCAACTCGGATGATGCTATGGTGTCCCCGGTCATTTTGGGGACACCGTAATTTTTGGCATAACAAAAATATTAACATATTTTTGGAGCTCGTTAGTATTTGAGTTCTACCGAAACTAGACTTGAGAAACTTATGGTACAATATGAGAAGAATAACAATTGCTACTCAAACTTATACCTTGTTCTGTATCTGCTCGGAACCCGTTCCGATCACAGTAGATTCCTGATTGTTTTTACAGAGTTGAATTCAAATTTGGAGATTGATGCAAACAAGGATCGGGTAGGAATCGGGGTGGGGTGTACATGCCTCGGTCGACCAAAATCTTTTCCGATGTGTTTGTTTAATATTTTTTATATCTCCCTAGTTAAGTTCACGTGCGTTGCACGTCGATTCTGCACCTAATATAATGATAAGTCAAACAGTTAGTATCAGCGCAGCCTCCTTTTTGCTATTTGTAAAAAGAGATCACAAATTAATTTGTTTATGTTAAAGATTCTTTCTTTGAAATATAAACATGAATATTGAATAGGTATGAACAAGAGGTACTCCCTCTATGAACACACAATATGAGATAAATATTGATTTTCTTTATTCAATAACAACCAATTTTTAATGTCATTCTACAACTTATTTTATACTAGAAAATTAAGACCGAAAATGAATCAACAAAACAGGAAGCTAAATCCCAGTGAATCGCTAATTAACTCAATATTACCAAAGTCAAAATATTTGAGATATTCACAAATCTAAATACTAGAGAATAAAAGAAAACTTGCCAAAACAAATGGCACTCAAACCGAAATATTCAAAAGTAATTTATAACCAAAATAATAAAACTAGATATCTATTTCTTAAATAATAAAACATTTCCATTCTGCATCAGAGACCGTGCACAGAGGAAATGATTGAGTTTTGGGACCCAAAACAAACACATTTTTAAAGTATTTAAATGTCTAAATAGCACACAATACAAAATACAAAATCTAGGTGTTCTTGACCAAAAAAAAAAAAACTAATATTAATTTCGAAATATGAAAAAAAAAAGACGAAAAAAAAAAACCCCGAGTCAAAGGCAAACGCGCAGTTAATAGACACCCATTTTCAAACTCGAGACATTGGAAAACTTGGGACAAGTAACCAACTAACTGGGCCAATCTAGCTCTATGGCCCAGATGATTGTTTGATTACTCCATTTCTCATTTTGGACCTAATTAAGAAGAATTTGTGCAAGTACTCACTAATCTAACACCCTAATAAATCTTTTTAACTTCTCTAAACAAACCCTGTTCATAATCCTAAAATTGAGAGAATCACTTTTCCTCCGCTATGAGTGAATGTCTAGGTTTTGACTAATTTACTATTGGATATTTTTTTATATTTTTTGTTTTTCATGAAATTTTGCTTCACATTATTGTAGATTTTTACTTCATCTCAATGAGAAAAATTCAAAACAGTGAAAAAGTATTACAAAATACTGCAAAAAGTTCATTAAAGACAAAAAAAATTCAAGTGGATTACTTTGGTCCTTAATGAATTTAAAGGTAAAATCATAATGTCTTCCTTGTCATATTCCTCTTATTAATACTTCACTCATCCCAAAATATTTGTCCAGCCCACAAAACGAGAATTTAAAAATAATATAATTTTTGCAAGAAAAATTTAACTAGTTTCAACAGTTACTAGATATCAATGAGTTATTCTAATTTATGAAAAAAAATTAAATTTTTTCTTGAAGAAAATGTATTATTTTTAGGTTATCATTTTGTGAACGGGACGAACAATTTGAGGCGGAGGGAGTGTCTATTCACCACAATTCGACACAAATAAAAAAACAAATCATAGACTTTTAAGCTAAGGCTTTATACGAAATGTATTTGGCATTTGATATGAAAGACAGTGACTAGAATGAAATATTTTATCTATTTATTTATTTTTATCCAATACTATATTTATGCCCAGCGGATAGACCACGTTTAATTTAAGTATTTATTTTTTAGAATTGAAAAAATAAGGGTCTATATTTGATCTGGCCCCCTTTCCTTCTTAGCTAGCCAATCATAGAAAGTATTATATACCAGTAAATATAGAATGTAATAAAAAAATAAAACTAGCTTCTCTGTCTTCTTCCTTCTTTTTAATCGTTTCTCTTCAAGTCCAGATGAATGTCGAAGACAGCTCATTCAACATTACATATATGCCTGTGGGCGAGATAGCCACCTACCTCACTGTACGCGCTCTCTCTCAATTCTTGTTCTCGCAAAATTTAATGACCAAATTAAATTAAATCAAATCGAGTCTTGTGTTCCAAACGATTACAGTCGGCTACATGAATCTGATTTCTTCATTGAACTCTGCCTAAGGCTGCTATTCACTTGGATTCAGTAAGTCCAAAAATCCTTCTGTATTATGGCATCCAAAATAGTTTGAGATATTTACGGAAGACGCTTATATAGTACTTGCTCTCGGGATGCTGCTTTCTTTCACTCGCGCTCATGCACACACATTAAGCAACTAATTACATGAGCATGTATATAGGTCGGTCGCTATAAAGTTAGCTCCACAAGTTTTTTGGCAGAATCATGAGAGAGAATAATAATGCTGGCCAGAGATGGGTATTGTATGGTTGTGGAGATAAGTGTCCCAGAAAACAATTGCAGGCCTTCCTTCCTTATGGGCAACCCCCCAGCTAGCTAGTCCCCCCCATACTTTTTCAAACCCTTTTCAAATATCTGTATTCTGGCTTTATCTCATTGTCTAGCTCCATCTCCAGTTTACTACTATTTTATATACCCAATCACTTACTCTTCAATAAAATATGCTGTACATGAATGGCTGCAATGCTCTCTCTCTCTCTCTCTCTCTCTCTCTCTCTCTCTCTCTCTCTCTCTCAACAATATATTTTTCTTTATGAGGAGATGAACAAGTTGGCAACTTGGATCATGCATGTGCAAGTAGGAACGCTCAGAAAACGATAGGTATATTTATAAAGAATATCAGGCAAAGCACATAATTACAATGAGAATATACTATAAAATAATTCCCTGACTATTTTATATATGTTCATTGTTTCCTATTGTGGGATATCTATCTATCTTGAAAAGCCTCAAGATCCATATATAGCAACCTATTCATCGGAAGCTTTAACGACTTTAATTTGCTACTTAATTACTGAATATATATTATCATCGTGGGTCATGAATTACTTATGTTTGTTTTTTAGAATATGAAATAAATAGAGTCTGCCCTAATGCCAGGTAAAAATTTCGAATCTAAGTCGATCTAAAGCCTAGGCGATCGCTCAAATCTTATGCAACGAATGTGACGTGTGTGTGTGTGTATATATATATATATATATATATATATATATATATATATATATATATATATATATATTGATGAAAGGCGACGTATATTATATGGCTAGCTAATTATAACACACTATATACGATCACAATTTTCCTTTTTCTTGCATTGGCTAAATATACACACACAATATGATGTAACTGTCTAGTAGGCACCACGTCAAAGCAAGGGAAGTTGATAATTTGATTAGTTAATTTAATGAGGATAGCAAATAATTGGTACTCTTGAGATCAATCAGGTTATTTTAGAAACACAAGTAAGTCTGAACTAGTTGTGAATGGATATGTTATCTTAAGTTCATTTGGGGTGTACAGGTCATATTAGCATAGAAAAACGCCCCAAGATTGTCGATTGCGTAGTTAGATAAACAGTAATTTAATAGAGGTTGTCAATGGTGGTGATGATAGAGGTAATAGAAATGATATATACGGATTAAGACACTCAGTCTAGGAAACTATACAAAAAATCCAATCAACAATCCAAATTCAAAGAAACTCTTCCAGTGAAGAGTTTTGGTCTTCCAGGAAAGTTCTGGACCGTTGATTGGGTTTTCTGTCCTCTCTTTCCTGGACTGTACCAGGTCTACAGAAGTAATTAGCCAATGCGTACGTATCATTTAAACTCTAAAAGTTGGTCAAGTTCTTGTTACTCCCGCCGTCCCAGTTTGTTTGTTCAGTTTTGACTTTTAAATGTTCCAAAATATTTGTCCATTTGACTTCTAATTGAATCAATTTTTCTTTTTTGCCATTTCTTTAGTGGAAAAAAGTAACTTTTTCAAGAAAAATTAAGGGTAAATATGAAAAATTGTATCTTTTTAAGTGTAATCATTGTATTCCCTAAAAAAATTAGCTAGATTTTCAAGATTGGATAAACAAATTGGGACGGAGGAAGTATTTATTAGTAGTACTTATTTGTATCCTTATTTGCAAATGAGGTCATGATTAATGGTTAAACCGATGAGTACACAGTGCTTAAATATCACGATATCTTCTTCCCCTCCTCAGTTTTTTGTTTTCACAAGCTGTGGCTGCAGCAACTGCGCATCACCAAATAAATATCACGATATCTTCTTCCCTCTCTCCTCTACCATTGACGCAGCTGCTTCAAAGCTCCATACATTTGTTGGCCTTTCTTTTCTTCTTTTCAAATGATCCAACTTGCCAACTTGCATGCATGTGATCACTTAAAAGAATGCCTCTCTCTCTCTCTCTCTCTCTCTCTCTCTCTCTCTCTCTCTCTCTCTCTCTCTCTCTCCGGGGGATGTGTAACATGAGTGGCCTGCATGCATTGGATTCCAGCTTTTGCTCGCCTTCATTGCTTTAATTAGTCATGCTACATCCATACTAAACGGGGTTGGCGTTGGATTCAGATTAAGCGATTAAAGGATTTGCTCTCATCTAAACTCCCGGGTTCAATTTAGCTTACCTCAACTTTCAGGAGCGTGTGGAAAAGCTGTGGGGCTATGTGAGGATAGACTGTAGGAATTAGTTGTGATGCCCGCAAGCTGGCTCGAAATACCTTACATTAGTTAAAAAAGGAAAACAAAAACTAACCAAAGTATGTGATGATGATACCTAGGCCACGAGGCCATTTATTTCCAAGAGTTGGAACGTCAGTACGTAATTTCTTCTCAATTCTCACAGAAAGATTAAAGAAAATTAGCGTAGATAAATGCTAGAAATGCTTAAACACGTACGCATGTTCTCTGGGTATTTTCCTCTTTCTTTCTTTCTTTTTTTTAAATTTTAACTCAAGTGTTGAATTAACTTACATGCACCTCGACTAATCATAGAGAACCAAACGCACTGCCAACTCGTGGGGGT
The DNA here is from genome assembly GCA_019656295.1 of Rhododendron mucronatum var. ripense. NCBI lineage: Eukaryota > Viridiplantae > Streptophyta > Magnoliopsida > Ericales > Ericaceae > Rhododendron > Rhododendron mucronatum. Next base: position 922,850 of record BPLT01000075.1, on the reverse strand, counting down.
CTCAATTTAAGATAAAGCAAAGCTCTGTATGAATTGACTGTTGGCAAAATGTAATACAATCGGCAAATTCCAGAATATGAATTCCATTACAATACAGGAACAAATAACAGAATACATGTTGCATGTACAGAATGTCAAAATTACGGAAATAAGAACACCGAACCGAGCCCTGAATCAATCTCCTTAAAACAGATTCACCGCCTCACCGTTGGGTGTTGGAGGTTGACCGGCGTCTGTCTCCCAGGATAGAACGGTTAGACCACGGCTGTCGGAACACCACCGGAAAGCCGCCTTGGCGAACTGAACACTGCGTCTGTTTCTCTCTCTCACACAAGAACTATATCAAAGTAGATTTGTGACTTGTGATTTCGTGTGCTTCCTCTGAAACGGGATGCACATTTTATAGCCACAAATGACCAGGTGTAACAGCTAGACCATGAATTCTGCCTTGATTACACAGCCATGAATAGGAGATAATGCAAGAAACTGCCAGGAAATGAATTGGAGGAATGAATTCTGCCATAACCTCTCTTCATGGGGCATTTACCAGCTGTAAACGGCTGGAACTTGTAAGGCCTCGTCCAGATACAATGAACTTACGAGAGACAACTCGGTTGCCTCGGGAGACCCTCCGAATGTCCCAATTATCATTCACAAAATCTGGAAAATTTCCAACATTGACATCAAAGAATTGATAGTGCGCACCTGAAATATTTCAAACCAGAAACTTTAGAAGAGAAGAATCCCCTAATTTCAAGGCATTGCCAACAGCCATCAGGGTTATCACTAGATAATATTGGACTAAACAATTTAAAGTACTCCATTCGTTAAGTAATCTTAAACAATTTAAGTAATCTATACAGTAGTTGAAAAGTGGATTATCCAGCTAATCAGAAGGAATTGATTAGGTTTTACCTTTACTCCTTTTAAATTACTACACTATATTTCAATTATCAATGAAGGATTAGTAAATTAAGCATAAAAAGTGAGGTTATGAAAGGAACATAAGTAATCGGGAAGATCACAGATTTGTTGGTAATGACAGTTTTAAATTATTAATAAACCTTTAATCGAGATAAGTTCGCGGGGATTGGTAGTTAATTAATAATTATTTAGTTGTACCAAACGAAGTCATTTAATCTTTAAACAACAATGTTACAATCACTTACAAACACTTACACACACACTCACAAAGGGGTGGACTACACACACAGTCCACCCTCTTTATGAGTATGTGTGTGTATAAGTGTCTATGTGGATGAAGTCTAAGTTTGAGATTAAAATATATACGGTGGAGGAGTTTACGGGTTATTTGGACGGAATGAGAAACTAGGTGATGTAACGTCCAACTTTTTGTTGGATAGTTTTGTTTTTGTTTTTTTGTGTACTTGATCTATCGATGTACCCTCTTCGAGTTAATAAATGTTTCGTTTGCCAAGCATGTTTATGTGTTTGTGTGGTTGTAAAACTATTGATTTGCAAAGGAAAATGATACTGACTCTCCAAAAATTAATGGAGGCACTCCAAAAAATAAAGAAAATTGGCTTTGAAATTACACTGATTTTAAAGTTTCTGCATCAATTTTTGGAATATCAATATCATTTTCCTTTTCAAATTGTGGGATTTCCCTCCCCACATGTGCTATTGGGCACACACCGAAGCTGCAATTTTTTTTTAATAAAAATTCATAAATTTGTCACAAATTTAAAGTGATCAATGTTATAACTCCGATACAACTATTGTGAATTTATCAAACAAAAGCACATGCACAAGGTAGAGCTGATAAGCGAACGAGGCTATTCAAGTTTTGGTTTGTATTCGTTCATTAAAATCTTAATTGAGATCTATTTAAATGGTCATAGACGAAGCCGGACAAGTTTTTGGAGTTTTTGACATTTTCGAATGAAGTTCAAATAAGGTATGGTCATCTCGTTCATCAACTTATAATTAATAATTGAAATTTGAGATCTCAATAATAATTAAAATTTGAGCTACTTGAGATCGAATGGTAATCTTCTAGATTAAAGCTTATTTGAGATCAATCCATCTCAAGTCAATGTTAAGAATAGTTCTATAAATCTTTAAACTTTTAAAACAAAAATAATTCATTGCTAGATTTATTTAGCTCGTTTTGTATGCTAGCTATACTGATGACACATTTGAAAGGACTTTCCCGCGAGGGGACCCAAATCAATGGACACTTAATTTGGTGATGCTTCAAACCCCACCCTCTACTCCCCTTCCCCAACGATAGTATCGATTGACTACGATTTGCTTGAATTTAAAAAAAAAATCTAAATCAATAGACATTTTTTGTCCTTTCAACGAAGTACTTGTCATGATCCAAATCTAATAGGTAAAAATTCGTGACATGACCAGTAATTTAAAAATCACCTTAGGCCTTGATATCATCAACCATAAATTTTTTTACTTCCTAGGTTCGTAAATTAAAAATAACATATATTACATTTAGAGCTGTCTAGCATGCACACCAAATACAAACTTTGTCCAACGACAATAAAATTACAACAATGTGGCTCACACATACAAGCGCCACTTTTTATCACAGTATTTTCTTATTTAGCCATAATTACTGAAGTCTTTCACACGCAATGAATAAGCCTTCTTAACTCTGATTTTCTGAAAAGGTTTTATGAAATACAAAACCAATTCAATAAGTTACGATATACTAAGGTTACAAAATAAACATGGAATTAAGTATGAAACATAGCGTAATCAGTAAATCAATGATAATCCACTAGTTTGCAATATCATAAGAGAGAACAATAATATAAGAGTTTGCAATCATCATGAGATAAACAAAGAGAGATATATATCCATCATCCGTCATCATCATTATTATCTTGGGCGGTAATTCGGTAGTCCGAGGAGCAAAATAAAAAAAATGATATTAAATCCAAAAGATACCTGGCCGTATCCTTATCTACATTTCATAGGCGCCAATTTATACATAGCTCATCGAAGCTCTTCACCCAGATGTTACACCAATACCCTTCAATTTCCTTTTAAAATCAATCCCATGTCTTTTGTTTAAAATTTATTTTTCACAATTTATTCTTATACTATTTATTTTTATTCAACATAAGATTTTATAAAAACAATCGCGAAACAGATTTGAAACTAATATGTAGCCAGAGTATATTCGTAACTCAGCTCGCAGCGAAGTTCAAATTTCCATGCGAATATCTTACTGATTAATTTCGGAACCTGCTAAACCAATGTTATGTGATAACTTGATCAGTAACTTAGCAACTTTATCCTTTCTATACTATATTCATATCCTACACGGCTCACTGTTGTATTATACATTATATTTCTAAACTTATTATAACAATACTATTATTTATACATATACATTTCAAAGAAGAAAAAGATAACCACAGATAAGAATTATTCAGGAGAGAGAGAGAGTTGCGGTGTGTGCGAGAGAGGCGGAGGGAGGTCTGTGAGTTGCCCGGAAGTGGGTCCGAGTGGCGGCGGTGGTCGGAAGATGGTGTACGGTAGCGGTAAGAGATGAGATGGTGATTCGGGTGGACGTGATCCGAAGATGGTAGCAAGTGATGGACAGTGGTGGTTCGGACTTAGTGATGGGCGAGAGCTATGGAGGTGAAAGTGAAACAAAAGTAACTCTCGTGTGTTGAAATGCCACATCGCGGCGGCGATTGCGGATGAAATTGTAACCGAGAATGAGAAAGAAGGAATGGGAGCAATATCAGAAATGGAAATAAAAAGAATGGCAGCATGGCTGCCGATATATATATGTGTATTCCAACAACTATTTCCTTTATCTACTTCTTCTTTTCTTTTCTTTCCTTTTTACAGCCATGAGAGAGAGAGCTCGCCGGAAAGAAAGTGAGTGTGCCGCCGGCCGGAGAGTTGTTGTTCGAGAGCGGTAAAATGCCTTTGTGGAGATGGTGGGGTGGAGGGAAATTTCGGGGAAAGAGAGATAGATTGACAGTGAGATGGGTAAATATACAATAAGTCTAGAAACATTACATTCAACCATTACATTATTCATTACATTTTTTGTAGGGCCCATCCCGGATCTCAAAAAAAATACAGAAAAATGATCATAAATTTTAAAATAATATATTATGAAGCCCTGTAAAAAATTAGCTCCAATAAATATCGGTAAGTATTATTTCTTGATTCTTAGGGGTAAAACTGTGCAGTTAAACTATTTCGTCACTACATATCAAGAAATAATACTTACCGATATCCGTTGGAGTTGATTTTTTACAGGGCCCAATAAAATATTATTCTAAAATTTATGGACATTTTTTTTGTATTTTTTTGGGAGCCGGAATAAGCCCCACAAAATATGTAGTGGATAGATGATAGTGTACATAGCATCTCTTATAAATATATGGGTATGGGAGGTGTGTGAGTTCTGATAAGGAAACGAGAGAGTGACAGGTTTGTGTAGTTGTGTGCAAACCTAAATTTACAAGTGGGTAGGGATACATAACCTCAATCACACCCCTCTCACATATAGATGGGATCCGTTTCAATGGGATCCATCTGTATATGCGAGGGGTGTGATTGAGATGATATGTCTTTAGCATTTTTGTTTATAAAGTAGAGGTTCGAAATAATTCATTCAAAGCTTAACTAATTTTCTGTGTGCATTCATGGCACCGAAATGGCTGTCCGGAATTTTCCCACCGACACTACTTCATTGGCTAAAATTCACTGGAATAATTGAGTGCCCAACAAAAAAATCTTGTGCCAACTCATTAGCTTCATTTATTAACGTCTATGGAGAATTCTCTTTCAAAATATCAATCCGACGCTGATTGTTCTGGAAAACAGTTAGTCTTCGATCTGTCGCGTTGTCTAGACTTCGTTCTAAGAAAATTGTCCAAAATTTACCATAGACTAGAAAAGTTATGTCGGATCTAACTGCGGTGTTAATAATTCAAGAAAAAAATTCAATTATCACATTTTTTTTAAGGTAAAAAAATTGGGTTATCACAATACTCCGGCAAAAGCTAAGGTTGCTTGAATCCTTCAAATTAGTGCAGTCAACAACTCCCAAACTGGGTTATACCAAATCACATAAATCCAAGTTCCCAACCACTTAAAAAGTACCCTATACCATATCCGAAAGTGCTTCAACAACCCGAGAGAGAGAGAGAGAGAGAGAGAGAGAGAGAGATTTCATGGCTTTTGATTTTGGCTGCATGTGTTTGGAATGTCTACCATAATAGATTTTTTTTTTTAATGTCAAGCTAAACAAATTCTTTGAGTTTAAGTATTTTTTTTAAAGCTATTTTAATGGATTTTTGGTTTTTCGATTTTCTGAAATAGAAGCCAGACTAGACTGACTTTTAGTTGTCTATATTATTTTACGTGTTTAACCACCATAAAAAAAGGTATGATTAAGATTTTTTTAGCTAAAAATTGAAAAATAAAATTCCATTAGTCACCCCACACATCATTAATATGAGCAAGACTACTAACGCAGATTTTCTGATACATACAAATTCGAATAAATATATTTGAAGTTATTTGATCACATGAAGTCCACAAGTACGTTGCACGTGAAATTAATTCATCGGATACACATTTCCTTAATATATATGCATACAAAATCAAATGCATATATATTCCTAATTTCCAACTCCATATGTTTTTCCAAATTCACATATCCAATTTCAAAAACCATTAGAATGCAAATTCCCACTAACCTTCGAAACCACCACCTCCCACACCTTAATGTCCCCATCAAAACTCCCACTAAAAACTCTAACACCACCACCACCCGCCGCGGACCCACCTTCATCAACCACCGCCGCCAACGACCTCACTGGCTTCTCGTGCGCATCCAACACAGTCAAGCAGCAAAACTTCCCATCATGCCCCCGCTGCCAAATCCTGACCGTTCGATCAGCGGACCCACTGAACAACAAATCGGAGACATTGATTAAACAAAGTATCGCCTTCGAGTGGCCCCGCAGAGCACCAGTGACCACCATGTAGTTAGCACTGTCCTCTCTCTCCCACACGAGGATTGAACGGTCACATGCACCAGAAAACAAAACCGTTCCGTCGCCGTTCAATGTCAGTGCGTTAACGGCGGATTTGTGCTTTTCTAAAGTCGCTATTGGTCCGTATTGTCTCTCTCCGAACGGGATTCCCCATACTCTGATCCGGCAGTCCGCCGATGCCGTGTAAATTATGCCTGTTAGAGAACACAAACACAAATTAAATTTTGAACACAAGAAAATATGTGAAATATTTTTGACTATGTATACATTCACCAATATATTCAGAGATGTCCCATGTTAGTGTGCATTATATCTATGTTTAAATCCGTGCACACAAGTCTATACAGATAAATTTTTCTTAATAGCTTAATAGTATGAGCTAGTTTAAGCTTATCTCGACTAATCAATGTCTACCGTTCCCCATTGAAAATTGGACCTCTTTCCTGTACTTGTAACGTGCTACTATAAAACAAGTGAAAACTATACAATGCATGTTAATGGTAATGAATTTGCATTATGGTAAATAATAAACTTTGATTAACTTTGTAACATATTAACACTATATTTAGGGACTTAGGCCTCGTTCCGCTAAGATTTAGCATATTTTGACATACTTATTTCTCATTATACGAGACAGATCATTTTTTTACAATACATTCAAAAAATAAATACTTATTTTAGTAAGTGAAACAGAGCCTTAATATTTTTTATACTGCAAGCAATTAGTCAAAGTGTGCAAAAGTTAGTCATGAGTTATCGAAAAAAGTATTATGTAATTTCGTGTCATTACCGTTGCCTGAAACTGCGACCGCGTTAATCGCGTCGTCATGCGCCTTAACCGACTGCACGCAACGAAAATCCGACGGCCTCCAAATCTTCAAACACTTGTCCCAAGACACCGAACAAATCAAATCGCCACTAGCAGCCAATCCCGAGACGGCGTCGTGGTGCTCGATCCACAGCCGCTTCTTGTGCCGCCTAACCGTGACGTAGTTCTTCGGGAAAACCGAACGCCGTAAACGGTCCTTGACGGTGGGCAGAGTGGCCACGAGTGCGTGTTTTTTATCCGCCGCCAATTCCCACACGCGGATTTTGCAGTCCTGGTGAGCGGTGAGGACTTTTCCGCGGTGGAAAGTGACGGATTTGATGGAGCCGGAGGAGGGATCGCGGCCGTTGAATGTGTCAACGAGAGCGTAGTTGTCGGTGAGGTCGAAGACGTGGATTTGGTGGCCGGAGGCGGCGTAGAGGAGGGGGTGGCGGAGGGCGAGGGAGGCGATGACACCGCGGGGGGAGAGCGAGGGGAGGGTGTGGTGGTGGAGAGAGAGGGGTGCTGGGGAGGAGAGAGAGGAGGAGGGGAAGAGGAGGTTGGTTTGGAGGGAAGGGATGGAGGGGAGGGTCTGGAGGGAGAGGTTGGTTTGGAGGCTGTTGTAGCTGGTGAGGGAAGATAGTGATGCTGATGAGGTGTTGTCCGAGCTGCTGCTGCTTGTGGCGGAGGATAGGTGATTGAGTGGTGGTGTGGTGGTGGTGGAGGAGCAGTCAGTGGTGGAGAAGGTTGATAGCCAGGATCGGATCTTCATGGAGAGAGAGAGAGAGAAGACAGAGAGATTATGGATGGAGCATTGCAAAGTGTGTGTGGGGTTGTAATATACTCCCTCTCCCTACGGCCATACTATTTGATCAATAATCTATTTTGAAATGTTTTAAAAATACTTATTGTTCTTTTTGTAAAGTGAAAGTAAAGAATACTCCATAAACTTCTACGGACAAAGTATCATTTACTAATAATTAATTAAAAATAATCTCTAATTAACAAAACAAATGATAACATTAATTAAGAATGTAATTATATAATTTTTTTATGCTCACATCACATGCATGGATAGCATACTTCCCTACAAAGTTTGTTGAGGACAATTAAACCCCAACGGGTTCGGTTTGGTGGGAATGAAAAAAATAATAAGCGATTATGTTTCATGAGATCGCATGTTTGAACCACACGAAGATTTTAAGGTCATTGGAGGGATTTTCTCAATCGTTATAACTTCAAAACTCTGAAATTAATTAAGATGCGCGAACGATGACATAGACACGAGGACAAGTAATATAAGACTGAGGGAGCATGTCATAGCTCACGTGGAGGGATGGTAGTGTGTGGAGAGAAATTTAAAAAAAGACTTGAATGAATATAAATATGGCGAGAAATTGTTCAATGCCGGGTGGGTACCACGTCATCCGGCTGAGGTGGTGTTCAAATGGGCACATCTGAGCTGTCCAAAAGTGTATTGGATGATTCAGATTGAAACACTCTCACTCTTTTTTCTCTCTCTAAATCTGAACCGTCCAAAATCGAAATAGACCGCCCAGATGCACTGAGCGAACACTACATGGTATCCACTCAGCACTGAAAAATATGACAGAGTTGAGATGTTTGTTTTTCAAGGCTTGAAAGCTGCCTGCAGCTCGAACTCTTCTGTCAGCTTTTTAAAAGACAACTGGACATGGCAAGTGGATACTAAAAGTAGTAGCTGTTTTTACATTAAAACATACTCCTCCAAAAATGGGAAACCTCCTAAAGTCTTCTGTCTGCTCTCCAAAAATTCCCTAAGGAGGGGTCCAACAATCTATGACATTATTTAGAATACACTAGGGTGTTAGCAACGTGCTACGCACGCTCGATTATGTTCATTGGTCTAATAATTAAATGTGCTTAGCTTTCGTTGTTTAATAATTTTGGCTTATTTGGATTGTTTTTGGAGATTGTTGTAAAACAAGAGAAATTATGGATTTTCATTTTTGGGCGCCGGTACTTAGCTGACCGCCCTGCATCTTGGGTTAGTTGGTCCACAATTCCCCACAGACAACTAATCTCTGATGCGCCTTGACTCAGATTGGATCAAGGAAGCACTGAACTGGAGCCCCCAACAAGAAAATCAAGAATTTACCACAACCCACGACCTAATAAACAGCTGAAAGTGGATGAAACAGAACCAAATACAAGCATTGGAAACCACGTATTTGCTTCTCCAGAACCAATGAATGGATTCTTCAAAATCGGAACACATATCCACAGGAAAGGAAGATCTCGATAACTATATTAGAGACTTCACTATGTGTACTATTGATTGGAGCAAGTAAAGTGATTTTATAACAGAGATTGGGACTTCAATGTTGACTAAAAGCTCCGATGGCATATGCATGAGTTTGGGGCTTTTTCACTACCGGTTTATTGCCTGTTTTAAATCTCTTCCACATGCACCACCTGCTAATTCAGACTATAGATATAGAGTTACGCAAAGTATGAGTGTAAATTCATATCAAATCAACACTTGTACGATAGTAGCCCAAAAAAAAAAACATCAAACAAAAAGTTCAGTTACTTTACAATGCAAATTTTTCTGTAAATTTTTTAACCTTTTCTTCTCCAGGATAGCCTTTGTTTAGTTTATCTACCAGTTTGTAGAGTGTTACTGAAATCCTTTAGTAAACCATTATCTAACATATTTGAATCGAGCACATGATGTGGGATATTTGAACAACATGATTTGAGAAGTTTGATTAAACTGATAGTAGTATGAAATGCATGTCTGGCAACATTTCTACGAAATTGCTTAGGGGGAATATTTCTACGCATAGTTGAAGTGATACCATTCTCCGTAATTTCGAACAGCATAGTCAATATAAAGATTGCAATACCAAAACTAATTGGCATAGTTTACTACATTAATTGATGCCATTAAGCGATTGTATCAATGCATGATGGAAAGGCATTCTAAAAGCGTTGATGTGAGAGTTTAACACTTCGAGCAAAAGCTTAAGAGCTAGGGTCACGGCAAGACCCTTTGGATCTGAGATAGAAAGGGGAGCTGAGAAAGGGCCAACCAAACAATTTCATTTCGGTCTCTCCATTTGTCACCAACTTATTCAATGTAAATGAGTGATTTGGAGAGTAATTTGTATTTACAAATTACCTGTACATCTTTCATGCAAATTAAGCTATTCCTAGAGTAATCTGTATTTACACTGGACTCATACTATACTACATAAGAGTCCAACTAAAGCCATAAAAGAACCACGCACCTAATATCTAAATAATCAGATTGTTCAAAATATGGGTCTTACAGCAACCCAACAACGAGCAAAGGCAACAAAATAACTCCGGAATCTCATTCGCACTTAGAGTTCACTGAGCAACAATATTTGGTAGTTTTCCACTACGAATGTTAGCAAAATGAAAAGGAAGACCATACCTTAAGAAAATATTTCCCGAATCCGTTAAACGCCCCACACGTACTCTAACATTGAGTCCATCTCTTAGCTATAACAAATATTGCCAAATAAAGTTATCTCAAACAATTTTGTAAGGTAGTCAAGTAGTGTTTCCCTTCTAAGAAGGAAAAGCAACACTGCATTACTACACAGAAAACCAAACTATCAAGCCATGCATACTAATCTGTAACATGAGTATGCTACAAATATTCAATAACATTAGATTATTAGACACTGGGTAACAGCTGATTATTAGGAGTAGCTCCAACATTAGCATAATCAAACAAAATCAGGGAGAGCTCATGCTAATTATAGCCTAATAATCAGCAAGCACTTTCTGACCTAGAGGAGCAAGAAGATAATAAAACTTGGAAACGCCATGTTCAACAATAAATGGTATATCAGCCATTTTCTACAGAGCAACAACCAACACAAAGTAAATCAATTCGAAGATTGCTCTTCTGGCATCTCATCAACAAGCATTTCAAACTGCCTATAAAAAAACAAGCAGCAGCATTTCAAACTCATCGGTTCTTTTTTGGGGAGAAAATAGGGAAGTGCCCATCAATTGTTGTAGCAAGGGCCAATGATTTTGCTTTTGAGAAAGACAACATGAACTCATGTAACTTACCTGTTGTCTCCTTCAAAGTCAGTCGAGACCACATCATCTTCAGTGCAACCCAGGATTCACTTCAGCTTTCCTTCCGACTCCTCTCTAATAACCACCCGACAAAGATAAACATGAATCGAAAAATTCAATGAAAGAGACAAAGGATTAGTACTCACACAACTAACTGTCCGGAAATATAACAAACAAGGAGGTATCTCCATAACATACATAAAGTCATTCTCTCTGCCAATCCTTACTTTAGAGCAGGTTTGATTTCGTCATATAGCCTTCTTCTCCAGTCTCATGGTGAGGTCAACCACCGAGACATCGACGTTGGTAACACGAAAAGCCATTTGAGTTAATTTTCCATTTAATGCAGGCAACACCTTACCAACAGACTTAGAAAACACAAAATTCCCATACAATAAGATGGGGTTTTTTTTTTTTTTTGGGATAGGCCACAATAAGATGGAGTTAGGAACCAGATATCAGAAATTGAAATTCATATCTGTCAAGCATAAATTGAAACCCACAAATTCATACGCATATACATATATACATGTGAGTGTGTGTATATATATATAAACCACTAAAAATTCAATTAACCCACCGGAAAGTCCGCCAGGAAGTTGAAGCAAACTCACTAGAGAAGGACGAACTATACTAGTCGGAGTCGGCACCGGTCTGTAGTCGTCGGAGTCAGCGCCGATCTATACTCGTCGGAGTTAGCGCCGATCAAACAAATCGACTGTTACAAAGCCTAAAAATAGAAATCGAAACAAAACATAAGCCTTAGAAATCGCACAAATCATACAGAAATTCGCACAATACCCAAACCTAAATCCAAACCCTAGAAAAATTGCAAAAATCATACAAACCCTAGAAATTGAAAAACAGGTGTAAATCGTACCTTAAATCGCGGCGCAAAAAGAGGACTCTGTGTGTGAGTAGAGGAGAGAAGAGGAAGGTTCTGCACAGAGAGAGAGAGACGTGAAGGAGCACAAGAAGCGTGTTCCATTCTCTGCGACGTGATGAAAAGACGAACAAATCGTCAAAGAAAACGACAGCCATGGCGAACCGATCGAGGAGGGTAGGCACCCATGGCGTGGTGAAACTTTTGTGACGAGGAAGTCGGTGGAGATCAGGCGGTTTAGATGGAGATCGATTTCGCCACACGAAGAGAGAGAGAGAGAGAGAGAGAAAGAGAAATGGACGATGGAGAAGTCGTTGTCGCTATGTTCCCCACCACCGGCTGTTCCCTCTCTCTCCCCCCCCCCCCCCCCCCCCATCGCCGACCTCCTCCTCTATCCTCCCCTTCTCTCTCTGTCTCTGTCTCTTTTAAAGTGACGCGAGAGGAAGAGGAGAAGTACCCGGCTGTCTCCTGCAGGCTTGAGAAGAAAAGACTAAAACACCCCTACTCAAAATTAGAAATGCCAAGCACTAACGGACAAAAACAAGGCAAAACTCTTGGGACACAAACAGAAAAGTCAAAAAGTCCGAAAACCCAATTTAGTAAATTGGTAAATGGCCAAACAGTGGCAAGGTCCCACCAAGAACCACGCGAAAAGACGAAAATGCCCCCGACCATTACACTCCAGCCTCTCCCACCAAGGGTTTCAATTGGAAAAATAGGACAAAGATGGGGCCGGCAGAAAATTGGGATTCAAGGCTCATTTACTCCGGTCTTTGATATACGTGTTGGGATTTTACCACCCCTTTTATCTTTAGATGTCAAGTCACGAGAAAATAAAGTAAGCAAACAAAAAACGAAAGCACAAAGAACACCAAGATATATGTGCATGGTTCCACAAAGCAAGAAGCAAAGTGTACTCCACAGGCGAAGAGAAAGAGAATTCACTATAACCAAAGAGCAAAATTACAACGGAGCTGGTGACCGCGTCGTTCCGTGTCAAAAATATATTTATAAAACCTTGGAGTTAACTACTACTCCGTAGAATAGTGGTCAAGACCGAGTATCGTTCCAACGGAGACAGTATGGCTGAGTTACGACAAACTCGATTAGTTTTTAGATTAATTCGGCAAAGGAAGTTTGGTTGTTTGAATTTGGAGAATTTATTAAACTAAGAGAATTAATTAAATGGAAAGTTTTAATGATTGGAGAAAAAATCTAGGGTTCGAATCCACCTCGACCGCGTAACTCCAACATGCATGGGCAAGATTAATTATTCGAATCAGAAGGGATTATTACTAGGGCTTGCAAACCCTAGCAATAATCATCTAGAAAATAATTGAGTTGTTAAAAGGTATAAATTATCCCATAGCACGGACCGTCTCAGAAGTACGGTCTAACCACCTAACGGCACGATCCGTCTTACGAGTATAATCTATCTCAGAACTCCAACCACAATCAATGAAAACCATTGTATAACTCGTATTTGAAAGCATGCATACAAATACTAAATAGATTAAAACCATCAAAATCATTCCATTCAATTGAAACAGAAAGGGTTCTTAGTTATACAATCGATTCGAATAATAAATCTAAAACCCATAACATAAAATAGAGTTACTTGGTGTGAAGTTTCATCTTCCCCCTAGAAAAGGGGTTTAGCCGGCCATGGACAAGAAAGATGTGATCGAGATTGAAGAAGACATGGTAGACATGGAGAAAATCCCCATAGAACGTTATATTCTTCCGCTCCCGATCGCTGCTGGGAATAAAATAAAGGTAACCTCAGTAATGAAACTAAAGCCACCCTTTTCCGCCTCCTTCTGTCGTCTCTGGAAGAATACAAGTGACCTAAATAATAACTAAAGGCTTTCTTTTATAGTCTCGGTCCGAAAAAATAAGAATTAAAACTAAAGTAAAATTCTCGTTTTCAGCCCATTGGTCCGGACCAGCAATTACTTTGGCCGGACCAGAAAAACAGCTTGTTCAATTTCTATTCTGGACTTGGTTGTCCGGGCCAGCAAGTCTTTGGTCCGGACCAGTTTGTCAGCCTCTGCCGTTTCGCTCCTCTTTTCGCCGTGGCCTCCACCGGAACCTCCTTAATTCACGATTATTACTCCAAAACATGTCCGAATGCCCCATAAGCCCTAAAACACTACAAACCAATTAAATCTTGTTAAATAACATTAGATAGGACCGACAAAACCTAAGTTAATAGGAATAAACGGGTGCTTTTCAGCACCTATCACGCCCCTCAACTTACACTTTGTTAGTCCCTAGCAAAGAAAAGAACTAAACAACTAATGAAAGCAATGAAAGATAGGACATTTGAACCCCCGGGTGCTCCGGTAGGACGAGTTTAGTCTCGTAAAGATGTGAGGGTTATCAGCAGTGAACACCCACAAACACGGGGAAACCTTTCAACACAAAAATCGCAACCTGTCATGCAACTCATCGACATATCAAGCAGAGGACACAAAGCTACCACAAAGATATAACAAGGCAAATATAGTTCCGAGCGCTAACAATTCACGGAATAAACTGTGGCCCTTAAGCTTAGCGTGTGTGAATACGGGCCTCAATCACATATGAACAATAACCAACCGCTCTCTCCGGACCGAGCTTTAACTTCAATTCTCACTGTGTCATGCACTCACAAATGAAATCACTCGAAACAAGGTGCATTATGAACTCTCAAGTGTGCGGTTTGGAGGATACGTTAATGGAAAGCAAAGAACTCCGCACACTATGACACGAAAAGAACGCTTTATATAGTGGATACATAATCTCATGAATGAAATGCCAAGTATTGGAACTCTCCACCAATCAAACCTCAACCCAACACCCCTAAGATCAAACAGGACTTTATTCAAGGTTATAGCATTAGGGATGAGATAATGTATCAAGGCTAGGGTAAAATAAGATTCAAGTGCAAGAAAATAGGCGAGTATTTCAACTAAACGGGGCAAATATGCAATGTGCACCCCGCTGACATTAATTCAACTCCACCTTATCTCTCCTTCTAACCCTTCAGCATCTTTCAAATACAAAGCAACCATTCCTTTTTTTTCTTATCGGTGCCCCTTTTTTCTTTCTCTTTGTTTTTGAATTTTGTTGTGTGTTTTTTTTTTTTAAGGGACACCACCAATTCAAGCACAAAATTCAACAATCTACCCAAAAATTAACCTTTACAATCTCGCCTTTCTCCAAACACAATATGGAAGGTGGAGCTAACCAAGAAAAGGTTAAATCTGTAAGGCTCAATGTGGCTTGCAAGGGATAAATGTGAACACAAAGGAACGAACTAGCCCAAATATCACAAAAGTGCCTATAATCCTCTCCCAGGGGTGTAACATCCATGTGACAGACCAAAACCAAGAGATATTGTTATGCATTCAAGTTCCAACACTCAGCGACCAAAGATGATGAGATTGACAACAAATGCATTTCTTTCCATGACAAACAAAGAGTTTATTCGACACCACTCCAACAAAAAGCTTAAGGCATGAAAGCTCACTCGGGCATAAGTCTCCACTAATCATAGCCTTTAAGAACAGTCAAATCATAGCTCACTAGCAATCAAGGCCCGACGTGCAATGTGCAAAAATGCTAAAACAAAAGCGCCAACAATCTAGCAAGTGAAACTACTCTGCCAAAGAGATATCGAAATGGTAGCAGCATGCCTATACTCAAGTAATCAACAAGCGAGCACAACAAACAACAATCTCATGCAGAAAGGCACCCGAAGTGTGCTCCACCCCCCAACTTAAATTAGTCACTGCCCTCAGGTACTAAAAGAAATAAGGCAATGGAAAGAAAGAGGGAGGAAGGATATCACCTTGAGTGGAGAACTAAGCAGAAAAGATATGGCAGCTGAGAGGCCCCCCAACTTGAACGAAACAACCTGCAACGTTAGTCCTCACAAGAAACAGAAAAAATAAAACAAAACAAAAAGAAAACAAACTAACAAAAAAAATGACAGAAAAATGCTTGACAAAAATTAAAAACTAAAAATTAAAATCCACCGCTTTCTTCACGCGAAAGACACGGGTACTACTTTTCTCCCTTGTCAAAGACTGTGGTTCCCTACTTGTTGGAAGAGCAATATGCGTAGGATTCAACGATATCTTGAGAAGTGGTGCCATCATCTAATAGGCTGTCACTCCCTCTGGGGCTGCCAGATTCCTTACCCACCACTCGGCTTATGAAGCAATCTCCGCCAAGTTGGACACTAAAGTCTGATGGTTCAGACAGATTTCTCGCTGCTAACTACGCGCCTGCCGTCAGACCCACCCTCCTAAGTACTACATACATAGCTTTGACAAGGTGGCTATACCAGACCGTTGGAAGCCGTTCGAGCACGGCAAACACTAGAGGTTTCACACCCTCCATGGATTTAAAGTCTCCTAGACTTCATTTAAAACTCAATTATCTGGATAAACCGGATCAACTAAGTCGACTTCCTCAATCACCTCCTCATGATAAATACCTTCCACATATGGTTTTAAACGTTGACCGTTAACTTTAGAAACTGTACCATCTCGTGGATCTTTAATTTCAATTGCCCCGTGGGGAAAAACTTGTTGAATTATGAAGGGTCCATCCCATCTTGATTTCAACTTACCCGGAAAGAGACGCAAACGAGAATTAAAAAGCCACACTTTTTGATTTGGTTCAAAGGATTTTTGGACAATATGTTTATCATGAAAAGCTTTAGTCCTATCCTTGTAAGTGCGTGCACTCTCATAAGCATCATTACACAATTCCTCTAGCTCGCTCAACTGGAGACGACGATGAGACCCGGCAACAATCATATCAAAATTAAACTTTTTAATGGCCCAGAACGCCTTATGCTCCAACTCTACGGGTAAGTGGCATGCCTTACCAAAAACCAACCGGTAAGGAGACATGCCAATAGGGGTTTTATATGCAGTTCGGTAAGCCCACAACGCATCGTCTAGTCGTGTTGACCAGTCTTTGCGATCAGTCCTAACCGTTCTATCAAGAATTTTCTTTATCTCCCTATTTGAAACCTCAACTTGGCCACTAGTTTGCGGATGGTAAGGTGTCGCCACCTTGTGGGTAATAGAATACTTACGCACTAGTGCTGCAAAATGCTTATTAACAAAATGGGTACCCTCATCACTTATGATCGCTCTCGGACAGCCAAACCGACTAAAAACGTTGCTCTTAAGGAATTCGAGCACAACTTTATGATCATTTGTTTTCGTGGCCACCGCTTCTACCCACTTAGACACATAATCTACCGCCACAAGAATATACACATTCCCAAAAGAATTAGGGAATGGTCCCATGAAGTCTATACCCCACACATCAAATAACTCCACCACTAGAATGGAGTTCAATGGCATCATGTCTCGACGGGATATGTTTCCGGCACGTTGGCACCGAAGACATATCTTACAAAACTCATGGGCATCTTTAAATAAAGTCGGCCAATAAAAGCCGCTTTGTAACACTTTTGCCGCTGTTTTCTGCCCACTAAAATGTCCCCCACTTTCAAGAGTATGACAAAAGGTCAAAATACTATGATACTCACTCTCAGGGACACAACGCCGAATCACTTGATCCGCGCAATACTTAAAAAGTATCGGATCCTCCCACAAATAATGCCCAACTTGAGAAAAGAATCGGTCCTTATCAAGACGGGACCAATGCGAAGGAATCTCACCAGTGGCTAGGTAATTAACAATAAAAGCATACCATGGAGGCCGAACTTGTGACACCTCAAACAATTGCTCATCGGGGAATGAGTCATGGAGAGGCACACTGTCACATGAGGAGTCAACAATGATCCTTGACAAGTGGTCAGCCACAGAATTTTCAGAACCTTTCTTGTCCCGAATTTCAAAATCAAACTCTTGTAGCAATAGAATCCATCGAATGAGTCTAGGTTTTGCATCTTTCTTAGAAAGCAAGTGACGCAATGCAGCATGATCAGAATACACAATAACCTTAGACCCGAGGAGGTATGACCTAAACTTGTCTAACGCAAAAACAACAGCAAGCAACTCTTTCTCCGTAGTGGTGTAATTCAATTGAGCATCGGAGAGGGTTTTAC
The DNA here is from genome assembly GCA_019656295.1 of Rhododendron mucronatum var. ripense. Lineage (NCBI taxonomy): Eukaryota > Viridiplantae > Streptophyta > Magnoliopsida > Ericales > Ericaceae > Rhododendron > Rhododendron mucronatum. Next base: position 904,971 of record BPLT01000075.1, on the reverse strand, counting down.
TCGCATAGTAAATAGCATGGGGAACTTTGTCAACACGTTGGCCAAGGACAGCGCCAACTGCGTAGTCGGACGCATCACACATAATTTCGAAAGGTAATTTCCAATTGGGTGACTGCATAATAGGTGCAGAGGACAAGACATCTCTCAATTGGACAAAGGCCTTCATGCAGGCCCCATCAAACACAAATGGCACATCCTTGGCGAGAAGATCGCACAAGGGTTTAGCAATCTTGCTAAAATCACGAATAAAGCGGCGGTAAAAGCCTGCATGCCCTAAAAAGGACCTAATTTGCTTAACAGAAGATGGGGGAGGGAGTCGCGAAATTAAGTCAACTTTGGCTTTATCCACTTCAATCCCCCTCGTAGACACCACATGTCCTAACACTATCCCCTCTTGAACCATGAAATGGCTCTTCTCCCAACTTAGCACTAAATTTTTCTCAATGCATCGCTCAAGCACCTTGCTCAAGTTGCAGAGACAATCATCAAACGAGGTCCCAAAGACCGAAAAGTCATCCATAAAGACCTCGAGAAACTCCTCCACCATGTCAGAGAAAATAGACATCATGCACCGCTGAAAAGTAGCGGGTGCATTACACAAACCAAATGGCATACGCCGGTAAGCAAAAGTGCCAAAAGGACAAGTAAAGGTAGTTTTCTCTTGGTCTGCAGGGTCAACGGGCACTTGATTGTATCCAGAATAGCCATCTAGAAAACAGTAATAACTTTTGCCCGCTAACCGCTCTAAGATTTGATCAATGAAAGGCAATGGGAAGTGATCTTTCCTAGTCATGGAATTGAGCTTACGGTAGTCAATGCAAACACGCCACCCCGTGGTGATGCGTGTCGGGACAAGCTCACCTCTCTCATTCTCAACCACAGTTATGCCCGACTTCTTGGGCACCACCTGAGTGGGACTCACCCACTTACTATCCGCGATGGGGTATATGATACCCGCATCTAAAAGTTTCACAACCTCTTTCATTACCACCTCCTTCATATTCGGGTTCAACCTCCGTTGCATCTCACGCGATGGTTTGGCATTCTCTTCGCAATTGATGCGATGCATGCACACAGAGGGATCAATACCCTTCAAGTCCGCCACGGACCACCCTATCGCACTTTTATATTGCTTAAGCTTCTCAACCAGTTGACCCTCCTGAGTGACAGAAAGGTCAGACGCAATAATAACCGGAAGGGTGTTATCGGTACCTAGAAACACATAATTGAGATTAGCTGGAAGTGGCTTCAACTCAAGTTTCGGTGGAGCCTCAATAGACGGAGGGGCGGTCTCTTCAGAAAGTGCGGGAAGAGGTTCAAACTGCGCTGTCCACTTTGGAGGTGAATTATTAAGTAATAGATTCACCTCCTCGATGGACTGATCGATATCATACTCCTCATACCCAAAGTGTGCCAAACAAGCGGCCAACGGGTCATCAGTCAAAACATAAGGCAATGCCTCCTCCACCAAGTCCTCCACGACATCGACTGCGAAGCAGTCTTCCTCCACTGGAGGGTGTTTCGTGGCCTTGTAAATATTAAGCTTAAGGGTCATGTTCCCAAAAGTCACCTCCATCTCTCCACTCCGCACATGAATATTAGCATTCGCGGTCGCCAAGAAAGGACGACCAAGAATAATTGGAGTCTGCTTTTTGAGGGTTTGCACCGGTTCTGTGTCAAGGACTATAAAATCAGCTGGAAAGTAAAAATCATTAACCTTGACAAGAACGTCCTCAACGACTCCACGTGGCACCTTAATGGATCTATCAGCTAATTGCAAGGTAACCGACGTGGGCTTCAATTCTCCAAGCCCCAATTGTTCGTACACCGAGTACGGAATCAAGTTGACACTAGCCCCCAGGTCTAAAAGTGCGCGTTCTATGGCATGACACCCAATGACTATATCGATAGTCGGGGTACCAGGATCTTGCAGCTTAAGGGGAGCGTTAGACCGAAAAATAGAGCTCACTTGCTCGGTGAGAAGGACCTTTTTAGGCACATTGGTTCGGCTTTTCCTCTTTTGAGTGCAGAGGTCTTTCAGAAATTTCGCATACGTTGGGATTTGTTTGATGGCATCTAGGAGTGGGATGTTAACGTTCACTTGCTTAAATACCTCAAGGGTATCCTCCATAGATGTTCCCCTCTTAGGAAAAGGAGATGGTGCATTCAAACATGATGGAAACGGGGCTTTAGGCACATATGGTGGCGCCTTAGGACCCGCTGACACAGAATTGGGTGATGCAGGTGTGACTGGAGGGGTTCCCTCCTTACTCTGTGAACTCTCCTCCCCAAAGTCATCGGTGTCGGAGGGAGCCAAATGCTCCTTTGATTTCGCTTTCTCTGGTCGGGTTTCAACCTCTCTCTTATTGCGCAACGTCATGATTACCTTAGCATCAGCAGGGGCGGTTTCATGAACCACAAACTGTCCTCCAGGGGGTTGGACAGGCTGACTGGGCAACCTACCTTCTTCCCTACGATTGAGTGCATTGGCTATTTGACCCACTTGGGTCTCAAGCCGCGAGATGGACTGGGTATTAGAACGCACTTGCTGTTGGGTGTCATTTAAACGGTCCAGCGCTTGCAGCACCTTATCCTCGAAGGATGGATCCCGCGAGGATTGGGTGGGTGCTTGGCGGTTTTGCGAGCGATAGGCAGCTGGATTGAACGGAGTATTAAAAGGCCTAGGCTGCTGGGCAGAGGAACTGCCTTGCTCTTGCGATCTCCACGAGAAATTAGGATGCTTGGCCCAACCCGCGTTGTAAGTATTAGAATATGGATCATTGCCTGGTTGGGAGAAACCCCGTGCATTAGCGTACCCTTGTGCAGCATTAATCTGCTCCTCCACAAAAATAGGGAATTATGGGGCCGCAGGACAATCAGTGATGAAATGGGCCGGACTAGCACACAAAGAACATACCTCTTGAGAAAGTGGAGGCTGTGAGGTGGCTGGTCCCATACAAAGGAGCTTTTCAACCTTCTCAGTTAGTATTTCGACTTTGGAATTGAGGTCATGAGATGGTTTAATCTCATACAAACCTCGTGGCTTATCAGAACCAGTAGTGACTGACTTACCTCTCCTCTCAAAAGAAACATTTTGTAGGGACCCTTCGCTCATAGTTTCAAATAATTGCCACGCTTCCGCTTCACTCTTAACCATCACAGAGCCTCCACATGAGGCATCAACCATCACACGATGTGGCAGAAGCAGACCAGAATAAAAACTCTGTACTAGTTGCCACTTAGGTATGTCATGGTGTGGACACTTACGAATGAGATCCCCATACCTCTCCCAAGCCTCATAGAATTGTTCATTCTCAGCTTGTTGGAAAGTGGTAATCTCCTGCCGAAGTCTGAGTGTTTTTCCTATGGGGAAGAATTTCTTAAGGAATGCCGCACTCATTTGGGCCCAAGATGTTATAGAATTAGTTGGCAAAGTACTAAGCCAATGTTTGGCATTCCCTATCAAAGTGAATTGAAACAAAATTAATCTCAATGCATCCCTCGGAAAATTATGAATTAAAAGCGTGGAACTAAGGGATTCAAATTCAGTGATGTGTTGATAGGGATCCTCTTGAGCTTGCCCCTGAAACTTAGGGAGCATTTGGAGTGTACCGGGCTTAATCTCATACTGATTAGCCGCGATTGCGGGTAATCGTACACACGATGGTGTAGTGTAAGCCGTGGGGGCGAAGTGTGAGTTGAGAGGTTGGGGGTCAGGTACCACAAGTGCTCCATCAGCATCATCTGCCATTGTGACTAAGTTGGTCTTTGTTAACCTACGTCTCCTTTCTAAGTCTAGATTAAGAGGAATAAGTTCGGGTTCCAAAGATCGAAGACCAAGCATGCAAGTTCAATACCCCTCAATTGTAAGAATGGGGTATTCCAGACACAGACACTAATTTCCCAAAAAGAAGAACAAACTCACAGTGGGTCAACGAAATCGCTTTATATCACGGCACCGCTTCTCCACAGTGATCTTTGCTCGCTTTGTCACCTCGTAACCTGTAGCTAAGAGTACCAAAACTAACAAACAAAATAAAAATAGAAAACAATGAACTAAACTAAAAAAAACTAATTAAATTATCGCAACCGTGCAAACTGTCCCCGGCAACGGCGCCAAAATTTGACCGCGTCGTTCCGTGTCAAAAATATATTTATAAAACCTTGGAGTTAACTACTACTCCGTAGAATAGTGGTCAAGACCGAGTATCGTTCCAACGGAGACAGTATGGCTGAGTTACGACAAACTCGATTAGTTTTTAGATTAATTCGGCAAAGGAAGTTTGGTTGTTTGAATTTGGAGAATTTATTAAACTAAGAGAATTAATTAAATGGAAAGTTTTAATGATTGGAGAAAAAATCTAGGGTTCGAATCCACCTCGACCGCGTAACTCCAACATGCATGGGCAAGATTAATTATTCGAATCAGAAGGGATTATTACTAGGGCTTGCAAACCCTAGCAATAATCATCTAGAAAATAATTGAGTTGTTAAAAGGTATAAATTATCCCATAGCACGGACCGTCTCAGAAGTACGGTCTAACCACCTAACGGCACGATCCGTCTTACGAGTATAATCTATCTCAGAACTCCAACCACAATCAATGAAAACCATTGTATAACTCGTATTTGAAAGCATGCATACAAATACTAAATAGATTAAAACCATCAAAATCATTCCATTCAATTGAAACAGAAAGGGTTCTTAGTTATACAATCGATTCGAATAATAAATCTAAAACCCATAACATAAAATAGAGTTACTTGGTGTGAAGTTTCATCTTCCCCCTAGAAAAGGGGTTTAGCCGGCCATGGACAAGAAAGATGTGATCGAGATTGAAGAAGACATGGTAGACATGGAGAAAATCCCCATAGAACGTTATATTCTTCCGCTCCCGATCGCTGCTGGGAATAAAATAAAGGTAACCTCAGTAATGAAACTAAAGCCACCCTTTTCCGCCTCCTTCTGTCGTCTCTGGAAGAATACAAGTGACCTAAATAATAACTAAAGGCTTTCTTTTATAGTCTCGGTCCGAAAAAATAAGAATTAAAACTAAAGTAAAATTCTCGTTTTCAGCCCATTGGTCCGGACCAGCAATTACTTTGGCCGGACCAGAAAAACAGCTTGTTCAATTTCTATTCTGGACTTGGTTGTCCGGGCCAGCAAGTCTTTGGTCCGGACCAGTTTGTCAGCCTCTGCCGTTTCGCTCCTCTTTTCGCCGTGGCCTCCACCGGAACCTCCTTAATTCACGATTATTACTCTAAAACATGTCCGAATGCCCCATAAGCCCTAAAACACTACAAACCAATTAAATCTTGTTAAATAACATTAGATAGGACCGACAAAACCTAAGTTAATAGGAATAAACGGGTGCTTTTCAGCACCTATCACTGGCTATATCCGTCATTCCACATATTCAAGCATAACTTTGTCATAGAAGTTCAAGTACAATAGAAAACATTCAAAAAGGAAAAAAATTCAAGGCACATTCCTAAGAGAACGCATACCATGGCTTTGTCCCCCTTACTCAATTTTGAGGGATTTATATCTACTCCGATCCAACTAGCTGTCAATTTTAAGAAGTGGAGTGGTGGAGCTAGGAAAACGAACTTGCCCCCTCGCTAGCTCCTGCAAACAAAATCCTAGCTCAACACCTGCATACTTGTTCTATTGCATGAGATCGATAACAAGCTAGCTAGCTGAGTAATTAATCTTGATTTTGTCTTTAAAAACAAGCTTCCTTCATCTGCCCTACTCATGCAAACTTGTTCAATTTGTTCACAATGAGCTCTGGTTGCAAATATACTGCGTGTCCCAGTTCAAGAACGGGTGTCAAACACTGAACATCAATTGAAGCTTCACTACTAGCCCAAAGTACGTCTCCCGACCAAGTAGTACTCAATGTGTAAGTGAGTTGGATGGTGACGAAAAATCTAGATGTCGAAATCAGTCAATGCCACTCAAATTAGTAAAATAGATGAAATGTAGACATGCTTAAATGTCCGGTATAAAAATATATTTAGCGTCGTGAGATGTTGTTCTACAGTTACATTTTCTTCGTCCCACTTTGTTTGACAATTTTAAAAATCCTAACTAAATTAATTAAGGAGACACGAATCATCGTTACAAATTTTAAACTTCACTTTTTACAATATGCTCCCACCTTTGTTTGTTTCCCAGAAGATTTTTAACACTCTAATACAAAAGCGTGGCAAATATATTTATTTTGTTTGGTTGTCAATTTTGTGATAAATTTTGAGATAAAAGGTTCTATAAGTTTGCATATTTTGTCATCTTTAGTCAATTTTTTTAACATTTTAACAAATTCTTTTTATTTTTTGAATAGAGGTAAGGGTCATCATCGGGCCGGACCAACCGGGCTTTTACTTTTTTGCGGGCCAGGCTATCTACCATAAATTGAAGCCCAAGGCCGGCCCACGGGCTAGCCCAATTGACGGGTTTGTAGGCCAAAAACCAGGGCAGGCCAACGAGTGGGTCAAAAGCCAGGCGGGCTAACGGGCGGGCTTAAATTTCTTTAGGCAAGGAAAAAAAGAAAGGATTTTGTGAGATTTTGGGCTAATGGGTGGGCCCGTGAGCGGGCTATTGGGCGGGTACCACGGGCAGGCTACTGGGTGGTCTCACGGGCAGGGCGTACGGCCAAGGGGAGTAAAAATTCATAGGCCCAAGTCCGCACATTACAAACTACGGGCCGGGTAAAAGCCCGATGGGCCGGGCGGGCTTCGAGCGGTCCGTCGGGCTAAATGATGAAGTATGTTATATACATCCAAAAAGATAAAAAATTATTAAAAACAAAAACACGGATGACGAAATAATTAAAAATTTTGGAGAAAATATTTCTCACAGCACAACTAAACAAAAGTAACTTATGAAACAGTCTTGCTACTCACCCAGCAACTCTGTAGAGATTGCAGTGTGCGGCCCACTCTGGGTCCCATACAAACAATCCAATCCGTTAATTAAGGTCCCGTTTGTTAAAGCTCCTGGGAGTTGGGATTGGATTACTAAGCCAAAGGAATTAACAATACTGCGTTTGGTTTCCAAAATTGGTTCGGATTCGTAGTCCGTTGGGATAACGAATCCGGGGATTATGGGGTATTAGCAATACTCCATGGGACTTGGTATTCATAGTCCGAACCCAACCCCTCTTCATTACCAATCCCTTTTCATTACCAATTTCTTCTATCAATCCAATCCCATCATCTAATCTCATCTCAAACAAACATGATATTAATAATCTCATCATCTAATCTCATCCCAAACAAACATACTTATTATCAATCCCTTCTCATTACTAATCACATCTCCTTACGAATCTCAATCCTAATCTCATCTCCTTACAAATCCTATCCATCTAATCCTGTTATCAAACGGGGCCTAAATGTAAAACATTTTTCTAAGAGCCCATGCGAATAATCAGCTTAATTCGATACCTATAAGTGCTTGATCCAATCATCTAACTTTTCATTTAGATTTCAGGATAATGAAAAGTTAGATGATAGGATCGAACACCTATAAATATCAAATTGAGCTAATTTTTCATGAAAACCTTTGAAAAAATGTTTCACATTTAATTAACAGGTCGGATCGTTTGTGTAGGATACGGAGTGGACCCCAAATCACAATCTAAGCATAATTTGTGCACAAAAAGTCTGGGTGAGGATCATTTCTGCCTATGAAATGGACAAACAATTTGGGACAAGTATCACATAAAACGTCGCCGTCTTTTACCATCGATTTGTTTGCATCTTTCCCATCACCTACTCCGCGCTCTCACCAATTGGGGAAAATTCTGATAAACTTTAGGGCAAAATTCTTGACCTTCCCTCAAAGAATAAGAAGCAGACAACTCGATCCCCTAAAACAACCCAAAGATGGTGAAAGTGTCAACTTACTTCGCCATGACACTCGGCGCCTTCGTTTTCTGGCAATCCATGGATAAAATTCACGTCTGGATCGCCCTCCACCAGGACGAAAAGGTTCCCCATTCTCTCTCTCTCTCTCTCTCTCTCTCTCTCTCTCTCTCTCTCTGTATATACGCACATATGTATGTATGTATGTATACGAATTTCGATTAGGCATGCATATGGATGTGTATCTAACGGGTAATGAAGAGTAATCCAGATCTAGATTGGCTCAGTTCGAGTTATCGACTTTTTGTATAGTTGCGTCATCTCTTATTGTTAACGATTGAAGCGTGCTTAAAGGTTGTACAATCTGGTTTGAAATCATATGAGTGTGTGGTATTTCGAAGGTAAGTCTTGAATTTCCCCCATTGGAATATTGTGATGTACACTAAGTAAGTTGTGGAGTTAATGCATTCGAATCAAAACTCATCGGCAATGATTGGAGAGGCCGCTCGGCTACTTGTTTTAGAGTTGATAATTGACCAACGTGGGACGAGTACTGACACACTTCCGGACATGTGACCCTGACTCGCACGGGGGAGATAAACGTATGATCCATAACATAGGGGTTACAACGAAACAAAGTGCAGTTAGGCACAAACAGGGTAACAATCAAGAGAGTCTTGTGCAAAAGTCTTTGAAATTGTAGCTCTCATGCCATGTTAAAACCTTCAACTCGAAGCTAATTGGCAATGCATGGGAAACTGCCCAGGCTCAGGACACTCAGCTTGAAAATTTGACGCTCAGCTATGTGTTTGTTTGAACTAACTCAATTGCTGGAATTTTTGTCTTCATTGCTGTATGGTGGTAGTTATCTTTGGGTTTGGGTTTGTTCATACCAGTAATTAGTGTTGAACTATCCTTAATTGGCCAAGGCTATGGTATGTATTCAACATTTTAGCTGGACATTCATTTAGAAGCATGTACTTTATTTATATTTTGCTGTAGAATTGTGCAAAACAGACTTAACAGTATCATTATATGCATGAAAAGTAGACTAATCTGACACTTGGAATACCACTGAAACAGACCTAACCTGACCTTTGGAGACAGACAATTGGGCCACTTGGATTACCACTAATCTGGCAATTGGAGACAGACCTAACCTTTAACAATATGCAAAAAGTGGTTGCTCTCGGAATACTACTGAAACAGTGGCCCCCCTATACCTGTTTTGTTGCAGGACCATGCCCTCAAATCAAAGCCAAATGACATCAGAGAGGGCAGGTCTAGAGATCCAAAAAAAAAAAATGTTAGATGAATTTTTTATGAGAGTAATGAGTAGAGTGAGATAGAGAGAGAAATAAGAATAATGATTGGAGATATTGGTAATGAGTGGAGAGTAATGATTGTAAGTAGGGGTAGTGAGTATTTTTTGAGTTGGATTTTTTTTTTCAGAAAGGGAAACGAACAAGGCAAAAACAAAAACCAACAAAATACAACCTTAGGGAAAAGTGAATTATATTCCTCACGATCATCAACCATCGTAGCAAAACATTCCCTCCACCACAATCAGGACTATTTTCCCGATCAGTCCGTGAAATTCAAAATAGCGGCCCCAGCCTCACACGCCCTGGCCGCCCAGGACGGCTCCACGGTTGGCGACGGCGGAACCGGCGTACAAACCAACTCCGACGGCAGCTCCTGTATGCCTTTTAAGTAGAACGTGTAGAACAGCTTGAAGGGGAAAACAATCTGCTGCAGCTTCACCTGGCCGAACATCTCCTCAAAGATGCCCGACCTGCCGGTCACAGCGAGGCACGTGTCTTGGTTGGTGAGGTAAGCCCCCTGGACCGCTATGTGACCATAGTTGCCGAAGTAGAAGCTGTATGTGGCCTCGTACCGGTCAACTTTCTTTTCTGGTTCGTTTTTTATTAAGATGCATAGGCCAGCTGTTATTCCCAACCGCTTTTGCAGGTCTCCAGCGTAGAGTTGTAAACATGAGTTGAATTAGACAAGGGTGAGAACATAAATGATTGAAGTTTCTCGGCAAATCACGCCATTTTAGATTGATTTCCTAAGAACAATGGCAGACACATAATATCTATCTATTTCGCTGAGGGCATCTCCAATCCATTCTTCGTTTCTTCAAATACAGAGGAAAACCGACTACAACCCATCCTTTATTTCACCTTTTTTCCTCTATGAATAGTGACACAAAATGTCACATCAACCCTTCAAAATGGAGGATTGGACTCGTCTATGCAACCTCTATATTTGGAGGACGTAGAAGAAAAAATGTGTTTAACCCTCCAAAAATGGATGGTTAATGAGACACTTTGTGACTATTCACCCTCAGAAGGTGAATGAAATAGAGTTTAAAAAGTGAAATAGAGGATTGAAAAAGTAGATTTGAAGGAAAAAATAAGAATATGGAGAATGGGTTGAAGATGCTCTAAACCGAATTATATGCATTTCCATTGATAGGGAAAAGCGTGTTTTCACAACTATGTGTTACTACTGCCAAGAGGCTAGGAGCATCTCCAGTAGTTGGTCAAACCTTGAGCCATTGCCCCCTTTTTTTGGGGCTACAAGAACAAATTACTCTCTTCAATAGTTGACTTGGTAGTTAATGCATGAGACTTAAGATTCGTATCCTCTTAATAAGTCAGGTTTAAACTTCCTAGGAGTTGTACAAATTAATTTTTTAAGAAAATGTTTCCCAGAGGAATAATTGGACTTACTTTGTTGCTGAAAGGGACGAGATCGCCTAGGGAATTGACAGTCTTTTAGCTCAATTGAAGGTAAGGGCTTCCCCTGTCTGTCTCGTTGATCTCTTACACAAACGGCTTTTGAACTTCACCTGAAATTGGAAAACAGAGAGGGAAAAAAGAAACAGAGAAAGAAACGTATCAACTTTGTCAAATCACTTAAATTTGGAAAGTTGGAGGGTTAATTCGGGATAATGAAACAATTTGCTTTCTGGGTCTTGAAGCATCTGATGGGTTGCTCTGGCTCTTGCAAGTGAATGATCTTGTGGCAGTGGTAGAGGAGGTGGTGAGTCTGCTGTTTTGGGAGAAAAGGGGGTTTGAGGGCTTGAAGGAAAGCAGTTTTTGGGCAGGGGTCGTGGCGGCAAAGGAGGCGACGGTGGTGGGAGGTAGCGTGACGAGTTGACGGAGAAGGAGACGGCTCTGAGAGCGGCAGAGGAGGAAGAGGCAGCCATTTGGCGTGGAGGAATTTTGAGGTGAGAGAAAGGGAAATGATGGCTCTGAGATGGCTATGGGGAGAAGGTAGGCGTGTATATATACACAGACAGTTGCTGGTACCTGGCTTAGTTTTGACACCTGGAACTAACAGGTTGCTGGAACTAGGCTTGGTTTTGGAACCTGGATAATATTCGTTTCTTTCCTTTCCTAAAAATACTTTGCTTGGACACTTGAAGAAATGTTAGTGTGTCTTTTCAAACTTGTGGAATCTGATACGTACTTGGTTTAGGTTTTTACTTTTTTGGGTTATGAAATCAAGTATTTACAGGTCGAATTTGGTTGATCTAATCCATGGATAAAACTGGGACCGAATAGTGAGATTTTTGGTCCGGACACAGATTGCATTTTCAAAAAAAACCGTGACTTGTGGATTAGAATTGTAACAACCCGTATTTTGGCACTATTTTTTGTTTGATCTAGCTCAATCGCTGGAATTTTTGTATTCATTGCCGTATGGTGGTAGTTATCTTTGGGTTTGTGTTTGTTCTTACCAGTAATTAGTGTTGAACTATCCTTAATTGGTCAAGGCTATTGAACATTTTAGCTGGACATTCATTTAGAAGCATGTACTAATTATATTTTGCTGTAGAATTGTGCAAAACAGACTTAACAGTATCATAACATGCATGAAAAGTAGACTAATCTGACACTTGGACGCATACTCTGAAAAGACTCCTACCCCACCTGACTCTCATGTTGAGTCCCTGAAACATAGTTGTTGATCTTTGGGCAGATCATGCTGCATAATTGTATGGTGTATGATTGAAATTGCTGAAACAAGTTAACATTTTGTGCTAGAAGGGTAAATGCTTGCCTTTTCTGAATGTTTGCAGCAAGAAAGAATGGAGAGGGAAGCGGAGATAAAGAGGGTGAGAGAAGAAATGCTGCGGGAACAAGCAGAGAAAAAGGATGCCCTAGCCTAAGTTCTGTGTTTGAATGCGGGTGGCCTTTTTGCTGTGAACTTACTGTTTTTGCTGTGTTTATCTGAATTGTTCTCGTCAGAGTTGACGGAGATCTCATAAAATATGATTCCTGTATTAAACTGGTGAATTGGCATTGTTATGAAAAACTACTGTTGTTCTGCCCATTTTTAAGCTACATTCTGGTGAGGCAGTGAATGGAATATGTCTTTTTGCTTCCATACAGTTTATGCATCTTCATTGATATCATTATTGGTTACCAGCTCTCTCAACCACATCCCATCTGCCCCCAGAATTAGGTATCTTGCTTCCCTATAGTGCTATATCCGGGTGAAGAACTCTGTGCGATCTTCATCTGGTTGGCTTTGTATATAGGGAGTACAGTTTGTGGCACATTTACTGGTTGTATTGTGTCTGCTGATGAGCTAAGGGACTGGAATCCTTTATTGTTGTACTCAGAAATTGAATTTTTAGCTTGGTTTGTGTTTTGTGTTCGATAAGTGATAGACAGATGCTGCCCGTGCAAGTTTTGAATTACACGCTTCCTTTCCCAATTTGGGGGGTGTTTTGTTTGGCAGTCTCCTCCCGATCCGCAAAGTAAGCCTATGTTTCACTGTACAGAGTTATGGGCTAGGGAGAAAGGCTAAGATTTCGATTCCTCATTATATTGCGAAAGGATTCAGGTTTTTTCAACACTACGGTTCTGGCTGTAGAAAGAAGTAAATAATACCCTATAAAGTGTAGGACTGATTCTTGTGGTTGTTGACGATGCTGCTTCTCCTCTAGGTAGAAAGTAGAAACTTTTAACTTGAGTAACCATTTGTTTGCTTTGGACCGCATTTTGATCGGCAAAGTCAATATCAGGAAGAAGAAAAGGTCAATTCATCAGCTTTTCTCTTAGAGAGTTGATATAAATCAAAAAATCCAGTGGAAGCTTTTACACATTTTATGTCATCTCAGATTTTCTTGAACAGGCGCGACTTAGAAACAACTAAAACTGGTTAAACCGGAGGTCGATTGTCTGAACTCAAATTTTGTGGTATGGTTGGGGTTCCAGTGTAACAATACTTCGGTAAACTTTAAGAATTTCAACCATAAATGGAGCAAAATGTCTTTGGTTTTTGAAAGGTCATTCATAATTCGGATCGCGTGATTCTGGCTGTATTTCTCCTGTTCTGTGCATCCACAACTACAATTTTCCTCGATTCGTTCTTGTGCTTCTCTTTACCTTGTTCTGCAGGCTGTTCTACAACAGTCCGTTACTTCGCATGTTGTTCTAGAACAAGTTGTTAAAAAGCACCCTCTGAATACCTAACAGACTAAAAACAGAGTCCGTTACTTGTTATATAGAATTCATTATCCTCTCGCAAACAATGTGAACAACCAAAAAGGACCTAAATGATCAGAGACTCATTATCTGTGGATGGGTTCCTCCTGAAACAATCGAGCCGAAATTTTTTGCTTCGATGATGTATTGCAACCTTATTGCATTGCCAGAAACAGAGAATACGTAAACGCATCAAAATCGTTTAGCTTTCAAGCAAACCGACGGCATGGCAGTTGCGAGCACTTTTCCCTCACACACTCGCAAGAAATCATGCCCGTAGCCTCTGAATACCTAACAGACTCCCTTTTCATGTACATCCAATAACAACCCTCTAAAAATAGCATGCTCTCTCTAAATAGAAAACCCCCTTTTTCCACTTTGCTTTCATCTTTAAGCTTCAAAAAGCTAAAACCTTGCATCAGTCACTGTTTTGTTAATCATCTCTCTGTAGCTTATAAAAGGGCATGCATTCTTCTCTATACTGTACCCATACTTGCCCATTTCTCCATTTAGATTTCTAGCTATGAATATGGGGAAACTTTTCTTGATTTCTCTTTGTCTCGCCCTGGTTTTCGGGCTCGTCAAGGGCTTAGACTTCTCCGAAAAGGACCTGGCCTCCGAGGAGAGCTTGTGGGACTTGTACGAGAGGTGGAGGAGCCACCACACGGTGTCCCGAGACCTCACCGAGAAGCAGAAGCGCTTCAACGTTTTCAAGGAGAATGTGAAGCACATTCATGAAGTTAACAAGATGGAAAGGCCTTACAAGTTGAAACTCAACAAGTTTGGTGACATGACCAACCATGAGTTCAGAAGTGCGTACGGTTCCAAGATTGAGCACTTCCGGATGTTCCGTGGCGAACGGGACGTTACCGGCAGGTTCATGCACGAGAAGACCGAGAATCTGCCGGCGTCGGTTGATTGGAGGAAGAAAGGAGCTGTTACTGGGGTCAAGGACCAAGGCAAATGTGGTATGTTTCATTACACCTGAAATTTGTTTCATATCTCTTCTCTTCTTCTATAAAAACATGGACATGATGTCTCCTGTTTCACATATATATACCTCAATTCTCAGTCTTTATTCCTAAGGTGGCCTCAAGAGTGAGGTGCAGTTGACGCCTCCTGTATATTCTCATGCGTGAAGGCGGGTTAGAGCCCTCCTCTCCCCTGCTAACAAATGACGTTACTAACCCGCTAACCACGAGCTGAGACCAAAAAAAAAGGTAAGAGTCATAGGCTCTGACCCAACTGATCGAGACAACTTACTAAGTGACTGTCTCAGAATTTTGTGAAAAGCAAGTGTAAGATGTTTAAATTCGTATCATGAAACAAAAATATATCATCAAGTTTTCCACCCACTCTCACTTCATTGACCTCCACACCACATCTCAAGAGTAAATAAGATGCTTCTTAGGTAAAAATAGTACGGGATAGGTAGAGCCAACCCGACCCATGCACCTTCATCTGGTTAGTCAATGGGGGATAAGGTATGCCCGGCGCAGATTGATGGGATCACGTCTTTCCCCTTATTTACCCAATCAATCCATTTTGCATACTAGCTCACACTAGTCGGGAGCACCACGTGCACAATCCTATGAAATCCATGATAAAGGGATTTACCCTAAAGTGAGAGTCGAATCTGCGAGACAATATACTTTAACTGGCGACTCGGTACACAGGGCTCACTCCGGGTTGTATAAATGGTCAGATGCATCTATCCCACCACCATAACTGTTCTAGACTTGAACCTTCCTAAATTTAAGCAATGGGGTTATTGTTCAAGTTTATAAGGAGTCACCAAATGCAGATATGCTGTCACTTTTAGCTATTAGTACATCTCATAATATATCGCTTTTTCTATTCACATCATATTGCTTGCTGCAGGTAGCTGTTGGGCATTTTCAGCTGTAGTTGGAGTAGAAGGAATCAACAAAATCAAAACGAATCAGCTGGTCTCTTTGTCCGAGCAAGAGCTAGTTGATTGCGCAACCGATAACGAGGGATGCAATGGAGGAATGATGGAGAATGCATTTGAGTTTATCAAGAACAATGGGGGATTAACAACTGAGAGTATTTACCCTTACAGTGCAAGAGATGGGAACTGTGATTCATCTAAAGTATGCTCTCTCTTCTTCTTTTTTTTGTCTTTGTTGAACTTGACCCCTCCCTAGTTGACCAAAAGATATCGTCCTAAAAATATGAGGTATTGTTGTGGCCGTGGCGTCAACAACTTCTCTGTTATTTGGGGACCTACCCTTCCCCAGACCCCGCAATGGCGGGAGCCTTGTGCACTGAGTTTGTCCTTTAATCACTTGGAGTTGGCGTGGTACGTAGAGTCGTGATAAGGGCTTGAAGCAGGGTTGAATGTTGATTATTTTGGGGTCCTGAAATGAAAATTTCAAGACCAGCCCTACACATTTTCACGAACCTGAACTAATAACGACAATATCGTCCTTTAAAGCACCATAGTTACAAGATTTCAAAAAGATGACAGAAAAGGCTATAGAAGTACCAATTGAACATAACTTTTCTTGTATTTAATTTAGCTGTAAAACTACGAATAGTGAGAACGATAAACAATTTCTTCGCCGACCTGTTATAAAGGATAGCAAATTGGGGCTAGTGTTGGCTTAAAAAAATTGGGTCTTAAAGTCATTCTAGTATGCTTTAGTGAGGCCAGTCCGGGTTTCACAAAGAGTAAATCACGAGTTCGAGTCTCATGAAACGCGTGATTTCCTATGGGCCATTCCCAGGAATCCGGCCTGCATCAATCCTTACGATTGTTCTATGACTATTTGATCGATACCACGTTTGTATGTTCTAAGGACTACACATACGCGGTACTAGTTGGGTCAAAAAAGCCTCAAATACTATACTGATTATTGACAAATATGTTGAACAATATTTCTATGTAAACAACACCTGAGGAGTTGTTATGGTTTTGCAGATGAATTCTCCAGTGGTGATGATTGATGGGTATGAAAGTGTGCCTGAAAATGATGAAAATGCATTGATGAAAGCTGCTGCAAACCAGCCTGTATCGGTTGGAATAGCTGCTGGTGGTTCTGATTTGCAATTCTACTCTGAGGTGAGCTTTTCTTTGGTCCATTAATTCTAAAGTGTTTAGATAATTCGGAATCCGATAAAACAAAAATTTATAGCAAGAAATTGGATAAATATGATTCTTAAGATTAGAGACAATTATGGCACAACATGTCTTCAAGGTTTGCTACTTTGTTTGGAAAACTAAATTTTAGATGGGAAATGCTAATAACAGCCCAATGAGCTGTCAATAAGACAAAATAATAAAACCCGATTTTCGGTTTGTTAAAATGCTTTGAAAAGTGTTAAAAGTGCATCGAAAACTATATTCTTTTGTATTCTTTTTGACTTATTGACAACCCAGTGAACTGTCAATAGCATAGCCGTTTTAAAATTGAGTATGAAATTAAGAATTACTTCCTATTTCAATCAATTCGAAACAAGAGATTATTGTACTTCTTCTCTAGAGATTTTCGCCATCCAAATTGAGTCTAACAGTGTCTAAATTCTGAAATTGTGGTGCCAGGGAGTGTTCACCGGTAGTTGCGGCACGGAGCTCGACCATGGGGTGGCGGTCGTGGGCTACGGAGCAACGGCTGACGGCACAAAATACTGGATTGTGAAAAACTCATGGGGGGGCGATTGGGGAGAACAGGGTTACATACGGATGCAGCG
Source organism: Rhododendron mucronatum var. ripense (assembly GCA_019656295.1). Taxonomy (NCBI): domain Eukaryota; kingdom Viridiplantae; phylum Streptophyta; class Magnoliopsida; order Ericales; family Ericaceae; genus Rhododendron; species Rhododendron mucronatum. The sequence continues at coordinate 887,878 of BPLT01000075.1, read as the reverse complement.
GATGGTGGAGTCCCCCGAGGGCCTCTGCGGCATTGCTAAGGAGGCCTCGTACCCGATTAAGTTGAACTCGGATAATCCTAAAAGGCCCTCAGTTAAGGATGAGCTCTAGGGTTTCGTAGCTTTGGATTTGTGGTTTTTGTTTTTGTTTTTTGGCTTTGGTTTTATGGGGAGGTTCGACTCCTAGACTTGACCAATAAATCTCTATGCTAGATTATATGGGTATGTGAAGAATGGATTTGTTTGCTTTATGTATTGGTTTGGATGATAATAAAAGGTGTTTGATGTCTTTGACAAGAGAGAAACCTATTCACGGCTGCTGTCATGAACAAGTTATTTATGGTTCTACGCAATTTCAGCCGTCCATTTCGGCAATCTATGATCTTGATTATAAAAAAAACTCCCCCAGCAAAGAGTTAAACTCTTCAAACAAATAGTTTTTTAAAAATTCGGACTATCCAAAATACTTTTGAACGCACAATTGAGTGCCGTAAAATATATTCACAGCTCCATTGTAGAAAAGTTTCTCTTTTGACAATGAAATGAAAGTTTCTTGATTTCATGGTTGATGATACTATCGGAATCGGAACACGTGGCAAGTTCTGATTGGAAGTTGATGGGGGTGTCACTTGATGGCTTCCAAATGCTCGTAAGTGGTTACCCTATTCTTCTTCCCGAGTATACCTTCGCATTTCACTTGATGGAAAAAACTTGATTAGTCCACGTAAGCGGAGTCTATTACAGAGCTCACTTTGATTATTCGAACGAAAAAAATATTAGATTGAATCATAGTTCTAACTGTTTAATATCACCACATTTATTTAGGAATTATTGGAAGCATAGAAGCCCTAAAATGAAATTATCGAAAACATCCTTGCCATCCATCTTTGGACAGAACTGACAAAAGTAGATCTTGGGCCAGACAATAAGCCCACATACTACATATTAAGCCAAGATCATGAAACTGAGAAAATGACGGCCCAAGACGTGCTTTGTGATCGAGGCCAGCCCGAGGAACAGTTCAATTCTTTCGGGCTTATTTTTGGGCCTCCCAACATCTAAGAATAGTAGAGCCCCTAAAAATTCCTCAAAGGATGCTACAAAACAAAAAAGATTTTCGAGTAAAATGATTGCATGCCAAACACCCAAGATAGACGTTGAATTTTAAGATTGGGTGGACAAACATTAGAAAAAAAATTGCGACATATAAAAAGTGATATTAATTGTGCCAACATTAGTAGTAAAAAACACTACCAAAACTATCATTATATACGTATATTTTAAGGTATTTCTAAGAGTACCATTATGTATTCGACCAAAGTATTAGTAGCATTGTTGTTTCCCAATAATCTTGGATGGGCGGTTGTGAGATTGTTCAAAAAGTTGTTGGGAGGGCGAAAATTTATAGTTTTAACTTTTTTTTGGACAAAAACTAATATAATTCTAATAAAAATATGAACTGTACGTAGAGCAGGCGTCCGGGCTCATTCGCCCATTGGTGTGTTCTTGCCAACACAACCCTAATTTAGAACTAGTGGAAAAGTCTTGTTTTTAGAACTTTAAAAAAAAAAAATTCCTTCCCAAGTGATGCATAAGGATATTTATTAGTGTCATCTAAAATGACACGTGTTTGATTGGTTAATTACAACATCCAAAACTTACATGAGTTCAGTGGCAGATCCAGAAAATTCGGACAGATGGATCACTTTACGAGCATAAATTTAATAAAAATACTCACAATCCAATACAAAGAGAACATGTGTTCAGAAAAATATAACTAGAATAAAAAATGTATCTTAGTGTTTCTATGTGTTCAGAAAAAAAATTCCAGATATTTTCAGGTGGGTCACGTGACCCGCCTGTGCCTACATTAGATCCGTCCCTGCATGACCCTAAAGAGTCTATCTACTGATTGATTATTGAGTTTGAGTTTCATGTTCCAATAATAGTTAGGGACTGATTTTGGCGACGCTAATTGATAACCATTTTCTATATAAGTACACATAAGTCTGAGTGTAATCTCCCCATTGGTAAGAGTAAAAGCACAAAAAATGATTTGTTTCTGCCTTTGAGTTTTTAGCAGGAGAGAGAGAGAGAGAGAGAGAGAGAGAGAGAGGTGTATTATCTTCTTGTTCAAGAGAGAGAATGGAAGGTGAAGAATGAAGGATTAAAAAGTATGGAATAATTAAAAGCAAAATATTATACAAATACATATATTGTAAACCAAAGACGACAGAGGTTGCCGTACATTTGTTCTTCCTAAAGTTCGCTGCTAACCAAGTATGTCTATTTTTTAATCAAGTAATGATACTATTTTTTATGTTGGTAATACAAATGTCTCGGAACGCACATCTTAAACTAATCCCTACAACTCTTTCCACAGCCGTTCCATATGTTTGCACGTGGAGATGAGGTGATTCTAAGAGCTGCCGGTGAGGGAAATTAAATCTGAAATAAGTCCCAGATATGCCGAGACCGCTAGGCCAACTGTGAGGGTTTAAGACTTTAGTCTCATAATCCTTTAAAATGTTTTGTGTTTTAAGAGAAGTGCTACAATATACATCCCTTATTTGGATGTATATGCTATGTACCCAAATTATTTGTCATTGGATGCTTAAGAAATAATCTAGACCCTTAAAAAAGTTATGATATGACTACGACATATTACCGGTTACCTAAACAATAGGTAACCCAAAAAATTAAAAAGAAAATAACCCTATTGTCTTTTCTAATTCCCCTTTCGACCAAATCCTAGACCTATCGCCATCCCTCATCTCAATCCGTCCATCACCACCGCTCGTTCCAGTCCGTCGGTCGCCGCCTCTATCACTTCCATTATATATGTTCCTCCTCCTTCTACGGTCGCTACCTCTCTCTGTGGTTCCTTTAACCGTATTTGCCTTCGTGAAACTCCCGCAGCACCTTATCCCCTGTTCTTTCCGCCACTTCCGCTCATGCGCGCACGCCAATTATGTGACATACTTCTCCTACTTTAAACAGGAGGGTGTACCAGTACTACTATGTAGTAGGTTTTGTTTTGTTTAATGTGCATACATATCTATGTAATGTTATGGTTTCCCGGTGGAATAAATTGAACTAATTATTCTAAAGTGTTAAACAGGACAGGAGGGGGAAAAGAAAAGGTTTATTGAGTGTCAAAGTGGGCAAACGTGTGACCTAGATACCCTAAAAAACAATGCACGCAAACAGGCAGCCACGAAAACAGTGTCCTCCATTATGGGCACTGCCCTTCTCCCAATCCCAATTCCCAAATCCAATCTATCTTTGACCACTTCCCCTGTTCTGGTCAAAAACAAAAAATTTGCAATAACAAGAACACAATTAGATTATTAAACTAAAAAAAAAAGGGAAAGAGGAAACATATATCCTCGATTGGAACAACTATATGCTTGGGAAAAGACAAGAAGGATCTCACTTTATGCAAATGCTTAATGCTTTTTGTAGGATTCATAATTATCTAATAATTATGGGGGCTTCTTTGGTGGTGGTGTTTTACAATTTATTACACTCACTTATTAGAGCATCCCCATTGTAATAAACAAATGGATGTTGATAAGCAAATTTAACAATGCTATAAAAATACCCTACATTGTAATAAGTAAAGTTACAAATCTTTTAGCAAATAACTAAATTCCATCAATTCCTTAACCAAACTTAACAACTTTTATCAATAACCAAAACTCATTAATCAAACTCAATAACTCAAAAACACCACACGTTGGAATCGTCTCATCGAGACGAATAATTTGATGTGGTCGAGTGCGTGATTGAAATTCATTTGCGATTGAACATATGTGCATTGTGTATTGTGGGGGTTTGTTTTGTTACGGATGCAACAAAAACTAATATGGAGGTAGAGGTTGTTAAGTTTGATTATGAACTAAATGAATAATCAAATGCTGACGTGGCACATTTTGATTATTGATTTTGATTATTCCCATTGCGGATGCTCTAAGACATCTACTAATATATGCTACTCCCCAATCCTTCAAATGGACTGGAAACTATAATTTCAATCCCAAAAACGTTTATTATACATACTAACGAGTTTAGCTACTCCCCAATCCTTCAAATCGACTAAAAACTATTATTGCAATCCCAAAAACGTTTATTACATATTTATCAAAAAAGAAAACGTTTATTATACATACTAACGAGTCCAGCTACTCCCCAATCCTTCAAATGGACCGGAAACTATTATTTCAATCCCAAAAACATTTTTTCGAGTCCACGTTGCACCCAAAAATGGGTTCTATTTTGGGGGAAAATTGAATAAGGATCCGGCTTCTCAGCAGTCAACTGCAGAGAAGCGTGTGTGGTTCAATCTGAACCGTTTATCTTGATAATTAATGATTCAGATCTACTGAAACTTTTACCGATAAAAGTTATGGAGTATATTTTTACCTTTAAGAATATGAAAATAAATCTGGATCATTAAAAATATCATCCGACGGTTGTGATCACTTAGACCGCTGTAGTCTAAAACTGGACTGTAGACAAGTCAGATTCTTCAATAATCAGAATTGTTCATTTTGTTTAATTTGTTGAGATTATCCACTATACCAAAATTAAAGTTGATTGGATACATGATATCATAACAATAGTAGTACTTTTTACACTCCATATAGAATATCCCAAGGAAAGAAGATAGTGGGTTTCATCGAATTAAAAGTGGTTAACTTATCAAGTTTAACCAAAACTATTACTATTATTATTTCCAGCAGATCAATTTCCTTGAAAACTGATATTCTCAATTGACAAGTATCCTTCAACATTTTACACAAGTAATAAGAAAAATGCAATAGACATGTTCACAAAATTGCACGATCTCGGCCGTCCATTTCTGCTTTAGACGGTTCGAATTTAAATAAAACTTTTTCGGGGTAAAATCTTATCCGAAAAAGTTTCATTAATATTCACTCTTGGATGGTCGCAATTCACTCTCGGCCGTCCGTTGCTCTCTCAAGAAATTATTGTTACATAGGTTGGAGTTGAGTTTTGTTTACCCTCCACTTAAGATGGTAAACATTACCCTCCTTTTTATTGGTTAAAATGGTGTGGACTCCACCACAAAATGATATCATGCTTATCAAAAAGTGTATGGCATGATAAGTATGATATCACTTTGTAATAGGGTCCACGCTATTTTAACCAATAAGAGAATCACCCTCTCTTAAGGAGGGTGAACAAAATTGCAATCAACATGTTGATACAAAAGTAGATCCACATAGACGTTAACCGTGAGCTTTGTCGCAACGATAAAGGGCCGGGAAGACGGTGAAAAAGTATGAAATGCAGGGGGTAATCATGACATTTTCTTGTCTCCATTTGTAGTTTCAGTTCTGCCATCATCAGTGAAACAAAGCCCAGGTTGAGGTAAAAAACACTGTTTACAACTGGATAGGCAGGGGGGTCGTCGTACCCACATTTGACATGAATTCAGATATGGTTTCAATTGACTGAAATGCCCCTCATTTCATTTAAGGTCTCTCTCTCTCTCTCAGATATGGTTTCAATCGACTGAAATGCCCCTCATTTCATTTTAGCTCTCTCTCTCTCTCTCTCTCTCTCTCTCTCTCTCTTTTTCTTTTTCTTTTTAAATAGCTTTGCCTAATCTTGTAATTCTATGTGTGTAAATTGCCGCTGAAACAAATAATGACATGGTTTTCCAAGTTGAAAATTGATTTTGGACCTTGTGGTACTGCTGCTGGCTAGCTATTTTAGCTCTCGTAAGGCATCCACACCAGCCTTGCTATACCTCAACCGTGGGTTAAAGTGACGAGCACAACACAAAAAAGTTGGCAAAATCCGTGGGCATCAATCTCGCTTTCTCCCTCGTTACTTTAGAAAACTTCTAACTTTGCTACAATGCCTCGTCAAGTGGAACGAGCAACTGTTCATTAGGTAAACATATTATATTCAAGCAATCAAAGTTGGAGCAGGTAGGGTTTTGGGACCTGCCGTCGCTGCCGAAGATGGTGGCGGAGGAGAGGTAGTTGCCTTCGATTTCGCACATCAAGTGGTTGTCCACGTACAATCGTACGATCATCGGCTGAGAAAAACACATCATATATATGTTTTGTTCTTCTTTAGAAGGCTATTAAGCAAGCGGTCAGGCCTTCCGGCTGCCTTCCTTTAGGCCTTCTGGGTTCCATTCTCTCTCTCTCTCTCTCTCTCTCTCCTTGTAAAGAACATGGTGGGGTAGGGGAAAAGAGAGAGGATGGGAGAGAGCAGCACTGGACGGAAAAGGGCTTGGGTTTGGTTGGAAAAAAATACTAATATTTAATTGAACAGAGAGTGAGAGTAAATAGTCTGATTTTGTGTAAATATAAAAAAATGATAGCTGAAGTAGAAAAGTAATTTTTGAGGATTAATTTGGTCCAAAATTATATAAGACTGATGCGGATGCTCCTATAAGATAATGCATTGGTTCTAAAAAAAATTGGAGATGTTTAGTGGCGGGTTGGGCCAGGGCAGGGCGAGTTTTAATGTAGCTTGGCCTGACCCCGCCCAGAACCCCAACAGTTATGGCAAGTGCTCCTATTCCCTCCCGTGCCGGATGACAAATTTACTTGACCCTCCCTGTAAAATAGGGGGAAAAGACTGTTTAACCGTAAAAGAAAATGGGAGAAAATAAGGTAAATGATATTGTCACACCCTTTTTTAATAATGCCACACCTTACAAGTGCATTTTTGCACCAAAAAATACACTTACAGGATGTGGCATTTATCAAAAAAGAGTGTGACAAAATCACTACCCGAAAATAATTACATGTATAAGGTTGTAATATATAAGGTGGTAAGCATAAAAATATAGTTTCATAGGCAAAAATATTTTGGGGCAAGTTCGGGATGGAGTTAATATTATCCCGAACCCTGTGTGATTCTAATCAAGTTTTTCTTAAATTTGTTCAAATCCAACCCGGTTCTTGCAAATCTGACAAGAACCGGCCTTGATCAGGTACGCTAGTAAACCATACAAGTATGATTAGTATAAAATGAGGGGGGAAGACAGAAACTGTCAGGCATTTGACACCAACTATACGAGGTTTGATGATCACATGAGTACTTGTGCAAAGAAGAACTGAACCGAACCGAACCGAACCCGGCACCAAACAGGCCCTGGACCCTGACCCAGGTGGCAAATATCATGTGGTCCACGTGTCAAAACCCCAAAATGCCATTCCCATCGTAGAGCAAAACAAGAAACAGGATTCAAAACAGAACATAGGCCAAAAAAAGAGGATTTTTGCAGAGAGAGAGACAGCAGGAGGAAGGGACTGATCTCTGGGCAATCAAAATGGGATCATACATTTATTACTATGATCACAAGTGGTGTAGCCAACTGTATGTTTTGGGGTTGATCGCACGAAAAAAAAAAGACATGAGCATCCAAAGACGTGGGGGAAGAGAGAGAGAGACTCTGGCCCTTTCTTTCCATTCCATTAATAATAAGTCTCTGCCACACTTCTGGTAGTACGGATGAAGGTCAAAGCATTATCCTTATTTAAGTTTTTTTTTTATTATGTGTTAGTTTTTCGTTAATTTTTGAGAATTATTGTTTCACCATGACAAGAGTAATTTAAAAGTAAAAGATAATGATCAAAATATAATTTTTTTTATTAAAGATTAAAACAAGCTAATAAGCCAAATTTTTCTTCTTTATTAAAAAAATGAATTTCAATAGTAATTTTTTATTTTTTAGATTCCTCTAATCGTAACAAAGCAATATGTCTCAAAAAATCGACGAAAATCTAAAAAAATGCAAAAAAAAATTGAATCAGAACAAAAAACAATTAGCAAAATGAGGCAAACTACTGGTGACGCCACTTTGCCAACTTTTCTTTAATTTAGAGCATAAAACTTAGGTCTAGTTAATACTACTTAATCCAGTTAGATTATTTATTTATCTTTATTAAGCCTTTTTTTAGTTCTGTGTGAAAAAAAATCTGAAAAAATTATTAATTTGTATCGAAGAGGGCGATTAAAAATTAAAATAATGATAATTTTTGAACCTAAAATTTTTAGAATAAAAACAACAAATCATAGGCCCCGTTCCGCTTTCTCCCAAAACCTTCTTTTTCAAAAAGAGGGTAATTTCAAACTCAAATATAACGAAAATGAAAAATGATTTTTTAAATTTTTTTGCACCGTTCAAAAGATCTCAATGAGATCTATCAAATAAGATCCATATTAGTAGAAAAAAATTTTATGTAAACACATGATTTCTGAGCTTGAAATTACCTTCCTTTTTCAAAAACCTTCTTTTTTCTAAAGTGGAACGGCACCTGAACCCCACAAAAAGTATATGCCATTGTTATAATTTGTAAAGAACTCCTGAACTAGCAAGTAGGTCCAAAACCAATGAATAATTTCTCCTGAAATCCAACCTGTTACCAACTCACATGCTCTCTCTCTCTCTCTCTCTCTCTCTCTCTCACACACACACACACACACACACGGTATGCATGGATAACCGAGCTTCCAAACGGTTTCTCCCTTTGCATGGAAGTGGAACACATCGGTTGACCCAGCAGTAGATGCTCGTGCTCGTGCTCCTCTCTCTCTCTCTCTCTGTATTTTCCTGGAAGAACAACGTAAATATCGGCCCAGCATCTGACATTTATGCAGGGTTGGCAATTCAATCCGCCCGTTCCTAACCCGTCCCGCCTGCCCCGATGGGGGCGGGCTTTTGTTGTATTTTTCAGGGGTCGGGTTGGGGTCGGGAGAATTGGTAAACCCCAGTCGGATATGAGTTTGCGTTACCCCGTTAGAGTACCCGTCCCACCCCAAAATTATTTTATGCATAAAAAATAATTTTTTTATTTTTGTATTTTTACTCTTACAACTAAAATACTACATAAAATATTAATTATTTCTTCCGTTTTGCTTTCAGATTATAGATTTTGTTTAAATTATAATAGTTATTTTATAAACTTTTATTGTTTATGCTCACTTAAATACCCCAGTCGGATTCGAGTTGGCGTTATTCCGTACGGGTACCCTATGAAAATATTTAACACTAAACCTTAAGAAGTGTCTAAACCTAAATCCTTGGGTACCTTATGAAAGTGTCTAAAACCCTATACTCTATGAGAATGCATAAACTACTAAAACTCTATAATATAAAAGTGCACCCTAAAATCCTATAAAAGTATTTAAACCTTAGGATACTCTGCCCTAGCCCTAGGGTATCTTGCCTTACCCTATTTATGGGGTACCCTACCCTATGATAGAAAAAAATAATAAAGTACTGAAAGAAATTGTATTTATTGAAAGGTAAAATAATAATATTCATAATGTAATCGTCCAGATAAATATAAACTGAGTTCATTCTTAATGGAAATTAATATGCACTTTTTTATCCTTGTGTAATTTTCTCTTTCTCTTTCTCTTTCTCTTAACCGAAAAGAATCAACGGCCAATGAGGTGGGGTGGTAGTGAGCAATTAAACACCTTTTCCTTGTATATTAAGTCTAGCGTATGTTAGATGGCGCAAATTAGGTAACTCAACAGGAGGTGGCTAAGCTGCGCTAGGGCAACCAAAAGCACCATAAGAGAGAGAGAGCGAGAGAGAGAGAGCGAGAGAGAGAGCGCCCCAATAATGGAAGAAATTAAATATTCATTCCAGTGTTGACTTTGCACTAACACTAGCTTCTCGTAAATCATTAGAAAGAACTACGAACGTCACTATCACGTCTGGTTAATTAATATTTTTGCAACCAAAATCTTTTCGAGACGGGCCGGGGAGTCGGAATTTTAACTTAATGATGACGAACATGTATACTAAAACTATAAATTAAAAGAAAAACTAAAACACGAACATCAATAGAATTAACAAAATTAAAGAAAAATCAATGTAATAAACAATATTTCTCATATGCATGTAAAAATACCACAAAATATATAGTAGTAGTAATTCATTAAAAGTGAGGCATCTTGGCAAATGGAGAGCTAGCGAAGCACTTAGAGCATCCGCAATGGGAATAATCAAAACAAATAATCAAAATGTGCTACGTTAGCATTTGATTTTCCATTTAGTTCATAATCAAACTTAACAAGTTCTATCTCCATATTGGTTATTTTTGCATCCTGAACAAAACAAATCCTCATAAGACACAATGCACATATGTCCAATCACAAACGAGTTCCAATCACGCACCCGACCATACCAAATTATTCGTCTCAATGAGACGATTTCAACATGGGGTGTTTTTGAATTATTGAGTTTTGAGTTTAGTTGTTGAGTTTGGTTATTGAGCTTTGATTATTGGTAAAAGTTGTTAAGCTTGATTATGGAATCAGTGAAATTTGATTATTTGCTAAAAGATTTGTAACTTTGCTTATTACAATGTGGGGTATTTTTTTAGCATTGATGTTAAGTTTGCTTATCCACGGTCATTTGCTTATTAGAATGCGGATGCTCTTAGTGCTTGTTTGGCCGCCCAATTTTCTGACTTCTCATTTTTCCATTTTCAGCTTTTGCATGTTTGGCTGGCTGTTGAGAGAATGCATTTTCAGAAAAATGAGTTCTCGGCTTTTTGGTTTAGAGAAGAGAAGTAAGAAGTAGGAGGAGAGGAGCTTTTTCACTTCTCACTTTCTACTTTTTTTCATTTTGGTTAACAAAAAAACCTACATAATACATTTTGAACGTATCTCCCAACCACTAATCATGTTGCAAAATACATTATGAACATATCATCCAAACACTCTACTAGATTCAAAAATACATTCTGACCATAACCTAAACAATCAAAAAGTAAAAAATGAAAAGCCAAAAAATAAACTCTCAAAACACCCCCTTAGTAGGAATTTACGTACGTACTCTCAAACAAACATTTGACCGGGTTCAAACTTCACTTACTATAACCAACACAGACTTTCATTGGAAAAAAATGAGACATCTTAAATTTCATGTGTTCAAGGCTTTTACACGTTAAAAACATTTATAGTAGAATCAACATTAAAACTTCTATTAATATCTTTTGTTTCTCAAAATATGTAATACCTATTTTCCCAATGAAGAAGAATATAAGGTTTGGTATTTATAAATTATAGTAATTTCAAAAAATATGGAAAAAAAAATCTAGCCGTGGCTGAATTAAAAGGTTCGGCAGTAAAAATAAAATTTCCTATTATGATAATACTATTTTTTTAAAATTGTTGCCGTGGTGGCCACCATCACTAGCCACCTCTGGCTCCATTCTTGTGAGGAGATCTAAAAGATAAACCATTCCAATCAAAATAATAAGAAATAGAATTTGTATTTTACCAACAAAAAAAAAGAGAGGAGGAATTTGCTTGCAAATAAGAAATATTTCCATTAACATATAACAAACATTCAACAGACCCTTCCTTAATATTGTTCCCAAACATTTTTATTACAAAAAACAGAAATTCCTTAGAAACAAAAGCACTAATCCTTCTATAGAAAACCATTTCAATACCCAACAAAAGACATTAATTTCATGCTACAAACGTTACACAAACACATGCTAAAACCTTTCTTTTTCTTCTTTTTCTCAAAGAGGATTCTTTGCCTGAAATTACACCTACTCAACAAGTACCCATGCAGACAGAGAGAAAGAGAGAGAGAGAGAAAGAGAGAGAGGAGAGAGAGAGAGACTTCACAGCTAGCTATAGCTTAGGCTAATCTTGGAACAGGTTTCTTGGGCTCGGAGCTCAAAAAGAAGGCACCCCCTCGTTAGGGTTGGGTTTCCAAGCTGTTGGTTGCCAGTTATAGCCAGCCCCAGTCACAGTAGTTGTAATTATTAGCAGTTTTTATAGCCCCAAACTACAGCTTCTGCTTCCATATCTGTATGATTACAAAAGTAGAGATTTTGATTTGATATCTTCTCGAGAGTAATGATACCGACACAGATGTCTATGCACAGAACCGCCCAAATGTGTACGCACTATCCAATGCCCCTGGACTCGAGAGACCTTTGCACAATTAGATCCGAATCTGTGCACAAACATCTGTCTCCGACCGACATTTCTACAAATTCTCAGCTATTGGTCATATGGTTCATGACCACTGTTGCCGCCGTTGGAGGAGGTGGTGCTGCTGCAGCTGTTACTGCTGCCGCCACCACCACCACCACCGACATCGTTATCACCACCAAAACCGTCATTACTATGACACCCATCATTGTTATCAATGCCACCGCTTACTTCTTCTCCTTCTACAGCTTGTAGATCATTATTACCATCATTGGGTTCTCGGGAGGAGGAGTTGGAATTAGAAGAGCTGACGGCGGAAGGGGATTGGACGGCGTTAAAGGAGGAGCGGCCAACGATGGGAGTGGGCTCCGTTAATTGGCTGCTGCCGTCGCGAGGTGGCGAGAAGACCACTGGCAAATACTCATCTGCTTCGCCTGGAAACTTGGAATTCCTGAAGTGCTCCTTTAACGCTTCCAGGCCCTTCCATAAACGTACATCCATCAATATTAATCACATTTAATATAGTTCCGATTTTCGCGCTCCCATTTTATGTTTCTATGCTCGTTTTTTTGTTTTTAATCACGCGAAATTATCAAACTATCTTCTAAATGATACATTTTTCACATATGCATAATTTACGTGAAGGGGAAAAAAAGGGATGTAAGAGGGATAAAAGGTGCAAATTAAAATCATTTCCGTAGAAAAATTCTAATGATACTATCTCTAGGAGAGGTAAATGTTTGGGAATTGTTTCACTCTTCTATTGTTTTTTTCTTTTCTTTTTTTATGTAAATCTATGTAATTACTCTTTCCTGTCTTTACGCATACATGTCAATTTTTTTAACAAAATATTTTCTGTGTGCACAGTATAAAATTACCAAATTCATAAAGAAAAGATTTACCCTCTCTAAACACTTCAAATTTTGTTCGAAATAAATAAGGCAATTTTTATATGCAAAGTTTAGTGGAAATTTTGTCTTGCATTGATAAGTGATGGAATAGGTAAATGTGCTTCCAGATATTTGATTACGCTTGATTCATGTCTATTTCCTACGCAAAATTAATAAACACAGCCTCCAGTATAGTATGTTTAGCCAAACGTGTAAGCATATGAAATAAGAGTGAGTTCATGATATTTTTTTTTCCGTCTTCAGAGTTATGCCAAAAGACTACTTGTTCAACCAAAAGTACCAAAAAATAACGTTAAGTACATTCAAATAAGGGATGAGTTGTCTAGAATAGTGAATATTTTTTATCCAACTACCGAAAGAACCGTTTAGTCAATAAATGAACTCACCCTAACAATATGCTAAAGTTCAAAGCAATCATCTAATAGATGAGCAAAGACATACACCACATTTAAAGTACATTACTATATGGCATGACAACGAATGTTGTGTGACCGTGTTTGAGATGTCACAAGTGCAGCACTATCTGGCGTGACAGCTAATGCTAGTGACCGTGGCTGAGATGTCACAAGTGCATTGATGACACTTGCGACAACTCAACTCTCATCTTCAAAAATCTAATATATAATGTGGTCACCGCAACATTAATAAATATGTGAAATGTGGAGACCAACAAATGAGGCGGTGGATGTCAAATAGAACTACACGACACAGCAAACATATATGATATACCTAAACGTGATCATCATTATATTATTTTCATGTTACTCCCTCTGTCCTGATTTGTTTTTCCCCTTTTCGACTCATACATGTCCCAAATTGTCTGTCCAATTTCATTGGATAAACAAATCGGGACAGAAGGAGTATTTCGCATGAATAAAGACATAGTAATAAAATGCATGCAGAAAATATAGTAATTAAATACCTGCAATCTGGCATAGGTGACTTCGCAAATTTTCTTGGAATTGAAGACTACCCAATTTTGATGGTGAAAGGCCTTGTAGAGTCTCAATGTTGCCTCCGGCGAGGTCATGTTCACAAACCCATATCCAACATTACACTTGTTGCTGTTTTAATTATAAAAATAAATAAATAAATAACCCGCCAAATAATTTAAAAAGTTAATTAATCAGTAATTTAAGAGTATTAAAGTATTATACTAATAACAAAGAAAAAAATAAAAATAAAAAAGAGGCGAGAGGGGGAATAGAAGATCACGCACATGAAATCAATGGGGAGGTATAGAAAATCGTAGGAAGACAAGGGGCCGCCGTCGGCGATATTCTCGTTGCAGTGAATGCAGTGGTTGTCCAGCATGTTCAGCAGTAGCTTCTGACTGCAACCCACAAAACTAGGTCAATTTTTCATTTCATCTTTTGAAAACATCAATCATCAAATACTAGTATATAAATGTCTCATACCCTAAGGTTTTTAACTTTCTTATTTTATTATTTTTACAGATAGTGTCCGGTCAGCTTACGCTCGCCTCGACTAATAGAGATGGGCGAGGAGATGCAATTGCCCGAGTCCCCGCACACCTCCCAATTATAGCAATATTTCTGATACATTTTTTGTTTTGTTTGTAAAAGTCACGAAGAAAGATCCCCTAAAAAATGTGTTATTATTATACGAGGATGGTATTTTTTGTTGTTAATTTACAAATACATGTAATCGGTCCCCCGCATCAAGCATCCTGTGTCCACCACTTGCGACTAATCTTCTCACTGATTTGGTCAGAAGCAAAGTTATCCACGCTAAAACTAGAGAATTCACAAGAAATTACTCCCTTCGTTCCAAAATATTTATCCGGTCGGCAAAATGAGGATGTGAAATAATACATTTTTTGCAACAAAAATTTAAAAAATTACAACAATTCACTAGATATCGATGAGTTTTTAATTACAAACGTTTTAAGACGGATGTAGTACTATATTGCAGCCAGACCCAAGAATCAAACCTAAGTTTCCATATTCCGAAGTACCAAAAATAAAAAATAAATAACCGTAGGTTTTCGATGAGAACTCACTAGACAAAAAATATACATCAAAAAAGATACACACGAAATACGTACGGACAAATTTCTATAAAAAATTAAAAAAAAATTACTACAACAAAGTCATTTTGTGGTCCTTAAAAAGAAATGCAATACACCAAATTTCCACAATGTCATTCTTAGAGAGCCAAAGTCTGCGTCAAATTTATTAGCATTAGTAAAACTTGTTACTGAACCTAAAAGTGTTGTAATAATATGCAAAGCGGAGAAAAGTGGTTATGCGAAAACGACATAGCAGTCTTGTTAAGTAATCGCGCCATTTATCGTGCCATTTTTTTGTGTGGACAAAATGACACAATAACCAAAACAGCTTTAGCAATGGTTTTTTTTACAGGAACGATGGACTTGATCTAATAAGTTGTCATTTAAATTGTCAAAACTCTACACGACTAGTCAAATATGAAATAAAGAAAATAAATGAACAATAGTACACTACCAACAAATTCCCGCATAAAAAAGGGGGCAGTAGTTTGTGGTCCTTTTATTTCAACCTAAAATAATCAAACTGGAGCTTACAATTTGTAAAAAAAATCGACAATCGCACAGCGATAGATGATTTTTTTCGTAGAAAACTTATGTTTGACAAATACCATGTCTCGATATTCTCGTGTTATGCGAATTCCCAAACAGTCCTATGGTTACAAGTGATTTACAAGACTGGTATATACATAAAAAAAAAAAAATGAAGACTTAATAAATTGTTTAATAAAAAATGGATTGTATAGAATGGTAATAACAATTAATTATAACAAAATCTCCGACGACAAATCTAAATATTTTCCCTAGAAAATATATTCTTACTCTTCTATGTACTACTTTCAGAAGTAATAAATCCACATTGCCTCAAAATTCAGTAATTTTATTTGGACAAAAGTGCAAATTTATCAAACAGCCACGTACACCTGTGTCAAAAGTGCACAAATGTTCATTTGGAAAAAAGTGCACAAATGGAGGTGAAATTATCGTGTGAAACTCACATGCATCATATCATTCCGGTCGCACTTGTTCGTTTTCGGATCTCAAACTCCTGCTCACAGTTTTCAATAAATTTTCTCTACCTCTCTCTCCCCACTTATTACTCTAAAAAGACCTTCTTAAAACCCAAACCGAACCGAGCTGGATGATGTATGTGTGTTGATAAGTTTTTCATTTTCATTGTAGCATTTTTCAAGTCAAAATATATTACCAAAATCAAATTTCAGCAGAGAAACGAGAGAGAGAGAGAGAGAGAACAAAATCAGAAGTATAGCCAAGAAAGCAAGCACAGAGGGGGAGAGAGAGCGAGAGAGAAAGAGAAGTGAGAGAACCATAACCTGTACTTATTGGGTAGAGATAGAGAGAGAGAGAGAGAGAGAGAGAGAGAGAGGTGAGAGAACCATAACCTGTACTTATTGGGTATGTTCTTGATCATGACCGTCGTCCTCGAATCCCTGCAATCCATCTCCGAAACCCCTTCTTCGTTTATCAAAAACCTCGGATCCAAACAGCCCTTCCCCCCTTGCCTCCCCTTCAAAAACATCTTACTACTAAACTTTCTACTCTCCATTGGCTTCTCCGTATTACTCTTTCCACCCCCACTTCCATTACCCTCACCCTTCCTCGAATTCTTCTTCCCACCCTTGCTATTAGTACTATTACTCTTATAACACCCTTCACTTTCATTCGCAATGAACCCATTACTCATCCCTTTGCACCCACCAACTTTCTTCGATTTCAATTGGGTTTGAGAATTGAAGCAACGGGGCGGCACGTTTGGGCCGCCACCGCTGTGAATTTTAAGCGGAAACGACAGTGGCGGCGGGGATGGAAAGGGGCGGGGATTGGGTTTGGAGTAACGGGGAGGGGAATGGAAGGTTTTGAGGGTGCGGGTTTGGCCGGGTTTATTAGCGAATTTCTTGATGTGGCCGCCGGGGCGGCTGAATTCGATGACAATTTGTTTGCCGTTGATTTCTTTGCCGTTCATTTGGGCGAGGGCTCTCGATGCGTGCCTGACGTCGTAGAATTCGATGAAACGCTGCTGCCGCTTCATCGGCGTCTCTCTCAGTTCCTTCACCGGACCTGAAAATTAACCACATGCAATCAAAAAACAGACTCGAAACACACAAACACACATAAATTGACATGTGTATAAGTTGACCGGAATATCTGAGTTATTAAAAAAAACCAAGGTAATGAAAAAAAAACGATGACAAACAAACAAGAACGTTAGCGGAACGGGCCTAAATGATTAATTCCACTTCTATCTCGAGCAATGCTAAGAACCACGACTATAAAACACATTTTCCCACACAACTATGCGAAGAATCGCAATTTCCGACACACAACGGTGCCTAAAGCAGTTTGATGCACATGGACCCACATGCATCGAACGCCCCGAACACAGTTGCGTCCCGAATTGTGTTCTAAAATAGTATTCCTGGACTTTTTGATAGTATCCGAATGCATGCAAATGAATAGGAAACACTGCAAAAAGATTGATCAAATAATTACCAAACGCTTCAAAAATCTCTTTGAGGCCAGCAGTGTTCACCCCCTCGTCCAAATTGAACACCACAATCGTGCCCTGATTAACCCCATCAGGAACCCCACCGACCCCCACCGGCACCTTAAACTGGGCCCACACCGCGTGGCCCCCCACCACCCCCGGCCCAACCGGCGCCGCCACCGGCACCGGTCCCCACACCTCACCACCCCCACCGCCGAACTCACCACTCGAATTCCTCGCCAAAACGGCGTCGTAATAAACCCTAAGCCTTCCCTGCTGCCTCATGTGCTGCCCCCGTATCTCCGCCGCCGCCCTCTGCGAGCTCCTGACGTCGTAGAAATGGACAGTCACGATCCCGTCCCGCACCCTCTCCATCTGAACGGCACGAACGTCTCCGAAAATCTCCAAGTCCCGCCTGATGTCGGACTCGCTGACGTCGGTCGGGACGGAGCTCAGGAGCAGAGTCCTCGTCGGCGCGGGGGACGGCGGCGGGAGCGGCGGGGGCAACGGCGGGAGACTAACGTGCGCCTGGGGCGCGTAGAAGGGTGCGACGTTGGTAGTGTTGGTGAAGTCGGAGAAGGGGGTGAGGTGGAGGTCGGCGATTGGCTGCTGCGGATAAGGGTAATAAATTTGGTGGGGTTGGGGTTGGAACAAGGTGACTTGATTGAACGGACGGAACTCTTCTGCTCTCGGGTCCAAACAGGTCGGAAACCGTATGAAGCCGGCGTCTCCCATGGCGGTTTGGAATGGTGGAAAGTGGGGGTTTAAGTTTTTAACGGTGGAATTTAGAAGGGGTGGACGGCGGCGGTGGTGGCGGGAGGATTTCGCCGGCTGTGGTTACGTTCCATCATTCGCTTGGCTTCCCGAGTAGACTGTACATGTCACATATCACACACTCTCTCTCTCTCTCTCTCTCTCTCTCTCGTTTTCTCTCTCTAGTCTTTATCTGGCTATCGAAGAGGACAAAACGAAGCACAACTTTGGTTTCCTTTTGTAACTAGTTCGAGTTTGTGACCAGGTATGCTAGAACAAAAATGATACTCACACAATAATCCAAACACAACAACTTACACAACCTCTCACATGCATATGGGCTCCACACATACTACTATGTGTGGGTCCCACATGTATGTGAGAGGTTGTGTAAATTGTTGTGTTTGGATCGTTGTGTGAGTAGCATTACCATGCTAGAAATGTTTATAATTCGAGTAATGGATGGAGGCATGGGAAATTCCAAACATACCCTTGTGCCCCTCGAAAAAAACAGCAGTAATCTAATAGGTGCATAAATTCTTTACACTGCCGGTGTAAATATTTATTTCCTCCAAATCAATTGCATTTCGCCACGTCGTCATATTTTATTAATTGGGACCACTGTTTAACTCGTGTCGCGATGCAATTAATTTAGAGAAAATAAATGTTTACACCGACGGTGTAAAGAATTTATTATCAACTAATAGGCCTTGCATGTAGTAAACATATATATATGTAGAACGTTAATGTGGCCAGATGTAAACACGTGAATAAATAAGATAAATTTTTGGATTAATAATTCGTCTAAAAGAAATTAGAAAACCCAAAAAATTAGAGTTTTATCTAAATATTTTGAAAAATATCTAAGATAAGTCTCAAAAACTTGTTTACTTTTTTTATTCTTATCGTTAAGACGAATCAATAATTCAAAAAAATTTGGCGCAAAACTAACAGAAGTCTCCCAAAAATGGAATATTTAAATATCCGTCATCTTTATTCATGACATATAATATTTTTTCATGCTTATGTTTTCATCCATCTATGGTGTAAATTACCTTTTTTACACTTTTCACTATGATATAAATTTATTATGTTATATTGCTTTCTTAATTTAGTGGGATTAGATTGGATTGTTTTTCCAATTTAATGGGATTGGATTGGATTATTTTCCTAATTCAATGGAATTTGGCAAATTTCAATATGATTGATTACTTTTTTTTTAAATCATGGAATGTATTTGAGAAATCGATATTTTTAGGAATATAACCTGATAAGTTGACCACATCTTTGCATTTTTTCTTCATTCTTCGAGTTGGCCAACTAGACAACAAAAAATCATATTTTTCATTGATCTTATTATACGAAACATGACTAGATTACCATAAAAAATATATGACATGACATACTAAAACCGTTACATGGTTAAATTACCATAACATTATAATTTTTAATTACTTATATTTACATCATAAAATTCTTGGCCTATATAGACAAGAATTTTTGGATGTAAATTACTTATATTTACATCCTAAAATTCTTGGCCTATATAGACAAAAATTTTGAGATGTTGTTTGGGCTGAATTAGCTCAAATCAATTGACAAATAATTGTGTGCGGGCGTGCCAGAAAAGAAATAACTTCAAAGAAGAAATTATTCTTTTCAAAATGATTTGAAACAACCAATTTCAATCAGGCAATTGTGTTATCCGTTCGATTACCTCAACTAAGAGGATTTTTCCTTAAGGTATCAACCAAATAAAAGATTGACGCGCTTCGAAATCAGAAAAGATGATTGAACATAAACAAACCTGAATCTAATCAAAGGTAAGTTTGTATACAAACACTCTTAAGATTCTATCAAGAATAATAAAGAAATGCAAGCACACTGAATTTAATCAAAAACGAACTTGCAAACAACTATTCTTTGGTAAGAAAAAACTTAAAGGAAATAAGAGAACTTGAATTTAATCGAAAGTAGTCTTACATGCAAATAAGCCTTCAACTTACAAAAAAGACCCTATTCTAAACTAAAAACTAATCTAAGATAGATCTCTGAGCAATCATTTTGTATGAATTGTCAGATGATATGGATTTTTTGTGTGTGTCCTTCTCTCTTCACTTGCTTCTTCTATTTATAGACGCTGAACCAGCCTTCGATCCCCACGTCTTCGATTGATATCCATGCTGGCCGCATAAATCGGCTGAGAGGGGTCTTCGAACGGTTACCTTGATATTTCTAGAATTCTTTCCCCCCTGCATGCTTCGATAATGGTATTCGTGGCTTCATGCTTAAATAACGGTTCCCACTTCCAAGCAACGTGGGTTAGTGTCACACGTCTGGCTCAGAATAATTCCCTGCAATCATGTCTAACATTCATTATAAACCAAGACAGTAATGGCACCGTTCGATGTTTCCAAAGATCAATCAATGGCTTAAATCAAACTGTTTTTCAAACCATCCTTAATTATCGTCCAAACGCCGTCGGTTCCAATCAAAACGATACCGTATAGTACTAAAACAACATCATCATTAACCCCGCAATCCTCTGTATCTCGGGTTCAATTAGGATGTGTTCTGATTGGTCAACACATTATTTGGTGCCACGTGTAACTTTCTTATTGGGTGGCATATTTTATGATGTAAACAGATGTACATTTTGGGATGAAAAATACTTATGTTTTACATCCTAAAATTCTTGTCTATTTTTATATCCTAAAACTCTTGGCCTATATATATAGACAAGAATTTTGAGATGGAAATTACTCATTTTTATATCCTAAAACTGTAACGAACCTGATTTTCGGTCAGTGAAAATTTCGTTAAATATTTGAATTTTATTGTGGTTTGTCAAAATTACGTTTTTGCCCTTCAAGTTTCATTTCTTGCGCTTTAGCCCCACTTAGCAAGCCTAGTTAGCTTCTAACCATCCGGTTGGAGGAACTAAGTTAGGAAATCACTTGGTTACTTTTCCCTAACCGTAATTGGACTGTTTTGCCCTTATTAAACCTTTTGAACCCTAGACTAAGAATTGAATATTCTTTTTCTTTTAATTATTTTGGTTTTATTATTTGTCTATTGGACAAAGATTGTTAGGGAAACTACTATCCATTGGATAATAGAACCTCAATTGTTTATATTAAATGTATACTTGGTCAAAGTACTAAGAATATTAAGAAAAATACTTTTTAATTACTTTAAAGTACTTTTGGGATTATTTTAGTATATAAGTTGCATAATATCTATTATCCATTGGATAATAAAAGTTAGGAGAATTTTTATCCAATGGATAAAAGGGTAGTCTTTCAAAGTACCATGGGATTTATTAAATTAAACCTTTTCTTTAACCTATGTGACTAAGTTCACACTACTTTATGAGAAAGGTACTTAGTACTAGATTCTCCTAAGTACTTTTATTTATTTTCTATTAGGATTTTTGATCTTCCTAGTGTACAAGGTACATATGTATATAATATATTAGTACTTGGTAGACTTAAGTATTGCCCTAGGGTATACATGTGCTTATTTGGTAGTTAAAAGAAAATCTAGTCCTTTTGATCCTAACTACAAAAAGTACTACTTTTTATTTGTTCTTCTTGTTTTTTTTGTACCTTGGCAAGAGAGTGAGAAGGAGAGAGGGAGCGAGAGAGAGCTGAATAAGGAGAGAGAGAGAGGGAGGGGGGCCGGATGGGAAAAAGGAGGGGAGGGATTTGGTTGGTACTTGCCATTAATCTTCCAATGTACTTCCAAATCCTTGGATAGTTGTTCTTCCAAGCAAAAACTTAACCTCCATTGTCCTCTTTGCACAATTATCAATGGTTTCACACTAGAATATTGTACATCTACCAATTGTTTAATCTTGTTCACACCTCTTTTCTTTCAAGAATCAAATCCAAGTACTAGACCTAGCCATGCAAACCTAGGATCTTGGCCTTGATCTTCCATGTGAACATGACTTTATGAAATAAAAAAATTGAGATGTAGAGAGAGAGAGAGAGGGGCCGTCCATCAAAGAGGGGGAGAGGAAGCTTGCCTATAAATAGAAGCTCATTCCATGCTTCAAACTCACACCTTCAAGCAATTGTTCTTCCTTCTCTCTAGAATTCCAAGAGTTCTTAGTTCAAAGTTCTTGTTTTCTTGAGTTCTTGAGTGTTCTTGAGCAAAACCACCAAACCACTCCCAAAAATCACCATTAGATCTATAAAGTAGCTTAGTTTAATTAGTAAGTTGTTTCTAGGAAGAGAAAGGATCATCTCTCTTCCTTTCAAAGCAAACCGAAGGCCGTTACGCCGCCGATTTCAAAACCGACGACCAAACTTTCCGTAGCCGACCACCGCCAAGAAGAACGGTAGTTTAATCTTGCCCTTCTAACTCTAGTGTTGTTTTTAAATCATATGTTAAAGAATAGAATGTTATTAGTAATAACTTTGATCGTTTCTTTCAAAAGTAGATAAGGTTATCTTTATCTCAAGTATTTGTATTTTGATCTTTAAAGATGGTTATGAGCATGCTTATATGAATTGCTTGTATTACTTGTGACACGATAAAGCATAAGTGATTTATCACTCCAAGGGCGTCCAAACATGTGGCGTTATGCTTTAAACGTTAATGTGAGCGTGATTAGCAATATAGGGTTGAATGATCTTATTTGTTTACAAGGAATGATTTATGTTTACCTTTGTCCTGCCTCGGAGTCTTGCATGTAAACGAGACATGAGAACCGAGAAAGTAGAAACATGGCACCTAGGGTGTGTTTGACAAAGAATGATGAGTTTTCCGAGGAAAAAGATATTTTAGAAACTACATAATGACCATTTCGAGGGCATTATGTGTGTGTGTGTGCTCCAATGGGAATCCGGAATAGCGGAACCATTGTGAGGTTGTGTGTGTGCGTTCCCATGGGATCCCGGAGCGGCGAAACCATAGTGAGGTATAGCTTGGTCATCCGCGGAGAGGAGCCAATGCAATTGTGTGCCAATGGGAACCCGGCGCGGCGGAACCATTGTGAGGATACTCGGGAACCCGGCGCGGCGGAACCGAGGTTGGGTGTGTAAGGCTTGGTTATCCGCGGTTCGGAGCCAATGCCAAAGATTTTGAAATGTTGATTTGTAAGTGGAAAATGGTGACACGGTCTACGACGAGTCACGTAGGAGAAACTAGGAATTCTTGGACACTAACGTAGTTAAATATCGATTGTGGATGTGTTTATTGTTTATTATTTGCGATCTATTGTTCGTAAGTTATGGGTTAGTGGGTAGGGTTACTCTATTGAGCTTTCATAACTCACGGTGTTATCTTGTGGTGACCCTGGCATATTATATGGGTGGCGACGCCGGTATAATATGTCAGATCTCATAGACAAACAGAGCGAGATCTTCACCTTGGAGGCTTCTGGAGCTCAAGGGCTCGCTAGGATGGAAGAACAAGAGGAGCAGTAGTTAGGAACCCTAGTTCCCTATTTGTTCCCATTTTGTACTTAAAATACTCCTACGGGGGTTATGTTGTAATAATGAGCAGTGATTATATTTAATTTCTGTAATAAATTATCCCTTTAACGAATCTAAAATTAGGGGCGTTACAAAAACTCTTGGCCTATATATACAAGAATTTTGGGATCGATAGTAAACATAAATATTTGTACATCCTAAATTATCCTTATATAAATTGTTCCGGGCAGCGGCCTAACAGATTTCGCCAGACTAGTTTCATGGTAAATGGGCCAAATAATTAACCATAAAATAGTTTCATGATAAATGGTCCAAATAATTTACCATGAAATGATAGAAACCTACAGACATATTTCATGGTAAATGCTACAAATAATTTACCATGAAATCGAAAAACTTGTATTACATATATGATTTAAAATCAAGCCTATATATATGGTTTAAAATATATAAATATATACAATTAACAACACTCAAAGGGCAATAGCGGTATTAAAAGTATGAGAATGACGAAATCATAAGTTGCTGAAAAAGACATAATAAATTCATAAGTGAAGAGGGCAATAAAGACGAATTTTTAAGTCTCCCATTATTAAGTTGTAATTTTTAAAAGGGACTATTAAGCGAGGACAAAGTGAAGAGAACGACTACAGTACATACCCTTATTCGGATGTGTGTCATAATGCACCCCAAAGCTGTCCAAAAAATAATAATAACGCACCCCCAAAATATTATTATAAAAAGGCTAAAATGGTTTCTAATTATTGAGGGGTAACATAAAGAAAAAACATAGTCTAAAAGGAAACATTATTTTAAAATTTAGCTATGGTTACATAATACTATCATCGCATCCATTTTGTTTAAGTACTCCTTGTATATAACATTTTTGTAAAAATGAAATTAAAATGATCTGGACATGAAACGAACCAAACATCATGATCTGGACATATATAAAACGTACCAAAATAAATGATTTAGGTCATCAATATTAAGTGGACCCCTGGTGAGATACACACCCCAGTTACTAACGCTATGTTTGGCCTAAGTTAATTAATTATTTGGAATTATTTTTGAATTTACTTAATTTTTTTTTGTTTTGCAATCAATGCTGTTAAATTAAGCACTTGTCGTCATAACTGATAAGGAAATTTCGGAAGTATTAGATAACGAATGAAAATCGTAAAATTCATGAGAGAAAAAGTTATTCAAAACTAATTGCTCTTTTGCAGTATATTTTTTTCTTAGCTTTTTCTAACTTTTAGTCCCTGTTTTTTTTTTTTGTTACCGCGCACTTTGTTCTTTTATAATTTTAAGAAAAACTTTTTACTCTCTACACGGTTCTCAATAAATTTTTCTACTTATCTATCTTCACACATTATCACTCAATCTTTTCCTCGAGACAAATTCAAATGGTTTTAAAAAAAATTAAAAATAACCAAAAAAGGTCACAGGCAATAACAAAAAGCCAGAATATACGAAAATAAGTTAAATTTGTTTAAAAAGCATGCCATCCGGAGGAAATAAAAGTCGTTTGCAATGAGAAGAGATAAGGACCGTACACGTGGCGATGGGAGGAATGTTGTTTTACCTGTGGAAGTAGAACGAACGTTTAACTTTAAGTACAGCCCATCGAGTTTAAAAAATAGAAAAAGTACAACCCATTAAAGCCTAACGCCAAAACCGGTTGTTGACAAGTGTGCCCTCCATACCATTATTCAATTGATCGCGGAATCGGTAAAAATAATGTCTTTACTTCCTTTATTTCAATTTATTTGTGCATTTTCGAAGTTTGTGCCGTTTTTCATATGTGTATAATCATTTGTTCGGGTTTGTTCAAAAATTGTTCTACGGCCTAAAGGTTTGGACTGGACAAGACCTACCATACATAAACCGTCCATTTCTGCAATAAACAATTCAGATTTGTTCAAAAATTCTTTTACGAAAAAGTTAAACCTTTAGACCGAAGAAGATCTGTTCTATAGTAATAAAAAATAAAAAAAAGCGTTCAGTAGGCCCTACATGTGATATGTGCAGTAATTGCGTTAGAAGTAGTATGTACGATTCGTTACAGTATTTTGACTACTCGGGACCGCTTTTTATTGCTTTATTCGGTGTAGTTGTATTACCGTGTCTGACCTCTCAATTCTCCCATTAAAACCCTTCCGGCCAGGTTGGAGGGAAGATATGGCTCCAGATATGCGATGCAGTCGGAGGTGAAATCCGGCATCTCTTCTTCTCCGGCCTTTGGAATTGAAAAAACTTTACCCCGATTTGCACCCGGATTTGGGAACTTCAGAGTTTTAATACCCCATAGGTGAATTTGCAACGATGGGGGTTCCCCTGTCGTTGAATATGTGGGATTGGCAAATGATTGAACTGCCGTTTGCTTTTCTCTCATTCACGGGGACAAATCGAGACACACACACACACAGAGAAGAATGAGGTCGCTGATCATCGGTGTCGGAGTAATCAGATTGGGAGTGGGCGAGGGCGGTGCGGCGGATTAGGGTTTTGGCGAGTGGAGGCTGGAGGAGCGAGTTTGGGGGAGAGAGGGAGGAGGCTAGAGGCGATAGAAATGAGGATGGGGAAGAGGTAGTGGCGGTGGTGGGGAGTAAAATGAGAAGGGGAAAAAAATTACATTTTTTAAAAAATTTTGGGAAAAAACATGTTTCTGTTCAAATAATCTATGTTAAAAAATAATCTTTGTTCAAAAAACATATTTTGTTTAAAATATAATTACATTTTGTTAATTAATCAAAATAGAGTCAATTAAGTCATTTAGCAACTTATCTCCCCATATCCCCCTTCCATATCCTCCTTTTAAAAAATCATCCAAACACTGGATTACAAATCCAGTCTTCTTATGAGGTGAGTCCACCATTCTTACATATCATCTCTCATTCCATATACACCTTCAAATCCATCTTCCTTCTATATCCACCCAAAATCATATCCTCCATTGAAACGGACCATCCACATACAAAATTAAACCGTTCATCACTAGGTTAATATTCGAGCCGTCAATTATCGAGATGAGCAGCCAAATTGGCCGCTCTACATCGCTCTATAGGGACTGTAAAATCCCTTACTAGTAAGGAGGTGTTTCTGGTAGACAATAACTTAAGGATCACTTGTTGTTGAAAATGTCAAGTTGTTTCCACCAATCAATAAGTTAAAAAACTTTTAAGTTTGTTGAGAGAGAGAGAGAGTTGTTGAAAAATGTCAAATAATTATCATTAACCAATAAATTTTAGATAGAATGCAAAAAAAAAAAAATTTTTGACAAGTGATTGGATGCAAAACTTGTTGCTTAGTGTGAACAATAAGCTAAAATGCCATAAGTTATAGCCCAAAATTGCCCCCTAAGTCAGTATAAAGACATGCAATTACATCAAAGCAGTCATGTTCAATACACACAAAATATACTAGCACAATGAATTAAATCATGTATTATTCTCCGTAGTCAAGACAGATTCAGTTACGATAATATTATACAAATATTACCCATAAAGATTCATAAATAACGAGTTACATATCAATCCATTGGAGTATAAAAGTGCGACTTTTAGTATAAACTTCTAACGGAAACCGCATACATCTAATGGTTCGAGACATAGTTATTTTCGGAGTTCGTATTTCAAATGTGTATTCCCATACTTTTTGTTTCTAAAAATTGCATGATTCCTAACCTAACGATTTAAATCTGTTAAAAAAAGTGATAATTTAAATGAGACAATTAGAGAATATGAATTATTTTTAAGGACATTAGGTTCTCATCACCAAACTTCATCCTCACACAAAATCTCATGAGAGAGAGAGAATGAATGTGTGTGTGTGGGGGGAGGGTTGGGGGGGTTTGTTTTGCCGGCCTAATGGTAAGGCTTAGTGAGTTGATTATTTGTGATAGGAAATAAACCTTACCATAACTTTTCTTTTTTGAGAACTTCTGGAATTTGTCTTGTGTTCCTAGTGGAAGTGGAATGAGGATTAATTACCACTTGGCCATCCACAGTGGTATAATAAAAAATGGATAATAAAAAATTGGCGTATCAACGTTTGATTATTTACTTAAGAGATTGTTAAGTTTAACAATGTTGAGCTTCACAATGGTCATTTTTAGTTCATAACCAAAATAAGGGTTCACTACAATTTCACTCTCTCTCCCCCTCTGTTTCTTGCCATTCACTTCCCTCCATTTAGGGTTTTTTTTTTGGCAAAAATATATGATTTCCTCCCTTAATTTTGGAGAAAAATCGGTGACTTTCTTCCCTCTTATTATGAATAAATTTTGGGGGGAAAAATAGAAACGGGAAAGAAGAGTTAAATACCTTAATCCAGCGATGATGGGTTGAATTGTAGATGATCGAGAGATATGAGCTTCACTTTTTGAGGGAAAGAAAAAGAAATAGTTTGTGGGTGAAGTGAAAAATATAAAGTAGGTGAAGAGGAAAAGAAAAAAAATACCAATTGAAACACGCGTGTATATAAATTTTGAAACTAGTTAACTTATATGGTGTAGAGTTCACAAATTTTGATTATTGAAAAATGTTTCTAGTTTTGGTTATCCAAAAACCCAAATTTGATTATTTCTAAGGATGTTGATAAGTTTGATTATACTATTGTGAGCCATCTTTTACACCAACATTGTTAACTTTAAAAACAATTAGCTTTTGATTATACCAATATGGATGACCTTATACTTGGAAGAAAATTTTCGTTTTACAATCCTATTTTACTCAATCATTTCACCACCATTTTGCATGAACACTTTTTTTTAGGCCAAAGATAATGTCCACTCTTTTTTTTTTATCAATGTCACTCCCCTTATGTCTTTTAGTTAGGTGATTTACTAATTTATCCCTCAATGCAATAAACTTTTCACAAAATACATAGACGATTGTATAAATTCATACATTACAAGATAAAAAGGAGAGTAGCATTGATAAAAAAGAAAGTGGCATCATTCCCCTTTTTTTTAATATGTGAAAGAGACCTGCAATTAATCCTAATTAACCAGACCAATAAGCTGAACAAAGAATTGTTCAATTCATTAATTGTCCATTTTTGGGAACAAATTAAAATTAATGAGATTTCAATGTGTCACATCCATTCTCCATTTTAGAGGTTTAGAGATGGGTTAAAAATACTCTAAGCGACCATGAAAACTTAAAATCTGAACATTAAACGATGAACTCCGACTACCCGTACGCATCGAACCGACACTTTTCATCAATGTTACTACAAACAAGATACACAGTAGATTCACTTTTCCAAACACAAGTTAGTGCCTATGCATGCATGCCCGAATTTTTGTCCTTCTGATTAGTACATGCTTTATGACTACTTTTGGTTTTATCATTGTTCTCTTTTTCTCTTTGGGTTTCGGGTAATGTACGTTGTTGCCTCAAACTGTTATCTATCATCACCTACGAATTGGAGTTCTATATATCAATGCATTGGTATCCACATTTGTCTGCTTCACATATCATATGCTTTATATTAGTGGAGTATATTCAAAGCAGCTTACCATCTTATATGTTGTTTTGTTCCCCACTTCTTCCACAAAAGATGATGGGCCTCCTTCTCCCTCTCCCTAGCTCGGTTAGGATGTTCAGACCAGTTTACGCGCACCTTTGACTAAATCTCTTTTCAGTCCGTTTAAAAACAGGTCATTCACGCCGAAATTAAAAAAAAAATTCTCTTATAACATGGCTCCAAGATGCTTCCAAATTTCAAACTCAGAATATCTAGATTTACAGCTCGATCATCTGTCTCCCACCCTCCTGTGTGTATGCAAAATGCCCTTTCCGTGGATACAGAAAGTAAGTGAAAGCGATGTCTCCTCATTCTATATATCCATTTTTTTTAAAAGAAAGGATACACGAGACAACCCACATGTGTCGGTGACTCAGACCCAGTGACCCACACTAGCATTCATTAATTACCTGTTTTTGTTTTTTGAAAGAAAATTAATTCCATCTGAGCTTTCATGTTGAAGCAAGGGTAAATTTGTTGAAATGGTACAACCATGCATGATGATAAAATAATACACCAAGTTTAGTTTTCATAAGCACATCTCCAAAGCCTAAAAGTTACCCCATACCGCTAAGGCACGGTTATGTGGTGCTCATTGAAGATTCTTTTCCATTATACGTACATTCATGATATGGGCTCCATTGCAAAGTATGTGATACTCATATCAATGTGTGGTGATGAAGGCAACGGTGAACGCAAACTTTGTACTCAATAGGAGCCCGAATTACTTTTATTTTTACATTAATAAAAAAATACGGTCATTAATTAATATAAATATTGCTACTTACTATTTCTTAAAAGAAGACGAAATTGTGTACATATGGAGAATCGTATTTAATTCTATAATCACGACTAAAAATTGGTTGATTACATGAATTTTTAGGGATTTTGTTCACACGTATATAGAAACTTTTTTTATTTTTTATTTTCACTCAAGAGACTTGCATGCAAGGGCCAATCCTATAGAACTTTTTCAAATTAACTTGAAAATATAGTATTGTTAGTGAGATAATTGGGTGCGGATAAAAATAATAATAATAATAATTAGAAGGTGTGCAGGGATCCAGACCCGCTTGCACCCCCTTGATCCGCCACTGGGTGAAGGGTTGGTGATCCAGGAGCACTGGAGAATAATCAGCTTGTTTCGGATGCATGCAAGCCTTTCATCAGCAGTTGGGATAGGAAAAGTATATTGTGTCATCACATAATATATGATGCTTTCCAACTCTCTTCCTTATCCACGAGTTAACACATCTAGCTTTTTAGAGATGGTCATTAACTTCATAATCTCAAGAATAGTTGAGGTGCGAGTAATTTAGGTAGGATAATTGTCAAAATAAAAATTATACCATATCATCCCGGCCCCACCCACTTTATCTTTCATTAATTTTTGGCACCTCAAACATAAATATTTATGTTCTTCGTAGTGGTGGTGGAAGCTTCATGCATTAAAGTATCCTTTTAACACAGGAGTATATTCTCATACTCCACCTAGGCATATAGTATTATGATTTGTTTTTCCTCCGAAAAATGATACAGTAGGGAAAAGGATCCAAGATTGGAAAACCATAACCACCCTAGCTACTTTTTAACTGATAGTGATCTAAATTTGCCCCAACTTTTTAACTGCTGCTGCTGCTATTAATTATTGGAGGCTATTATTGGTGTTTTTACTGTTGTTGCTGCCATACTTGGAGCTGTAAATGCCACATTTTCTTGCTGTCGTCATGAAGGAAAACAGACATTGACCATGTTGGTTTTGGTTTTTAGATTTTAGATTTTGGATTTTGAGTGGAGAGAGATAAAGAGAGGAATGAGAGGAATGATCGAAAGAAAATTTATTGAAGACCGTATGCTGAAAGAGAATCCAAAAACCAAAACGAACAAGGTCTTAGCATATATCCTTGCATTATGCTGAATTGATATGTGGCTATTGCTATTATTGGAGGGTTTCAACTGCTGTTGCTGCTGATATGCTTGGAGATATGTTGTTGCTATCTATCTTGCTGTCAATCATGGACGAA
Source organism: Rhododendron mucronatum var. ripense (assembly GCA_019656295.1). Classification (NCBI taxonomy): domain Eukaryota; kingdom Viridiplantae; phylum Streptophyta; class Magnoliopsida; order Ericales; family Ericaceae; genus Rhododendron; species Rhododendron mucronatum. Next base: position 856,715 of record BPLT01000075.1, on the reverse strand, counting down.
TTCAGACAATTAGATGCTATCATTGCTGGGTGTTATGCTGAAACAAATACGGAATACCAGTCATCTTCTTCTTCTCCTTAGATGTTTTGCTCAAAATATGGAGCCTTATCTCTCTCATGGTCATGGTGTCTCAGCTAGGTCCATTATTATCTGTATGTAGTTTAACTTTTGTGGAGGTAAACATTGTGTGGTTGAAATCTTGTCAACTATTCATGGGTATCGATCTTTTGGGAATTTGGGATGGCAAATGATTGTCGAACGTTTGGGGTGTCAATATAGTTGAGATGTCATTCACTCGTTGCGATGCCCTTTATCCCATTTCCCTTGGATTGTGCTTTTCTCTTTAATATTAATAAAATTGCTTTTTCTTTTCCAAAAAATTTTTTTTTGCCCTTAGTAGGCACTTAAGAAGCAAATCATAAGGTTTCAGTTTTGATACCTTATAGGTGCTATCAACTCTTTTTGCATTAATTTATACAGAGCTTTTTCTCCAGCTTTAAATGAGGCACTTACTAGTGAATGCTGAGATTGATTTTTCAAAATTAGTCGATATGCATATACGTTGGACTAAACACCTGATACTAAAAAAAGAAAAAAAAACAATTAAAAAGCATGTCATTTTTAAGTGTGATGAGACAATGGGTCCCATGGGACCATCCTAATTTTCTCCCCCCATGTTATCAGGAATGCTGCCTAGTCCTTCTCTCTGGTTTGCCCCCCATTATATCTGGTAGGCCAAAAGGGTGGCTAGTTTCAAGTTTTTTTAGGTTCTTTCCAAACCCACTTCAAATCATATCAAATTACATCGAACGTTAGTTCCTAATTAATTGAATTGGATACATGAATTTGTTTCCTTTATTAAGCTCCGTCAAGTAAATCATGTCCCGTAATATCGAACAAAACTAGATCATGGCGAATTATCACCTTTGAAGTCAATTTTTGTTTGCTATTGTCCTAAGCGCTTCCATCCACCGCTGCTACCTTTTTTAGTCCACTTCAATGGTCAAAATTGTTCACTTTCAAGAACCCGTCTAGAACATTGATCTTCCCTCAAAATTCGTGCCAACTGCGTGATAAAGTATGATTTTGAAACATATTTATTTTTGAAAAATAGATTGGCACACCAAATTGAAATCTGTTTGTCTCTTGATGTGCGTTGTGATCATGTATTGGTTGATATATGGTAGATTTACTTTCTAGTATATGTTCTCAACAAGTTCAAAAAAGCAAACGCCTTGTCGAAATGGACTAATTGAATAAGGCTCATAGACACGATCCAACCCCTTTATGGACTGTGTCGTGTTGTATCATATATTCGTATTGTGGCAAATTGTGTTGCAACTAGAGGTGGCTTCTAGCTCATCTGATAGTACTTCTTGGCTTCCAAAAGAGAGGTAAGGTTCGACTATTATATGGAGAGACATCGAATCTCTTTAGTTATTAACCACGACCCCCCGGTTTATAGGCGGGGAAAAAAATTGTTACCGCTAAAAAAAATGTGTTACAACTGCGACATGGGTTAAGAAAAGTTCGGTCTCCGAGGCACGTGTAATTAATTTGGCAACATGGGATTCTTGGGTGGCCTTTGAGGGTGCTCCTAGTACGTACTTGTATGTTTTTTTTTTTTTATAATCGAAGAATAACTTTACATCCGAGTCACAATTAAATCCGACTATGCAACCCAAACTTCGGGGGAACTAGCGGGGTTACAGAAGTTACGGTCCTCCACTTACTATTAGGGTATTCATCCGGTGGAAAATCGAACTCCTGACCAAGAAATATACTTCTAAAGTCAGTCCTTCGCTCTTACCACTTTTACAACCCCTGGGTGTTTATTCGCCCTTCCGTACTATGTTATGCTAATATCAATCTTTTAATCGAGACTGACACTGGGATCAAGAATGTTCATGGACACAACGATGTGGTTTACAAGCCCAATATAGTGACATAGTAGTAGAAGTACTTGCTTTTCCACTTTCCAGTCTCCTAGACACATATGCACACACATACATATATGGAGAAAGAGAATTTTCTGGTTAGGTAAGGTCCCATTCGGTTGCACGAAAAGGCAGGGATGAAAAATGACGAAAAAATCAACTTTATTGTAATTTCCAATGTGTGTAGTTATTAGAAAAGTTGTAATATCCACAATTTCAACTTTTTCCACAGGGAACCACTTTTCTGCAAAATAAGTTTTGCTCAAAGGAAGAAATTCTTATTTTCCTACAATATTTGTTGTCAACATAACTCACACAGAAAAATAAATATCATTTTCCTTTACTTCACCTCAGTTCATTTTTTCTGAGAACCAATTTTTCACACAACATTCTTGAAAACTGAACAAAGCCTTAAAGAGGAGCTTACTAGATTGCAGGATAATGCTACTCACACAACGATCCAAACACAACAACTTATACAACCTCTCACATACATGTGGGGCCCACACATAGTTGTGTGTGTAGAGCCCACATGCATGTGAGAGATTGTGTAAGTTGTTGTGTTTGGATTGTTGTGTGAGTATCATTTTTGTAGATTGCAAGTGTATACTCTCTTGAGTAACAGCCCAAGGTAGTGACATATTCTTTGGGAGTCTCAATTTTTGATTTTTTGCATTTTTTTATTGTCTTATTGACTTTTTGAATTATAGTCAGAATATGTTTCGAATTTAGTAAAGTGTTTAGGAGATATGAGCAGAATATATTTTATAACAAAATTAGTATTTGAGAGATATGTACAGAATATATTCCGTAAGTCTGTTTGTTAATCAAAATGGGAAAATTCAAAAAAGAGAAGTCGAAAAGCTCATCTTTTCGTACTTCTTACCTCTCTTCTCTAAACATCAAAATGGAAAACTCATTTTGCTAAAATGTGTTGTGGAAGAAAGTTGCCAAACACCCATAAATTGAAAAGAGGAAAATGAAAAGTCAAAAATGGGATTGTCAAACACCCCCAATTTTCTACTTCCCAGTCAGTGAGATAGTTTGTAGGCGTATAATTTTTTTTTTTTGGCAAATGATTTTAGCACTTTACTTTTTTATGATGTCTCTCCAAAATTTATCTTTTAGCATTAAAAGACAAATTTTGCTAAAAAAAAAATTTTGGAGTGCCATCATAGTGCTAAAAGACAAATTCTAGAGTGCCATCATAAAAAAGTGGAGCGCCAAAAATCATTTTCCTTTTTTCTTTTTTAAATTTTGTATTCGGACAAATTTACTCGCAGCTCAATTAAGTCTTGGGTCACCAACTCAACCTGTCCTCTAACGAGACTAGGTGTCTAAGAATCGACGTAGCACACAAGAGGTTCCAAGCTTTTAATCTGAACGAAACAAACCCCTAAATCTCAAGCGTTCGAAATGTCAACTAGAGAGTTGCCGTTTCATGACTAAAGATGGCCATAACTAGCTTAATATGGGCAAATAAAGAATGGGCCCAGTAGAGTAGAGTAAATCTACAAAAGAATCCAGGCAGGCCCAATTGGTGAGGATATTAGATGGCCTACAGTGATGCAGGGCCCATATGTTCCTCCTGGTAACAATAATACACAGATCTGGTTTTAGCAAGACCAAAACTAATCTGATCGATCAAGTAAATTACTTGGGAAAATGATGGCGCATGATGTGTTTTGATAATTAATATCCGTCAAGAATATGTTGAGAACATTTATTAATACTGAAGATATCTTTAGCGGATATTAATTATCAAAACACGTCATTGACTGTCATTTTCCCAAATTACTACCTTGGATGGGCTAAAAAAGGTGGTGTTCCGCTTAATTTTTTTTTTGTTTTATTCTTATTCAAGACGGATTAAAAAAGTAAAAGATTATGATCTTAATTCAAATATTTTCGGAATATCCAAAATAAAATCCAAAAATCCCCAACAAGCCGGCTTTATTTTGGATATTTCAAAAAATATTTGGATAAAAATCACATGTTTTGTTCTTTTTTTTCCCATCTTTGAGAAAAATAAAACAAAGCCACAATTTTTTTTTCAAATTTGTCTTAACAAGGCGAATCGTAAAACCAAAAAAGTGAGGCTCTAAACTAACAAACACGGAGAAAAAATTGAATAAAGATAAAATAAAGCTACGCGGGAACTCAACCTCAGCAAATCTCTATTTGTCTTAGCTCTGTAAATTTTGGCAAGATTTCCAAACCCTAACTCTTTTAAAGCATGTTTACCAATCATTTTCTAAAACAACTCTTTTGCTAAAAAAAAACTTTGAACAGTACATATTTTTTATTTTATATACTCGTATATCTTTTAACATTACATCAATCTTATCTATTTTAACTACCACTTTATAAAATAGTACTATTTTTTCTCTCTCTACTTCCAGATTTGTGGAGTGTGTATGTGTGTGTGAGAGAGAAAGTAATAATAAAGACATAGAAAGCTTATGAACAGTTGATAGGTAAATTTACTTAAGAACTGTAGCGAAATTTAGTTTGGCTTTAGATTTTGCTATTCTGCTGCAAGGGGATTTTCTTGTTGAAACTCTCTATTTTACCTTAACAGCAACAAGTATCGAAGCTGATAAAATTGCTCTTAAACTCTGTTATTGTTTGATTTCTTATTCCTTGTGAAATCAAGCTTCTTTTCAATAACCAGGGGAACAGTAAAGCTTCGTAGGGTCTTTTTGTTTAAGTGGATAGTCCGCATCTTCACAGACATGTCTATTTAATCGAGTTTCTCTCTGAAATAGTGCCATGATCATTATTCTGTGGAATGCTAATTGATAGGGCCTCATCGATAAGTATAAGGAAAATCTCAAATTTAGATCCAAAATTAACGTCTTTGTGTGAGCTTATTCATGTGCTAATGCTCTTAGAGTCTTTCTAACCTTGACCCATTTTAAGACCCAAATTTAAAATTTAGGCAAAACCCACAAAAAGCCCTCTCCAATATTTGACCCAAACTCTTTCCCATTTGGATTTTACCCATTTCTTTTTCAAAATTTGAGACAACTCAAGATTCTCCCCATTTTTTTCTCCAATATTCCAATGATTCTTTTATCTTTTCAATGGCTCCTTTTATGCCACTCTGAGAGCATGGCGTTGTAAACGCCATGGCTTGCTTGAATACTTGTATCTCTCTCTCTCTCTCTCTCTCTCTCCCCCCCCCTGAATATCTGAATACTGAAATCTCAACGATCTTTTTCTATTCTATCCGGAAGAATCTTGAAGCTGGTTGCAAAATAAGAACTGCGTCGTTGATGAGAGATGTGTGCTACTCTTTTGGTCGAAATCGTTGGGGGAAACATAAATGCAGAAAAATAGTCTTGAAAGCATAAAAAAATAATATATTTGGGTAAGGGATCATTTTGGCGTTGGATGGTTTTCACCCAAATTTGGGTAAAGGCGAGAAATGCTCTTAGACATTCTTTTTCTCATTTGTCTTTTGTGCTTGTTTTCCTAGGTTTAAAAGATCCTTTCACTGACTTATTATTTCCATTATATTTTCGAAACGAGAAAATATATTGGAAAAATGATGGTCAATGACGTGTTTAGATAATTAATACCTGCCAAAGACATTTTCAGTATTAACAAATGTTTATAACTTATCATTGGCGGGTACTCCATATTAATTATCAAAACACATCATAGGCCGTCATTTTCCTAAGTACTCCATCAATCCCAAATTATTTGTCTGGTCCGCAAAACGGAATGGTAAAAATAAAAAATTTAATTTTTTTTCCACAAATTAAAAATACTCATTGATATTTAGTAAGTTGTAAAAAAAAATTTGATATTTTTTGCAAAAATTGTATTATTGTCAACTCTCCGTTTTGTGGATCGATCAAAGAATTTGGGACGGAGTGAGTATATATTACGTGCCCTTCAAGCGGTGAAGATTTTTTTATCCAAAGCGGTGCATGTATTCCAGAATTAGGCCCCATTCTAGAACGGGTTTAAGTTCTTATTTTTTGTCTAATAAGAAGGGTTGTTCCACAAAAGATTGAATAATTACTTATTTTTTGAGAAAACAATTTCAAGCTCAAAAATCATGTGCTTACGCAAATAATTTTCCTATCAATATGGATCTTGTTTGATAGATCTCATTGAGATCTTTATTACGGTGCAAAAAAAATTGAAAAAATTATTTCTCATTTACGTTATTTTTGAGTTTGAAAATGTGAAATAAGCTGCTTATTTGGATTTTAACCTTCTTATTTTTCTTTTAGAAGTGGCAAAATAAATACTTATTTTTTAAGAAGGTTTCTGGAATGGAGCTTTGCTTGGGTCAAGTACTAGGCTTTGGGCGCATGGCCAATGCATATCTCACGTGACTGCACGTGACACGAACCTCGATCTTTCTAGGGTTTTGGCGCTCTCTGTCTCTCTTTCTCTCAGTTTCCAGGCCTTCGCATTTCCCTCTCGACAAAGCTATTCGAAAAGCAGATCCAAGACTCCGATCGTTACCAAGTCAGGGTTCATCTCCATCCGCCTCGGAGCCATGCACTCACCTGTAGTCGTTCTCAGTAAGCACTCGTTTGATCACCTGTTGTCTGTTTTCTTCTTTGAATTCCATTAATTCCTTCTAAAAAGCTTAACGAGTATGCTGCTGCTTTTAAGTTTTAACCAAAATGAGAGTTTTTAGCATCACATGGCAACCTGGAATTTTGGTTGTGTATCATCACCACGGACTCATTGGAAGCTTATAGGAGCAATAGTAATTCCATGATAACTTCAATGTTTTTTTTTTTTTTTGTTGCTTTTGTTGTTGAGAAACTAATGTAGCATATTGTGTCTGAATGAACTTACACCCACAAAAGGTTTCTCAACATTTCGCCCAATGCTAGTATGTTTATCGAATTTAATTAGGCATTCTAAATGTGAAATAGCTAATCTGCATATGTGGATTGGAATATGCAGATGATTCTTTGAATCGTGAATCTGGCAGTAGGGTGCACCATGCCAATATCCAAGCTTCCAAGGTGAATTTAGTTCCAATGACATGTTTCATTTGAAGTTCTTTTTCTTTCTTTTGTGAGTTTGTCCATTTCCGTTGCATTACTGGGAGATAACCTCTGTTGGTTCAAAGACTATTAACTGAATATTTTTCTTCACATTTTGAGTGATCAATTGCTCGAAATATGCGGTTTGTTACTCAACCTTACATCATTTGAAATTATTAGAGTTCACTTCAAAATTGGTGACATGACATTATGAACGTGTTTTGTATATTTTGGATTGCCCTGGGATGATATTTTTTGTTTATTTATTTCTGTGCAGGCTGTGGCTGACATAATTCGCACTACCTTGGGTCCACGATCCATGTTAAAGATGCTACTTGATGCTTCAGGAGGTACTTTCCTTTTGGTTATGTGATACCGTTAGTCTTCCTCTTCCCAGTTTACTAGTCAAAGGAAAAAAAAACAGTTAGTTGTCCCAGTGCTTTAAATACAAAAAGGTTTTATTTGTTTTCTCTTACTAGAATTTTATGATATTTATCGAACAATGAGAGGGAGGGAAATTTGTGGCAAGTACCTTGGTTTGCCATGTTGCCATATGTAATCCTATAACTAGAATTCAACCAATTGGTATATCATGGTTTTGTGTCAAATTGCTACAAACAGAATAGATGTATGAGAACAAAGAGCAGATTTACCGAATGAGCAATCCTACGGTGACCACATTTGTTGACCACATGGTATCAAATACACCAAGGATAACCCCTATGGTTTACTTTTTATAAGGAAAATATGCGGTGTTAAAGATGACAGAGTAGAGTCCTTGCTTGGACGTTCAAGTAGAAAACCTAGACTCAGTTGAGGTCACCATACTTCTGTTATTCTGGCTAAGGGGTTTTCAATTTTGCAAACATCTCATGATCCATTTTCGTCCAAGTATTACAAAGCCCTTACCACTGTACCTTCAAACATTGAGTGCCACTATCAAGGAGCTTATTACTTGCATCCCGCGGGGGTTGGTGTAGTGGTAGTCATCTTGCAACAAGGGACCTTTTGGAGGCCTTTGGTCTGGGTTTGATTCCAACTCACGAGTTATCAATTCCTTTGTCGGGCCTGCCTCTAAGGGGCTTTTGCCCCAATTTTCATTAACCCCCCGCTAGTGGACAATGGCTTTGGTACCCTGGATTAGTTGCTTCTTTGGGTTGGATATCGAGTTATCAAAAAAGGAGCTTATTACTTGCAAAGTATCGAGGCATTTAAACATTGGTGGATCAACAGACCATTTGAAAGGAAAAATGAGTTTCCATATGGTTAGTGGGAAGTTACTACAAACGACAGAACTTTTATGAACCAAATGATCAATCGTTGTCAGTTCACCATGGCTAGTCATCATATAATAAAAAAAATATGCATTTTCTGTTTCCAGGGAATGAACTGCTTAAGTATTGACTTTTTTCTTATTTGTCATGGTAGTTTCTGTTTGAACTTGATGATTTCTGGTTGTGGTTATAGCTTTTAGTTATATGTTCAGTTTCATGTGGAGCATGCTGTTGGATATATATATATATATATATATATATATATATATATATATATATTTCCTTTTATCATCTTTAGGGTTGGTTTGAGTCTAACTTTAAAGTATTTAGTAAGGGTATTTTTAGGCTAATTTTGGTCGGTCCTGATAGAGCTTGGAGTTTTAGCACTTTGCAGTCCTATGTTACACAGATTCGGTGACAAGTATCAGGTTCGAGTGCCTGTCCAAGCGTCGGACCTTCATGAGTATAGATATTAGGATATCAAAGTTAGGTATAGTATGGAGACATGTCCTTAATGGCTGAACCCTTATTTGCATTGTGTTTTGTATTGTCGGATAGCATGCTGTAAGTTTTTGAGAAATCTACTCAAAAATTAAGTAGCATTAAGAAAAATCACGTGGATTTTCTGTCGTCCACTTGAAAGAATAGAATGTCAAGTGTCTAGCACGAGTTTGTTTTCCTTAAAATATCATATCATAAACAAATAAAGAATCCAAGCATCTAAATTGGGTATAAAGAATCCAAGCATCTAAATTGGGTATGGGTATTGGACACGTATTCCACACACCCTTACCCTTGTGATATCCGTTGAACATTGGAAAATAAACAGTACATATAACACTGCAACAACCTATAATATATTTTTGATATTATCCTATTCTTTGTTGTGTTGTTGCGAATTAGCTTATGTCATGTAAGGTTGAAGACCCTCCCCCTTCTCCTTATATGACCCTAACCGTAATAATTTTCCATTTAGATAACCACAAGAGTTCAATGTAGGCAATCTTTGGCCAAGTTTCCTAAAGTTGACTTTTGTTGATGGTGTTATGGGTTATCTTGGTAATTGGAATTTTTTTTACTTACAGGTAGAATAAGATTTATTTTTTATCTTATTGGTTATGAATTTCTGTTTTTCGCTGGCAGGAATTGTAGTGACTAATGATGGGAATGCCATCCTCAGAGAGCTAGATCTTGCTCATCCAGCTGCTAAGGTACGCTTGTTACTCGCTATTTCTAAAAATTTGACTTAGTGGTATTTCTTGCGTTTTGATTTGGTTTTGTTGTTTGATGGTGTATTTCTAACAAAACATACGTTGGAAACCAAACAACCCCACAACACCCCCCCCCCCCCCCCCCCCCCCCCCCCCCCCCCCTCCCTCCCTCCCTCTAGCTTGAAGCTCTTTGTTTTTCTGACCGTTTTTATCCTTCTAATTGTTGCTTCTGTGTATGACATGACAGTCCATGATCGAACTGAGCCGCACGCAAGATGAAGAAGTAGGTGATGGGACAACGTCAGTCATAGTTCTTGGTATGCTATTGTGTAGGGCTTGTTTTCCTTTTGAGGTGCATTAGATTTCACAGTGCTTTTTGGTATACTTTAAAGTTGGTAGAAGTTTGGTGGACATGAATTCTTTGAATAGCTTGCTGATTTGTTGTTATAGTTCCTTGATTTTGTAGAAGAAATCCTATCATTTTCAAACAGGTTGTCAAATCGAACTGTGTAGGATGGAGTGTAGCAAGGAGAGCTTCAAATGTTATGATTCGTGATTGGATATAACCTTTACCTAGGAATTCTTTACGTACTTATTCAATCATTGCGTCGTGTGTTCCTCAATGAACGTTTTGTAATCATTCTTTGCTGAATTTGTGTCTGGGAGTTGACTGCTCTTCTTAATGCTATTGAGGAACTTTGCTGTCTGCTTTAATTTATATATGTGATCATGTCCTTACCTGTGTAACTGATTGTGGAACTGGAATTTTTCAAGCCGGTGAAATGCTTCATGTTGCCGAGGCTTTCATTGACAAGAGGTTTCACCCTACAGTTATTTGTCGAGGTAATGTGGCATTGATCTGAATTTTTTTATTGAATTGGTGAAATAGGTTTTCTTTTTTTTAAATTTATTTTGACGAGTGCCTTTTAATTTGCTTTTGTAGCCTACAGTAAGGCTCTTGAGGATGCTATTGCAGTTCTTGACAAGATTGCTATGCCTATCGATGTGAATGACCGTAAGCTTCAACACGATTTTGAGCTATTTCTCTTCGGTCCTTATTTTTTAATGTATCATTTGCCATGCATTTAGACACGGCCTCTTTTTGGTATTTCCCCCCCTTTATCCTTATGGTATTGACACCAAATTTTACTTGGGGTGCTATAGATGCAAATATGTAATGCTGAAATGGTGTTTTGCTTTCTGATTGCACATTGTAATATGGTAACGAACTCTTGAGATCTAAAAGACTGCTTATGTTAACTTTATGCCTTGAATAATCTGAAAAATAGGAATTTGGTTGTGTAGGATTATCATAAACCAAAACCTGTGGATAAAGTATTAACTTCCCTCATAGTGTCATATGATCCTTCCCGCTTGCTGTTCTAATAAATTAATAATTTTCTGTGGAATAATGCCCACTTTTTTTGGCAGGTGTCACAATGATGGAGTTGGTGAAGAGTTGTATAGGCACAAAATTTACCAGTCAATTTGGGGATCTGATTGCTGTAAGTATTCTCTCAATCAGCTACAAGTCTACTATTAAGACAACTTAATTCTCTTTATCAGAATAATGAAACAAATCCACTTTGGATTGGAAGTTCCAACAATAAAAACATACATCAGCTACAAGTCTACTATTAAGACAACTTAAATTCTCTTTATCGAAGTAATGAAACAAATCTACTTTGGATTGGAAGTTCCAACAATGAAAACATATGTATGTGTATAAATGTACAGGCATTGTAACCTCATATCTTTGTCGTGTGTGGTCGTGAGATTTATGTGTCTTGAAACTGTTTCATCTGTGTACGTAGCTTGCTTGATTGTACCAGTTGTTTCACGATTTTCAGTCTTTAGGAGTTATTTAGGTTTATTTTGACGTGCTTTGGTTTCCAACTGCCATAGTTATGTCTTCTCTTATTGGTCTGTGCTTTCTTCAACTTTTAGGATTTGGCGCTTGATGCTACTATGACAATTGGTGTGGACCTAGGTCAAGGACTCCGGGAAGTTGACATTAAGAAGTACATAAAGGTTGAGAAAGTTCCTGGCGGACAGTTGGAGGATTCCAAGGTTCTTAAAGGAGTTATGTTTAACAAAGACGTCGTTGCGCCTGGGAAAATGAGAAGAAAAATCATTAACCCACGTATCATTTTACTTGATTGCCCTCTTGAGTATAAGAAAGGGGAGAATCAAACAAATGCAGAGTTGGTTAGAGAAGAAGACTGGGCAGTCCTCCTGAAAATGGAGGAAGAATATATTGAGAGCATTTGCATGCAAATACTGAAGTTCAAACCCGACTTGGTCATAACAGAAAAAGGACTTAGTGACTTAGCTTGCCATTACTTCAGTAAAGCTGGAGTGAGTGCAATAAGGAGACTGAGGAAAACAGATAACAACAGAATTGCGAAAGCTTGTGGTGCGACCATTGTGAACAGACCGGATGAACTTCAGGAATCAGATGTAGGAACTGGGGCTGGACTTTTTGAGGTTAAGAAGATCGGAGATGAGTTCTTTGCTTTCGTTGATAACTGCAAAGACCCTAAAGCATGTACAGTTCTTTTACGAGGTGCTAGCAAGGATCTCTTGAATGAAGTCGAGAGAAATTTGCAGGTATTTTGTTGTTTCACTCGAGAGTTCCTTTTAGATTGGGAATTTGGGGTTCTGAAGCATTTTATTTTTCTCAGGACGCTTTGTCTGTGGCGAGGAATATCTTAAAGAATCCAAAACTTCTTCCTGGTGGTGGTGCGACAGAGTTAACTGTGTCTGCTACTCTGAAGCAGAAGAGTCAATCTATTGAAGGCATTGAGAAGGTACAAATTTCCTTAACATGCGTCATTTTTGTTATCCTGATCCTTTACTTGCCTTCTCTGAATTTTTGGGACTGTATGCTTTTCCTTTTTTTTGCTGGGGGATAACTCTGAAACAGTGGCCTTACGAAGCTGCTGCAATTGCTTTTGAGGCCATACCACGGACTTTGGCACAGAATTGTGGTGTCAATGTCATAAGGACTATGACTGCACTGCAGGGGAAGGTAAGAAATCTGTAGACCGATTTTCTTTCATCTCATATCATTCATCAGTATCGTAGTATCGTGGTATGATAGCCACTCCCCTATAGCCGACTGTTCAAGTGATAACTACTGCAGGTGCGTCCACCTATCTGGGAGGGAACCGCCCAACAAATTTTTCTTTGTTCACCATGAAGAACTGTATACACTTTTTAGTGCAAAAGTCACTCTAAGGTGATATGGGGGGGCTTTTGTGACCCCCAAATCTACAAGTCCCAAATCATGGAGTGCTGACATGGATTTGGCCAACTCTTTGAATCCTAGATTAAAATTGAGATTCAGCCTTTTTTTATGCCGTTTAACTATATTAACAGTATAATTTATTTTTCTAACTAGTAAATCTCTCTCTCTCTCTCTCTCTCTCTCTCTCTCTCTCTCTCTCTTTGGTGTAGCATGCAAATGGGGAAAATTCATGGATTGGTATAGACGGAAATACTGGTGCAATTTCGGACATGAGAGAGCAAAAGGTCCAGCCCCCCTCCCTTTCTTTGTTCTTCTTGTATTTACTTTTTGAATCTTATTGGTGACTGACTCGTACATACATTGTGTAGTTGGGTGTTGTGTACCACATACAGTTGATATTCAATGCTTTTATGCTACAGATTTGGGATGCTTATAATGTGAAAGCACAAACCTTTAAGACGGCCATTGAGGCGGCTTCCATGCTTCTTAGGATTGATGATATTGTTAGCGGAATCAAGAAGAAGCAAGCGCCAGGGTCAACTCCATCGAAACCAACAATCGAGCAAGAAGGAGAGGCTGATAATGAGCAAATGATCCCCGAGTAAGAAACCTCAGCTAACTAAACCAGAGAAAGTCTGACGTATTCAAAGACCTTTATCATCGTGTTCAAAGAAGGAACTTTTTGTTTCCCTAGGGTTCAATTCCTTTTTCGGGCCATCGGTTCACAGAATTTTTGTTGTTGTGCAAACCTGATTTTGTTAGCTCCTCTGCTTTTCACTAGGTTGTCTTTATTTTCGTTTTATTGAACAAACTGTTCTGTAACATGTACCGGTTGCAACTTCTTCAGTTGTGAGTGTTTTTTCTTCTTTTCTTTCTAAATTAAGTAGCAGAAGCACATGGTAATGACCACCAAAGTATGCAAGTAAACCCAGTTTTGTATATACCCTCCATCTTAGAAAGTTGGTTCCCTACGAAATTGAGTGCATTTTTTAAGCTTATAAAATTAATGTACTAATTGAAATAAATTTTTGTGCAATATGAATCTTATTTGATAGATCTCCACGAGATCATTTGAATGGTGCAAAAAAAAATCGAAAAATTATTTTAGTAAATAGATTATTTTGAAGTTTGTAAATTGCACGTAATTTTGTAACGGACCAACTTTATAGGACGAAGAGAGCAATTGCGGGTTGCCCTAACTAGATTATGAGCATCACATATGGTAATACTAGGAGTGAGGAGGCTTTCCTGTTCCAGTTCCAGTTTTTTAGGAAGGAAATGGTACTGAAGGATTCAACTTTGAGTTATGTGATGTATCACGAGTGCATACCCAGAGAGGAAGAAGATTGGGCTTTGCATAGCCGCACTTTTTTAATCCTGCTACGGTAGTTACACTATTACTAGCAGGGCTGATAAACTAAGCAATAACTAACCAAATTATTGCTGATAAACGAATCAAATTGTTCGAGTTTAAGCTCATTAATCATTTGAGCCAAGCCCGAACAAATTAATGTGGCAAATTATTGTGTTCAATGAAAGATTCAAGCTACTCAACATCAGTTCGATTAACGCTTGTTTGAAATTGATTTGTCATATAAATAAGCCAAGTTCAAATATATTTTTAAAGCTCGTTAAATTATCAAATCAAACTTAAACAGTTCAACCATTCGATTTTATCAGCCCTAATCTACTACTAGTAGTTGCCTATTAGACCAAAATACCCCTACCATTCATCCATAATGACGAGAAAATCCAAACATACAACCCCCAGGTCCTCCATCTAGGGTTTTTCCAGGGTTTCTGATTCATCTCCCCTCTTCAAAACCCTAGACAGAAAGCAGAGAGAGAGAGCAACCCCCAGGTCCTCCATCTAGGGTTTTTCCAGGGTTTCTGATTCATCTCCCCTCTCCAAAACCCTAGACAGAAAGCAGAGAGAGAGAGAGAGAGAGAGAGAGAAAATCAACCATGCCTTCGACACCTCGCCACGCCGCCTCCTCGCTCTCATCCTCCTCCTCACTCTCCGCCGAGAAGCTGAGCCTCCCGTCCCTCCAATCCAAGATGAAATCCGACCCGGAAGGCTACGAATCCGAGCTCTCCCTCATCTACAACCAATTCAACTCATCCCTTGATCTCTTTCAGCAGCAGGCGGCGTTGAACTTCACCTCCATCAGCGGCATCGCCGCCGACCCCGCCGTCGCCAAGGACCTCGGCGACCGCGTCACGTTCCTGGCACACGTCACCCCGTTTTACCCCAAACAATTGGCCGGTTTCCCCACTCAGCTGGCGGATTTCCTCCGGTCAGCGGCACGGACGCTGCCGTCAGGGTTGCGGTGTCACGTGGCGCAGGCCCTAATTCTTCTCATCAATCGGCAGGTATATAGGAAAAGTAGTAGTCTTTTTGGAAATTATAGCGTCTTGTTGTATACGTATATGTTTTGAGCTATTTAGGTTTAATTGGGTGAGTGTCAACTGTTTTGACGTGAGAATGATGACGTAATCATCCAGTTAAGATCGATCTAAACTAGCTTGCGCACATCTTGGACAAATCCCTATGGCCCCTCGCAAAGCCATTGGCGAGGAGAATTGAACTTGGGAGCTTAGGATGGAGCAAACCCCTAAGTCTCATGCCAATTCCACTTGACCAACTTCGTGGGGTTTATGGCGTCTTGTTGTATTCCGGGTTATTAATCGATTCCTGAGTTAATAAGCTAATAGCCTTTTAGAAAGATTGTGTTTTGTTGTGTGCGTAGATGTTTTGATCTGTTTGGTTTAATTGAGTGGAAATTGAAGTGCGGCATCTATTGAGTAACAGTGTCCTTGAAACATTTTAGCTGCTTGTTATATTCGTAGATGTTATGAGCTCTTTGGGTCAACTAATAGGCTTCTCGAAAGATTTCAGCTTCTTGTTATATGCTTAGAGATGTTTTGAGCTGTTTGGGTTTAACTGGGTGAAAACTTGATTCTTGTATCAATAAACTAATAGCCTTTTCGAAAGAATTTAGTTTGTTGTTCCATTTGTAGGTGTTTTGAGCTGTTTTTGGGTTTGATCTGGTGAAAATTCGATTCTGGTATCAAAAGGACTCTTTTCGAAAGATTTCAGCCTGTAGACATATTCGTAGGTGTTTTGAGCTGTTTGGTTTTAATTAGGTGAAAAATGTATTCGGGTATCCATCAATTAATAGTCTTTTCGAAAGATTTTAGTTTGTTGTTATGTTCTAGTTGAACTGTTTGGTTTAATTGGGTGGAAACTTGGGTTCGGTCTGTGTTTAATGAGGTGAAAACTGAGAATTCGGGAGTATAAATTCAGTGGTATTGATCTTTATTATATAATCATATTGAAATATTAGCTGATACGATTTCAAGCTGTCCTCGTCGTTCTGGTGCGATGTGGCGCAAGCTTTGAACACTTTTGGTTTAATCGGGTGAAACTTGAGTTGGTATGCAGTTCTGATTGACTGAAGTGAGGGTTCTTTTGAATATTAGCTTAATTGAAGTGTTTGGTTTAATTGGTTGAGATCTCTGTTCCAGCATGTGTTGGAGCTGCTCGTCACTGGCAACTTTGTCAATGCTATGTTTGGTTGCTCATAAAGTTTTTGAAATATCGTTTCATTTGTTGGGGGCACTGGAAAAATAAAGAACATGACTTGATTTGGCTTAGCCCAAATATTGGGGTTGGGGGGGGGGGGGGGGGGGGGGGGTGTGGTGTTGGAGTTCTCTTGAAGAAATGAAAAAAGGAAAAAAAATGGACAATGATGAAAACATGATATCGAACAGTCAATGTTTTTGTGAGTTAATATTAGGAAGTTGGTGTTTATGCTTTTTATACGAGTTTAACGGAAGTATTTTGTTTGCTAGATAGTTGATATTGGGGAGACCCTTGCGCTGTTCATGGAGCTTCAGACATTAGGTGACAGAGTACTGAGAAAACTGGCGTTCTCCCATGTTATTCATAGTATTAGGCGCATGAATCAGAAGCATAAGAATGATGCTAAAAATCGGGTTCTTCAGAATATCTTGTTTGTAATGTTACAGGTTGGTAATGTTCCTCGCTTCTTGACATTGCCGTTTGATTTATTTATTGTGTGCTATTTAGTGTGTAATTTTCAATGTTGTGATAGCAAGAAGATGAAGCAAAAGCGAAACAATCACTTATTACTCTGTGTGATCTTCATAGAAGGAAGGTGTGGTTTGATGATAGAACAGCAAACGCGATATGTACAGCATGCTTTCACCCATCATCAAGGTAAGCATTTCTTTTCCCGGTGGATGCTTTACATGCTGTTCCCTTCATTCGATGGAAGAAAACTAATTTTCATGCTTATATTCTCATTTCCCAGGATTATGATTGCGGCGCTGTCATTTCTTCTTGATTATGAAAATGTTGTAGAAGATGAAGATAGTGATGGTTCAAGTAGTGAAGATGATTTGGCTACTCAACAGCCACATGTTCTTCTTAATAGAGAGTCTATCTATAAGGTTTGTTGTTTGTAATGTGATGCTTTCTGTACGAGGTTGTAAATGAACATTTGGAGGAACTGACTTTCCTGTACTATGTTGTATTTAGTATTTACTGACTTGATTGCTTAATTTCTACTCCCTTTCCAACCCCATAACTTATGTTGCATAATAATGTTGATTTTTTTGTCACCAGAAATTGGCCGGCTTTTTCTGCTAATTCTTTTTGGCACTTAGTTGTTGTAACCCCAGGTTGCCGGAAAAAACTATTGGCGGCGCGGTCTTGGTTTATCTTAAAAATAAGCAAGAACAGCTTATGCAGTGTCCGTTCTATTGAGAACCTCTATTTTAGGTTTCTTAAAAAATGCAAATGCACATACAGTTGATTTGTGATGCTATGTTTCTTTTTTGTTTGAATTTTTAGGCACACCATAAAGGTACAACTTCAAGTAAGAAGAAAAAGAAAGCAAAATTGCAGCGTGCCATTCGTAGCTTGAAAAAGCAGCAACGCGTGTCATCTGAAAAGAGTAATCCAAACTACTATTCACCGCTTAACCATCTGAAAGATGCACAGGTTTGCTAGTTCTCATCTTTTAATCAGTTAGTATAATTCTGGGAGCAAAAAAACTATTGCTGAATTAACTCTCTTCATTTAGGGATTTGCTGAGAAGCTGTTTTCTCTCCTTCAGACGTGCAATGAACGGTTCGAGGTAGTTAGTGGTTTAACTCTTGGATCGTGTGTTTCGTCTTTGTTTGAATTGGTGTAGCCCGTAAGAGAACATTGTCATTTACTAGTCCCAATTTTTTGCTGCTACTGGTGAAATGCTGCTGATTATTTCCTTTTTCCTTCTTTTTTCTGGTTTAATTTTCATTTGGGTTTATGCTAGTTAGGTCTGGTGTATTTACTTCCTGTTGGCATTTCATTTTGAATTAGGATCTTGGGGTAGGAGTTGGTGGAATAGATGTGGATGGAAAAAAGTGGAGCAATCGCTGAGTATGGCAGTATTCTCAGTATTTTTATAAAAAAGCTGAAACATAAGTTAATCAAGATTGAAAGAAGACAGACTTGTAAGGGGAATTTACTTGGTTGAATCAACTGAATTCTTATTGTTGATGAAGGAACTTTGGTTTTCATTTATCAATTGCCGCTGTAGGAAATTTCTGTGTATGTTCTGTTCCAGTTTGTGCGCACCTGTGATGAACTTCAAGTTCACAGCTTTCAAATAAATACTGTTCAAGCGTATGGTTTTTTTTTGCTCGTCACTGCAGGTTAAGATGATGATGTTGAAAGTAATTGCTCGAACTGTGGGGCTTCACCGCTTGATTTTACTGAATTTCTATCCCTTCCTTCAGAAATATGTTCAGGTGCACAATCACATTCCACCTTCGTTTTACTTATCAAAAAAAACATTCCACGTACACTTTGGACTTTCATTTTCTTTTCTAACTAGTGAAATGATTGGCACTTGCAGCCCCATCAACGTGATGTCACTAGTTTACTTGCAGCAGCTGTTCAGGCCTGCCATGATATGGTATAGTATACTCTATCATTACTTCTGTCTCTGTCTCTGTCTCTGTCTCTGTCTCTCTTTAAATTTTGATGTATGACAGTTGTACTTACCAACTAAGAAGTTTAAATTATTATTCTCATTCCATTTTTGTGTATTGTTGTTGACCTTCCCTAGTCCCATTATTGCTCATAGACGGAATCTTGTTTTGAATAGGTGCCACCAGATGCAGTTGAACCATTATTTAAGCAAGTAGTTAATCAATTTGTTCATGATCGTTCGCGAACAGAGGTATCACTTTATTACTTTGTAGTCATTACTTTTCTGTCCCGCTGCAGTGAATTTAGCTTCTACACTGGTTTTGTCAGGCCATTGCTGTTGGACTGAACGTGGTGAGGGAGATATGTCTACGAATGCCTTTGGTATTACTCGCATCCAGTAATAAAATTATTTGTGTACCTTTATGTTCTAAATAGAAAGCTTTAGCTCAGCGTGTGATTTCTTTGACTTTTAAGACTAAAATTTGATCTCATGTCTTTTGCTCATCATTGATTCATTTCTTCTTTTTTGGTCTCTTGGTAATTAGTTGATGACAGAAGATTTACTGCAAGATCTTGTCTTATATAAGAAGTCACATGAGAAGGCAGTTGCATCAGCTGCTCGTTCACTTGTTACTTTATTCAGAGAGGTATTTTTGACTTGTAATTTGCCTTGCTCCATTTGTGTGTGTGAGGTGAAGGGTTGCAGGTGTACACTTCAGGACAGCTGATGTAGCTTCATTGCAGGTTTGCCCATCACTTCTCATCAAAAAGGATCGTGGCCGTCCTACTGACCCAAAGGCAAAGCCAAAAGCATTTGGGGAAACAAATGTTGCCAGCAATGTTCCTGGCCTTGAATTGTTAGAACATGACGGTGAGGATGATGACAACGATGATGAAGCTGGTGGTAGTGACTATGGTGAGGATTCCAATGAACATGGATTCGGTAGTTCTTCAGAGGATGATAAAGAGCTGAGTGTTGTCAAAGAGGATGTAGGTGGTGGTACTGATGAAGATGATGATGTGGTCAACGATGCACTCGACGTAGAAACAGAAGATGAAAATGATGACCTATCTGAAGTTGAAGATGGTGGTGATGATGACGGTATTAGTATTAAGAATGACAGTGATATGAGTGATGAGGAGGATGTTGATGCTGATAGTGATAGTGATGATGATGATGAGATGGACGAGGAGGATGAGCATGAAGGATCCAAAGGTTTGCACAAACTTAGTGATACTGAGTCTGGGGAAAAAAAATATAAAGCGCCAAAGAGGAAGTATTCTGATATTGATCAACAGTTGAATGCTGCTGATACAAGCCTTCGGGCTTTGAAGAGGTTAGCGGCAGGAAAAAGGGAACATGAGCTGGCAGGCACAACAGATGATATCCTTTCAAATGAAGACTTCCAGCGCATCAAAGAATTAAAGGTTTATTGGTCTTTCATTGCTGAACGAAGTTGAATATGTGGCACACTTAGGATGAATCCTGGCTTCCTTAGGAAAGTAATGAAAAACTAAGCACAAGGTGCCAACATATTGAAATTTTGTGAAGTGGAAAGCATTAATGTCATCTTGTTTGTTCCCATAAATCGGTACACTTGTATTGTATGCTTGTTTTCTTTTCAACTCATCAATTTTTATGATTATCATCAATTTTTATGATTAGGCAAAGAAGGAAGCGAGGATTGCTTTGACTCAGCACGGATTGTTAAAGAAGGGCATAGATGCCAAGTCAATAGCTTTTAAGGTTCCGAGTTCCGACCAGCTAAGTGCTAAGAGAGTGGATCCTTCCATACTTGAAGTGAGTTACATATTCCTTAGTCGCTTTATCCTTTATGTAAATCGGTTTGCAGTAGTATTTCCAAAATAGTGAGGAGATCTCTTTAAATTCCTTTACTTCTCATTTCTTCTCCTGGAAAATGTTTTCCTGACGTACTTCTCCATGCAAATAAGGCGTTTGTAAAGAAGAAGATGAGCAAAGATGAAAAGCTTGCATTAGTAAGAGCAGGAAGGGAGGAGAGAGGGAAGTACCAGGCTCGGGCAGCTATCAAACAGAAAAAGGTGCACCATCTTTTTTAACATACTTTATATTCAGATTTGCGAAATGCAGATGGTAAATTTTTTTAACTTGTGAACTTTTAAACAGCTTTCCTTGTAATTCTTCTCCTTGAGTCTCGTGATGGCTTGTCTAACTTCAGATTTGCCTATATTTGTCGATGTAGGTTACTAGAAATGCGTCACATCCTAAATCTTTAGCTGTTGTCATAGAGTATTGCTAGGCTTTATGTTGTCTGTGTGATTGTACGTGTTATTGCTTTTTCTATTTCTAAAAAATCTGATTAAGTTAATCAGATGCTGAAGGCTGCATGTTTGGTGGGAAAAGGTGGTCGAGAGACTCGAGACATGCATGTGTCTGTAATCCATATCTTGTCCCACCGTAACTGGAAGGGACATGCCATGTGGTGTGTCCAATAAATTTAATTAATTTTTTTAGGGGGACACTGCGTGGACACGGGAAGATTGGAGAGAGGATCAACTTTGTCGTCTGCATTGCCTGCCTCCTTTCTTGAAGCTCGATGTCCTTTCTTTTGTTCTTCATTCTTTTTGTTTCACTCTTCTGAGGTTTTAAATTTCCCCTATTTTCATTTGTTTACATTGATTCTTGTAAGTTATTTGAAGTATTATGACGTCATCCTTGAATCTGCAAAAGATTTAAGAGATTCTGTTTTAAGCACTACTGCAGTACTGCATATTATTAATCTGTATAATGCGACGTGCATATATGATTTGGAAAAGCTAATATCTGGAGGATATGATTGCGGAGCCTTCCCTTTATGTTATACCAATTGATATCCTGTCAGACATCCAAATGCGGCTTATGAGTTTTGTCTTTTCTGTTTGCAGTCTAGAAGCAATCCAACATTCCCATGGCTGATTTCTTTACAAGTTCATTAAAACTATTCAGGCTTCACTTGGATGTCGCACATGACCTCACCATAATGCTTTCCTTTTGCATGTGATATTCACTAAGATGGTTTTATTGTGGCCAGACGGGTGGTTCAAGCAATCGGCAGAAGGAGCACAAGAAGGCTATGCCTCTTGCTGCAAAGAGAGCTAAGGTAGCAAGATCTCGAGAAGTGAAAAAGAAAAAACAGCAGCGTGCTGGCAAACAGTTCCGTGGACGGAAAGCATGGAAATGATCTGAAGTACTTCCTGATTTATCTGTTTAGACATCATTTCTTTTGATTTGGTCATCTATCTGAGTATACTGCAGCTTCGGTGAATCAGTTTCGCACAACAAAAACTCTCAGCGTTCCGAGCAGTTGTCTACCGCCCTATGATGCAAGACGAGATGCAATTTTTGTTTTGAAGTTTTCAATTGCGGATAGCAATGGATAAAAGCTCGAAAGCTGCGATTTTATGGTTGGTTTTTCACTCCTACCACACCAGAAAGGACTCAAGGGGGCGGTGAGGGATTCAGTTAACTGTGATAAAGTGCGGTCTCCATCCGTATCTGGGGGATAGGGCAGCGGAACAATGTTTTTGTTTTTTTGGCTATGTTTTATTCTGTTTTCATACTTCACGTTAGGGTTGAATGTTAGAAGAGAATTTCTAGAAATTTTATCAGCAGGTGTTTTTCCATTTCAGCATTTTCTTGTTTCACATGTTAGAACCGTCAAAAGAGAGGAAACTTTTGTTGATAGATTGTAAATGTTGCTCCACAGAAATGTGAGTTTTTGCTTCCAAGTAGGGATCACAGTCAGTTAAACTCCACAAAACAAACCCCGTGGTCGATTAATAATACTGTAATTTTCTGACATGCAAGCATACTTCTTTTTCATTGAAATTTGGTGAGAAACATGCAAGCATACTTCTTTTTTTTTTTTATTGAAATCCGGTGAGAAACCGTAACCAAATGAAGGAAGAAGAAATATCCTTCTACTTCAGCTAGTAGGTTATCGCATATTCACAGTAACCATTTTAAACTACATAAGCAAGCCAAATATCATCTTATGTACCCAACCGAACGACCTGCAAATAACAATGCGAAGAAATCAGTAATCTGCAAATAAAACCGTCCACCGCATGATGGTGGTTAAAATGCCAAATACAAGTTGGAGGTTATCTGAGTTCCTGTTGGAATTGTGTGGGGAAATAATGGATTGAAGCAATCACAATTCCTAGCCAGAATCCATAATGGGTTGGGGCTGGATCAACGTCAGGACTAGTTTCCTCGTGCTTTCCTCGAGCGGTCGAAAGTGTCATGTACCCCTCTCGTGTATTTGGATTAGCTTATGTCATCATGCAGGCTTTTATAGTCACTTACGAGCAGTGGCGACTCCAGCATTTTAGAAATATAGAGTCATTCATAAGCATAAATTCTATTACTAATTATAAATAAATAAAATAACAATCAATTATCTAGTTCGACAAAAAACACATCAAAAGCTCAACAAATATTTCATCTACAAGCATTTCCTCTAAAAAATAAAAGATATCAAGTATGTACTTACTAATAAACTTCTTTGCAGTTTGCAAAAAGAAAGAATTCAAGAGCTTCTTCCATTGCATTCAAAGGGGTTTTACCAAGTAGCGTCCCAACACCTATCAACATCATACATTTTCGTGGAGTTCATATACTTAACGGTGGACTTCACGGAAATGTGTAGTGTTTAGCAATATTGGGACACCACGTGGTGATGCCCTAAGACCACAAAATAATTTCTCCATGGAGAGAGAGGGGTGAGTTTCAAGTGGGAAAATAATATAATGTGTTGTGGTTATCAAAGTGTAATGCATGTGGTGTGTTTTAACTCTTAACTTTACGGAGGGGAGGGTGGATTCCAAGTGAAAAAATAATCTAGTATAGCGTCATCATCAAATTACAACGGGGTCATTTATTAATTTGAAAAAAAAAATCAGTATACTCCATGGGGTCGCCAGACCCCGCTACTTAAACTGCCGCGTCGTGACTACTTACTAGGATTGGGTATTAAAAAAACTTTTATACCCATTCTAGTTGCACCTAGGCACTAGCATTCGAGTATTAAAGTACATGTCATGCAATTGCAAAAAGAACAAAAGTATGTTGCGAATGACTAGTTGCACTGCTCACAATATATATAAGCACAAATCCCTAGGGATTAAGGACGACAGATAGTCTTATTATCCTGAGAAAAATGTTTAACATCGATCAGAGTACATAGTTGTGTAACAATCTAAAAACAGTTATCTGCTCAAATCCGATGACAGGAGAAACTAAATCATAAGCTCAACAGTGTTGTCTCAAATTCATGTATAAGTAGCACCGATAAAAGGCCAACTAATGTCTGGAAGGTCTTGAAGGGATTTTTTCCTCTCATGAGCGACTTATGACAGCCTCAACCTCAAATGGGGTGTACAGATGATAAATCGAAGCAACCTTTGCAATGTCAACATTAGTCAGGGGCTACTCTCGCTTCTGTATAGAAAAACCTCTCTCTAGAAAGAAACCCTAACTCGGTTGCCGCCGTTTGGGGGAGGCTGCCTCATCTTCCTCCACACACCCCCCTCCCCGGCCCTCCTCGCCTCTCCTCTCTCTCTTCGTCGTGTTCGGGCTGCAGTTCTTGAGAAATGCTTTTATTAAATTTTCATTGTACCAAAGTGAGTACAACAAGGCTCTATTTATAAAACACTTCCACCAACATCCAATTCTCTAGAATTGTCTAGCTAGAGATAAGCGCATGTGCATTAATTACAAAGATCTCCTAACTTCCAGATTTTTCTAGTTTTACTCATACTAAAATCTTCTTAGGTAATTATTTCTTCTACACACTTCTTTAGACTTTTAGCTTAGATGTTTTATTACGTGTTATACATTATTCTAGAACAAGATTACAAATTACTTTTTTAACATCCTCAGTTTGGCGGATGGTGGCTCCTCGGGCTCGCTCCTTTTCTATCATCTCCAGATCTGTTGCTCCTGGGCCGGCGCTGAGCGTAATAAGGTGTGCGGTTGGTGTAAGGGGTTTTTTTTTCGTATGTTACTATTTTTTTTCATTTTTCTTTTCTACCGTCGGGTTTCCTCCATCTGGTTCTGTACCAGTCTGGATGTTCCTCTGGTGGGTGTTGGTGGCGGGCAAATAACCCGGCGCCTATTGAGGATTGGTCTGGTGTTGGTGGTCCTTGTGTCTTTGGATGTTTGTTTTGGGGCTGGTGGGTTTCGGTGGTGTCGTTGGGGTTGGTGGTGGTCCGATGGTGTTTGTTTGGGCGGTGCAGCAGTTTCGGCTAGAAGAAGACTGGTTTTCGGTCGCCGTCGTTTGGAAGTGTTCGATTCTCATCCTGTTTAGGCTGGTGACCCTTGTGGTTTTGTCCATGAGACCCGTTAGTTTTTAATTGATTGGCTGTTGTTTTGTCTTCAGATTTCAGCGAGGCTTAATTGTTTAGGGTTTGAGCTGTGGATCTCTTCAAATCCTCTGTTTCCTAGACTGAGATTGATTCTTATGTACCGGCGTTATCGTGGGGCCTGCTTCGGCAATAGGTGCCTGAGATCAACGTTTAGGTTGCTTTGGTTCTTTCCAGAATTTTAGAAATATGGGGTCATTCATAAGCATAAATTCTCTTACTAATTATAAATAAATAAAATAACAATCAATTATCTAGTTCGACAAAAAACTCATCAAAAGCTCAACAAATATTTCATCTACAAGCATTTCATCTAAAAATTAAAAGATATCAAGTATGTACTAATAAACTTCTTTGCAGTTTGCAAAAAGAAAGAATTCGAGAGCTTCTTCCATTGCATTCATGGGGGTTTTGCCAAGTGGCATCTCAACACCCATCAACATCATACATTTTCGTGGGGTTCATATACTTAGTGGTGGGTTTCAGTGAAATGTGTAGTGTGTAGTAATATTGGGGCACCACGTGGTAATACCCCAACACCACAAAATAATTTTTCCATAGAGAGAGAGAGGTGAGTTTCAAGTGGGAAAATAATCTAATATGTTGTGGTTATCAAATTGTAATACGGTGCTGTTTTAACTCTTAACTTTACGGAGGGAAGGGTGGATTTCAAGTGAAAAAATAATCTAGTATAACGTCATCGTCAAACTCCAATGGGCTCATTTATTAATTTGAAAAAAAAAATGAATATAGTAATCTTAGTTGTTTTTTCGGCCATGGGATCGCCGGACCCCGCTACTTAAACTGTGGCGTCGCCACTGCTTACGAGGATTGGGCTACCCATGTTAAATAGTTCAAATGGGGAATTCTATTGTAGTACTATAAGGAGTACTTCAAAAGTTGCATCAGCTTCAATTTTTCCTTGAGTTGTTAAGGTTTAGTACCTGCGGCAAATATTTTTGACGAGCTACTTCATTTTCCCAAATCCAAAAGAGGGAGGAGTACAAAATGATTTCTACTATCACCCATGAATTTACAAAACCTACACAAGCAAGTGGGTTACAGAATAGATCCTCAAAAAGAAACAATCCGAAAATAGGAGTGGTTTTTCAGTGCCGAGCGGAAATATCCTACGTGGTACCCGCTCAGCGCATCCGAGCCGTCCAATACTGAAAAATCACTCCCGTTTGGTACACTTTTGGACGGTTCGTATTGAAACCCTCTCTCTCCTCTCACTCAACACTTCCTCTCTCCTTTCAGCGAAAACAGGCACCCTTGTCAGAGTTTGCAACGAAAAAAAAAAAACTTTTATACCCATTCTGGTTGCACCCAGGCCCTAGCATTTGAAACAAAAGTATGTTTCGAATGGCTAGTTGCACTGCTCACAATATAAGCACATATCCCTAGGGATTAAGGACAACATACAGATAGTCTTACAAAATCCAGCACAGTCGGTGGAGTTTATTATCCTGAGAACAAATGTTTCACGTCGATCAGAGTACATAGTTTACAGTTATCTGCTCCAATCCGATGACAGGAGAAACTAAATCATAAGCTCAGCAGTGTGGTCTCAAATTCATGTATAATTAGCACCGATAAAAGGCCAACGAATGTCTGGAAGGTCTTGATGGGATTTTTTCCTCTCATGAGCGACTTATGACAGCCTCAACCTCAGATGGGGTGTACAAATGATAAATCGGAGCAACCTTTGCAATGTCAACATTAGTTGGGGTAACCTGAGATCAGAGTAACACTGCTAGGTTAAGAGTACAATTCAAGATATGTTATATAGGCATTGAACATTAAGGAACAACCTGAATGAAAATTACAGCACTGAAATCGGAATGCAACCAAGAATAAGAGTAGCTTACCTTCTCTTCAATAACTTGTTTCAGGATGGAAAGAGTTATTGTTTCTGCTTCTTTTTAAGTGTAATGTCCTGAAAACATATTGTAGTCATAAATGAAAACACTGAGTCACCTATACAAAACAAGAAATATTTGCTACTAGCATGAATAGCATGACAGAAATCCAAGAAGGCAAGCACACAATTTCATGCTCCAAACCCTGCCTTCTGCAGAAGGATTAATGGCACACTATCTACCTTGTTATACTGCTCCTGCTCCTGCTCTTTGTTATAGCTTTCGCATTGCATTGCCAGAAAGTGCGTGATAGATCTGTATAGTATCTGCAAACAAAATAATGACCCAAGAGGGGAGCAAGGATAAAAATTGCTGTCACAATTTGGATTTTCATTTTTAAAGCAAATAAAAGAGAAGCTTTGGAAAGCAACAGAAACTCAATCATGCCGAATGGAAGTTTCTAAATTAACGCTGGTGTAACAACACAGGCATAGCACTGGCCAATGTGATGAAAAGTGCCCAAACAATAGAGAGCGGAAAGCTGATGCGATGGTTGACATTTGAAACAGGAAAGTCATTAAACCATAGATTTTAAGCAGGTAGATTGTTTAGCATATCTATAGTCGTGGTTGCAGATTACAAGTGTACAACTATTTAAAAAATTGATGACAGTTATATTAGCTCGTTTTGTATACTACACATGACAACCCACACTATTTACATAGTGAGTGCCTTTAATTCACTCAGGCCCGACCCAACCCTTGCTATGCAACCTAGCCTACAAGAGACCAAACCACGATGGATTTAATAACAAGCTGCCAGTCCAGCTTCCGAAGAGAATCAGAAAGTTTGGTTCTTACTCTACATTACCGAGACAACAAAAAAATTTTGCGACATAGCACTTACAAGCTGGGACCATTCTCATCATGGCCAGCAACGAGAAGAGACACTCCAAATGGTCGTGACTGCAACAAGATCGATATAAATCATTAGAAAAAAAATAGAAATGAAACATTTCTCATTTAAAACCACAAGGGAACTGAAGAAGCAGAAAATTGTAATAACCAAAAAAAAAGAGAGAAGAAGAAGAAGAAGTCCATTAACACAATGGTTATGTTCTGACCAAAAACCAGTAAAAGCCTAACAAAAAAGACATGGAACAAATGAACGGAATCCTAACCCCCCCAAAAAAAAAACACATGGAACAAATGAAAGAATACAAGTCAAAGCAAATGGATGAAATAAAGTAACCATGGATTAAGACCACCCTCCTGGTTCCCCAAGGGTTCAAGCAAGGCAAATATGAAATATAGCCTTCTAGATTCAATAAGCTGCATATTTGAAAACAATCCAAACTTTTCACACATATAACACTACAATGAGGTTGACTGATATTTTGATCCGAGCATAAACAGGCACACTTGAACGAGCTCATTAGCAGCCCCACATAACATATAAAGGAAACTCAAAGATCAATGACAAACCAGTGCAGTTTGAAAATAAAAAACTATCGGAATCAAGAAACGTAGGGACAAAGTAAGGGGATAGTGCATCTATATCATAAACAATGGAACTTGATTTGTGATAGCAGACAATAAAGAAATTTGGAACGGATAACTACACAAGAAACCAGAATAGAACAAGGAAAAAAGAAGAAGCAACAATCAGTATTGTAAAGATAGGCAGCTAACCATAGACTCTTCATCCCCTTCACCAAATCGCAGGGCCAGAGCTTGTGTTGTAGACTCAACAGTCATTGGCTTACCATATGAAAACCTATGGTTCTGTTACAGACAACGTAAAAAGATAGCTAACGGATTAATCCCACACCATTGGAGTAGTAAAAGAAATAATAATGGTCCTAATATTACCTTAGTTTTCACTCGTGCATGTTTGACAAGTTTATGAGCATCAGCAGTCAACCTGCTCATTGCACATCCAATATGATCATCAATTTGCATAATTTTTCTCCACACTACTCGGCTCCTGCATGAAAGGATAAATCATATGGAGTTTCAATACCGTGGATTCCATATCAAACAACTATACTTGAAAAGGAAGACAAAAGCCAGTCGATCTGGATTAGCTAAACATAGGCAATGACCCCAACTCCATATCTCCACATGCGGCTACTGTAAAGAAATGTTCAGAAAAATGCAGGTCCTTCAGCAAGAGATCATGAACTGAAGATAATTGACATATGTCGTGTTCTTTTTGTTGGAAAAATTCTCGGCATAATACAAAATTCCAGAGAACGATTTCATTCACAATGTAACAATTACTAATACATAACAGAATTACAGAATGCACATGGAAAAATACGAGATACAAACAGAAATCTTCGTAGGATGAACCGAGTCCCGTGTGGTACCACGGTCTCCTTAAGAAATATTCGCCGCCTACCGTGGGTGTTGTAGGTTGTGTCGGCGCCTTTCTCCCAGGGTTGGCTCGGCTAAACCGCAAGCCGCCGGAACACCGCCGTCGACCGCCTTGGCGAACTGACTACCGCCTGTCTCACTCTCTCTCAAAGAACGAATATCAAAGTGTGGAAAGATTGCTTTGGTTGCTGGTGCCTTCTCCAAATCCGAGAGCCTCCTTTTATAGGGTGAGGCAGGTCAAAGAGGTGTAATGCTGCCATCAATTGGAGGTGTAAATTCGGCCAATGAATTCTGCCATTCAATAGGGAGGTTACGGGATTAATCACCATCATGAGGGAGGTTACGAATTTCCACAATCAATACGTCTATTGATTGTGGTGCGTCCAGGTTCGACGAACCCGGGACCGGTTGCCTCGGGAGACCCTCCAAAGTCCCGGTTTCATTCACCCGAAATTCCGTAAATTTCCAACAATCCCCCCCATGAATGGAATTGGCAGGCATACTGGCGCAGAGTACAAAGTTGATCCGAGAGAGCGGCAACGGATAATCCCTGCATAGGATAGGTGGCTTTTGGCCTGGAACCTTCCCTTGTGATAGCCTATCGGGTTTACTGGCAAACCAGTGTGCGGTCCCGCTTTGAACTGTTCCGCCGCCGATGTAAACCGAGACAATAGACGTCACACAGGACTTCTCCTGACGTAGTTCAGTTCTCACTGTTGGGTTCATTTTGGCCATGACACCCCCTTCCTGGTTCTGCGAGTATTTTTCTCGAGAATTTTGCCACAATTCTCAAAGAAGCGGCCCCACTTCATACTAACATAGGTGACCTTCCTTTAAAGGGTATCCTGCTATACCCCGCCTGGCATCCCAGCGCATAGGAGTCATTAAAAGCAATGCTTAACCTCTTTCCATTTGCAGGTATCACTGTTCTACACCATAGGAATGGGCAGGAGACCGAGTCTCCTCAGTGATCATTCTCCGCTACTCGCGAAAGATAGTCTCATTGAACCTAGATCTTGGGATCTCCAGTCAGCTAGGTTGGCTACCCCCACGGTAACTATGAGCGTAGTGGCTTTAGCCCCATCCCTTTCGATGCTTTCTCAACTAACTCTCTGTTTAACCCTTTGGTTAGCGGATCCGCAATATTGTCCTTTGACCTCACATAGTCAATAGCGACAACCCCACTCGAGAGTAGTTGCCTAATGGTATTATGTCTACGTCGAATATGTCTAGACTTACCATTGTACATATTACTCTGTGCCCTTCCAATTGCAGATTGACTGTCGCAATGGATGCTAACTGCTGGCACAGGTTTCGGCCATCTTGGAATATCCTCCAAAAACTGACGGAGCCACTCGGCCTCCTCAGACGCCTTATCTAGAGCAATGAACTCTGATTCCATCGTTGAACGTGCTATACACGTCTGTTTAGAGGATTTCCAGGAAACTGCTGCACCACCAAGTATGAAGACATATCCACTTGTGGATTTTGAGTCCTTCATATCTGATATCCAGTTTGCATCACAATACCCTTCAAGTACTGCTGGATATCTGGTGTAGTGTAGCCCCAATTCACGAGTGTACCTCAAATAGTGCAGAACCCTGACTATTGCCTTCCAGTGATCACGACCTGGATTACTCGTGTATCTGCTCAGTCTGCTGACTGAATAAGCTATATCGGGCCTTGTACAACTCATTAGGTACATCAGGCTCCCAATTATCCGAGAATACTCTAATTGAGATATGCCTTCCCCCCCATTCTTGGATAAATGCAGACTTAAATCCACAGGGGTTCTTGCGATACTAGAATCAGACGAGTTGAACTTTTCAAGAATCTTGTCAACATAGTGTGTCTGAGACAACGCAAGTCCAACAGATGTTCTAGTGATTTTGACACCTAGAATGACATCTGCAAGGCCCATATCCTTCATGTCAAACTTTGAGTTTAACATATCTTTGGTAGATTGAATGACTGTTTCATTGCTACCAACAATGAGCATGTCATCAACGTAGAGACACAAAATGACGTACCCTTCGTCTGTGTCTTTGACGTAAACACATTTGTCACATTCGTTGATTTTGAAGCCACTTGACAACACAGCATTGTCAAATTTCTCATGCCATTGTTTCGGTGCTTGCTTTAGACCATACAAAGATCTAACAAGCCTACATACTTTCCCTTGTTTGCCTGGCGCAGAAAAACCCTCGGGTTGTTCCATGTAGATCTCCTCATCTAAATCGCCGTTCAGGAAAGCTGTTTTTACATCCATTTGATGTATTTCAAGATTACGCAAAGCTGCGATCGCGATGATCATCCGGATGGATGTAATCCTGGAGACTGGTGAGTAAGTATCAAAGTAATCTAGGCCTTCTTTTTGTCTGTAGCCTTTGATAACAAGCCTAGCTTTGTACTTATCAATTGACCCATCTGCTTTCATCTTCCTTTTGAAGATCCATTTGTAGCCGAGAGGCTTACTGCCTGGTGGCAAATCCACCAGTTCCCACGTATGGTTTTGCAGTATGGAGTCAATCTCACTTTTAATGGCCTCTTTCCACAAAGGACCTTCAGGGCAGCTTACAGCTTCCTGATATGTCCGAGGCTCATTCTCTACTAGATTAGTCAGAAAATCTGGACCAAAAGATGTTGATGTTCTAGCTCGCTTGCTACGTCGTGGTTCAACATCAACTTCCTCTTCTTGGCCTTGTCTGCTTTCATTAGCCGGATGCAGAGTCCGTTTAGCAGAACTTGACTCTCCAATGGATCTATAAGGGAATATGTGTTCAAAAAACACTGCATTCCTTGACTCCATGAGAGTATTCTTGTGAATATCTTGTATATCTGACTCATATACAAGAAATCGATAGGCACTACTATCGTCTGCATAACCGATGAACACACAATCAACGGTTTTAGGGCCTATCTTCTCCTTCTTAGGAGGAGGTACAGCCACCTTCGCTAGACAACCCCATGTTCGTAAGAATGTATAGGTAGGCTTCCTACCTTTAAACAATTCATACGGGGTTTTACCAGCATCCTTGCGAGGTATTTTATTGAGGATATAATTAGCGGTGAGAACAGCATCTCCCCACATGTTCTGAGGTAACCCAGAACTGATCAACATTGCGTTCATCATATCCTTCAATGTACGATTCTTGCGCTCAGCAATACCGTTAGTCTGAGGCGAATAAGGTGCCGTGGTTTCATAGATAATTCCGTGTTGGGCACAGAATTCTCCAAATGGTGACTGAAATTCACCACCACGATCGCTTCTGACCACCTTAATCTTTCTGCTCAGTTGATTCTCAACCTGAGTCTTGTAATGAACAAACTTATCCAGGGCTTCATCCTTGCTTTTTAGCAAATACACATAGCAAAACCGAGTGCTATCGTCGATAAAAGTAATGAAATACTTGTTACCGGCCCGAGTTTGGACATATTTCAGATCACACACATCAGTGTGGATTAAACCCAAAGGTTCTGTGTTTCTTTCCACTGTTTTGAAAGATGCTCTCGGCATTTTAGCCTCTACACAAGTCTCACACTTATGTTTTTTATCAAATTGGAAAGCTGGAATATGGTCCAAGTTAATTAATCTACGCATAGAATCATAATTAACATGACCTAGTCTACCATGCCACAAAAAGGAAGACTCAAGCACATAAGCAACAGGGGATTTCTTTTTATTGATAGTAGGGATTACAGTCATTACATTCATCTTAAACAGACCATCGGTCATGTAACCTTTCCCTACATACATTCCAGCTTTAGTAAGAGTGACCCTATCAGCCTCGAAAACCAGGCGGAAGCCGTGCTTGCTCAACAGTGAACCAGAAACCAAATTCTTACGAATATCTGGCACGAACAGCACATTATTCAGAGTCAACTCCTTTCCCGAAGTCATCTTCAGGACCACTTTCCCCTGCCCCGCAACATCCGAGGTAGCTGAATTCCCCATGAACAACTTCTCACCATTAGCAACTGGCTCGAAGGTAGTGAACAATTGCCTGTCACAACAGATATGGCGTGTAGCCCCAGTGTCAACCCACCATTCCTGCGGGTTTGAACCAACCATGTTCACTTCAGATACCATAGCCGAGAGGTTGATATCGGACACTCCTGCCTCCATCTGAGCCAAGTGCGCTTGAGTGCGAGGGTTATGTGGCTTCATACACTCTGAAGCTTTATGCCCAACCTTGTTGCAGTTGAAGCATGTACCCAGAAACTTCTCTCTCTGTTTCTTGGCAACACCGCCTCTCGGTCCCAGATTGACACTTCTGTCCTTCTGTTTGCCAGCTTGCTTGTCAGACCGCTTGTCAGCACGCTTGTCAGCACGTCTGTCATTCTGATTTTTCCTCCCACCAGAAGATTGGCCATGCTCCATCATGTTTGCCTTAGCCATGTAGGAGGCCTTTGCACTCCTATCCATACCCCGATTCTCCTCTTCAATACGGAGCTTGATGAAAAGAGCCTCCAAGGTCATCTCCTTATTCTTGAACATGAGATAGCTCTTGAACTCTTTCCATGCCGGGGGTAGCTTGTGGATGACCGCGGCCACTTGGAATGCTTCACTCAGAATCATCCCCTCAGTCCTGATCTCATTGAGCAGGAGCTGCAGCTCTTGGACTTGGACTGCCACAGACTTGGAGTCCACCATCATATAATCAAGGAACCGGCCCACAACGAACTTTTTGGACCCAGCACCCTCGATCTTGTATTTCCTGTCTAAGGATTCCCATAATTCCTTAGCCGACGGAGCCTCGCCATACACAGAATACAGCGAATCATCCAGAGCATTCAAGATGTAATTCTTGCACATATAGTCATGCTCTTTCCACCTAGCCACATCAATCCGCTTCTGAGTGTCAGGATCGTCCTCAGCAATAGCAGGCGCCTCCTCGACAAGCCACTTTGCCAAGTTCAAGGTGGTGAGGTAGAACAACATCTTCTGTTGCCACCTTTTGAAATCGACCCCAACAAATTTGCTCGGCCTCTCCACGTGAGACATTGGAATAGTGGGAATCCCAGGAATCGGAGCATGAGTTGGAATTGCACCACTGCCATTTCCAGTGCCACTGACATCACTAGTCTGTTTCTCTTTGCCAGTACCAGTAGCTTTTCCTTGCTCAGTTGTCATGTTTTCCTGAAATTAGGAACAACCACATATAAGAGAACAAATCTCAATATCAAATGACAAGCTGTATATGCATAGATTAACAATCTATCAAACAAGCTAGGTCTAACATCCCCCACAATACCACGTACCCTGGGGGTCCCAGGGGGCGCGCCCCCTGGCGGGGGTCCCAGGGGGCCGTGCCCCCTGGCGGGGGTCCTGGGGGCAGCGCCCCCGGGCGGGAGTCTGAGGGCAGCGCCCTCAGCGGGGATCGACCTGCCCGGTCAGGTCGCGGGGGTCCAGGGGGCAGCGCCCCTTGGCGGGGGCTCGGGGGCAGCGCCCCCGAAAGGTAAACGGTATACACAATCTGCTACTAGCAAGACTGTGGCCATCTGACTTCCCCCTTCTGCATAACAGCGTAATTTGGGTACTGGCTTACTCCACGTAGGCCGTGCACCAAGGCTGAGTGATTTACGCCTACCACTGGCTAATTCACTTCAGGCAAGGCACACAGGCCGCAAGCCACCTCTGGCCACCACATGCCCAGCACCCAAATCACCTCTGCCAAGCAGACCAACCGTGGGATCAAGGCCAGGCGATGTCAAGGCAGAAGCCAAGTAGATCACCCCAGAGGCCAACCAAAATTGATCCAAGGCCAAGCCACGCATGACTGCCTTAGGCCGTGGCCCCAAGGCCAGGCCGTGGCCAGACTGCCTTAGGCTGTGGCCCCAAGACCAGGCCGTGGCCCGACTGTCTCACACCGTGGCCCCAAGGCCAGGCCGTGGCCCAACTGCCTTAGGCCGTGGCCTTTCTGTTAATCCCATCTCTGAACAGTGGCCATGTCGCGCACGACATGCCATGGCCGTAGCCAATTGCTATCTGCTTTACTATCTCGAATGAAAGCCAATCTGCTCAATCTATTGAACAGATTATTCCATCGCCTTACACCTGTGGTACTTCACTACGAGACCTATCAGTCATGAATCTGTTCTTGCAACTCAAATGTTAGTCCATAACAGAAACAGTTTTCTGGAATTTCATTTGCCGATCAATGATCAAAATATTTCTTAAGCTTGTTGGAAAAATTCTCGGCATAATACAAAATTCCAGAGAACGATTTCATTCACAATGTAACAATTACTAATACATAACAGAATTACAGAATGCACATGGAAAAATACGAGATACAAACAGAAATCTTCGTAGGATGAACCGAGTCCCGTGTGGTACCACGGTCTCCTTAAGAAATATTCGCCGCCTACCGTGGGTGTTGTAGGTTGTGTCGGCGCCTTTCTCCCAGGGTTGGCTCGGCTAAACCGCAAGCCGCCGGAACACCGCCGTCGACCGCCTTGGCGAACTGACTACCGCCTGTCTCACTCTCTCTCAAAGAACGAATATCAAAGTGTGGAAAGATTGCTTTGGTTGCTGGTGCCTTCTCCAAATCCGAGAGCCTCCTTTTATAGGGTGAGGCAGGTCAAAGAGGTGTAATGCTGCCATCAATTGGAGGTGTAAATTCGGCCAATGAATTCTGCCATTCAATAGGGAGGTTACGGGATTAATCACCATCATGAGGGAGGTTACGAATTTCCACAATCAATACGTCTATTGATTGTGGTGCGTCCAGGTTCGACGAACCCGGGACCGGTTGCCTCGGGAGACCCTCCAAAGTCCCGGTTTCATTCACCCGAAATTCCGTAAATTTCCAACACTTTTCTCTATTGCTGATGAACCAATCAAAACAAACGAGAACAAAATGCATTTACTGGCAGACTCGTAGGAAACTCACTTCCTTGAATTATGCACGCCACGTACACCGAATTATCACCTATCATATCCTCCCACTCTCCCAGTTAAGCAGCAAATATTTAGCAGGCAGTGCTTGTCACCGCTCTAAGTAGGTGTCAGTGAAATAGTAAAAACTATGTTAACCTTTTTTTTATTACGTTCTATGAATAACAAGCACAATCACTTCAACTATAAACAGAAAAGACAAACCAACATTTCAATTCGACAGAAATGATAAAAAAAAAAAAAAAAAACATGTTCAAGAGACCACAAAAATAGAATTGATGGAGAAATACAAAAGAAAAGAAGACATACCAAGAGTGGTGAAGCAATACGCTTCTCGCCAGCAAGCACGACTCCTTCCTTTGTCTTCAACCCAAGTGCGGTGGATACCAGCCGTAGTAATTCACAACAACAAAAAAGTTTCTTACCTGAGGCATATCATTAGGTTGTGTTTGCACTAAATTACTTTGGGTGAAAGACAGCCGATATTATTTAACTTTTTGTTTCCTTTCTTCTAGCTTTTCCTCATAATTTTAACATCACATCATTTGTCTCGACGAAGGGAAACAAAAAAGATATAAAACTATTGACGGAAGTTGACATTTCAGGACAAAATAAATACCTCAAGCAGATGGCATATTTCTTTATGTACAGAAATAGCAGCTTTATAATCCTCTGGATCTAGTGCTAGATCTTCTAGACAAGAGTGAGCCTCTTGGAAAGACAGTATAAAAGGATAAATTAGAAACAACATATATGGGGACCAAAGGAGTACACGGTTCATAATTAAGGTACGTTCGATGCTAGGTTTAGAAAGAGACCCGCCAAACTGTCGACAAATACTAATCCCACGTACAGCTATCCCCTAATGGATGGGTATATGTCATTGCAACCCCCCTAATAAAGTAGGATAGCAATCTTTCATAATATCTGTGAAAAAAACTAAGTAAGAAAAAATTAAGAGTGAGTAGATTCAGACAGTTATTGTCATGATCAGAGAGAATTTCCAAGAGTTTGTTTTGTTTCTCTTTTCTCCGTGGTAGTTACTTCCCTTAACCGAAGGGAAGTTGGTTAGTTAGTTAGGGCCAGCTGAGCTGGCGCGTGCTTCTTGTAATTCTGTTACTGTGTACCTGTTTTTCGGTTGCTTTGAACCTAGGCTATAAGTAGTGGTAATGAGGGGAAATACGGTGTGTAATTTTTCTTCTGTAAAATCATTGGGTTGGAATAAGAATCTGTCATTCTTTTTCCATTACTTTTCCAGCTTTCTTCTTCTTAGTCATTACATTGGTATCAGAGCCAGGTTTTTCTTTGCTTGTGGAGAGCCATTGCAATGGCCGATGGAACTAGGGGCCAAGAATTCAAGAGATTGGATGATTCTATTCGTCTGCTTAAGGAGGGTTACGATG
Organism: Rhododendron mucronatum var. ripense; assembly: GCA_019656295.1. Classification (NCBI taxonomy): domain Eukaryota; kingdom Viridiplantae; phylum Streptophyta; class Magnoliopsida; order Ericales; family Ericaceae; genus Rhododendron; species Rhododendron mucronatum. The sequence continues at coordinate 819,090 of BPLT01000075.1, read as the reverse complement.
GTCACAGTATCGAGATGAAGGAAATCAAGCATTCTTTGAAAGATTTGGGGGATATTAAGGAATTGATGACTGCTATTACTCTGAAATACGATTAGATAGCTGCTCATGTCTATGGAAAGAAACAGCCTCAAGAAGCGCCGAAGGGACGGGACAACCAGTTGGAGATTATTGGGTCTTCTCACCATGGATTTGATGAACCACAATCTCAATCTTCTCCTGCTTTTGGTACCAGGTATGCCAAGATTGATTTTCCTAAGTTTTTTGGTGAAGATCCCAGTGGGTGGGTGTATAAATGTGAGAGGTTTTTTGAGTATAATTCCATAGATAACAACAATAAAGTGAGGTTAGCAATCTTGCATTTGGAGGATAAAGCTATACAATGGTATCAGTGGTTCGAGAAAACCCATTGTGTGGTCAACTGGAATACGTTTAAACAAGGGCTTATTACTCAATTTGGGCCAGATTTGTATGAGGATGCTGTTGGAGAATTGACAAAGCTTAGACAAATTGCATCTGTCAAGGAGTATCAGGAACAATTCGAAATCTTGGCCAACAAAACCCTAAATTTGCCTGAAACCTTCTTTACTAGTTGTTTTATCAGTGGGCTTAAGGAAGAAATTAGGGCTAATGTTTTGATGTTTAGACCTACGACCATATCCCAAGCCATTAGTCTGGCCAAACTTCAAGAATATAGCATTGAGGCTTTAACTAAGAAAACCAGACAATGAAAGATTGCTATCCTACTTTATTAGGGGGGTTGCAATGACATATACCCATCCATTAGGGGATAGCTGTACGTGGGATTAGTATTTGTCGACAGTTTGGCGGGTCTCTTTCTAAACCTAGCATCGAACGTACCTTAATTATGAACCGTGTACTCCTTTGGTCCCCATATATGTTGTTTCTAATTTATCCTTTTATACTGTCTTTCCAAGAGGCTCACTCTTGTCTAGAAGATCTAGCACTAGATCCAAAGGATTATAAAGCTGCTATTTCTGTACATAAAGAAATATGCCATCTGCTTGAGGTATTTATTTTGTCCTGAAATGTCAACTTCCGTCAATAGTTTTATATCTTTTTTGTTTCCCTTCGTCGAGACAAATGATGTGATGTTAAAATTATGAGGAAAAGCTAGAAGAAAGGAAACAAAAAGTTAAATAATATCGGCTGTCTTTCACCCAAAGTAAAACAGGTGAGGAACAGGTGAGCTGGCGCGTGCTTCTTGTAATTCTATTACTGTGTACCTGTTTTTCGGTTGCTTTGAACCTAGGCTATAAGTAGTGGTAATGAGGGAAAATACGGTGTGTAATTTTTCTTCTGTAAAATCATTGGGTTGGAATAAGAATTTGTCATTCTTTTTCCATTACTTTTCCAGCTTTCTTCTTCTTAGTCATTACAGTTATATGCCAAACTAGGAAGCCAACCTGTAGGATTGCCCCAAGTCTTCAACTTGGCATCGCTTTGCAACATCATAACAAATTTCGAGCGCATATTTTATCTCTGCAGCTGTTTCAATAGCCCACTGTGTGGGGAAGACCAAAATCAAGTCAAAAAAAGATTGAACTGTGACCAATAAGAAGCATACTTTATTTTTGCAAAATGTCACAAGAATATTTTTTTCTGAGAGAAAATAAGTATGATATGATAACAATGAGATTCAAGGCTGATAGCTACTTCTATAATCCAGAAACAAACCCCACTTGGCGGGTGGGGGAATTCACACACATATCACGAACTACTATTTTTACTGCAATTTAAACCCACAATAAAAATTTGGTCTTATACGACTTCATGGATTCATCATTCATTTCAAATGACTGTAATAAACTTATTCACAATTCTATATATACCTTGCGCAATTTTGGTGAGGTTTATTTCGGTTCCCTTTAGTTAATAATGGGGGTTTAGACACTTTTATAGTGTTTCAAGATGCTTTCTTAGGGTTTAGGTACCTTCATGGGGGGTGATTGTAGGGTTTCATGGTTTATGCACTTTGGTTTAGGGTTTTAAGTTTCATAGGGTACCTAGGGTTAGGATTTAGGTTAGGTGTGGGCCTACAAAACATATGGATTTGTTCTTGCCTTCTTGGTCGGCCGGCTCCGCGAATCGAATTGGTTCTTGATTTTGTTTCTCAATTTTTTGGGTTTTTCCCATTTGGTAATTTTCTCTCACTTCCTATCCCAGCAACCAGCAACCAAACAAGTGAAAGATTATTATTATTTTTTTGAAAGGCAAAATAGGAACAAGATTTTTTTGAAATGAGTAGGAACAAGATTACTTCACTCACATTTCGTACGAGTTCATTCGCCAGCGCAATCAGGGCTACCTTCGCCAACTGGTCGGAGACGGAAACCAACCTTTCAGCAACCGATTCAGACCACCCTTCGGCAACCGGTTCAGACGGCCCATCTCCAATCGGTTCATCATCACCAGAAACAGACCAATCTGTATTATCTTGGGTCTGGCCCAACGGGCCCATAGTTTTGATGGGAGATCAGGCCGTGCTACTTCGATTGCAGTTTTCATGAGGATTCCTTTCATCTCAACGTCCGTTTCAATGCTAACGACACAGACAAAACCTACACATATCACACACAATTTTTTTGTGGGACTGACTAAGGGTCCCACAAAAATGATTCGAGCCGTTCATTAAATATAAAACATTTTTTCAAGGGTCTACGCCAAAAACCAGTTCAATCCGATACTTATAGGTGCTCGATCCAATCATCTATTTTTACATTATCCTAAAATCCGAATGAAAAGTTAGATGATTGGTTCAAGTTTCTATAGATATTGGATTGAGTTGATTTTTTGCGAATATCTTTGAAAAATGTTTTGCATTTAATGAACGACTTGGATTGTTTTTGTGGGACCCTTAGTCGGCCCACATAAAATCTGTGTGTGATATGTGTAGGTTTTTGTCTGTGCCGTTAGCATTAAAACGGACGTTGAGATGAAAAGAATCCTCATGAAAACCGCAATCGAAGAAGTAGCACGGCCCGATCTCCCATAAACTATGGGCCCTATTGGGCCAGGACCAAGATAATATAGATTGGTCTATTTCTGGTGATGATGAACCGGTTGGTGATGGGCCGTCTGAACCGGTTGCTGAAGGGTCGTCTGAAACGGTTGCTGAAAGGTTGGTCTCCATCTCTGACCAATAGGTAGCCCTGATTGCGCTAGCGAACCAACTCGTATGAAATGTGAGTGAAGTAATCTTGTTCCTACTCATTTCAAAAAAATCTTGTTCCTATTTTGCCTTTCAAAAAAAAAAAAAAAAAAAAAACTTCCACTTGTTTGGTTGCTACGATAGGAAGGGAGAGAAAATTACCAAATGGGAAAAACCCAAAAAATCAAGAACCAATTCGATTTGTAGAGCCGGCCGACCAAGAAGGTAAGAACAAATCCATACGTTTCATAGGCCCACACTTGACCTAAACCCTAACCCTAGTTACCCTATGAAACTTAAAACCCTACACCAAAGTGCATAAACCATGAAACCCTACAATCACTCCCCGATGAAGGTACCTAAACCCTAGGAAAGCATCTTGAAACACTATAAAAGTGCCTAAACCCCCATTATTATTAAACAAAGGGAACCAATTAAACCTCACCAAAATTGCGCAAGGTATCTATGGAATTGTGAATAAGTTTACTACACTCACTTGAATTCCCTCACCCACCAAGTGGGGTTTGTTTTTGGATTATAGAAGTATCTGTCAGTCTTGAATCTCATTGTTATCATATCATGGTTATTTTCTCTCAGAGAAAAGTATTCTTGTGACATTCTGCATAAATAAAGTATGCTTCTTAGTAGTCACAGTTCAATCTTTTTTTGACTTGATTTTGGTCTTCCCCACACAGTGGGATATTGAAACAGCTGCAGAGAGAAAATATGCACTCGAAATTTGTTATGATGTCCCAAAGTGATGCCAAGTTGAAGACTTCAGGCAATCCTACAAGCTGGCTTCCTGGTTTGGCATATAAAGAGTATCCGCATCAGACTCATCAAATTTTGGACCAAATTTACATCTAAAAAGTCATTTTTCTATTTTAGCTACTCACTTTTTAAGAGCACACCGCATCAGACTCTTTATTCTAACTTTATTTTTATTAAACTATTCTTTCTTTATACTTTACTTTTCAATTTAAATGTTCGTGTATTTTATTTTTTTATTGTTATTTAATGATAAACAACAGTTCATAAGAAGAAATCTCAAAAAGTTTAAATGCTCAATTTTTTAATTCGTTTAAATCGATTGAACCGGTGCGAATTTTTTTTTTTGATTTTTTTATTCTAAAGGGTCATAATTAATATTTGTTCCTAGGGTTCTCATAATCAAGTTTCTGTTCCATAGGATTCCATAATCATTTTAAACTAGTGATTGCTCATGCATACAGCACTACGCATAGCCATTGGAATTAGAGTATTGTGTTTGTTTAGTGGCACAAAAGAGAACTACTTTAGAGATATAACTCAAAATATCGATCGTAACTATAACTAAACCAACCCCTCTAGTAATTTAGACCCCGATTAATACAATTCAACTATCTACGGATAAATTGAAATCGTAAGCCTTGTTGTAAAAAGAACGAAATTATTTGACTGACTAAAAGGTCCCAGAACTAAAACATGACTGAATAAAATATTACACCATTTTTGGAAAGAACAAATGCTAATTTCACACTAAAGACACTGGTATAATTGCATGTTTTTACATATCAGTTCCGCAAAGAAACCAACCTAAATTCGTAACATGTGACTCAATGAATGGTTAATTTAGTTGTGGAACTGGAGAAATGGAGGACTCATATCCTTGGGCCTTGGCAAATGCAAATAGAAATCACCTTAAGGAGGGGAGGGGATCATTGTAGAGCTACAGTCTCTGAACACACATTACCATGGAGGTCAAAACCTGATAACAAAAGACCAAAAAATTATTATAAAAAAAAAAAACTCACCAAACCACCACATAAGCAACCCACCAAAATAAATAGAATTCACTGATTTTCCTTACCAACTCAGGCTTAGAAAACTGTAATAGCGTTAAAACCATCAAGGAAGAAGGATTCTTGCTAATAATTTTTGTGTTTCAAAGCAAACTTAGTCCCCATGCAACACCATTAAAAAAAAGTGAACGAAAGCCAAACAACAATGTTCAGTTCCATAGTTATCAACGAAAAGTTACAATGCAGAAGAAAAGTGTGAAGATTATTACTCAAAACAGTTGAAAAAGTAACACAGTGTCAATTACAGCATCGAATGGCAATGGCTCAAAGCTTTGCGTTAGCTTGAATCGAACCTTCTTACGATGACATGAGTGACCTTGATGTCTTTCGAGTTTTGAAGGTACCCAATTGTGTATTTTGAAGAGAGTGGGGGTTTTGATCAAATAATAAAAATTCCAATCAAGCATTGACTTGAGATGGTCGCTAGCTGCGTGTCCCCAGCCGTGTCACTCATATGAATAATATACACGTGGTGTGTTCCCCGCCGTGTTTGTGTCTCTATTTTTTCATATGAGAATTCCTGTGTCCGTATCCGTATCCATGCATCATAGTATCCTATTAACGTAGGTGGCATGATCATTTCAGTTAAGTAATTCATATGAACTTCCACTAAGAAAAATATGAAAGTTGTTAATTATTGTTAATGATGCCGCAATACTACAAAGGCAAAAAAACAAGCACATTGTGGGCTCCCCGATTGGCGCGCCCTCGAAGAGTCGTCACCCGGATTTTTGAGATGGATGATCCGAGAAATCGAAAATTTATTTGAGAGAAAAAGGCTTTGGTCTAGTGAAAACGTTGAGATTTTGGGTTCGGGAGCAACGTTACGAGCGGGAAAAATTTTGTTAAAAAAGCACCCCGCTTGCCCGGTAAAGACCGGTCTCTACTAAATATTTTGAATGGGGGATTTAATATCGTTCGAAAAACTTAACTGTGATTAAAACATATACGGGAAAGAGACATGAGGTTTAATATAACACATTGGCGTGCTTGTGGTGCGAACTGTACAATATGAAATGGATGAGCAATCTACAGAAAATGAAATAACGGCATTATGGCAGTCTACCAATATCAAGTGAAATACCGCACTACGGACTAGATGCATCGCACGGTGTAACTAAAACACCATGCGCTGCACCTGTCTACACATTCCAAAATCAATTCGCTTTTACATGACAAAACAAACCATAGATTTACAAAATAGTTTTTAATATTTTCCAAATCTCTGAAAAAAATGATTTACGAGACCTTTTTGTTCATGTTGTCATGTAAAACAATGTTAAAAACTTTTTAAAATATTAAAAGATTTAATAAAGTAAAAAAAAAAGACTTTTAACATGAAACTTGATTCTGAAATGTATCCGCACAGAAAAGTAATAAATAGACTAAATAGAATAACATAAGGAGTGTGTACAAGAAAATAAAATAATACACGGTGTAATACACTACGTCTTGCGGTGTTATAAAACGCCGCACGATATAACGTATTACGGTGCAGAAATTGATTTTTTTGTACTTTTTGAATATAATGCTCGTTCGAGACCCAAACTTAGTATAGAAAGACCGAGAAAGGCCTCGATCTGCTCCCCTCAAAGCTAAATGTGGTTAAATCCAAGGAATTTGTTTATACCTTTTGATTGAAACTTGGATGTGCTTGAAGATGAAGAGTGAAAGTTGATTTGGATTGAGTTTTGAGAGACTTGTGAGCAAATGAATGTAGAGAGAGAGAGAGAGATCAACTTGAGATTGATTTTGTAATAACCCAACTTGTGGGTTAATATAGAGAGAGAAAGATGTGTATCGTGATGGGTGTAAGGAGTTGTAGACAGAGAATCAAGAGGAGTGGGGTATTTTTAGAGAGAGAGAGAATGAGAGAGTCTAGAAAATTGCAGAGTCTTTATTTAGAATTGAAGGGGTGCTTCTCAACTAGAGGGGAGATGTATTTATAGGCAAAAGAGCTAATGATGAACACTACAAAGAGGGGAGGTGGCTTTTTGGCCGGATTATTGCACGTACAGGCGTGGCCGACAACTTTTTGCAATTGACGGAACTTTTCTTCAAAACGCCGCGTGACATAAAGAGAAATGCCGTGCTGTATATTAAAATTTTGTGCGGTGGAGTGATTTTTTTTGAAATTTTCTGAAATGCCGCGCGACGCTTTGAAACGCATCGCGGTATTTTTTGTCAGCACAACACATCAAACTTCGCGGGGGCACTCCGGACACTCAGGAACTCGGATTTGGGCGTGGTTCGAAGCGTTAGAAAGTTTGTCGAGTCCTCTTTCCAACCTAATTGATTTCATTCAAAGACATTTAATAAATTGAAATGTGTGCCCATTTTACTATCAGTGTATCATGGAAAAAGTTATTTTTGACCAAACAAACGCGTTTTTCTCTTTATAATTGAACCGAGAGCCACCCTACATGTTTAGAAAAAGGGTTTTCTTGAGATTTAGAGAAGGAGTAGCAAATGAGCAACAATCCAAGCCTTGAAAGTATATTTTTCCTTATTTCATCATCATAAAACTTAAAGATTATTCGGAGGTCCAGATTGGGGTGTCTACACACGTGCCTTAATTGTTCATCCAATCTTTACAACTCATCGAGCAAAGTTTGCCATGATACTGTCCTTCATGCCCACTGCAGTATGATAGCTAGAAGTCTACACATTTGAATAATGCCATTCGGATGAAATGGTCTTGCACATTTATATAAATAAATATACACGTGACGTGTCCCCATTTTATTATATTAGAATTTCTGTGTCCCCGTGTCAATGTTCATATCCGTATCCATGTCTGTATCCTTGTATCATAGTATCCAATTAACATAGGTGACCTGATCATTTCAGTCAAGTAATTATATAAACTTCCACGAAGAAAAATATGAAGGTGCTTTGTTAATGATGCCGCAATACTTCAAAGGTAAAAAAACATGCACATGTCTTAATTATTCATCCAATTTCTACAACTCATTGAGCAAAGTTTGCCATAATACCGCCCTTCTGATATTTGCAGAATGTCCAAAAGACAGGGAGGAGGTTTTTATTTTATTTTATCTGGAACGTAATTTGAAACGTGAAAGAGAGAAACATGGCAGTTATGTAACTGGGAATAGGAGGATGCATCACAGCCCTTAGATCAAATGATCTCCAGCCGTTGGATGTGTTTGTCTTTGTGTGGAGGCCCACACCATTGTGCCTATGGCACTACACATCCCTGTTGAAAGAGGATGACAGTTGTGTAATTTAAGTGAAAACTCTGGGCACTTAACCGGGAAGTGAAATGATGCACACAGCCTTTGGATCAAATGAATCTAAGCCGTTCTAACAACTTGTCCTCACACCCTTCTCTTTCATAATAGAGATAGAGATGTAATAAGAGTTTTATTTACAGCTTTTGATCTTGATGCAAGTATGAATACATGATACTTTTGCGTCGTTAAGACTCGTGAACAAGTTTGAGCTCAACTCAAGTTTTGGTTAGCTTAGCTCGAGCTCGATTCGTCAAATATTTTTATTGAATTTGAGCTCAAATTGGATAAAAACTTACCAAACAAACTAGAACATTCTAAAACTCGGCTGAGATCGACTCATTTGCAGTCTTACTTAATGGAAATCAGAAATTTATATGCAAAATTCAGGGAAAAAAATTGAAGTGTTGGCTAAATAAGCCACTTGGTTTTTTTTTTGCATTTATTCCAAAAAATCGCACATGTTAGTTTTACGTCAAATTTTTGTGAATTATTGGTTTATTTTGATGAGAGAAATCAAGGTTTTTTTTGGTCCTTATTCAAAAAAATCGCACTTATTAGTTTCACGTCAAATTTTTGTGAATTATTAGTTAATCTCGATGAGAGAAATCGAAAAAGTAAAAAATTATGATCCAAATTTAAATTCTTTTAAATAAAAAAAAATTAGCCAAAATTTTCAACTTTATTCAAAAAACTTGAGTTTGGAATATGGATAATAATATTTTAAATAAAGACAAAAAAATAAGACTAACAACATTTAGCCAAAAATTAGCCTGGTAGGTAATTCCCATTTTTATTTTGAAAATTAATTTTAACACTCAAATTTTAGCTCGCTCTAATTTGTGTCTTAATCGCGTCCTTTTATTTTCCATTTATTTTCTTGCATTTATTAATGGATTTCGTTTTAGATTTGGATCATAGATAGGATCGTATAATTGGCGACGACTCCCGTCATTACAGTAGGAGACGCAGGGAGAGGGAGAGGGAGAGGGAGAGGGAGAGAACCCACCTGCGTATTTATGTGACCTATTTGACAAGAAAACGAAGAACAGTAAGCGAAGCTCTAACCCCACATTTAATCCGTCCATTTTTCGTGTTTTGATTTTATTATTAAGATAAAGAACAAGATCCCTTTTATCCGTTCTCTCTCTTTTTAGTCAATTCCGCTTTACACTCGTTGAATCTGTTGGTAAAAAGACTGCAATTTGTTTTCAAGCTTTGACTTCACATTTTTATGCAATATCTAATGCTATCGACTAATGGGTTCTTGCGATTTATTAGTATCTTGTGAAGTTTTGGTAATCCTAACTTGTTACTTTGTGGGTTCTTTTGATTTATGGGTATTTAGTGGAATTACAGTGTAGATATTGGGAAATTGCCTGTTTTTGGCGATCCTGTGATGTGTGAGATTTATCATGTTCTTATGATGTTAGAGGGGGATTAGTAGCTGGATTTTCTTTTGGTAGATATGGAGTACATGTGGAGATCTGTGCGTTGGTTTCTTGATCTGCAAATTATGCTTTGTTGATTGGCAGTAGAATGGTTTCTGTATATGTTGACTGCCTCTGGTAACTGTTAGCTCTATGTTTCTTTGCTATCTACTTTGTTGGTTCTTGTGGTTTATGGGTATTTTGTAGAATTACAGTGTGGATATTAGGATATTGCCTGTTTTTGGCGATCCTGTGATATGGGTTTGTGAGAATTTATCATATTCTCATGATTTTAGTTGGGGGTTAGTTGCTGGATTTTCTTTTGGTGGATATGGAGTACATGTGGAGATCTGTGCTTCGGTTTCTTGATCTGCAAATTATACTTTGTTGATGGGCAGTAGAAGGTTTCCTATATGGTGTCTGCATCTGTTAAGTGTTAGCTCTATATTTCTTAGCTATCTACTTTGTGGGTTCTTGTGGTTTATGGGTATTTACTATTTTAATACGGAGTACTATCTACTCCTGAGTTCTGGGTGCTGGTGATGTATGAGTATCTTGTGAAGTTTTTGGTAAACCTAAGTTGCTATCTACTCTGTGGGTTCTTGTGATCTATGGGTATTTTGTGGAATTATGGTGCGGATATTGGAAATTTACTGGTTTTGGAGATCCTGTGGAATTGGTTTGTGAGGATTTATCATATTGCTGTGATTTTGGAGAGGGGTTAGTTGCTGGGTTTTTCTTTTGGTAGAAGTTGAGCATATGGGGAGATTTGTACTTTGGTTTCTTGATCTGCAAATTATGCTTTGTTGATGGGCAGTAGAAAGGTTTATGTTGTCTGCATCTGGTAGGTGCTGGCTCTCTGTTTCTCTTTTTTTTCTTTTTCTTTCTTTATATCTAAAGAGTTCTATTTTTTTTGAGCCTAGGAGTTCACGCTTGGTGTGTGTTTGTTGGGTGGGATCAAATAATAAATAGGGAGTATTCCTTTTTAGGTGTTCTACAGGCTGCTGCTCAATCAATTAGTACTGTTTTAGAGCAATGATATTTGCTGAGTCTTTCATGCCTATTGACTTCCTCTGTGTGGTATTTCAATTCCCAGCATTCTTTAAGTGCCATGAGTCTTTAATGTGTTCCGTCCCCTTAATATTGTCCTTGGTGTATCGCCTGACAAATATCTGTAAGTAGATGATTTTAATCTTCATTCTCCTCTTCTAAATAGGTGGATAAACATTTGTTACCTGGATTAATATTGAGTTCATGCAAATGGATCCAACGGCTGAAGAGCAATTAGATTATGGAGATGAGGAATACGTAGGGGCTCAAAAGATGCAGTATCGTGGATCTGGAACTATTTCTGCTCTTGTAGATGATGAGATAATAGGTGAAGACGACGACTATGATGATCTCTATAATGATGTGAATGTTGGAGAAGGTTTCTTGCAGCTGCAGCGTTCTGAGGCACCATTGTCGGTAAGCAAGGGTGGACTCCAAGAACAAAAAACTAGTCTTCATGAACCTAGAGCAGAAGTTGCAGGCTCACAACAGCCAAGTGTCCATGGAGTTGGAACTGAAGGGAAGTATCCGATGTCTGGGACACGTTTTCCTGAGCCAAAGGAGGGATTGGCAGCTGATATGGGGCGAGTGGGAACCACTGATGTTGCTCAAACGGGAAGGGTTCATGGGTTGATGCACGATGCTCAAACAGGAAATTTGGGCTTTCAAGGATCAAATCCTATGCCTCAGAAAATTGGAGTTGATACTGGTGGAATCTCTGTAAGAGTTGCCACAGAGTCGGCTCCCCTGCTGAACTCTGCCACAGGAGGCGCTCGGGTTGTTCCACCGAAGCCAGATATGGGTGTAAATGTGAATGTTAACCGTGCAATGGCTAATAATGAAAACCAGGTTCGGCCACCTATAGAGAATGGTTCCACCATGCTCTTTGTGGGAGAGCTACATTGGTGGACTACTGATGCAGAGCTTGAGAGTGTGCTATCTCAATATGGGAGGGTGAAGGAGATCAAGTTCTTCGATGAGAGAGCTAGTGGCAAATCCAAAGGCTATTGTCAAGTTGAATTCTACGACGCATCTGCTGCATCTGCATGCAAAGAAGGAATGAATGGTTATAATTTTAATGGGCGAGCTTGTGTGGTGGCATTTGCTTCTCCACAAACCATCAGGCAGATGGCTACTTCTTATATGAACAAAAACCAGCCTCAGACTCAGCCTCAGTCTCAGACTCAGCCACAGGGGAGGAGGCCAATGAATGATGGTGCGGGGAGAGGTGGGGGGATGAATCAACCCAGTGGAGATGGAGGGAGGAACTTTGGAAGAGGTGGATGGGGACGAGGGCAGGGAGTACTGAATAGAGGTCCTGGGGGTGGACCCATGAGGGGAAGAGGTGGGCCTATGGGGGGAAGGAACATGGTTGGAAACACTTCTGGTTTTGGTAGTGGGCCCATTGGAGGAGGAGCATATGGGCAAGGCCTTGGAGGTCCGGGTTTTGGTGGTTTGATGCCTTCTCAAGGTATGATGGCTGCAGGATTCGATCCAACTTATATGGCTAGAGGAGCAGGATATGGAGGCTTTCCGGGTCCCACTTTCCCTGGGATGCTTCCTTCGTTCCAAGCTGTTAATCCGATGGGACTTGCTGGGGTGGCTCCTCATGTCAACCCTGCTTTCTTTGGCAGAGGAATGGCGGCTAGCGGAATGCAAATGATGGGGCCCACTGGGATGGATGGCCATCATGCAGGAATGTGGACCGACACTAGCATGGGTGGTGGGGGAGGGGAAGACCATGGCGGCCGAAGGACAAGGGAATCGAGTTATGGTGGCGAAGACGGTGCTTCTGAATATGGATATGGTGAGGGAAGCTACGAGAAGGGAGCTAGGTCAAATGCTGGGTCCTGGGAAAAGGAAAGGGGTTCTGAGCGTGATTGGTCAGGAAATTCTGAGAAGAGGCATCGTGATGGGAGGGAGATGGAAAGGGATAGGTCTGACAGAAATCACACATATAGAGAGGACAAGGATGGTTACCGGCCAAGAGAGCGTGATGAGGGCTATGATGATGACTGGGATAGAGGACAATCTTCTTCAAGATCACGGAGCAGGTCCAAAGCTATTCCGGAGGAGGATCATAGGCGATCGAGGGATGGGGATTATGGGAAGCGGAGACGCCTTCCATCAGAGTGATGCCACAAAGCGCTTTATTCTTCTTATACAGGTCAATTGGCATCTGGTCCTGAGGATTCTCTATTAACATATGTGGTCATCAGATTACTAGGGTGCATCTAGCATCGGTCTTTCTGATTCTTATGGCCCCACATGCAGTTAAAGTAAGTTCTGCTCTTATGGGTAGGAGGGGAAATATATTTTCCTCTTTCCTTTTGTTCTGCTGCCTACAAAACTTGATTTGGTGCAACACTTGCACGAAAATATTCTAATCTTTCAAACTTACCACTGTGGATATGGCCTTCTGGGGTTGGACTCTTTATACCCACGGATTGGCATTCGCGTTGGTTTTATATTTGTCTTACTAATCCTCCTTTAGACTATTACTTCCTAGGGCGTGCAGCCGTAAGATACTTGAAACCTTTTGTTATTATATATGATTGTGTGGTTTGGTCGTCCTTTTTATTGTGTTTGATTTACCTTCTTTTGCTTATTGATTTTTTTTTTTTTTTTTTTTACTGCTATGTGGATAGAATTGCACTACTATGTTGTGCTCGGGGTTGTTTTAGTTTTCTCTCTCTAACATTACATCCTTTGGTGGTTGAGTTTTTCATAAAGATATTCAACCATCCCTGAGAAGCAAATGGGAAAATAAGAAACATAAGAGAAGTTGCTAAGTTATCTGCAAGTCCTTTACATGCATTTGGATAAGCAATAAGGCAAATGTTTGTCACTCTATTTGAATTTCCATTATAAGTTCATAGCTAGTCAGTTTAGCTGAAGCCGAGAAGTTGAACTAAGTACATTATTTCAAAGATAGGATTCATTACCCAGATGGATGGATTGTTTCTTGGGTGGGGTAGCTTTATAAGTTTGATGTTAGCATGCTGTATGCATATAGGCGTATGTTGTGTGCTGCACCATAGCATTTTAGCACAATATCATTTAGCTTTCAAATTGATTGGGATGAATTCAAGTATGCTTGCTAGTTTTGAATACCGTAGTAATCGTGAGATCCTTTCCTTCCACCGGATAAAAGACTTAGAGATTTAGTATTTTCGCATGGCTTTGGTCTTGGTGCACCTAAAGTTGAAAATGAAGTAGCCAATGTCAGGCTACACTGACTTGCCATTGGTGGATATGAGTGATCCTGTTTGAAACTTAGAACAGCCAAGGGGAAATATTTAGTGTCTTACTAAAATTTCTCTAGTATTATAATGAGTTTGCCTAAAGGCGTTCTATAAGTAAAAGGTAAATAATGCTCCCTTTCAGTTTTCTTGTTTGGGTGACTAAAAGAGGAGTATTCACCTCTTATGGTGTTACTGTTATAGTAACTGGTTGGATATCTGGTGGTGGCGAGTCCGTTGTTGGACTTTACATAGCATAGACTTAGAAGTTAGAACGCTTTAAGCTTTTTGTGAGGTCGTTAAAAATTGTTGTTCATTTAATGGACTGCTTGTGTGTGATACCGTGATCTACAATGAAAATTTCCATATTCCGTTTGTTTCAAAGTTTGGTTTCTAGTTTGCGGGCACTTGTTTATGAGATGTAATCCTTTAGAGGTATAACATCGTTGTATTTGCGCACTCTTGTGCGTTATTTTATGTGAATTTACTTGGAAAAGCGAACTTTAATGTAACAATGTTATTATGATGCCTCAGTTTGGTAAATCATGTCTTGAAATTTCGTCTCCTATATGCTATGCATGATGCCTATTTGATGTGTTGAGTGAGTTAAGGGGCTATTTCTATTGATAGTAGCGAACGAATTCTACATAGTGGTTGATGCCTATTCATGTTGATGCTTTTTCTTATGTTGTTATATGTGCATATCAGTTGTCATATAGATTATTTTGTGGCCTATTGGGCAGTTTATTTGAGTGAGTTTTGACTTTTGACATGGGAACTTTTAATATCATATTCAGGTAGCGAGTTGGCAACTTTCTGTTTTTTGATTGAATCAGCTTATGTTGGTTCTCGAGGAAGATGGGTAAAATTGGCTGGTCTTCCCTGAATTTCTCTGAAAATCATCGGTCTGCTAGTATGCCAAAGAAGCCTTAAAACCATATCATCATTCTTTTCCCACTTCCTCAAAAAACATTAAATTAAAGTACCGTGCTCCTGGAAGAAAACATTAAGTTCTTCAATGCCTCCACAATACCTTCCAGTCTGCTTGAAGAGTACTCTTTGGTCCCTTTTGTAAACCAATTTTCTTGTATTATGTTTGCTAAATAGCAACATGTAATTGTCTTGTCTCCATTTTTTACGCGAGGCTTGCCATTTCCTTTTTAAAGGTCTTGTACAAAATTTGAGGCCCATTGTTGTTCATAGTTGATTTGTTGTATCTGATAATGTTGATTATTTTCAATAGGAGAGTTAGTTTGTAGATTGTATCATGAGGTCACTGATCCATTTGTAAGTGGTCATTGTAAGATCTCAAGTTGGTGGTCTATTAGTGTTGCTTTCTTCCATGTACGGAGTATGGACAAAGAATATTGGATGTATCTTATTGTCATGTAAAGTTCAAGAGGCAGTCCCATATAGGAGTTAAGTTGTTGTATATTACTACTTTACTGTAATAGGCCAGAAGGGAAAGAGGAGGTGTCATTTGCAGTTGTTTTCCTGATATACGTTGTAATAACTGTTTCTGGTGTAGTTTCTTTTTCCTTCCCCCTTTTGGGAGTGGGGTTTTGTGTATCTGTTTTAGGTGTGTTCCTCTTGTAAGATCTTGTCACTAAGTTTTGACTCGATTGATAAATTAATGGAATGTAGACTTTCGCATACAATGTACATTCAACTGTTGGTCTTTGGTTGTTTTTTTGTTAAATGTATATTCAACTGTTGGTGTTTGGTTCTCTTTTTGTTGGGAATGGGGAGTGACATCATATTCTCGATGGAGGTACAAATGCTTCTGGATAGTTCTTTGTAATGCTTGACAGGAAGCTCCTCATCATTGGATAACTTGCATACTGGTATGTATCTTATCTTGTATGGTTGAAAATCCTCATGAACTTGATGGGTAAATGCTTTTTTGGCATTAAATCCGTGTCTGTTAGACTAACCTCTAGCTTTTGTAACCGTTGCGTTTTAAACACATGCATGCTTCCATCAAGCGTAGATCAGTATCTTCTTTTCTCCTGCCTGGTTGACCCATCTAGTACCTCTGTTTGGGCTTCTGCCATCAGTTCATCTTTCAAAATAAGGGTAGCTTTGCTCAGCCGGAGTCATTACTTATACCTCGTTTGGCCCTATCATATTAAGCTGGTCTGATCCCCTAAGAGTCGTTTTGTAAAGCCGATTGTCTGCTGGTTTTCATTGCCGATCTTGCCTTGGGCTGTTCAATAATCTACCAAAGAGTTTGTGATGAAAAGATGTTTCCCTTTTCTTTTCTTTTTGCTGCATTTCTATATTTCATCATCTGCAAATTTTTTGTTTCAATAATATCGTCTTGTCAGTTCTCTGCAATGAAAATTTAAAGTTGTGCCGTGTTTCTGGATTTCATTGACTTGAAGCATCTTTCCTTGTTATTTCAGTCATTCTTAAAGCTGCGGACACGGTCAAACCTTTTTCTATATCTCGTTTTTCATATAAGAAAAAACAAAATACTGCGGCATGTGTATAAGGAGCTGATTCTTCCTTGCTAATCTGACCCATTTCCCCTCGAAATTCAACTTTGTGAGATCTTAATGAGTAGAACAGCATATGAGTTTAGAACTTTTTCTCTTTTGACACTAATTAGAGTTATAGCAGGACATGTATCGTTTTACGTCGTCTTATGCCTTGTGATGTGTATATTTTGCTCTCGTGTTGCTTGACCATCTTTCTTGCCGAGCCGAATTCATGACTGCATGAAAACCATATCCCCATATTTATACGGAAGGTGTTTCTTAGCTGTTTCAGTTGGATAATCTTGTTCAATGGCTGGAGGCAGGAACTCTCGTAACTTCACGGTGGAAATGATAAATATTTGTTATTGTGTTTGGCTTGTAAAGGTTTGTGTTATTTTTTTTATGAGAAATATTTGTTATTGTTTTTGACTTGGGTGTTTTTTTGGTTTATGTTTATTTTTTATATTTTTTTATGAAGGTTTATGTGGGTTGTCTTTTTGAGTTCTGGGTTTTTTCTCTCTTGGTAGCTCCATTCTAGGTTATACTGCAGAGAGCAATATGTGCAGTTTTAGCTATCCAAAAGTGTTTATAATGATTTAGATTCATTGAAAGTTTCTTCCCGAAAATAATCTTTTTAGAATCTGGGCTGGTAGTCGAATCGTAGAGGAACCGGGTCCCTTCCTTTTCTTGCTTACAAGGGAAGCATGTTCTAATTTCTGCCTATGTCGATGCTACTCCATGCTTGTGTATACATCCAAGAGTGTCCGAGAGATGTTTTTGTACGATTGATATTACGAAATTTCCTCTCAAATCGCTTTGTGTGAAGCACATCTCAAATCAATAATGTTGCGATTTTCATTTGCGAATTCTCCAAATATCTAAATCCAGTAATCGCGATGGAAGTTACACGGTCCATGTAATCAGCACCGTCATATGAGATGATACTCGGATGTTATGTAATATGTATTGTCATTGTTATCACAAATGCTTCGGTGAGCAAGTCTGGTGACTTTATTTTGGATACTATGTGATTTGTCTCTATTGCTGTTTAAAGCAAACTTGCAGTTATGCAGCCCGCCCTAAGTCATGTGTGGGAGCGTATGCGCGAGTGTGAATGCGTCTTTGAAACACATCCCAAATTACTAGAACTTGAGAGAGTGAGAATTGAGAGCGTGACCGTAATGCGAGGATTGAGAGCAGGAGTGGAAGACATTTTGAAGGATTATGTGACGATTAAGAGCCTACCACTTGTTCCATGTCAATGATTTGCGTTATCCATCTTTGTATTGGAACCATTTCGAGGTGATATTTTCTGTGAGCTCTTCAAGTTGGATGATATTCAACTCATGAATGTAAGAGTCAAGACTAGTGTCGGGTCCAAGTACAGCTGAACGGATCTTGGTCGTCCACCGAGATGAAATCTAAGTTGTTCGTTGCCGAGCACACACAGACGATTCAGATGGGGACAAGTACAACACGCATGTTGTCCCTTGTGAACAACAGAAACCCCGGGTTCAATTCTTCCAATTCTTTATAATTGGAAGTTTTCCGTCCTTTAGGAGAAAATAGAGTCTTTTATAGCCGCTCATGAACGGAAAATTACTCGGTGGCTTCATAGTATCCTAATACTCTCCAAAACCCCGCATTCAAATAAAACGTAACACGATTACATGATTGTTGCTCCTTCCATCAATTTGTCCGGTTCGGTTAACGCAAAATTACTAGGTGGCATCAAAGCATCGCTACCAGGTGTCCTAATACCCTCTAAGACCCCCACATTCAAATAAAACA
Source organism: Rhododendron mucronatum var. ripense (assembly GCA_019656295.1). Taxonomy (NCBI): domain Eukaryota; kingdom Viridiplantae; phylum Streptophyta; class Magnoliopsida; order Ericales; family Ericaceae; genus Rhododendron; species Rhododendron mucronatum. The sequence continues at coordinate 800,836 of BPLT01000075.1, read as the reverse complement.
TAGCATGATCACATGATCGTCGCTCTTTCTATCAAATTTTACGGTCCGATTCTTTTTTTATTTTATATAAGACGTTGGGACACCTCGTAACCACGTAACCGAGCCCGATGACCATTGAATAATTACTCAATCATTTTAACCACCAAATCTGTATCAGTGGAACAAAAATTCTGTCAACAAAGTCAATCCCTTTCCCACGGCCCTCCTCACACTCCTCCTCCGACTCCCCGACCTATGCGCCAAAACCACCAATATTCCCTTCCACACCCCTATATTTACCCCCCGTTTCTACCTCCACCCCCAACACACAGTTGCTGCATTTTAACTTAACCCAACAAAACCACCTCTCCGCCTCCTTGCAACAACAAAAAATGGCACGCCGAGTTCTGATCCTGGCTCTTGTTCTCTTCGCCGTCGTCGAGTTGGCTTACGCGGATGCCGCCGCCGACCCGGTGGCCGCTTCGCCGGCGGGGGGTGATAATGATGACGTTGGTACCCTCGACGGGGAAACGGAAGCAGCGCCCGTCGGCGGGCCCGTGCCCGACGGAGTTTTTGCCACCAATGCCCCTGCTCCGTCGCCCAATGGTGCCGCCGCCGCCCTCGAGGTCTCCGCAGTCGGCGGTGTCGCTGCCGCCGTTGCCGCTGCTTTTTTCCTCTAGACTGCATCTGTCGTACGTGCGTGGAATGAAGTGGTGATTTGCTTTGTTGTTTCTTTTGGTGCCCATTTCAAGATGTGTTAGAATCTGGGATTGGAAATTATCTGTTTACCTTATAATTCTTACACGGAAAAAGCTATTCAGTATGATAATCCACCTTCATGATGGATGTTTACGTTGAATGAAAGGTCAACAGAAAATCACATGTGTAATTGTGAGAGAAATATCATGGTTTGTTCTCTTATTTATTACTTTGTTTATTGTTTCCCAACACGATTGGTTATCATGTGCATGAACTTAGTAATAACTAGTGACAAATTGAGGAGCTTTAAATAGGATGGACCAAGGGCGGAACCAGAAATTTAATCTGTCCTAGGTTAAAATGGCTAAAATGGGTTGGTGGGTGGAATAGGTTGGACAAAAATGATCTGGGCTAAATTTTGAGTGTATATATTTTTTTTCAAAGCAAACTTGGGCTGTAGCCCACCTTGCTATACTCATAGTTCCGCACCGTGAACCGGTTGGTCAGCTAGGTGAGAGACAATTAATATCAGGGGAAAATGACAGCCCATGACGTATTTTGATAATTAATACCCGCCAAAGATAAGCTAAGAATATTTGTTAATACTGAAAATGTTTTTGACGCGTATTAATTATCAAAATACGTCTTTGACGGTCATTTTCCCCTAATATCAGTTACAATAAAAACTTATTGATTTGGAGTTTTTTATTAGTTGGTATTATTTCGTAGAATGACATCTCTAAAGAGTATTTCGTTCGGCAACGGTTCATGCTTCCCAGCACGATTTTTTATTTTTAGGTGTCTCTTTGGGTGTTTGTTTTGCTTTGTTGGATTTCGAATGTGGGTTTTCTTTGGGTTTGGCAAGCCAACCTCGAATTATTATTCTTTTCCTTTGGATCCTAGAGGGCATATGATTGTCGAAGTAAGGTGGCACCTTTTGTGGGTTTGCTCTTGCTCTTACTTGATGCCTCATTCTCAAGGTTCTTTTTAATCTTTGTAATATATTTTCAAAGATTAATAAAATTCTTTTTGCCGTTTAAAAAAAATATTCAGCATGGAAGAAGCTACAAATTTGGAGAAAATGGTCATTTTTACCTTCTATTTATAGTCCTCCATTTAAGATAAAATGAGGTCTCGCATTCTTAATGAAGAGATAGAATCACTGATCCCACTTTATTTGAGATGGCTCTATACGACTGGAGTAGTCGAAACCAAATATAACCCCCAAACTCAGGTGAGCTTAGTTGAGGACAGTGAAATTGGTTCGTGGGGAATTAGTTGAGATACGATTAAGTTGGTCTTGACATGAACGCGGGGGCTGCTGTGTGAATCTAGAAACAGCACAGGTTGCTATGCCCTCCATTCGGGCCTTGTTCCGAACTTGAAAAATGATCCAAACCTTTTACTCTTTAGAGCTCGACGTGCACAACCACTAGTCGAAAAATCAAATCAATCGGACATCATCTGCTCACCAAATTATATTTCTGTGTATTATTGAAATCTTATCTTCTGTTCATTTAATTGAAGAATAACGTGATTTTGTTAACTGAACACATGTGACGAAAATCCCAATTTAAGCTTCCCCTCCTCTAAAACCATATTAGCCAGTGGTGGATTTGTAGTTGGGCGTGTAGTTGTGGGCCATTTGGTTTCAGGACAGATAGGTGTAGTCGTAAGCCCAATCCCAATCCGACAGCCTTATCTTATTCTTATGTCTAAAATCGTATCGTGTGGGCCGAGCCCGTTTATAGCCGTTTTCTTAAAGTGGAATTTCTAGGCCGGTCTCAAAAAGTAAGTTCGGATTTAATTTAATTCTGAAAAAAATATTATTTCTTTATTTCAGTTATTTTTCTAGACTTTTCATCCATTTTTACTATTTTGTCTATTTTTCTTAACTTTTTGTGTACATGTCCATTTTTAGTAAAATTTATATTTTTATAATCAACTCTCGACCTTTATTATTTCGGACAAAAATATCCCCGCCAATTCATATAACCCGAGTTAACATATTATTTTAGACAAAAATACCCCTGAACTAGGGCTATGAGAATTGAGGTTATGAGAGCTATATTTTTAGAATTAATTCTTGAATTATATCATTTCGAACAAAAACACCATTGGTTATGTGAATTAGCTATGTGAACTAAGCTATGAGAACTGGCTATGTGAATTGTCAATTCTCATAGTCGTTTATTTGAGAACTATCAGTTTTCATAGAAAATTAGCTTTGTGAATTGGTTATGAGAACTGGACTATGTGAATTGAAAAATACACAGTTCACATAGTCTTACCACACCCTAAAATACACAATTCTCATAAAAAATATATAATTCTCATAGAAAATACGCGGTTTTAATAGACAGTTCTCATGGACAATACACAGTTTTAATAGAAAAATACGCAGTACTCATTAAAAAATACACAGTTCCCATAGAAAATAAACAGTTCTCATGGATAATACACAATTCTCATAGATAGTTTTCCCATAAAATACACAATTCTCATAGAAAAATATATAGTTTTCATAGAAAATACACAGTTCACATAGACTCGCCACACACTAAAATTCACAATTCTCATTTACAGTTCTTATGGACTATACATAGTTCTCATAGAAAATACATAATTCTCATAAATAAATACATAGTTCTTGTGGATAATACATAGTTCTAATAGAAAATACACAGTTCTCATAGATAGTTTTCAAAGACAAATACTCAGTTCTCATAGAAAATACACAGTTCTTGTGGACAATACATAGTTCTCATAGAAAATACACAGTTTTCAAAGACAAATACACTAATCTCATAGAAAATACACAATTTTCATGTACAAAACATAGCTCTCATAAAAAAAATATACAGTTCTTATAGAAAATATACACAAACAAAAATTGAAAAAAAAAAGTAATCAAAATCAAATATGAGGTTGAAATACATAAATCTGACATTTAACAACAACAAAAATCTACAAAAAATTGACTGCCACTGGTGGATGGTCCGGCACTACAGAAAAATCGACTGACATTCAACAAAATATCTAATCAACGAAAATTTCTAACCTCGCTCCGGCATCTCTAGTGTGGATCTAAAAAAAATTGTGCTCTGAAATTCGGATCTCAAAAAATTTGTGTTGTGAAATTAGATCGAAGAAATACCAATGGGCCTCCGTCTTGTACGTCATCTTCATATGTTCATGCTCTTGCAAGAACCATGGGCGAACCATGGGCAAAGCGATGATGAACTGTGTACAGTCTGTGAAATTGAGTTGAAACAGGTCAAACGGTTGACCGAAATCGGAGAAGATGGCTGTAGTGGAGTTGATTCCCGGAGAATACGAATACGTGATCCTTACCCTCGTCCTCTATTATTTCCTCAACATCTAGATGGCCGAACGAGTCCTCAAAGCACGCAAAAGGTGTGCAACTTTCTTGATCTAAATCATATCAATGGTACTGTTGATTTGACAATGGAAAATCTCTTTATCTTATTGCATCAATTCAATAGAATACATATCAATGATGGACGGAGAGAGAGAAGGTTTATCATGCATCTTGAGAGAGAGAGGAGAAATGGCGAGATGGAGTTGACGATGCGGACTAAAAGGGCAAAAAAGTCATGAGATAACATATCCGAGTCTAAGTAGACTTGGAAATAATATTTTGGGTTAGGATCAAACCAAGGCCAAAAACCAGAATCGGCCTCAAATTTAACCTTTCTTAAAAGTGAAAACCTTGTTTGAGGACCGAAAATCAAACAAACAAGCACACAACATAACGATTTACGTAGTTTTCCAAAGAAACATGTACATCGACGATGACGGAGGGGCGGCGGGTTATTGGGGAGCTACAAATACATATATTACTCTCACGCCTCACAATCTCTCTGTTGCTGTTGCTGCTGCTCACTTTGATTATGAACCCTCAAAGCGATTCATATCAAATTAAACATTTTAATCAAATTTATGGTCAATATTTGATAGAGAAAAAAGAATAAGGATTGGAGATAATTTGCACCTCACCCTTTCTTTTTTTTTGATATGAAGATTGATGTCATTGCTATTGAAAGAGGATCCGAGGATCGAATTGCAAAAATTCAATATACTGAAGCAACAAAAGGACATTCGCCTGACTCAAGTAGATAACTCCGTAAACTTTTTCGGAAAGGCAGCTAAAGCAAACACAACGACATATGTGACTGTCCCACGGCGGTGAATGTGAACCCTATTCCGCTTAACTTTTTGTAAAAGTTAACATTTTTGTCTTTATTTAACTTTTTCGCGCTTGTTCGTTTTATGCCTTTTTTTTTGACTAAAAAAAAATTGAAGCAAAACTAAAAATTTAGAGGAAAAAAAAAACAAATACGGACTAAACAAGAAAAAGCTCAAAAAATCCATAGAAACAGGTTAGAGCATCTCCAATGGGAGATGTCAAATCCTACGTGTACATGTTAACGGTAACATTTGACACCAAAATTCAATCCAACCCAACAGCCTTCTTTGATGCCAATTCCTACGTCGATTTGAAGGGAATGACAAAGTTGTCAAAGTTGACAACCTCCCTCCTTCATGTCAAATTTCAAAAAATGACCATTTGTATTTTGACTTAAGGGTTGGAAAGGGATAATTTGATGTCAAATAAATAGAATTTGACATCAAGGGTTGGAAAGGAAAGCTTTGATATCAAATTAGAGATGTCAAAATGTCACGTCAGCCTTCAAAAAACGTTTGACAGCTCCAATATAAAGTTATGAGTTGGAGATGCACGTTGCCATTTTTGGACATTACAATCCCTGGGACAAATGATCTAGTGGGCATCTACCGAAAAGGCAGTCACTGCAACCTCTTGCCGCACAAAACGGAGGCCATCCGGTTTAATCCAAGGAGCCACCATCCAAAAACGCCATCGTGGGCAGCCTCCTGGTGTGTGAATGGGCGAGTTTCACAACTCACAACTAAACTTGTAACATTTGAATCCACACTGTACCGGCCCATACGTATCGATATTAATCAATCTGGTATTCTACATCAGCAATTTCATTTTGGCTTGGATACAGGTCCATACCAATCGGTACCTAACCACTTTCAAATTAATTTTTCTTATAAATCAATGTATATTTTGTGCTAAATTCTCTGATAGGGAAAAATAGCACGAATTGTAATAAATCCCAAACGATACCCAGTATTTCACTGGCACCTTATTAGTAGAAAAATGGGTACTAACGGTATTCAGAAACTTTGACTTGTAAACTCATAATTATGTCAGGAACGCTTAAAGAATGTATTTGGTGTTCCACTTTCTCAAAAAAGAAATTTTTAAAAAATGAAGGTAATTTCAAGCTTAAAAATCAGTATTTATGCAAATAATTTTTCTACCAATATGGATCTTATTTGAGAGATCTCATTGAGATATTTTAAATGGTGTAAAAAAAAAATATTATATTTAAAGCTTGAAATTTCATTGGTTTGGAAAAAAAAGATTTAAAAAGAAAGTGGAACGGACACTCTCCAAGATAAGTTCTTAATACCGCTTAGCAGAACTATCTTTTGCTCAATGTGTAAACAACACTCGTGCTTTGATTATGATGCAACAAGCAACGTCAGTTTGACTTGGTGTTGTCGGTGCCAAGGCTTCCACAACATCATACAGGGTGCCTGTCATCGGCGCCCTCTTAACGGCGGTAGCATTTTTGTATTTTTCTCTAATAATAAAATTTCTACGCTTCCTAAAGAAAATAAAAAACAACATACCCTCAAATTCAAGGTTGAAATACAGATATCAAATTTTTTTTTTTTTTGGCAACACAAGTTTTATTAAGAAACTTGATAAATGGTGCATCAAGTTGGTAGAGAGGAATTCAACAAATGGTTGAATGAAAAAAGAAAAAAAAAAAACCTGATGGGACAAAACCTAAACGCACCCTAAGGGCCAGGCCCCAAACAATACATCCTAAAACCACATGAGCCTGGCCCAAACCTAACCCTAATCCCACGACCTCATAGGCTCATCCACTACCATCAACAGTTCAGCACCGCAGCCAACATCATGCAACCACCAACACCAGCAGCCTCCACCAACCACAACCCCCACCACCAGATCCACCACCTCGAACAGAACCATTACCTCTGCTGCAACCAGGCGATCAATAGACAACTCAAATGCCACGGCGAACAATCGAATCTTAGGAGAGACCGCCGAGGAGCCGCCAATTCGGACCTCACAAACAGAATGAGACGCTGGCACTTCTATACGCCCCTGCAGGGCCATCGAACGTCTCCCTCACCCCGATCTCCCATGACTAATCACCCGTTATCAACTTGTGCCGCTAAAGTTTTTGGACTTTTTCTTGTTTTGTCCTTATTCATATTTTTTTCGTATTGGTTAATTTTACACCCAACTTTTGTAGATTATTTGATTCGTAAGACAATTCGGAAAATTAAAAAAAAAATTATGACTTTTACCCAAATATTTTTTGAAATATCCAAGATAAAGCCCAAAATGCCAGAACAGGAAAAATTCCAAACAACCCTTAGCGGAACTGAAATATATTTATTTTTTGTTCGGAAACCAAGTCCGGAAATCGATGAATCGTCGTCCAAATAGATAGAATCAAATCTGGTACCCTACATCTGCAATTTCATTCTGACTTGAATACAGGTCCATACCAATCGGTACCTGACCACTTTCAAATTAATCTCTTATAAATCAATGTATATTTTGTGCTAAATTCTCTGATAGGGAAAAATAGCACGAATTGTAATAAATCCAAACGATACCCAGTATTTCAAGAGCACCGTACTAGCAGAAAATCGGTACTCTATCCAGTACGGTATTTAGAAATCTTGACTTGTAAACTCATAATTATGTCAGGAACGCTTAAAGAATTTAACTCTCCAAGATAAGTTCTTAAATACCGCTTAGTATTAGAACTCTCATTTGCTCAATGTGTAAACAACACTCGTGCTTTGATTATAGATGAGCCCTGTTGAAAATGTCAAAAGTCTAGACGAGGAAATAGATGGATGAGCCTTGTTGAAAATGTCAAAAGTATAGACGAGAAAATAGGCCAACGAACCGGTGATCAAAATCTGGTGACATAGAATCAGACTGACCAACCTTAAGTCACATAATGCACATGCACCGGAGGCATGAGCACGATAATTGAGAGCAAGAGCTATGCCGAAGGATAATTTGGCTTAGGACCAAGCAACAATCAATCACCAGGCAAGCATGGAAAAACTGATGTACGGAGTCCTGTTCTTTTTTCTTTAACCCTTATTTCATGTCATTGTTTTTCCTTCAAGCACACTTGCATTTTTGACGAATCCCGTCAATACATATTAAGTTAAATTAAATGAACACTGACAAATGCATCAGACCTATTTACTTCTTGAGGCCCAAGAGCTAGCATTTTTTTTTTTTTTTTGGGTAGTTAAATAATATTGCATCATTTGCTCAGGGCCTCTCCTACCTAGAATTTTCACAACCTTCTGTTTTCCTATTTACAGAATAAAACATTGAAATATGAACACCAAATGCAAAAGCATGCTGACTAAGATGATTCTGATGATGATGATAATGATAATTGATGGGCTAATTGAGATCAACGTCGACCCTTTCGGGGTTTCCCCTTTCGGTCTGGTTTGCGGCAAGTTCTACGCCCAGCTGACCTTTGTCACCGGCACCAAACGCGTATAGCTTACCGGACTCAGTGAGCGCAAAAGTGTGGGCGTTCCAGTATATGGAGTTTGTGAGGCTAATCTGTACCACACGCTCCTTCACCTGCTTTAGCGATGTTACTATTTCTGGGCTAAGCACATTTGTGTGCCTATTTCCCTGAAAGAAAAAGGCAACACCGTAAAAAGAATACCTCGACGAGTTAGTTGTTGCTAAATTAGAGAGGCTAGAAGAACACACACACACACACACACACACACACACACTCTCTCTCTCTCTCTCTCTCTCTCTCTCTCTCTCTCTCTCCCTTCAACACACGCACCAGTACTACAAACCGATAAAACAGGAAACATCAGTAATAATGCATAGCGGGATGATATGTACAGTTCAATCTGCAAGTGCATTGCATTGCGTATAGGCTACCATGTCTTCGTGAACTCGCAAAGAATTCACAAGCAGATCATACTCTAATGTAGTGATCATGTCATGACTCATAAGACTTGCAGGGCCTATTTGATTGCCAAGATTAGACCAGGATTGGATTGCCAATCCTGGCGAACCACATTGCCAACGTTTGAATGCAAAAATTAGTGGAGATGCAGTTTGGTAACAATCCAAAACACGGGATATAATATATGCTGGATAGTCTGGGATTAGTACTCCCTCACTGTTAGTCATGCTGGGTTACTCATCTCAACACATCCCGTTGCTATTAAACATGGCCATTAGGTACTTGTAGCCTCGACACGCAATAACAGAAAGAACTAATACGGGAAAGCATGCTGTGCATTAATCACAAAACCAAACATACTTTTTATTTTGGCCATAGAAGATTATGTCAACGAGTTATCAAGAAATCTAATTCATTACTATTTGCTAAGACGGATGTAACACAAGACCTTCACTTTGTTTGCTTGAGCTTTTAGAAAGTTATTTTTGAGAGTTGGAGGGGTAATGAGTGGCGAGAGATAGAGAGAAAAATTTATTGAAAACTGTGCCGAGAGTTGAGAGTTACTCTCAGAAAGGGCAACCAAACACAGCGCTCATATAGGATTAACTAATCAGAGACTAGCAAAACATAATTCAGGACCACAAAACAATGTAGGAGAAAGTAATACCTGGCCATCAGCTCCACCAGTGTTATGTCCAAGGCTGGATGATTCTCCACATCCAAATGAATATACGTCACCTTTTTCCGACACCACAAACGTGGTGTAATCCCCAGTAGCAACATGAACAGCTTTGACCTCGCTCAATGCCTCCACCACCTTGGGAACCGATTCACAGTCTTCGTTCCCATGTCCCAAGCATCCATAACGACCCCAACCCCACGTGCATACCCTTCCGTCTTTCCCCACCACAGCAGCATGCCAAGCACCAGCTGCAACAACTACAGGCTGAAGATTCAAAGTCTGAAACTGCTCGATCAATCTTGGGTATTTCTCATCGGTTCTTACGCCGTGTCCAAGCTTCCCACCCAACCCACATCCCACAGAGTAAACTGACCTGATATGCCATCAAAACAACATAAATATCTGAGTATGTATGATAGTAATTTGCGGTAACTTGTTCAATTGCAAACAGGTTGTACCTAATTTCATCCATGATGCCGATATTTGGAAAAATTAAATCAAAAACCAAACATCATAAAAATGGTGGAAAGCAAGAAAAGAGAGTATGAATGAAGTTAACAAAACTGATCAATGACTGTTACAGAGAAAGAACGAGGAAAAAAAAGGCCATTAAGACCATAAGATTAAGTTATTGTCAAATAGGAAATCTTTCCCTTGTTCAACCGATTTCAAATTGCTTTCATCGCTCTTGAAATTCACGTGTTGCTGCAAATTAAGCTATTCAATGCAACAAAGTTCTGCACAGAGAATGAAAGCATTATATTTGTAAACTTTTGTCAGAGTCAAAAGATGAACAAGAATCTCACATGCCACTAGGATGACAAGCCAAAGCAAGAAGGTAACAATAGCCAGCTGCAATCTGAACCACCTGTACATCCGCTAATGCCCCCATTAAAGGATGCGGTTCAAGATCGTTAGGCTCCGTTTGGTGACCAAGTCTACTATCATTGCCCCAAGAAAATGTATAGACCCTTCCTTCTCTTGACAAGACAGCAGTGAAGAAATTTCCAATCGCAGCTTGCACCACAAATATGTCCTTCAGAGACTCAACCAGTTGAGGGGTGGTAACTAGTTTGCTTCCTTGAGCCCCATACTCGGCTTCCCCAAACGAGTCTTTTCCCAAAGCATAAACCCGCCCAGCATCACTAATCAGCATGGTCCGGCCAGCCCCAGCAGCTGCTTGAATAATTCGAATTCCTTGAAGAGATCTGCAACAGAAAGGAGTTCAAATTAAATTTCCCCTGATATGAACCGTGCCCAATATTCATGTTGGGTAATGCAGTAGAACTTTCGGACAGAAATCTCACGAAGAACGATGAGGTCTTTTCTTGTGTGTTACCTCCATTTCAAGCTAACATACCCCCTATTATCGCGCATAATTTTGGAAAAAGCCACTCCACATTTCCACATTAATTTCTGTTTGAGGATATTCCATTCTTGCTAGTATACCCACCCATTATTGCCCGTAACTTTGGAAGATACCTCTGCCACATCATTCCACGTGAGTTTTCTATACAAAACTTCTGTGCGAGAATCAATTTCATTCTTGCTTCTATATTAATCAACTCTAAAATTACACAAACTTAGTGACCTGATTTGACGAGGCCGCCACTCCTCTTCCGTAGTGCCATGTCCGAGCTGTCCAGAGCTGTTAGACCCAAATGAGAAAACAGCTCCATTTGAAGTTACAGCAATACTATGACCTGGCCCTGCGATTGCTTGCGATTTCTCTCTCCTTGAGCAAGCTTCTCCAGCCAGTAAGAATCTCAGGACCAGTTTCCAAGAGCCCCCACACCTTTCTTTCAAATTTATCCGTTCTACTTCTGTCATTGGCTTAAAAATAGCCCTTTTCTGACACATATCAAGAGCAGCAAGCTCTGATAACGACAACCCATGGTCGGGGGCAAAGTGGGCGGGCTGCCTAAGAAAGGAACAAGTTGCCTACAGAAACACCATTACAATTCAATCAGCAGCATTATCAATTCTTAGTAACAGAAAAGAGGTCCATCACCCAAATACAAAGAATACAGAATACTTGCCTCTAGTCTCGCAAGATCATGTGGGTCCAAATTACACGCGGTAAGGACATGAAGGACAATGGAGGGGTTGGCAGATAATGGGAACTCCCCAGGACTTGAGTCCCCAAAGCAATGCCGTTGGAGTCGTTGAAATGTGGCGACTATTGTAGCAATTGGTTGTTCAGGGATGTTATGATATTGAATAGTTGGGGTTCCGCTCGTTGATGCGTCCATGGGCACCGCTTAAATGTGCAGTGCCCAAACTAGGCAGATGAGGAAAAGATCTAAAATGCTGAAATTCAAGCGTAAAAATCACCACATTGAGTCAAATGATGGACATTATAGAATATATGCAGCGTCTGGTTTGCCAGAATTCGACTGTTCATTCTTTTCAAATGCTCATTCTCACGTTTGGTTTATAAAAAAAAAGTGACAATGAATAGTACAAATGTAATCATCATTCACCGATTTAGTTGCCATTCCAATGGAAGGCCAAGGAAGGATCCTTTTCAACAATCACTCCAGCAAACCAAACACTCCCTTACTATTTAGGCTTCCAATTTTTTCTGACTAATTGAAGGTACAAGTGAGAATCAGTGCAGAAGTATCTACCTTAAATTATATGAACTGGTCAGAGAATTTCAGCAATAGCACCTACACACAAAGTACACTACATCAACCCACATTTTATGGAACCCGAAGTGAAAAAAAAAAAAAAAAAAAAATTACTGTGGGGTAACATAAGAGAATTGTTTTCATTAAGCATAAGAGGCATGCAATGTAGAATCATCAGATGGAGCAGAAAATGAAATAGGTAACTAAACCACATGATGCACTAAACTGATCAGAAGCTAAAATTGATTCAAACCAAGGAATTGAGAGTTCTTCAAACAGAAAAAAAAAACAGATACTTTCTTGATTCAATGATCAGAGATGATGTTGGGGAGAAACAGAAGCAACCCAATTCAGCCAATTCAAATCAAGAGGCAAAAATGAATCAAAGATGGTCAAAGAAAGTTATTGACTTCCATATATGATCAAACAAGTAGATGGAACTGAGAAGTAATAGATAGACCAGAAATGAAGAAATCTATCACATGGAGAAATACTAGTCCTTCAACTACGGATATTCCACACCCAAAAGTAACCCAAAAAGGAAACGTTTCTGCACTGCAAAATGAATGCATCGATTCACACACACAGCAATTGAAAAACCCATAATTCAGAATCAACAGACCAAAACAAAGCAATCGGATTCAAACCCAGAACAGGGATTACAATTGCTAAAGAATTCTTCAAAAAAAGGCATGATCTTTTGATTTGCCAAAGATCAAAGGATAATCAGACCATCGGTATAATCATCAGATGACACCACAAGGGATAAATCAAGAGAAAAACTGAAAATTGTCATAAACTTGAAGCCAACAAGGAAATTGCAAACTGTTGAATCTGTACATTATGATTGTTACAGATCGAGAACAAAGATTATACATGCCATAGAAACCCGGTATTGATCAAAACCCATGTGGGAAATCCGTCAGTTATCACAACCAAAAGTAACAACTTCGATTAAATTGGAGAGTTTTAAGGAAAGGGTATCTGATAAAAGTTCTATCCCAAGGAGATTGTTTATCCGGGAAATATATGATGCATAGGGGGTAGAAAAAGAAGGATGGTTGATGGGATGTTTAAGAGAGAGAGAGAGAGAGAGAGAGAGGAGAGAGGATTTTAATGCTTTTGTTGGAGTAATGAAATGAAAGATGATATTTTTGGGCTTATATATATGTATTTACCGAGATTTGGGTGGCTCTCTTCTGTACGTTTTCTACTTTTCTCGAGGAATTACGGGCTAGATGAGGTGTCTCTTAGGTGGGTGATGGAAAGGAAGGCAATGAGCTTATTGCTTACACATGCCATCCTGTATTATATGTACTATGTCTATGTACTTGCTCCATCTCTTTTTAAGTGTTTATCATGATTATGCATGTCATTTGTAATTGTTTATATTGTTTTAATACATGCCAGTAAAAATATGTTATATAGATCTTTTTTTGATAGGTTTTAATTATTTTTATAAGAAAATAATTTTAAAAACGTAAAACATGATATATGTTGAGAAATATAAGTTACTCCCTCCGTCCCAAATTCTTGGCCCTCTACGGTTTTACGTGTAATTTTCAATGGCTTATATCTCTCAATATATATTGTTTAAAATATTCAATATGGATCTTATTTGATAGATTTCAATTATTGCTATAAAACAATGTTTTAAAAAACATGAAAAACAATATACATTAAGAGATATAAGCAATTGAAAATGGTACGTAAAACCGTATAGGACTAAGAATTTGGGACGGAGGGAGTAATAAAAATGGAAAGCAGAATCGTAGCGGACACTTAAAAAAGGACAGAGTGAATAATACCTTATTTGAGTGATTTGTTCAAGATGAGCCATTGAAAATTGAAGTGTACTGAAAATCGAACCAATAAATGAACCGTAAAGAATATCGAAAGGATGTTTTGACTCATTTAATTGCGGAGTAACTCAGAATTGAACCATAATGTCATAATTATATCATACGTGCTAATGCACTAAAGAAACTATCACCGTGACCCGAACCATTTAACTTTTAGAGTTCGCTGAGTAGATCTTCTATGGGGAAAAAATGACTTTAATATATAACTATAGATTTAGCAAAGAGATTAAATTCTTTCCACCGACGGTGAAAAATTCCACTTTTTCATCACCATCTTTTTCTGTCCTACCGTGTGTTTATTGTTGATTTGAACTGTTTATCTTGTAGACCCTATATAATTGTCTATCTATGCAAAAAATAAACTTGATCGGATATTGATAGAAGTATCAAAAATTGAATTTTGCCTTGTAAAATAGATAGTTTATCTTTATTATTATTAGCAGAAATCAGCTTATCCATTTTATAAATCAAAATTCAAATTTTGATATATCTATCAACTTTTGATCAAACTAATTTTTGAATGGCAATATTATATTGCGGGTTTTAAAATATGAGCAGTGCATATCACAATAATAGACGTACACTTGGTGAGGCCCATAATAGACAATGGTAAAAAAATGAGATTTTACACCGATGGTGGATAGAATTTATTCGGTGGACCGGTAGAGCGTTACACCGCACAATTCATTAGCGCATTACATGAACCACGTTCTAAAACGACAGGAAAACGAATCTACAACCCTGAATTATGTGAGGTAAATCATTCCCCCCATCAAGTCCATCAAACAGCAGGGTTCAATAATGATCCAAAAAAAAAAAAAAAATTCGCAGGGTTCAATGGTAAATTGTTCAAATCTTATTTGTTTTTTAAAGAAAATTTTAATTAAATTTTGAAAGTTTAGCATTTACCTATAATTTGTTCAAACACTCTATTAAAATCGATCATGAGATGAGTACGAGTACCATTATTTTTGGCTTCATCTTTACTTCCATAAGTTTATATGGAGTTGAGTTTGAGCTGAACTAAAACAACTGGAACGAGTTCCAAAAGCTTTTCATTTCTGACAAAAGAATTGGTTAATCAGAAGAGTTTTTTTTTTTTTTTTTTGTGTGCTTTTTATTTTTGGACGATTGCGCAAATCACTAGTTTGACTTGACTAACGGTACCTGGTTTAATGGGTCAATATCTTTTTTTCTTGTGTGTTTTATGCAGCGAGACTTAACTTCGACCTCGACATATCTACGAACGTGAGGTGAGAACTCCTGCAGATGGTTATATTATACTGATGGTAATACTCCCTTGCGAGTATGTAGTACAATTTATCTGCATATCCATTTTATGTACCAAAAAAAAATTTGACGGAACTAGCGATCTACAATTTTTCTTTAAAAGTAAGATCAAATGAGGATAATACTCTCTTACACGAATATGTTGTACTAATATGTTATGTTTAGTATTCTAAAAAAAAGAGGCTAACTGAGCTGCTCAAAAGAGATGTTCAAAATTTTAAAAAATAATAATGATGCTCAAAATAGGTCTGATTGGTGGTAACGTAATCAATCAAATCTAACCAACATCACTGATGCACTAAAAAAATGGAATTGGTGTGAACTTAAACTAAAATTAAATGTCCATTACATTATTCAATGATACAAATACCTTTCAACAATTGGAAATGTACGCAGAAAAGTATTTCGGGAATAATAAAACTGAAATTCTGATTCGTTAATAAGAGTGTGTTAATCAAAAACAATTAATGTGGAGAGAAGACCCCAGAAAAGTTTAATTTTTTCGGAGAAGAGTTTGAGCGAATCCTGACCATTTATTACTAGACAGTTAGAGATTAGTTGTGTGTTAATGTTTTACACAACCGTTGTGTGTGTAGCACTTTTGCCAGAACAATATGAATACTTTGGACATTCCAACACAAATATAGGAAAAATGTTACAGTACACATCCCTATGTGGATATATATGGTATGATCCTCTTGAATCGTGTTAAATTCATAATATTCGACATATAAATTCTTAACATCAATATAACAATGCCAAGAGGCATTTAACAGTGTTAGGAGTGGACTTTAGGTTTCAGGGGTCAAGGAAAGACGAGGTCAAACTCGTTTTTCAAGGTGTTTATCTAACTATTCTAACAATGCTAACTTTTGCCGATTAAAAAAAAAAATTTCACCTACTAGCAATTCATAGTATTTGCATAGAAACTTACAACATTTGGTAAAAAGTGATAATATCGAGATAATGAGCTATAACAATAGAATGTTGTGAAGTTAAGCTTGATGTTATCAATTTATGAATTTTTATGCAAAAGTCATGAATTCAAGAATTTTTTTTTTTTTTGAGAAAGTTATGAATTCGATATTAATGGCATGAATTAGTTTGCAAAATATTATGAATTCAAGTTGATTCAATGGGTTGCATACCAATGATACCATTAAATAAAACTGTGTTTCAAACCACTTCTATTAGGCTCAATTTCGATGACGAGAATCTTGAGAATGAATGAGAATTAGATGACATGTATATCCCGCTAATTCCTATGTTTGGAATAGATTGGAATAAGAATATAATTCGTGATGACATATTCCACATGAAATCACATCCCCAGACTAAAGTGGCATCCCTCCCTTACCCATGGTAATCTCAATCCTTAAATTAAGGATGTTGACTATAGTAAATATCTAAAATTCTAAATAATTATTTCTTGAATTAAGCCAAACACCGAAGTGAAATTACTTTCAAATATCAAATTACTAGAAACTAAATTATGGTAATCATATATCATTCCTCCTTAAGGTTTCGACCATCCAAACATAGCCTTAATACCTTTGATGTTAGTGGGTACTGAACATTGTAAAAACTAATGAATTTTCTTTGTTAAAGCAGTTACAGGGGTCCATTATGGTCTCAATTTCCCATTTTCCCTCGTTGCAAAGCACAAAAATCTTCACTAGATATCCTTTGTTAAAAGGAATCTTCCATAATACTAGTTTACTAACCTTAAGTAGGGCACAAATTACCTTTTTTTATCACTTATACAGTTTTTCCCCCTCCTTACTTGTATCGTTTTAAGCTTGTTTATAAAATTCTAGGAAAAGAGAACCACTACTGTTTATTGTCGACTCAATACTAGTAGTCTATATTTAAAGCTTTGTCTAAAATATTTGTAATGAATTCTGTTATGTAAATGCCTTTGGACCATTATTAATATAACATGTGAAAAGTGCATCATGCAGAATATTACTCACATTTTACCTGTTGTCCCTCAGGATGTAGTTAGACCTAATGATCAAACTAAAAATTGATGGGCAAAGTAGAAAATGACTTTTACATCACCCAGGAATCCAAGAGGTGAGAAATCTCATTGGAAATTATATCATGAAGACCTCCTTTATGAATGGGGTCAAGGATTTATAAAGAGACATGGAAAAGGAAAATTGGGGAGAAAGAGACCATATCAATGTGGTTTAATTTTATAATTCAGGTATTCGGGCCAGCTTACGTGTACATCGACGAATTTTGAAGACCCAAATCTACTTTTCACTTATGGAGAGCTCAATTAAAGCCAAAGGCCCTAAAGAAATTTGTAATACCTTAAAGGTTTCGAATCTTAGCAATTCATTTTGGTTCATGTGGATGTGACTTTCAGACTTTCACTAGTGGCTTGGACCTAACTTCATGTGAAGTAGGCCACATCACCATGCCATTACTAAGAGAACCCAATGTAGAGGTTACCAACACAACTTTTTCGGGTAAAACAAAATCGTAGGGTAGACAAATTTTTTGAAGGCTAGATTTGTCAATTTGATTACGGAATGCATGCTTGTGTCGTGCTAACAGGTCGACACAAATAAGTAACCGTGTTGATCGTGTTATTTTTATGTTTCGCGTGTTCAATCCGAATCCAACCCATTTAAAATTCATGTTCTCGGCTCGTGTCATATACGTATTTTGTGTCAGAAATAGTCTAACCCTAACTTCGTATCCGGTTCGTATCGTGTCGGAAATTCCCACCCCAAAGCACAATCATTTCCCAGGTTCCATATGGCTGGCTTCATGTTGGGTGATGCAATCTCTGGTCATTGTGGGTTAGAGATAGATAAGAGTACTATATATAACAAAACCTCATTATCATGAGTTTAGACAACAATTAAGACACCGACAATGATGCAATTACCACAAAGGTAAGGAATTAATTATAGTTCCCAAATAAATTGTCACAACAAACGTTTGTGGAGGTTGTGGTTTAGACTGAGGTTAAAGGTTTGGAATTAATTATAGTTCCCAAATAAAGTGTAACAACAAAGAAAACAATGCTTAAGTGTCATTATGTAAGTGCCGTTTGGCCTTTATTACTTATTAGTTTAATCTTTTCCTTTTTGTCAAAAATAAATGAATAATAATACCATGTGAAAAGTGCATCATACGGACTATTACTCACATTTTACCTGTTGTCCCTCAATTCACACTCTTTTAGACTTTTTTTTTTATTCAATTCACAATATAATCAAGTAAAAAGCACGGATTTTCTAAGATGAACTCTTGAGGAAATGTCAACATTGGTTTGCCCTGGAAAACTATGGTTGGCTTTCTCTGGTAAAAGAGCTATTCTGATGTCCCCAGGCGTAGTGGTAGTCATTTATCAATGAAGGGTCTCAAGAAGCTTTTAGTCTAGATTCAATTCCCTCATGCGTGTATCAAATCCTGTGTTGGGCCAAACCGTAACAGATTTTGCCTTAGTTTAGTTGGCCCGTCTCTAGTGAGCGGTGGGATTGATCTTTCTAATTAGTCGGTCTATTAGATTTGATACCAAATAATTATGATAAAGAAAAATAATATGACCAGCTAGCTCCACTTTTTACCGTAAGTGCTAGAACTATGCACAAACATGTATCTCCACACTCGTACATATACTCACAATGGACAGGCTAACCACACAAAGTAGTGTGGATCCCTCACCCTGTTTGTATGTGGCAAAAGTGTTTCCCTCCCTTTATTCGCCTACCAAGTAAAAGAAATAAGAAAGAAAAAAAAAAGAACTCAACTTCTTGCCATAAATTGGATGAATAAGTTAGTAAAATCACTCAATCAGATCACCTTGTCAAGTTTTGATGTTCCAAATTGGGATGATGAGAATCCAAGGCCATATTTTTGAGGCAGTAGGTGTGGCAAATAATAGAGTGCAGAATATTATATTGTATTAATCTCATTCAAAAGGAATGGAGTCAGTTGTCACCCAATCTATGCTAGCACAGTGGACATGCACAACTTGTAAATTCCTACCAAGGGCATATTTGTCATTTTTTGCAAAACCTTTTTTTATATCAGGACCAGCTTACGAACCCTTGACTATTCCTTGGGGGACCAATCTTGCCATTCATCAGCTGGGGATTCACAATTAAAGCCGGAGTAAAGCTCTATATGAACTCATTCCATCAAATTTGATAGCATCTAGAAATTTTCGAACCTGAGGCCTTGAAAGTAAGCAAATTTCCCAGAAGCCCTAAGTCTTGATCACCATGCCAACAACCTTTGTAATTTTCAGCAAACCCTGAAGAGGCTAGGGATATTTCATCTTGGTTGTCTATCGGTTAGTCTCCTAATTCTGAATTAATACTCTGCTTATGAGTTAATTAATGGAGAACTACCTGCCTTTTTATGGGAAGACGAAAGAGATGGACATGGAGTCAACTTCACCATCCATTATCATCTAAACTTATACTAACCCAATCTTAATATAAAATAGATTTGAAATTTCTTGAAGTATGAATTACTCCTAAAACAATAGTATAAAACTATCATGCTAGCTTCCAAGGCTATATTGTTATTGATTCACTATTTGACCATATATAGTATCTCCCAATCAAAATATGACAACACCTATAGAAATAGAAACACCCCCATTATTTCTAAGATAGAAATTAACTTATTTACGGCTCCTCACAATCTCCTTCGTCCGTTTCGGCAATCAACGTTTGAAATACATTTTAAAACTATTACCGATAATAAATATTTCTTACCGTTAATAGTTTGTCTTTAATCTGGATCGTTCAAAACACTTTCGGACGGCCGAGAATGACCTCCGTAAACTTTATTTACGGGAGGCCCCGTTAAAACGTTTTACTCTATTTCTAATCTTCTTGGGGTATGAACTTTAACATTTTCTTCTTTTTTTGGGCAAACAATCATTCTGGCTTGAATTTCACTTGAAAACTCTGAAATGTGATTTCCTCACAATTTCATTTCTTTCTTAGAAAATTGGCATGCAGAAAATGAACTCTCTTTGCCCCAATTTATTTGCCAATTTTATTCAATTAATCTTTTCAGTGAACACAATAATTCCTCTCGTAAAATTTCAACTTTTTAAAAATACCCTTTGTGTTATGAAAATTGTTACTTAATTTAAACGAGGAAGGGATCGACATAAGAAAATTGCACAGAGTATGACTCATTAACTATTTAAAGTAGACAAATAGATTGGGCAATTTAAAGTCAAAAAATAGATAAACAAATATATTCTGACGGAGGGAGTAATTGAAAGTCCTCTTGTGGCCTTTTTCCTAAAATAGAATTTAAGTTATTTAACCAACCACTTGCAATGTGAATAAATAATAAGTCTTTGGGTATTGTAGTGATGATAAGTTATCAGACAGTGTTTGGATCATAAATTAGTCGTCGATGAATTCAAGGGGGCAAGAAGGAAGAGTGAGAAAATAAAAGAATATTTTAAATGTTTTTTTGTTATTATGAACTCACTTTTATCTTATATGTTTTTTTTCCCTCTCTCTCTCTCTCTCTCTCTCTCTATAAATCCCTCCACATATTCGCAATCCAAACACATCCTTAGATAAGGCTAACAACATGTATACGTAACTTTCGCATGTTACAATGGTGGAAATTTGGAGGCACGAGTCCTATATTTTTGATTAATTGCGTGTTGGCCCATCTCATTGTTAGTCAAAGACAAAGGGAAACCCTAAACTTCAGAATCAGCCAACTAGTTAGCTGCATTACAAGCAACCCACCCTATTATTCTAATTAACCCAAAATTTAAGTACAATATAAACCAACAATTACCCTAAACGGTTGCCATTGGGATCCGTGATCAATCAAATCACACACTTGATTAATTAGCTTGGTCTAAGTTAAAAAATATGCCCTCATCTTAAACATTCATATAGAATCACATTTTGTATTTTGATATATAATCAAGGATGTCCGGACCAACTTACGCAACTCGACTAATTTGTATTCGATTGTCAAAGATGGAATATATGTGTTAAAAAATTAGAATGCTTTGAGGGGGGTGGTGGTTTGAGTGTAGCACTCGAAATATAAAGACTTGAAGGTTTTTTTTTTTTTAATTACTTTTTTACTTTTTTGTTGCTTAATTGGGATGTTTTCCTTTCACTTAAATTTCATACTTCTTCTATTTATGGTTTGGGTTTGGAAATATTCAGAGAAATTTGATCCCGTTGGATGGTGTGTTTAGTGGTTTGTCCAATCTATCCATAGTAAATTGGGCCAGATCAAGACGATAAAGGATCCTCCACTAGGAGATCGGGGATATAATAGGGTTCCTAGATCCATATCCTACCTCATTGTCATCCTTATCATCAACTAGTTAGACATATTGCAGGGTAAAGTTCCCCGTAAATTGTCCCTACAAGAATTGCTAGCATTTCGAAGTTTCGAATCTAAGATTTTGGAAGGAACAGATTCCTAAAATTCAGGTCTTGACTAACAGGAGTTCGTATCGAACCACATTTGGTCGAAAATATATATTGGCCCAAATCACCGACACAATAAATTAACATTGGAGAAGCATGTTAGTTGGTCCTGTAATTTTACGTAATCACGTGTTTAGGGGTATTGCTTAAGCCGTCTTCTTAGAAACACGTTGAGAACCATCAATACGATAACACTGCTTACACTGACAATTTTGCACAGGTTTGTACATAGATTTTTTCGTGGGGCCTATTTTTGGGTTCCACACAAATGATTTGATCTGTTCATCAAGTACTTGATCCAATCTTATAAATTTTCATTTAGAATTTTCTGATTGAATCAGATTATTTGTTGTGGGACCCATAAGTGGGCCACAAAAAATCTGTTCTTGAATCTGTGCAAAATTATCTGTGTCAGTAGCACGAGTAGATAGAAAAGAAGAGAAGTGCCAAACTTCTGTCTACAATGAGCATCTTTGTTTATGCCAAGATACCTTATACTCCCATATTGACATAAGCTCTGACTTTTCCCTATTGGATTAATTAACGAAATCTTCAGTATTTTTTACCCATCCGTTCCATTTTATTTGGTCATTATTTCTTTTGTCTCTTTTATGTCTATTGTCTAAATCTAAAGTAAGTCACAACATCCAATTTATTTGAATTATTTTACCCTTTTCTAATTTATTTAAAAATTCAACCTATATCTTTTCTCTTTTATGACATCTCTCACCGAGACAAATAGAAAAATTGAATATTTTGACCAAAAATTCACTAACAATGAAAAGAAATCACTAACAGAAAAAAAAAAAAAATTGAATTTAGTCTAAATTCACACATAATACTCTCTCTCTCTCTCTCTCTCTCTCTCTCTCTCTCTAACCAAGTAGTATTTATGGATACGTAGTCATCTGCTTTAAGAAATAGTACTGTAGTATGTTTCAAAGATTGTTACACATTGTTTGGGGGTTCAATCTTACTTTCCTTTTAAGTCATGCAATCCTGTGAAGGAAGGAAGGAAGGAAGGAAGGCCGGCCTGAAATTGATGAAACAAATTAGAGGTTCATATGCAGACGTTGTCTCCTTTCTTTTTTTGTTATATTATAGTTTGAGGGAGCTTGTCAACTGCTTCAAGTTATTCAACTGCCAAACAGAAACTTACCAAATGGGATAAGGTATATGTATTTTCTAATTGCCGAAAGAAACGGTGTACCAAATACTTCTTGTTTCGGTTGGACAATAAGAGGTATTGATTAGTGTTTCAATTCTTTCCGCCGGCGGAGGGGAACCGTGGGTTTTCTACCACCGCCACTAATGGCCCCACTGTGGGTTTTCTACTACCGCCACTAATGGCCCCACTGTGCGTTTATTGTAATAATCTGAACTATTCATCTTACAGAACTCGTAGAGTAAGATATCCATGACAGAAAATTAACTTGATCGGATATCGATAAGTATATCAAAAATTAAAATTTGATTTATAAAATGAACGGTCATAGACAGTTTAACTTTAAAAGTATTGACAAAATCATGCCCGTCCATTTTATAATCAAAATTGAATCATTCCGTCAATAATTTTAAAGAAACTGTCTTATGAATCAAAATTTAATTTTTGATATACCTATCCATGTGTATTCAAGCTAATGTTTTTTTTGCGTGAGTATACTATTTTGCAAGTCCTACAAAATGAACTGGTCATATTAAACCAATAAACGCTAGTAAGGCCCACGGACAGAATTTTGTCCACATTTAAACTCGATTGATTAACAATATTGTTGGTAAATTCTGTTTCAATAAAAGATACATATTCAATTGCATGAATGTGGATCAAAAAAAAAAAAAAAAAAATTTGCATGAATGGCTGAGGTAAATTTACACGAAATCTCTCCAAAGACTTCACTGACCTCAACTTCCATCTAATCAGACTAAGCAAACAAACAATGCTCCATTTGAACCGCTTGCCGATCCTCCAAAGTTGATTCGATAATTTTGCCAGTGCAAGGGACGGTATCAAGTTGCTAGTATACGCTTTTAACTAATTGGTGTGAGAGTAACTATACCAGCAAATCCCTTCGACTCGAATATCTGATACCAATACTCCAGCTCAGCTTCAGTTTCCGTCGTTCACTCACTTCTGTCCTGCACCATATCTTCACCAGAAAGTTCGTCATCTGGTTTACCGATGGCAGCAACTGCTTCTTCCTGGATAAAAATAAGATGGTAATGAAACAATCAAAAATTGGTTCTATATTTTCGTGTAGAAAAATCCCATACCCAATAGCCCAACGGAAGAAAGGAAAACTGCTTGCATCGCCAAAGACTACCCCACTGAAGTGAAAAGAAACAACTACTTCCAATACAACTTGCTATACAGATACTATCACTAAAGTTGGGTTCCTATGTGGAATCTATAAGTATAGTATGAATCGATCCAAGGGAACCAAAGCTGGACACTACATGTCCTCAATACCGTAAATGGATTCCACCTCCGTCCCGTTGGAATTCATGGACTTGTTCTTTCGCAAAGTTTGGCTTGAGTACAGTCTACCTACCTCACTTGATTTGGCTACTTCAATAGTATCACCGTGAAGTCATATAAAATCAACTAAAAGTTCCACTGAACAAAACTATCCAAGCATAATCCAATTTTCTTCACAGCCTTGACAAAATGTTTTAGTAGCTTGAGTGTGTATCAAAGTGCTAGAACGACCAAATGACACGTAAAGGAAAACCAAAACCCTAATATTATCAGCCTACGGAATAGACCAATTGAGATGATTCAGAATCGTAATCATTAACAAGCTCTGAAAGATAATTAAATAACCTAGTGGGGTTACCTTTCCAAATGGCAAAAGGAACAGAATAAATTTACCACAAACTTGAGCTCAAGTAATTTGTCTCCTCATTGCATTACATCTTACTTTCTGCAGTGAATCTACTGACTATTATTCTTAACCTCAACATAGGCCGCAGCCATTTGTATAATGTGGGCCATAAGGAACTATTGAGAATTCCCAAACATTTATCATCCCTTGAGTATAACACAGAAGGACAAACCGCCCTAAATTTATGCGGAGGCTTGAGATTCATCTGGTCAGCAGATGTGCTGCATAGGTCTACAATTTACAACGGGTAGTACAACTCGACAGATCACAGTGTTGTATAAGGACTGAAATGAAAAAGACCAGTGAGAACACAAAAGATGATGCAGCATTAAAACATAGAGAAATTAAGCAATGTTATGAATTCAATTCAACTGCCTTTCAAAAAAAAAAATATTCAATTTAACTTGTGAGGGTACCTTATCTGGATTCCCATGGAGACTTTGGTCACCTCTCCCATCCTTGCAATTAGAAGTCTGTTCACTGCTTTCCATCTCAAGGAGAGTCTTCTGATCTTCCTTTGAGTCCAACATAGAAAGATTGCCATTCACAACATGATTTCCGGTGCTGGATGCATCGTTAATCCCAGTCATAGAATCACCGCTTCCATGACTAGAAACACTTGTTTCCACTTCATTTCCACTTTCCCCCTGACCTAAAATGGTTTCTTTCCCATATGCCCCATTCGGTTGAGTCACATCAACTGCTGCCTCTTCACCTTTATTCTTTTCTTCCTCTCTCTGTTGTCTTCTCTTTTCTTCTTGCTCCTTAATCTTCCTAAATCTGGGTATACCAATAACTCAAGTCAAAAGCAAAAGTTGCTGTAGCAACATTCTAGTCACATGCACGCACGCGTATACTGATAGGGAACAATGTAGTCATCATATGATATCAACAAGAATTAACCTTTCACCAGGACGGGGCCCCTGTGGAGGCAACATTTCTGCTCGAGGTTCCTTTTCGGTGGTGCTGGTTAAAAAGATGGGTGTCTGAACTAGGGGTGGCTCCTCTTCAATGATAGTATCAGTAAGTTTACTCAATGGATTTTCTGCAACCCATGAATTTTTAAGCCATACCTGTTGTGCTGTGCTCAATACTGTATTTGTGAACCTG
Organism: Rhododendron mucronatum var. ripense; assembly: GCA_019656295.1. NCBI lineage: Eukaryota > Viridiplantae > Streptophyta > Magnoliopsida > Ericales > Ericaceae > Rhododendron > Rhododendron mucronatum. The sequence goes on along the minus strand of BPLT01000075.1, from coordinate 775,118 downwards.
CACCAATATATTTAAATTCTTATGCATCTGGGACAGATACAGTTACTCATGGTCAAAGAAGAAGGGAAAAAAAGGGTTAAACATCTCTGGCTCTCTGTAATGAGTCTAATGACAATAGAAGTTCTAAATAACATTCCATAGTTCAATAGCAAGGGGAACATAGCTTCTCACCAATAAAGGCTCAGACCAGAAGGAACTAACAGAGCAAAAAAACCGATCAGCAAGGGCAGAAATTTAGTTATTGATTGAGAACTCTTCAAGCTTGGATCATTAGCCTGAAAGTCGAGTGAATAATTAAAAAAATCAAGAGAACGAGAATTTCTTTGCTTAGATCAGCAATTTTCCCATCTAAAGAAGAAAAAATAATAATAATAGATTATCTTTGATCAAACGAAAAAATAAATTTAACCTCATAAACTCCACCAGCAAACACTAACAAATTATACATTACTCAATTCAGCTCTAAGCAGTTCACAAAACAATGTAGAGGTTAAGACTTAAGAGAACAAGGAATGACCAAATATGTTCCATGCTATATACACAAGTTGGCTGCATTTCAACCAGCAAACACTAACAACGCATTAAACATTCCTCAGTGTAGCTCCAAGCAGAACACTGAACTATGAAGAGGTCCAGAGAATAAGGAATGAGCAAATACATCCCCCATCCTTTAAAGACAAGTTGGCAAGATGCACGGACACGGGAATTCTAAAAAAATGGGGACACGGACACGGCAGGGGACTCGCCAATGTATATTTATTTATTTAATAATTTAATATATTTAAGTAATAACAGTTTGACCCCCCAAAATTTGTAAAAAATTCCAGTTTTACTCCCGAAATTTTGTAAAAATTACAGTTTGATCCCCATTGTGTCCCCATCAGTGTCCCCCATATCACCATCTATGTCCCCAGCTGTGTCCCCCATAAAAATTTAAATTAATTTATTGGACACGCCACGTGGCATGTTAGACACGTGTCCCATGCGTGTCCCCATGTCCGGACACTGCGATACGTCAACCTTTAGAGGTGTCAGTGCTTCATAGCAAGTTGGCTGCTCTCTAATAATCTTTCTTGAATTTGGTTAGACAAAGAAAACTGCAATCTTACAAACAATTAACCAAAAGATAGCTGCATCTTTTCAAACAATAGTTAACCAAGTGGCACAATTAAATAACCTGTGATGACTGCATGATTCGGTCAATGGTGTACTGTGCCAGAACCAGCAGCACCGGCAAGACAAGATATGCCAAGGTATCAGGCCAACCAAGCAGAGGATGACTATCCTGCCAAGAAATTTGAAGTTCAACAATTAAAATTTTCCGTACGGAAAGCAGCAGAGACACCTAACCCTTGAAATAATAAATGATGATCACAAGAGAGGAATAGATTCATTGAAGATTTATTTCTCGTTGACTTACGATTCCCGCCATGTTGCAATATTTGTGGCTAGACTAAGAAAAGACTGACATGTAAAACTGAACAGAAAGTTATAAATGCAGACGCATGAAATATAAACCACATAATTTCAGTGAAAATTTATTCTTTTCGATTATCAAGCATAATTTCAGTAAAAATCAAACTTTGTGGAATAAGATTTCCATAGAGCCAATAGATATGCATCTTTAGAAATGCAGGAAACTAATGATTTAGAATGGTTGCAGCACTTACTACAAAAGGAAAAAGCCATGAGATAGCACTGCCACCTTGTCGTGTGGCTATTGCAGTCGGACCAGCCAAGGAGGGTATCCAGAAGAAGCCTTCAGTCAGGAGTCCCTTCCCAATAGAATCATGAGTCAATTAGACAGAGAGATCCTTAGGTAAAAATTAATAGCCAAAGCAACTAAAAGTCATGAATCAAACACCTATTTCCATGTTACCTCATCTGCCACGTTTGCAAGGGCTCTATATATTCCAATCCAGATGGGTACAGTTGCTAGAATCGGCAGGCACCCTGATTCAGAAAAAAAGGCAGTGTTGAGTCATTTTTATATTTCCAATCAAATCACTCCAGAATAAAACTTATGAAAACATTTGTAATATCTACCTCCCAACGGATTAAAGCCAGCTAGTTTATATAACCGATCAGTTTCTAGCTGAATCCTCTCCTGCAATCACATACAAATGTGAGGATCATCACTTGCAAATGCGAGAGCTCATCTCTCACCATGTTTTCCATACCAACTCGGATTCATGGGACAAAGAAGGAAACAAAAAATTAAATTCTACATATATGATCCTCGATGCAGGCAGCCGCATTATATTCTACAAAGATGATACTCAACAAAGATAAAGGAAAAGATGAAAGGTCACCTGGTCTCCAGCATACCGTTGCTGAATAACCTTTATTTGAGGTTGTAGTGATCGCATTGCCACTGTAGATTTAATCTGAAAAAAATTATTCAAGATGTCAATACATATCTCTAAAACTCGAATGTCTTCAATTTTGAATTTAGAGAAGTTTCCTAACTAAAGAAAACAGTTTCAACTTATCAGCTTATGGGCAAGAATGAACCATGTAACATTCCATTTGAATTTGGTAAGAGTACAAGACAAACCTGATTTTTGGTTAATGGAAAGGTGGCAACCTTAATGAGTACAGCTAGGAGAATGATTGCAAAACCATAAGCATAAGGAACATGTACAGCAGATAACCCATCCTTCAAAACCTGAAATCCACAGAAATAGTTACTGGCTTACTGCAAACCCATACGACTATGACAGGTACCAAATGGTAATGGCAGTTGTAGGACCCTGAGGCCTGAACCACTTAAAAGGCAAGATCTCTTAGCATCTGCTTCAAAGCTCAAAAACCAAAATGCTCAAAGCACCTAAAAGGGACTTGACTATGAATAAATTACTCAATAGAATTGAAAGGTAATTTTGGAATTGAAGATGGTACTCTTCAAGCTTATCAAGCCTGAGAAGTCAAATCATTAAATAATGTCATAAATAAAACTAATGCTCTCCACGTGTTGTTCGTTAAGGGGCTCCGAAAGAATAACCAATGCTTTGTTTGGATTACTTTTTGAGAAAAAATTCTCAACTCAAAAATTACTTATTACCCCTATCTCCAATCACTACTCACCTCTATCTCCAATCATTATTCTCATTTCTCTCTCTATCTCTCTCCAATCATTATATCTACTTCCAATCATTACACTCTCATTTCTCTCTCCACTCATAACGCTACAAAATTTCTTAAAAACTCATCCAAACAAAGCACAAGTCTTCAACTCACTGGGGTGAAGGTGGAATTGAATGGTCATTTCCCTGTAGTACCTAAACTCGTCCATTTTTTCAATGTATCTATGGGAAACATTATTTCTGTAAAGCTATAAATAACCATCTTACAAAATTAATTTGCAAGATCCCCTGACAAAATTTGACAGTCGTGAAAATGGAATATACGCAACAATCATTTAAAAGTGTCTTCTACATAATTGTCTTTTATCCATTGGTCCTCATTCAATTCATCCTCATTCAATTGAGAGATGGGTTCCTCAAAAACTACATAACAAATATTTTCCTTTTTACTTGAATCAAATACTTACAACTTAGCTAGAATGCTTGGAGTAATGTTAGAGCGTTTCTTTTCTTCCTTTGCTTTTTTTTTTTTTTGCACAGTAATCATATAGTTTTAAAAGTTAAACAAAACCAAACCCAATCAGATACTCATAACTTACATAGAATGCTTGGAGTATTACTCTAGTGTTTCTCTTTCTTATGTTTTTTTTTTTTTTTGCAGTATAATAGTAGTCTTAAAAGTTAAACCAAACCCAACCGAGCGCTTAAGCCCAATCAGTTGGGGTCGACCACATGAATTCATTTCCTCCATTGAGCTCTATCAAAGACATTATATTCCATGATGAAGTGAGAGTCCTAGCATCAGTCATTTTTTAAATCGGAATCATGTCACAAGGATCTCATATTCTCATGGCATTTTTACTTGCTGACTGTGAGCTATTTAAGGCACAGTCTTCCTCCTTTGTGTCGGCTTGGGACTAGTTGTGTGTAGAGATACAAACAAGCAGAATCGAGCCGATTCCTAGAATGTTTAGGTTCATTCGTTATGTTTTTAAGCAAAATCGAGCCGAGCTCGAGCTCAATGAAAATTTGACGAGCTCGAGCCAAGCTTGTCGTGTTATGAGTCAAACTTGAACTTGTTCACGAGCCTTAACGAGTAAAAAATATTTGACATTTATGCTCTCATACAGGTGTAGAACTGTAAATAAAATATTTACTTTGTACATAAATCAGTTCATACATATATAAAATTATATGAACAGTACTTTTAAAAGTTTATACATTCACTAGTTACAAAATTTTCATTATGTATATTTAAAAGTTCATACATATTCAATGTCATATGTGAAATTCTTATGAGTTAAATATATGGAAAATGACGGCCAATAACGTGTTTTGATAATTAATACCCGTCAAGGACATTTTCAGCATTAACAAATGTTCTTAGTTTGTCCTTGGCGGGTATTAATTATCAAAATACGTCCTGAGCCGTCATTTTCCCATATATATTACACACTCTCTAGGTTTGTGAGCCTAAATGAGCCGTTCAAATTTGGCTCTCAAATTTGAGCCTTTATCGAGTCGAACCCAACAGCTCAGTTCATTTGAAGCCCTAGTTGTGTGGTAGACAACACTCAAAGCACGACACACGCGGAGTAAGTGGGGTCGAATTTGCAAATCACGCTTCCAAACCTAACACCCAATAACAATAACACAAATCCCAGGTAATTGAATGGGGTCAAGCAATCTTTCACATACCTTAAGAACACCTCCCATGTCAATAAGAACCCCAGACAACCAATCACCACCCTGTTTCGAGCCCGTAACAGCATCCGAATTCGACGAAACGGCGGCATTTGCAATCGGGTAGAGAAACCCATTTGCTCTAGCAAACAAGTCCTTAATCAGGCCCCTTGCGCTATCCGGGTCGGGGAACGGTACGTGCCCGAACCCGGACGCGCACAGCGTGCGTCTCTGGTTGGGTAAACCCACATTGTGGGTTCGGTGTTGAAGGGGGTTTGTGGGTCTGGTTCGGTTGGGGAAGAGAGAGGGGGGTGAGTTTGGTGCAATTGACAGAAAACTGGACATATGAGTTGGTGTTCTTGTCGTGCAAACCCTTGAACGTTACTGGGGTTCTTTCAAAGGTTTGAACAAAAAGTTGTGGGAACTGAAGAAGAAGGGCGAGATGGATGGGTTTTGCCCACTTCTTTGTGGGATCTTTCGAGTCACTCGGCCGTCCAGTTTAGGTGTTTGTGGGCTCTCGTAGTCCACCATTCAAACCGTCTATCTCATGTAAAAACTTCAAAATAACACTTGATTTTTTTTATACAATTTATGTACAGGCAATCAACATTTTAATATTATCAAAAAAACACATAACTTATTTAAAAATCCAACAATGTTCCACCCACCGTTAACTCCCATCAAAAAACAGATGGAAATGCTAACATGGCCTATACCTGGCCATTTGGAGGGAAACCAATATACATTTTGAGGGAAAACATATTACCTTATTGATTTCTCCTGCCAAACCCCTCATGTGGGACCATTATAAATTCCACCTACGACATCTCACTTAACTTTTTCTACAACTTTTAGTTTTGTATTTTTTAGAATTTTTTTCGTGCTTGTTAATTTTGCTCCTCACTTTTTGAGTTTTCTAAGTTGAGACAAATCGGAAAAGTAAATTTTTTTTTACTTTTACTCAAATATTTTGGAAAATAACCACTTTTTAGATTTTGACTTAAAAGTGGTTATTTCCTAAAATATTTGGGTAAAAATATATATACTTTTGATTTGTCTTCTTGAGATAAATCAACGAGTCACAAAAGTTTGACGCAAAATTAACAAATGCGAAAAAATTTCTAATAAAGACAAAACAAAAAGTTATAGAAAAAGTAAAAAAAGATGTTACTGGAACTCCACCTTACTCGGTCCCAAATCCTCAAACATGTCATTCTCTTTCATTTGCCTCACACCATCTCAAGCTCTGCCAAAAAAAATGCACCCAAATTTGATCCCCAAAATATGTAATAATTAGTTCAACAAAAACAAACAGTTACAATAACCAATATGAAGTCTTATAAGGCTCCGTTCCAGAACTTCTTCTTAAAAAATAAGTACCTATTTCACATTTTCAAACTAAAAAATAATGTAGCTGAAAAATAATTTTTTGAATTTTTTTTTCACCGTATAAAAGATCTCAATAAGATCTATCAAATAAGATCCATATTAGTAGGAAAATTATTTGCATAAACACATTATTTTGAGATCGAAATTGTCTTCTTAAAAAATAAGTACTTATATTGAATTCCGGAACAGGGCCTAAGCCAAACATGACCAAAGATGATGTCATATGGGACCATTCTTCTTATTCGCGTCAAAATGCCACATATTCAGCATTTTCGTCTATTTTTTGATGGGAGTTAACTGTGGGTGAAATATTGATGGGTTTTTAAATAGATCAGGTGTTTTTTTGATAATATTAAAAGGTCAGGTGTCTATGCTTGATTTGTGTGAAAGATCATATGCTATTTTGAAATTTTCCCTCTCAATAATTAATAGTTCAAGTATGTTTATTAATTTTTACCAGTAAGAGTCCACTTTTACCGGTAAGAGTGTTTCATCAAATCTAAACCATCGATTGCGAAACGCCGAAAATAGACGGTCCGGATGGTCACTATACCCCTGTAGTGACTTGCTCAGTACAGAAACCCAAAATCCCGACCAATTCAAATTTAACTAGGCAAATCGTTCATATTTTAGATCTTATCGAAAACATCAATTATATTAATAACTATGTTCATATGATATTAATCAACACATAACATTGTTTACCTCGTTATAAATAGTTTCTGATTCAACAGCAAATTTATTTTTTCAAAAATAAATGTATTTTAAAATCGTATTTATCAAGATGTGATCGATATGAAAACATACCCTATGGATGCTCTTGTCAAACTCTAAAAGTGAATGATTCCAATCACATAGTAAATTTAAGTTCAAATATGCATACATCACAATTTATTTTTCTTTTCATTTTTTTTTATAATTTAGGGCTCATGAGTCATGGCATGACAAGGTGGCCATCACATCAATCTAAGGAAAAAGTGAGCCGCAACAAGGCTAAATGGAAAGTCAAATACAAGGCACAATAGGTGAACTATGTTATGCCCCAGAATCTGCACTAACTGAAATTTTACTGGCTATGTTCGTTTGCCTATTTTGTTTTGTTTTCATTTTGTTTTCCCATCATTACCCTACTTCTTTTTCCAATCATTATCCTATTTCTCCAATTATTACTTTCTCATCTCTCTCCAATCATTACCCTTATTTCCAATCATTACCCTATTTCTCTTTCCACTCACTACCAAAACTAAACTAAACTAAACTCTCAACCAAACATAGCCACTATGTTATGTTTTATTCCAGCAGTTTGAACACATGTTCCATTGTTGTCAATCATTTATGTCAACCAGAAAATAAGCAGCAGCTAATATCAAATGGGCGAAGAATACTTTACGCGAATGCCTGAGGTAAATTTACATGAAATCTCTCCAAAAACTTCACCGACCTCGATATCCATCGATGACAACAATAATCTACACCTTATTCGCCATACAATGACACTAGGGAAACAAACAACACTCCATTGGAACCGTTTGCCGATGCTCCATTGAACCGTTTGCTGATCCTCCAAAGTTGGCTCGATGTTTTTGCTGTTGCAAGGGACAGTGTCAAGTTGCTTGTGTGCGCTTATAACTAACTGGTGTGAGAGTAAATATACCAACAAATCTCCTCGACACTTGAATATCTAATACCAATACTGTGGTTCGCCGAGTTGCCTTCAGTTTCCGTCGTTCACTCACTTCTGTCCTGAAGCATATCTTCACCAGAAAGTTTGTTATCTGCTTTACCCATGGTAGCAACAGCTTCTTCCTGGATAAATACAAAGGTAAAACAAAAGATCAGAAATGGTTTGCAAATATTCATGAAGAAAAAACCTACCTAAGCCTGAACTGCTAACGGAGAAAAGAAAAACTGCTTGCAACACCAAAGACTACCCCACTGAAAATGGCAAGGAACACTAGTATACCACTACTTCCAAACTTCTAATAGAAGTTGCTATACTACCCCGGTAGTAGGGTAACACAAACGAATCCAAAGCTGGAAAATACAACTCATCACTATCAGTTTTTTTTTTTTTTTTTATAAGTACAACTCATCAATATCATGCAAGGATTCCGCCACTTTACCATACGGCAGAAGGAGAGAAGATATTAACAAAAAACTTGAGCTCATCCAATTTGTTCCTTGTTGGATTCAAATTGTATCTTATGATCTACTGTGAAGCAATTGATTAGTGTTCTTTACCTCGTAAGAAACCGAAGCCGATTTCATGGTGCAGGCCAGACAGAATTGAATTTTTCAAAAAATATCTCCTTCCTTGCACAAAACACAGCCAACCTAACCAGACAGAGTCTTGAGATTACATCTGGTCAGCGAATGCGTTTACAAGTTACAACTAATGGGATACCATGATAGATCATGGTAGGTTATAAGAACAGACATGAATAATGCAGTGCTCTAAAGTCGCAAGGTGCTAACCGAGCGACAGCACCTAGCCACTGGGCACCGCCTAGCGCCTAGGTTTAATTGGGGATAAATGACGCCTAGAGATTAGTTGGTTTTTTTTTTTTCTTAAATTCTTCACCCCATCCTCAAGTTTTGAGTAAGTAGAACAAAATATTAAATAACATCCAAAATGAAAACATTAAACATTCATCCATCTATCCATCGATCAAAATCAAGCTTTTTAATATATACTATATAGAGACCTGCAAACTAAGTACAAACAAATAACAAGTCAATCCATAATACAAAGTTCAATGTTCATATTTCAAACCAAATGAAACCAAGTAGTACCAAATAACTAGTTAATTACAAAGTTCAATGCTCAAAGTTCAAAACCAAATAAAACCAAGTACTAGGATATTACTATTAAATTACTCTACTTCTTCTTCATATCCCCCCAAAACCCCTGGTAGTATATTATCGCAAAAACTAACCCACTTAAATTTGAAAAATCACGTATTTGACCCCGATTAATCCTGCCTAGCCACCTAATCCTGCCCAACTGCCTAATCTCGCCTAGCCGCCAACTAATCATCCCGGCACCTAATTCAAAGCCTAGGCCCCTAGTCGTGCCGGGCACCGCCTACCGCCTAGGTGGCTGCCTAGGCCGATTTTAGAGAACTGGAAAAAACAAGGCACGGGACAACACCAACAACAATGCAGCATTGAGATATCATAAATTCAACAACATTATGAACTTCAATTTGCTTGCGAGGATACCTTCTCTGGATTCCCATTAAGACTTTGATCACCTCTCCCATCCTCGGAATTAGAAGAATGTTCACTGCTTTCTGCTTCTTTTGTGTCCAACATAGAAAGATCACCATTCACAACACCATTTCCAGTGCTGGATGAATTGGTAATCCCCGTCAGAGAATCACCGCTTCCATTACTAGAAAAACTTGACTCGGCTTCATTTCCACTTTCCGTCCGAGGTAAATTAGTTTCTTTCTCATATGCCCCATTTGTTTGAGTGGCATTAACCGCTGCCTCTTCAGCTTTCCTCTTCTCTTCCTCTCTCTGCCGTTTCCTCTTTTCTTCTTGCTCCTTTATCTGCTTAAATCTGGGTACACCAAGCAGTTAAGACCCAAAATAACAATTGTTGTAGCAACATCCTAGACATACGCACACTTATATTGAGAGCTAACAATGCAGACATAATTCGATATTAACAAGAATTAACCTTTCGCCAGGACGGGGGCCCTGTGGAAGCAACGTCTCTGCTCGAGGTTCCTTTTTGGTTGTGGTGGTTTCAAAAATGGACGTCTGAACTTGTGATGGCTCCTCTTTAAGGACAGTATCACTAAGTTTACTCACTGTATTTTTTACACCCCCCGAATTTTGAAGCCAAACCTGTTGTGTGGTGCTCAGTATGTTATTTGTGAGCCTGCACAAAATATACATAAAATGCTTATTCATCAGGGGAAGTTAAGGTTACTTATGGCCGGAAATGAAAAAAGAGAGAATTTTGAGTTCTTTCTAAACAACATGACATATTCTACTTAGCAAAGGGAACACAATTCTCACCAATATAGGCTTAGACCCGAAGGAACTGAAAGAGCAAAATAACCGATCAGTAACGGCAGAAATTTTGTTATGGCTTGAGAACTCTTCAAGCTTGGATCATTAGCCTGAAAGTCATTTACCAAATTAAGCATTAAAGAAGAATGACAATCTCTTCGGTTAAACCAGCAATTTGTCCCGTCAAAAAAAGGAAAAAATCAGCAATTCGTGCATCATAGTTATGGACTCATCGAAGCCACAGAATTTGCGAGACACTGGACTAAAATAAGGGATCAATACAAAACACAGATACCACATACTTCAACGAATATTGTGATAAACGAATAAATTGAAAGAGAAAACGGAAAAGAAAGATTACAATTGAGGGCATAGAAAGGTTCAAAGCACACAATGATAAGTCCATAACAGGACTAGCTAACATATGCTATAAGAATAGAATTGCTAGCCCATGTTTTCCATTGAGAAATTATATCATCACTTTATAAAGACAGACACTTGTATGCTTCGCATTCCATATTTTGTGTAGATTGTTAATGATCTTAGATCAAACCAAAAAAAAGTTCGACCACTGAGGATCTCCACCAGCAAACACTAACACATGCACATTCTCAATTTAGCTCCGAGCAGAACATATACAACGGAGAGGTCCAAAGAACGAGGAATGAGCATGTTTCACCCTCTAAATATAAGTAGTCTGCTCGCGCACCATCTTCTTTGTTGAATTTGGTTTCATAATGACAACTCCATTCTTATAATAAAACTTGACCCAGTGGCACAAGTAAATAACCTGTGATGACTGCATGATTTGGACAGAGATGTATTGTGACAGAACCAGCAGCACAGGCAGGACAAGATATGCGAAGGTATCAGACCATCCAAGCGGAGGATGACCATCCTGTGAGAAAATTTGAGCTCCAAAGGATGAGAATTGAACCAAAATAATTTAGACGAATAGAATTAAAATCAAATCATGCGGGAAGAAGCAGAGACTCTAGCAGGGCGGCACAAGTTAATGGTGACGCAAACATACAACAGAATTTGTATTACAGGTCCAATACGGGAAACACAATCACACTTCACAAAAATACATAAAACTTCACTATTGTTGACAGTGAGTTTTCATATTTTGAAAAAGCTGCACAACAGTTTCATTACCAATACAATTATTTGTTTTCTTCTAAATGTGACCAGACAAATGTTCATAGATCTAGTATTCATCTTTCATCTTTAATTCTAACGGAAAGCCTAAATAGAACAAAGCCTTGTTCGGAGGATAATTATCTATTTATAAATTAAATTCGTCTTCCAGTATTATGGCCAAGTACCAGTTGCCTAGTAAGTAGAAACATTTTTGTTATATGCAAAAAACAAATGCATTTCTGAACTCAGAGGGCTAATTTGAACCCTCTCACATAATGCTAGAGTCGCCCCTAGACACTGCACATGTCTATACTAATTCAGGATCATAAATAAGAGAGTATAGGTTCATTAGGGATTTATTTCTCATTTAATGACAGGTGGTCTAAACCTTTTCCACCATGTGGTCTGTTGAATTTGTAGCTAGACTACTAATAACCAAAGACGTAAAACTAAACTGAAAATTTTAATCCAAATTTACTTGCATGGAATATAAACCACATTAAGTTCAGTGAAAACCAGGAAGATATGTGGAAAAAGATGTCTTGTGGACATTAGAAAGGCATCTTTACAAGTGAAGGAAGCTAGTAATTTAGAATGGTTGCAGCACTTACTACAAAAGGAAAAAGCCAAGAGATAGCACTGCCATTTTGTCGAGCAGCAATTGTAGTTGGACCAGCCAAGGAAGGTATCCAGAAGAAGCCTTCATTCAGGAGCCCCTTAACAACAGAATCACCATTCAATTAGACAAAGTGATCCCTCGGTAAAAATTAAAAGCAGAAGTGGTGAAAGTCGTGACTTGAACGCCCTGTGGCCATGTTACCTCATCAGCCACATTCGAAAGGGCTCTATAAAGGCCAATCCAGACGGGTATGGTGGCTAGAGTTGGCAGGCACCCTGATTCAGAAAAGAAGGCAATAAAAGTTTAAATTTTGGTTTACAATCGATTAACTCCACAGTAAAATCTTTAAAAAATGGTAATATCTACCTGCGAATGGATTGACACCAGCTAGTTTATACAAGCGAGCAGTTTCTAGCTGAATCCTCTCCTGCAATTACATGCACATATGAGGATCAGAACTTGAAACGAGATAGCTCATTTGTCACCACGTTTTCACTACTCACTAGCTTTTAATAGAGCAAATAGAAAAAAGTCATTCTAGCTCTATGACTCGTTGACTCCTCAAAGTAACCTAACTACTATGAAGTAGGGAGCACCGAAGCACTAAGCAGCAATATATGTGGCAAAGATGATGTTCCGCAAAGGACAGGATGAAAGGTAACCTGGTCTCCAGCGTACCGTTGCTGAATAGCTTTTATTTGAGGTTGTAGTGATCGCATTGCCATTGTAGATTCAATCTGACAATAATAACTTCAGATATAAATACATCTCTTTACAACATGATGAAGATCTCCCATTGAAAATGTAGAGAAGTTTCTCAACTAAAGGTTCATTTTCTGACCTATCAGCATATAGGAAAGAACAAAGCAATTAGACAAACATTCTGTCCGAATTAGCTAAAAGCTCAAGACAAACCTGTTTCTTTGTTAAAGGAAAGGTGACAGCCTTTACGAGTACAGTTAGGAGAATGATTGCAAAACCATAAGCATATGGAATGTGTACAGAAGATAACCCACCCTTCAAAACCTGAAATTCATAGAAATAGTTACTACAAACCTATACGTCTAAGACATAATCGAAGTTATATTACTCAGACCGTTTAAAAGGCAAGATCTCTTTGCATATGATTCAAATCAAAAAAATGCCCCAATACTAAACTACCTAAAAGGTACTTGACTCCAAACAAAAACTAGATAAGAAGGGAATGGTAGGTTTGGATTCTGGAATGGAAGAAACGTGAGAACCTGGCCCTCGAGTTTTTCACAATTGGTTCTTAAACCCTTACTACTGAGTCATGAAACTGTGAAATATATGTATGAGTAATCCTACTCCAAGTGTTCTAATATTGGGGTCTGAAAGAATAACCAAGTCTTTGTTTCACTGGAATAAGGTGGAATGCAAAGGTCATTTCCTTGAAATTTGATCATTCCGACATTTGGTTTGCTAAAAATTGACAGGGTTCATCAAAAATAGACTGATCATTCACCAAGTCAGGAGGCGAATGGCCATGCCGTTGGGAGACCAAGTAAAGATTATTTCCTTAGTTCCCAAAATCTTTCCAGCGAACCAAACACTAGCTACTTCTTTGTTCAAATTCGAATTGCTCAATAAGTGTTTGAAGATTCGCTTCTATATGTGTATACGGTGATCTTCCATTTCATTCCCATCTTCAATACATATCCTTTACGGGATAGTTGTTGCTCCAATTCCATAGACACCAAATCAAAACTATCAACAATTCAGTAACTATGATTATAAGTTATAACTACCAAAGTTGGATTCTTCAACACACCTAAAGAACACTTCCAATGTGATGAAATTTGAACATTCTACAGTAAGACTGGCATGGTAGTTTTGGGCTTAAACAGTGCCACTTTCAAAGGTTGAAACCTAACCCTCATACAAAAATTCAATCATTTCTCGTACCCTCTGAGTATAGGCACGAATATTGCAAAGATATGCCACTTATCTGGTAGTTTTGAGCTTAAACGATGCCATTTTCCAAGCTTGAAACCTAACCCTCGTCCATTAACTCAATTATTTCTCGGTCCCTTAAGAATAGGCGAGGATTTTTCAAAGATATGCCACTTATCTGGTACGCAGATACTAGGTCATTAATAGACTCCCAAGAAGCATGAAAATATCAGAACGCAAAGTACACCAAAATGCTGTGCTAGTTCTGCTGGTTTGATAGCTCAAAAGTAAGGATGGGAAGAATTTCTCTCTGGGCAGTGCCCTGGACCCAGATGTATCCGCAATCATCCGATGCACATGGGACCCACACACACCTCGACCGACTGTGGACACATCTATCTGACTGTCTGTATCTGGACATCTGTGTACAAAGCATTTCCCTTTCTTTTCAGACTTCTCTATCTTTCTACTACGCCTTTCGTTATCACCTTGGTTTCATAACCTATAAAAAACTATTGTTGCTCCAATTCACATACACGAACTTTAAACCTTCAATAATTCACAGTTCACATCATAACCTAGCTAAGAAATGATACCCAAACCAATACAACCAAAGTTGGATTCTTTCACATACCTTTAAAACACTCTCCATGTAATAAGTAATCCCAGATAACCAATCACCACTCTGTTTGGTACCCGTAACCGCATCCGAATTTGACGAAACCGCAGCATCGGCAACCGTATAAAGAAACCCTTCTGCCCTCCCAAACAGGTCCTTAATCAGGCCCTCCGCGCCATCCGGGTCGGGTAATTGGACCTGCCCGAATCCGAACCTGGCCACGCCCAGTGTGCCACGCAGGAAAGGGCTCTGGTTAGGGAAACCCAGGTAGTGGGTTCGGTAGAGGAGTGGGTTTGTGGGTCTGGTTCGGTTAGGGAAGGGAGATAAGGCTAAGTTTGGTGCAGTTGACAGGAAACCGGACATGGTTGATTAGCGTTTTCTTGAGGGTTCTTGATTTGTAAACCCTAGAATGTTGCAGGGGTTGGTTTTTGAGGTTTTGGAGGTGAAGTGTTGTAGCTTTGTCCTTGTATGTCTGGTAGTATTATCTGTATGGGTACAATATGGTGGTGGCCTCAGGCCTGGGTTGGATATTTGAGTGGGAAGGAGAGAGGCGGGTTTGCCACTTTCTTTGTGGGATTTTTTGGTACAATAAAGTAAAAAAATAAAAATAAAACCAATTGTACATTTGGGTGCCATTACTGCCATACATAGCCAACTGAAAATTAGTAATAGTATTTACTAGTGTTAGGACACTTTTACGTGCAAAAGATTTATGTGCAAAGATCACGTAAATGTAAACGTATATGTGTTCGAAGTTGTCTAAATTCTAATACGCGTGAATCACATAAAAATAATTTAGAGCTCACGTTCTTTGGTCGGTTTCAAAAACACCAATATTCAGGTAAACGATATTTGACTATGGAAGTTTTATTTTTTTTTAAAATAACATTTAATGCGAAATATTTGATGCAATTATTTCAGTCTGCTCCAAATATATTTGTATGATGCACATTACAAAGTGTGTGCGGCACACTTATGTGGGACTGGGGTGTTTCGAATCTTTTGAGGTTTTAGAGCCATGCCGTGAACAATCCCCTCCAATAACATGTCTTACTGTGCGAATTTGGACCATTTAACTTGGGGCTTCAGTTCTCCCACGATTCGGAAAAAGAAAAAAAAAAACCGTTGGGTCAAGCGACTATAAACAAATACTCCATAGATAAACTTATTCCATGAGAAAGGGGACACTGCCAAGCGGGTGTCAAGCGACTTCATCTTGGCAATCAACAGTTTGGATTTTGACCGAGCAATAAATGGTTTAGATTTGTATGCGCTTAAATTCAATCCGAGCCAACCTAGCCGAGATGAACAGCTGGATCAACCACTCGGCACCGCTTGACCGGGGGTGCTCGGCAATGTTCCAGCGGAAAGTATCCAAGCACATAGATAAGCCCAAAAATGTCTCTTAGAATCTAAATCCGAAATCTCGAATATTAAATGCTATCTAAGTGTGTAAATCACTTTGGATTTGCATCACTGTAAATGCAGAAGCTCAAAGTGATACAAAATACAAAATTCGAGATTTTGTATCATTGGATTATTTTTTTGTCCTTATTCACAATTTTTTTTTTGCATTTATTAGTTTTTTGTCAATTTTTTAAAAATTATTGTTTCATCATGACGAAAGAATATAAAAAGTAAAAAATTATGATCAAAATCTATTTTTTTTACTTTTTAGATTCCTTTCGTCATGAAGAAGTAATAATTCTTAAAAAATTGACAAAAATAACAAATGCGAATTTTTTTTGAGTAAGAACAAAATTTGGATTATTTTGGCCGAACAAGGCCTAAACACCCCTTTTGGTTTGGTCGACACGGCCAGACATACCCTGATGTTTAATTTGTTGCACATAACCACCATGTACTTTGTGAAAGATTGCATCCACACCAAATTCCGTCCAACTTGAGTGGATTTAGGAAATTTGACATAAATGTCTTCACTTTCTTCCCTATACTATCATCTTCTTCCTTGAATCAAACCAGTGTATTAAAATTTATTCTGGGCCTTTCATAGAATTGAAGAGTAGAGCATCTCCTTAAGATATCATATCGTCGATAACTCAATAATCGGAGAACACTATTCTTGTTAAAATGAATAATTAATTATACTCGAGTTTCCCTTGTTCGATCAACTTGAATTTTGATATGGATGTAGTAGTACTCCTATAATTTCTCTCTCTCTCTCTCGATGCTGCTATTTTGTTCTTGAATAATCTACTAGAAAGTGTTTCTTACTTGCATTAATTTAAAGGTTGGACGATGATGAAGAAAAGTAAAACTCAGGAATCCCGGTGACGTTGGGGTTAAAATTCGAGAACTACTACAGTAATAATTTTACATCACTTGGTAAAATTCTGCATGCAGAAACTTAGCAATGGTTTGTGGCACTTTGTGCCTTGGTGAAAAGTGAAAAGAACTTATTAATTCTCACTAATTCCGTAAGAATCCACTGACATCATTCCCTAAACAACTTTGGTATGCTTTCTCTACTGGCATTCCTTCATTGTGGGATAGCAATTAGGACCGACCCGATGCCCCTCCAACAAGCACATACACTTGTTTTCTCTTTTTTGGATTTCTGGTCGGATTCGGGGATCAAAATCTAGATTATCTATCAGGTTTCATCGATCCCGATCGAAATGAGATGCAAGAATGTTCAAACCAAGTAAAATTCTCTCCCATTCAAGATATATGCTAGTCAGGTAGGGCAGTGAAGAACAATGGAAGGCACTAATCTCCCTCTTTCCATTTTTTTCCCAAAGGCAAGAATATCATCATTAAGAGTAGTTTATCATCATAAGAGGAAACGAACGGGTGGAGTAGAGAAAAACCCCACGATGAAGCTCGAACCCTGAACCGTGGCAAAGGAACGCCTAACCATTGGACAAACTATTTGCATTCCCATGTAACATTGATTCGGACTAAAACTCTTGGAGACAAAAACAACTTTTGGGGTCTAGTGTCTCCAAAAAAGATTGTGTTTTGCTACCATTACAAATTTGGCACCAAGGAAGTGATAAGAAAAGCTTTGGTGGGCCAAGGAATATGAGGTTCAAATCTCACCCATCACTCCCTCTGGATAAGAGAAGAATCTAGACAACCAAATTCCATTGGCTCTCCCCTTTGCCTTTCCCCTCCCTCCCATCTCTATACTCTCCCCTCTTTTCCATCACACCCAAACCTTGAATCCACTCTCTCTCTCCTTCTGAAATTTCTAACTCCTCCCTCCTCAACCTTCATAACTCTTCAACTCCCTTGAAAAAAGATCCGTCATATACCCAACAAAAATGGCAGCAACCATTGCAATTTCAGCCATGCTCAATGCCAAGTGCTTGGCCACCCCCAAAACCACCAACCCTTGCAAGCCAGCAGCAAAACCCATCTCCCTCCTCTCCATTCAAAACCTCCCAAAAGGCCTAACCACCTCAAACCCATCACACAATCCCGCGTCGCTCGCCGGAACCGCCATCGCCGGGGCAGTTTTCTCGGCCTTGAGCTCGTGCGACCCTGCCATGGCGGTACAGCAAATTGCCGTCATCGCCGAAGGCAGCGACAGCCGTGGCCTAGCCCTTCTGCTGCCGATAATTCCGGCAATCGCTTGGGTTTTGTTCAACATTCTTCAACCGGCGGTTAACCAGGTCAACCGGATGCGGAGCACCAAGGGAGTCATTATCGGGCTCGGAATAGGTGGATTGGCTGGTTCAGGCTTTTTGTCTAGCACGCCTCATGCATTGGCCAGTGAAGTTGCTTCGATTGCTGCCGATGCTGGGAGTGATAACAGGGGACAGCTTTTGCTGTTTGTCATTGCTCCGGCGATTCTTTGGGTGCTATACAATATTCTTCAACCAGCTTTGAACCAGCTCAACAAGATGAGATCTGAGTGACATGGGTGGGGCTTGAATGTGTTATAGATAGCTCAAGACTACTTGTAATTGCAACTCTTTTTTATGGAACTTTTGCTGTAATGAATTACTATTCGTGTGCAAAAATTGATCCAAGTGTTTAACAGTTTACCAAACCAAACCGAGCCTTTTAAGTCCCAATCAATTGGGATCGGCAAACAATTGAAATCGGCTATATGAATCCGTGTTTTCTATTGAGCTTTGTCGGGAGCATCGTGTTCTGTAATATCCAATATGCCTACATTCTTGCGCACTTTACCTTCAAAGGTCAATTTCGGTCCAACTCTCCCCTTAGTGCTAACCATATCACTCCTCCTAACTACTGCGTCGACCACTCCTCCTAACTAGTACATCGACAGGCCTACGTTGCTATAACAATTTATATCAGCAAAATGGGTTTTGCAGACATTAGGTCATTTGGAATGGAAGGATTCTAAGTATTTGACACTAATAACTCGAGGAAAATCGCTCATCCCGTAATACAATAACATAGGCTGGTGATCGACACCTTTCGATTGTCATTACAAGCCTTCCATTTCAAAACAATAACAAAATGTGTACAGCAGAGGACACAGGTGAAATGCCACAATCTCAAAACTCAAAAATATTAACCGTCTATTTAGCAAAGGGATAGATAATACGAAAAGGTAGACAAGCAAAATTGCCAAGGAACAACCCTCCTTGGGCAGTTGCAGCTTTCTGGACTGTTTTTGTAGAAAATCAAAAGCTGGACTTCCCGTTTCTTCTAGTAGTGATTTAGTTGCTGTGAGGTTGGCCTTCTTGAATCTGCTTGAACTTCCAAGAATCATAACCACGGTTACGTCCTTTGTGCCCAAAACCCTGCTCGAAAACCAAGAGTTTGAGAACAAACAATAACACACGACTCTCAGTAGAAACCGCGACTGATGCTCAACAAAAAAATAGCTCAGTGGAAGCATTTTCGATTTGTTTTCATTTTGGTTACCAAAGACTAGAACTGAATTCTTAATCTTGCTTGGAGACATCAATTAAGACGCTAAAACACTCTTACAGAACTAGCAGTTTGTTGTATGTCGTTCGTTTTTTACCAAACATGGCTTCTATCCAGGGGTATGCCCCCTTGTACGCCAACACTAAGAAGTGCACAAAATTGTATCGAAGACCTTGAACACAAGGAAAACGCATTAAATTGTATCAAGGGGGAACGAAAAAAAAAAAGAGGAGATGCAGAACCAGACTTAGCTTTAGCAGTTGTAGCTGGCTAACCAAAAACTACACCAATACCACCACAGGCACAATTGCGTATCAATGAAAGAAAAAAGCATAAAAGTAGTTGTGCTTGTGATTCGGGCAATTAAATGTACATGTAGAGACAATCCCCGTAAGACCACATACTACTCCATGTTGTTCTTGAATCTTGGCATGTTTGTGCACCATTTTCTTTCTTTCTACTTTTATTGGATCAATGAAGTATGACAACATAGAAATCCAAATCTAGAACCACTCTTGTTGTGCACCATTTAGAGGAATTTATGGTCACGCTATGTACATACCAACTTGTAACCAAACCCCTAGGCCGTATGTCCATATCTCTTTGCATAACCGCAGAGGTATCTGAACCAAACCACAGAGGTATCTGAACAAAAAAGCAGCAGGCCAGGTCTCACGATTGAAGAACACCCAACAAGTTTTTTGAGAGATTCTCAAATGGAAATAATTAACCAAAATTAGCAGCATAGCTAAATGACTCAGGGTGGAAAAGAAAAATTGCCAAGATAGACAACCACCTCTAGTCATTACAGGCTCGCTTGACCGTCCGGAACAAAATCAACAGGCTGACTTTCAGCATCTTCAAGTTGTGACTGAGTTGCTGTGAGCTTGGCCTTCTTGAATCTGCTTGAACTTTTAAGAATCCTATCCAATGTAAAATTTTTGGACGCCAAAGCTCTGCCAAAAAGAGAACATCAGAATGAGAAGCAATGAAAAAATCGCCACCTACTAAAAGTAATAAATAATGCTCAACTAAAAATAGCTTGAAGCATTTCATTTCGGGCCAGCTAACCACTGCCATATGCTAGAAGTAATAAATAATGCTCAACTACAAATAGCTTGAAGCATTCCATGTTGGGCCTGCTAACCACTGCCTAATGGGCGATGGATAACACACTCACAAGTCACAACACCAAAAATGTCAGAAATTCAATGTATTTTCAAAATTTTCAATACCCATTCACTGACTTGTGTATACTTTTCACAGATATGATGCCTTTCTATACACTAACCACTTTCGTTCATTAGCATTTTATTTTCTGTGTTTAAGGTTACGAAGCATAGAAGTTACTGATGAAGGCACATTAAGGAACTATATTTTTTCCATGGTAAAAGGAGTAGTTCTGGTTATAGTGATTAGCCTTGGGTATAGATACAGACACCCACATCCATCAATCCATAAATGCCATACGTATGTCTATTGCCATGTTCTTGACATATCTATGCACCAGCCTATAGAATTTACTGTTGCAAGACTTGTGACATATCCATTCATCTTGCATCTACATCGATGTCTGTACTCTGTACTTATGCAACATAATGATAAAGGTACGATGAATCTGACAAAATAAAAAAGTACAAACTGCTGAACTGAGATACTGAAACAGTCTACCAAAATCAGCAGACATAAATATGAGGTAAGAGATCATATGTATGAGAATACGCAAAACAGAAAAAGTACGTATCATGGTTCTTACTGGGATTTTGTGATGCTTTTCCCGCCATCGTTATCTTTTGCACCAGAAGTTCCTGCAGGAAATTAAGATGGAAATAGAACAGACTAGTTACTGGAAGCTCCAAGAATAGTTTGCTTAAAAGGCATAACAGAACTTACAAGGAGGAGATCTGCAATAATTAGCAGACAACAATGCATCAAAGAATACAAAATGCAAGAATCAAGAAGCCAAAAAACAATTCATTAGCAACTAGACACACCACAGTTATACAAACAAAGGAGTCCCAACAAGGATCTTGTGTTACCATTTCTTGATGAGTCCAGATTTAACTTGCCATCCCCTTCCGAGAAACCTGATGAAGATGAATTATCCGACGGGGTTTTGGTGCTGGAATCTGAATTCGCAGTCGTGCTCTCATCTTCAGAACTCTCACTACTGCCATTAAAAATGGCACCAGGAGTAGCCAACAAACTCTTTTCCTGCCGTGAACTGTTCACAACTTCCCCCATTTTTTTACGGGAAGCTTTTGAAACTCCATGAGATCTTCTGTCACTTCCCTGGTTTACATATGAGTTGATTGAGTTTCCTGGATCATGAGAGGTGGCTGGAGAAGGTAAAACAACCTTTTTGGCATTCTTTTTAGTTTTCGTTTCCTTATCTGATCCTTTTGCTTCACTCACGTTGTCAACGACCAACTCAACAGGTGTAACTTCATGGTTACGGGCTCCAGGCATGAAGTGGTCTTTGAAATTAATGCCATCACCATCACACTTAGAAACTTCTCTATGATAATTAGCATCGGTCGATTTGAAACTCTTAGAAGCATTACCATCATCATCATCATTCTTTTCCACTTTCTTTCTTAAGTTGCCATCACTAGTTTCTGCATTCTGCTGAGTTTTATCTACTCGAGTTGATGGCAATGATTCTGCTTCATTTCCACACACATCATCACTTTGCCCATTAGCACCAACAATAGAAGTATCCACAGTCTTTCGTTTCGACATCTTTTTCGTTTTAGTTGGAGACAAGAAGCTTTCTTTCTTAGCTTCACCAGAAGAGTGATCATCAAAACGAGGCAACTGCGAAGAGATACCACTAACAGAATTATCAACATGCTCCTTGCTTGAAATTACCTTCTTTGTTGCAACAGATTTCTTCGCACTCATTTTCATCCTTCCACTGCCAGCAGATTTCCCAAACTCCATGACTATGGTGCTTTCTAACAAATTCTCCGAGACAACAGATTTTTTAGAATGCATATCTGCTTCACCATGAATCGGAGGTTCACACTTTCCAGACAGCATTGCGTCAGGATCATGGTTCTGTGGCAATTCCTTTCGCTCTACATTTTTTTGAGGATGATTGGTTTCAAAATTCTGATCATCAAGGGCAATATTTGCATGCCGAGACTGCATGTCATCCTTCTTCGGATTATTGGACTCGTAGACAGCTAACGAAGGAAACCCTTCCACATTAGTGGAGTGATGCTTTTTCGAAGTTTTTCTCCCTTTTGATCTACTTCGAGCACCTGAATCAGGAGCATCAGTTTCGCCCTTTTCATTTGCAGCATCAGGTCTGTTTGCATTAATGCCTACACAACATTAAGTAGAAAGTCAGCAAGATAAAATATTTTTCCCTCTAACTTATCATAACATCCTCGTATAAATAACATCTCAATGACTTCTATTTAAGGACCACGAGATGGTTGAACCAAGCCTTAGTTCCTTTTTACAAAAAACCATAAAGAACTCAAGACAAAACTTGATTTTTCGGTACACTTTCCCTTCAGACTTTTACGAATAACATGCAACAATTATTAGTCGACTTTAATCGAAAAGTGCCACCCCCTTAGCAAAATCCTAGCTCTGACACTGCACGTATGGCTACAAGAATAAACTTACTCACTGATGAAGGCGGCAATTTGTGCCCTTCCACCACTTCTTGGACAGGTTTAGTGCGCTTTTGCTTCCGAGAGACTTCGACAATCCCAGAAAGTGTCACATGCTGAACGTTTAGTTCAGAAACTATCACTGAACCAGATGCCTTATCTGAATCCTTGGATACAGTCTCCACATTTTCCTTGGGCTCAGCATTAACCACTTCATCTGTTGGTAATTTCTTCTTCTTTTTACTCTTCTTCGTCCCACTGCTAGAATGAGGTACCAAATGGACATCTTCCGTACATTCGGTAAATAAAGAATCTGAAGTCCACAATATCAGCAGCAAAGTGAGGAATATAAATTCGTCCTTCTACTAAATCATCTGATTAGAAGAAGAGTAGAAAAAGGCTTCCAACATCACATATGGCTACAAGAAAATAAACTCACCCATGGATGAAGAAGGTAATTTGTGCCCTTCCACCACTTCTTGCACAGAAAGTGTTGCATGCTGATCGTTTTGTTCAGAAACTATTACTAAACCAGATGCCTTGTGTGAATCCTTGGACACAATTCCCCCATTTTCCTTGCAACCTTCTATCCCAACATCATGCACAGAAGACAGCTTCGCATTAACCGCTTCGTCTGTTGGTAATTTCTTTTTTTTTTTACTTTCCTTCGCCCCCCTACTAGAACCAGCTACCAAATGGCCATCTTCAGTAAATAAAGGATCTGAAGTCGAAAATATCAACAGCAAAGGGAGAAATATAAATTTTTTGTCCTACTAAATCATCCAATTAGAAGAGTTTGGTGAAAGAAAAGGCATCAGTACAAGGAAATAAACATACCCATTGATGAAGAAGGTAATTTGTGCCCTTCCACAACTTCTTGGACAGGTTTACTGTGCTTTTGCTTCTCAGAGACTACAGTTCCAGAAAGTGTTGCATGCTGAACATTTTTTTCAGAAACCATTTCCAAACCAGATGTCTTATCAGAATCCTTGGATACAGTTCCCACATTTTCCTTACAACCTTCTATCCCAAAAGAGGGCTCAGCATCGATTACATGGTCTGCTGGTAATTTCCTCATCTTTTTGCTTTTCTTCTTTTCATGTGTAACAGCTACCAAATGGTCATCTTCCGGAGGTTCCCTAAACAAAGAATCTGAAGTGCAAAATATCAGTACATTAAGTAAGGAAGATAAAGTATTTTGTCCATAAACTAAGTAAATTGTCCGATTAGAAGAAGAGTTTGGTGAAAAAATATACAAGCATCAACTATGGGTACAAGAAATAAATTTACCAACTGAAGAACGTAATTTCTCTTGCTGCACCACCTCTTGGACTGATTTATGGTGCTTTTGCTTCTGAGGGACTTCAAAAGTTCCCGAAGGATTTGCATACTGCATGTTTATTTCAGAAACTATTGCAGCAACAGATGCCATGTCAGAATTCTTTTCACAATTCTTCATGTACCCCATAGAATTTTCAAGAATTTTATCCTTTGGCTTCAAAGTGTCTTCAATAACAAGCAAGGTATCGTTTCCTTCTAAAGGATTTTCATCTCCTTTACTTTCTCTCTTCCGCTTTTTCTTTGCATCAGGTCTGGATTTCGAGTGTTCCTCTTCAACATGTGTTCCTTGGATTTCTACCAAATCTGACCTCACATTGTTAACAAGAAATGAAGTATTGCAAGGTTCCCCATCAACTCCCATACTCGTCATCTTCACATTGTTTAAAACATCTTCACCAGTGTTACCTGAAGCAAATTCAGGCTTGCCAATCTTCGGGGATGATGCATACAAATCACCCGTAGGAGTTTTCGTGAAACAAACTACGGCTAGTTGGTTGCTTAAGGCAGGATCAGAGGGGAATTGGTTATCACCATGCTGCTTAAAACTAAAAGCATCAACATAAACAAACCAACATTTCTTGGCACCATTAAAAGCACTTTTAACAAGCATAGAATCTGATAGGTGATAGAAGCATCTTTTCCGTTTAACCTGCCAGTATCCGACATCTCGAGTCAATGTGAGAAACACATTTAATAAGCAAGATTGTTAATGCCACTCAAATACTTATATGCTCAATTGACATACCTTCAATGCATTGATTTTTATCTCTCCAAAGTTAGGAAAACACAGTGAGTGCTCGTTCATAATTTTCTCTGCAAGCCAAAATGTAGAGCAATCCAGAAATGTGATTATGCAACAGGTAAAAGGTGAAGAAAAAAATAAATTACACGATTAAAAGGGTGGGTGTGGCCTACATGAATTTGTCTTGACAGTCGATATTAAATATTTTTAGTGATCTTTTGTTAACTTTTACATTAAAATTTTGGAATCAGTCATTTGCCTCACAAGAGGAATCAGGCAAGTACAAAAACATGAACCGAGATTGAAGGTTTTTAAGTAAGACGGCAATAAAGACTTCTTAAACTTCTTTTGGTCTTTAGTGAAATTTTTTTTGCTTTTCATTGTAATTACTTTTTAACTTATCTCGTCAAGACTAATGAAGCTTCACGTGAATCTAATAAGAACTTAAGAAGACAATAAAAATATCGAAAATTACCACTGTTCCCATTTTGTTGGCTCTTTACGGAAGACCGTGTCAAGTTACTTACCCAAATAAGTTCTTAATTTTTGAGCAGTGCTACTTACACAACTTTAAAACACAACAACTCCGGACACAAGTGCGTCTGGAGCAGTTCAAAGCACATGGGTCCACATGCAACGGTTGGCTCCGGACGCAATTGTATCCGGAATTGTGTTTGTAGACTTTTTTTTTTTTTTCTGCACTGTTCAAAAAATCTCAAGATTTACTTTTGAGTACTTTCGAACGGTACAAAAAACTCCAACAAAAAATTATTCTCCACATCACTTCTCCTCAGGTCCAAATGACACGACTTCTCGTAGCAAGCAAACATAGTGGGATGAAGAGAGTATTGATTTATGTAACCACGGCTTCTTTATTTACTAGGGTTTAAAGAAATATCTTCTAACTTCAAAGATGAGCCCCCACTAAGCTCCATCGAAGTTTCTATATCATCGAACTCTATGCGTACCCGTAAAATCGATACCCTACACACACAAAATATAGAGAGAGAGAGAGGGGGGGGGGAATAAGGGATATACTTTTGAGGTCGGAGACGGTATCGGAGTCGGAGACGATCACGGCGAGATGGGTGTCGAGACTGGTGTCGACGAAGACCGCATTGTGACCTGATGTTGTTGTTGTATCGTCGGAATCGCGACTGCGATTTTCCGCCATGAGAGAGGGAGGGAGAGGGAGAAGGGGGTTCGGTTCTGGTTTGGGGGTTTTGGTGGGGTTTCTCTTTCTCTTTCTCGCAGAGCTATTTTATGGCGGCATGCAGTGAGGCAGTGCGACCCCTTTTAAGGGCTTTACCCAATTACTTCGTCATTTTTCCGCATTTGATAATTTTGCTCAAAAATTTTGTAAATTATTAATTTGAAAGAAATTAAAAAAGTAAAAAATAAAATATGTTGAGGAATACCCACTTTGAAAAATATTTGGGTAAAATTATTATTATTTTTTTTTACTTTTTCGACTCCTTTCGTCGAGACGAATCAATAAGTTACAAAATTTAGCGTGAAACTAACAAACGTGATTTTTTTTTTAATAAGAACCAAACCTCCAAAAAAAAAAGCTAAAAATTAAGCGGAATTGGGTCGGCCTTATTCTCCGAATTTTTTTTAGCTTTTTCTCGTTTTGTCCTTATTTGAAAAAAAAATCGCGTTTGTTAATTAAATGAAATTGTGCTAATGATGGGTAAAGTGAGGTATAGACACGACTTTAAAACATAACTCCGGACACATCCATATCTAGAACAGTTAGAAGCTTACGTATGTCCTCATCTTTTTTTTTTCTTTTTCCGGATGCTTTTTTCCGAAGTTTTGGTGGAATAGAAACTTCAACAAGAGAATTCTTAGGATAACAATAACGACATAGTGGGTGTTTGGGCGCATGTTTTTTTGGCTTTTTGTATTTTGCAGTTTGCACTTTTTATTTTTGAATTATGGTAAGATCAATGTATTATGAATTTGAAGAGTGTTTGAGAAATGTCTGCAGAATACATTTTGCAACCCAAATATTGCTTGAAAGTATAATCACCAAAATTGACTATGAGTTAGTTTTTTTTTTTTATCACGTTGTGTTTATTTAATTATTATAGTATTATGTGCCATTTTACACAGTTTCTTTTTAGATATTGATTCTTCCACTTCATAAAAATATTTGCGTCTCATGTTTGAAAATTTTTGCCATTATTTCGTTACGAAGATTTAAAAAAAAAAACATAGAGGGCGAAAATTTTCTCGCTACATAATATTCTATAAATACCAACAATAATACAGCTTACAGAACATTAGGCAAATTAATTAACCCTGACTTCGTAACCATACCATTCAACTCAGGGGGAAAAAAAAAAGAAAGAGACTGATGGTGGGTTTTTCAAATGGGACAGAAGAAAAGTAAAAAGGAATAATCGCTCACCACCCAAGTTAGAAAACCAACGGGATAAGATATCACCACCCGAGGATTTAACTGGGGATACAGGGTTAGGGAACCGCTCACCACTCGAAGGAATCCACCTAAGAGATACAGAAACGGAGAACTCGCTATCTATCGGAATCCATCGAAGGATAAGAGTTACTGTACAAGAAGAATTATCTTCTCACAAGCCAAAGGCTACTTTAATTCAAACACACTCAAAACTACCATTTCATTCATAACAATAGAATTTATAGACTACTTGGAACAATCCTCCAAGAATAGGAAAAGAAAACAAATAACATTTCCAAGACGATCATTAATAAGACTAAGACTTTGACTACTAAAAATTAGGGTGACTCTTGTGAACTTAAAAGACAGTTAGGAAACTAAAAACCACTTAGAAACTTAAAAAGACTTTTCGATCAACACAATGACTTCTTGAATAATTTCAAGGACTTTGACCGACATCAGAAACAGAGAAAAGGAAAACATTTATTAATCTTCTCTAATACTACTACCATTTTTCAATGGCATTGTCATTGCTTATTCTTCTTCTGCAGCTTCTCTAGACCTCTCTTTCGCATCCCAGAAAAATACCAAAAAAGAGACCAATCCACTACTGCATCCGGGAGCGCTCGAATTAGGCACCATTGCAATGAGTGTGTCCAATATGGCACGCAAATTTGATCGTATCCAATTGCCCGTAAGCTTGCTTTGCTGTACGTCTCTGGCGATGGAATGAAGAAGGAAGATCTCCTGATGGATACCATTTTCGTTGCCACGAACAAAGGTATCTGCGGAGAGGCACACAAGATGAAAATGAACTATTTAGTGACACTGGTAGAAGATATTAGTGAACTTGGAAGAAGATCGATAGAAGAACAGCAAACCTGGCATTGTATGTCAATTCCATGTTGCTTGTACTCCAAACTGATGCTTCTAGACATCATTGCAATGAATCTGCAATATAGTCATAAAACTGTTATTTCGCGCCCAAGGCTTGACAAAGTTCAAACTTCATTAGGCCTCGGGCCTAATATTATAGTAAGTTTTTTTTTTTTTTTTTGTGTTCTACCATTTGACGATTGGGCCTTTGATAGAAAGGAACTTTCGTAGGCATATTAAGATGGATTTCCTTAAGATCCTTGTCTGTTGTCTCTCACGCACTCCAATCACAAGATACGGTAACAAATCTCAATAATCTCAATCTCTTAACACATATATGAATCTCGAGGTATAATGATACACCTGCATGTGCATTAGTTAGAACAAAAAAATGATTTTGCGAAATAGGACCGGTGTTGTGCGCAGACCAAAATCCCAGAATTCGGAATATGTAGGATGCAAACTTTGGATATTGTGGGGCTGCCTCAGGTGGAGGCCACAGTCCCTCAAGTCTAGTTCAACAAGTACATACATAGTACAATCGACTGAAGTTGTTCGACTTCCTTCATAATTGACTGTCCAGTCTGATATAATTCTCGTCGAATATTAGAACTGATTGAAAATAGATCTTGTTCTTTCCAAGAATTCCTTTCACATGTGTACACGAGTACTCAAAGAGTCAAGACGCTCGTATCCACATTCGATCTTGTGATAACAAGTTTGAAGATTGCATTTCGGTGAGATTTACACGTTAATAATAACGATATCGAAACCATCCAAAGTCAAGAAAACATACATGATTAACACGTACGGATGAGTACTTCTAATTGATCAAGCCAAAGAAGAGCAACTTACGCTTTGGTGGCGGCGTAAATGGTGAAAAGAGGGTAGGAAGAGACTGCAACAGAGGAACCAGAGCCAATGTTCACGATTGCACCTTTTTTCCTCTTCAACATCCCCGGTAAAACTGCCTTGGTCACCCAAGAAGTCCCCACAACGTTCACCCCGACGATACTCTCCACCATCTCCAAATCAACCTCATGTAAGAACCTCGGGAAAGGGTGCGATGATCCCGCATTGTTAATCAAAATCCCCACATCCAATCCTGTGATCCCTTCCTCGACCTTCTTCGCTATCTCATCTCCGCGAAGTTTGGAAAAATCGATCACAATTGTCTTAACCGAAGCATTTCCACCGTTTTCTTCTCGGATTTGTTGACAAGTAGCCTTAAGTTTCAAAGGGTCTCGGCCTACCAGTACGAGGCCGAGACCCTTTGACGCCAACTCTAAGGCAAGGGCTTTGCCGATTCCATCGGTCGAACCCGTGATTAGAGCCCATGAACCATACTGTTTCAGATTCTTTGGTGGTCTCAGAAACATCACCCATACCCATGTCAAAAATTTGGCCAGGTGATCGCAAAGAGAAATGAAGCCTAAAGTTGCTATTGCTATTAGGACGAGACTTTGCAACTCCATGGTCATGTGAATGGTGTTTCTTTCTAAGAGTAGCAGATCATTAAAAGTGCAAGATAATTCGGTTCAGAGGTATTCTCATTCTCTTATTAACCTTCTTGTTTTTTTTAAGGAAGTGATTTTGACACTCCATATTTAACTATTGATACTCTATATTTTGTCTTTATCTTATGTGAAATTACTAAATTACTTTTTATTTTGTTAGTATTCATCAAGTAATTTCAAATAAGAAGAAAACAAAAAATGGAGTGCGACTAAAATTGAAGTGTCAACATCAATTTCTCATTTATTTGAATTTTGTACTCCCTCTGTTCCAAAATGAGTGACCTTTTTGAAATTTCGTGTCATTTTAAAATGCTTATATCTTCCGATTTATGAAGTTTTATGTTATTTTGAAAACTTTGTTAATAAAACTAATTAAAATCTATCAAACAAGATTCATATTGCATATTTTTTTAACACTCACATAAAAAGATATATGCAATTGAAAATGACACGCTTTCCCAAAAAGGTTCCTCATTTTGGAACGGAAGGAGTATTGAGCATTGCATTATGTTAAGATTAGGTAATGGGGATTTCTCCCCCTTAATAAAATACAGTACTCAATACTTTACGTATACTTTTCAGAGTGATTATTCAGTACTTCCGGAGTATATAAATGGTGTGCTCATTCCTTTCACATGACATATGGGTCTAACATGTGTCCCCCGCGTGAGTCCCATATGTTATGTGAAAGAAGAAAACATGTTGTTTATATACTCTGAGAGTATTGAATAATTTTGGTATTTTTCAAGCCATTTACCCAACAGTAGTCCACCACACAACTGGCACTAGCAACAATGTACTATCTATGGAGTATTGAATAATTTTGTTACTTTTCAAGCCATCTACCCAACAGTTAATTTGGGTCCTTTTCCAGCCATCTAGTCATCTACCCAGAAGTTAATTTTGTTCCTTTTCCAGCCATCTATTCATCTACCCAACAGGTAATTTTGGTAACTTTTCAAGCCAAACCCAACAGTACTCCACCACACTAGCAACCATGTACTACTCCACTGTCAACACAGTTGCCCCATTTTTTACGAACAAGATCAATGCCCCATTTGATACTAGAAGGAGAGAGAAAAAAGGAGAAAAGAAATTAAGTTCTTGTTTCGCTTATATTCTTATTTTTTAAGTACTTATTTTTCTTTTTGCGAGATATTTTCTCATAATACATTATCTTTAATTAAAATACGAGTAAATACTTATTGAAAAAAAATAAGTACTTAAGATGAGATGTCTGCTAATGGGAAGGCCGAGGGGAAGGGGATCGGATCCAATCCAGTTTGTTTGGATCAGTTTTGTTCATTTGTTGCATCTGAGCCGTCCAGATTGGTCCATTTGGACAGCTAAGATTTGTTCCAATTTAATTTTATTACAAAATACCCCGAACATATCTAAGCCGTCTCGGATGCAAACACATGGACTAAAATGGTCCGAACAAACTTTTTTGAATCCTTCCCCCTCGGCCAAGACACATACCTTACTCACCCAACCCTGGCACCTAACTTTGATATCAATCTATCATATTATACAGTCTTAAGTAGGACTCAACCC
Organism: Rhododendron mucronatum var. ripense; assembly: GCA_019656295.1. Classification (NCBI taxonomy): domain Eukaryota; kingdom Viridiplantae; phylum Streptophyta; class Magnoliopsida; order Ericales; family Ericaceae; genus Rhododendron; species Rhododendron mucronatum. The sequence goes on along the minus strand of BPLT01000075.1, from coordinate 743,689 downwards.
TCCAAAGCTAGTTTTTGAGACGAGGGTGTTCTCTTTCTTACATATTCCATATTGGCGTTCGGCCTGTGCACGGGACAACAAAAAAAAAAGTTCACACCGATCTTTTTCCCACTCTTGTGCGTGGGATATCCACAATGCTAGTAATAAAATAAAAGTGAAAATGAAAAAGATGTCATAAATTAAAATTAAATATGCTTATAGTAAAGATTGATTACTTTAGTACCTAGGGGACGTCACATACTCAACTTTCCAAACTCAGCTTTCCAAAATCCAAGCATATGTTAGTTGGAGTGTAACACTGCATTTACTAACAACTAAGCTTTTCAAGCTTCAAGGACATAATGGCACAAACAAGAATAGTTAAGGGCGAGTAAGGGAGAAAGAAATATCTAAACATTAACTTAATAACAAATTCCTGTTCTACATAGAAGCCAAAAGAAAAACAGGCATCAAATACACTCCATAACCATGGAGGCCTGGGTCCTCTGAACCCCTAAAATCCGATTGCAGAGAACCGAAGTATGGAAATGATATGAACATTATCGTACAAGTCACAAAAATGAAAATGAAAATGAAAAATGAAAAATCAAAAATGAAAAAGAGAGGATAAAATGCAGTTTGTCTATGATACAATTGCTTTTGAAAAAAAGAAATGGAGTTGGTACAATGTAGGGGGAGTGGATCACAAGCTCTGCTATAAGGTGGCAAGTAGCCATATATGCAAGAGCAACCAATAGGCCATAAGTCCAAGCCTTGCTCTCGGACGGCTCATCAAAGCTCGACCACCAGATACCCTGAGAATATATATGAAAAATAAGTGACAAATTTATGGCAAGTACCTTTATCAACATATCTCTGTTCATTTAAATAATTCGGATAGTTCAAACTTCAGACATATGCTACAACATGAAAATAGAAATATAAGAGGTTTGCGGACATCTAATTCACCCGATCAAATTTTAAGGCAAAACTAAAGGGAAATTCAAGGAACTTTACCAAAGGCCATCAATCCGGTCTGCAATCATCTTCCCTTGTAGTGGAACGAGACCCGATGTATTCAAGGGCTTGAATATATGACCTGTAAAGCAGGAGTTCAATGAAAGTTGCATTGAAAACTAGTATTTGGGAAAAAACCAGCAAACCTTCAGAAATCACACCTTTATCTTCATCAGTTTCCTCGTTTTTAATCAAACGGTCAGATTCTGAATCGATGTCGATTGCAAGGTGATCATTTGATCCCTTACGCAGAGTTCGCGCATGGGCGTCAAAAGCAGCATGAGCAACTGCTTTCTTTGCAATGGGTCCCTGCATAAGCATTAGGATGCAACATATTACGGGTGCAGTTTCCAAAAAAAAAACTGCTAATATAGCATTAAGGCCGAAGTTTATGCGAGCAAAACATGCAAGAATCTTACCGCATCTTCAATTTCAGTTATCTCTGACCGAGTAGGCAAAGAAGATGCTTCAAAGATGCTAGTTTCTCGGGCAACCTCAGGTGAAACAGACCTAACTTGTTTAGAATCTTCAAGAAATTTAACCTTATTTGACAATTCATTCACAACCTTTTGGCTTCCAAGCAACTTGGCACTGAGTTCCTGGGCTTTGGATTTTGAATTTTCAGATTCTAAAATCACAGCCATAACCAGCTTTTCTAAAACTGGTATGAATCCTCTAACACCAATAGTTTTTGGGTCTGCAACTAAATCATTACCTCCTAACTTATGAATAATACTTTCCAAAGTGAACTCTAGCTCAAATAATTCATTCTCCATAAAAAGAAACGTTAGAGGCTTAGAGGCTACAATAAACAGTAATGATTTATGTTCAGAAAGATTGAACGAATAGAATTACCTTTTTCTTTAGTTGACAAAGTGTTGCGTAAGGACGAGATTTCTGCTTCTTTGTCATTCATCTTATCCTCCTTTGCCTCATAATCTTCTACTTGAAAAACCTAACCTCTTGGTAAGATTTCTGTAATGCTTCTACATCACTATCCAACTTAGAAATCCTACTCTGGTTCAAGTCCCTTTCTTCTATGGCATTTTACAAACTTATTCTGGTTTCTGTCAAATTGTTCTCGAACTCTTTGATTGCATCAGCTGATTCATTCCTTATATTCCCAAACTGTTTAATTAGGCTAGTTTTAATGCCCGTGCTTCGCACGTTTCGGCGTGCTCATTGAATGAATTGGTATTAGAAAGTGTTTTTGGATTTCGTAGTGATAATAGTAGAAAAATAACAAGAGGTTACTAAGTACAAATTCAAATTTTTTTTTTTTGCATACCTTATGTGTTCTAAAACTATGGTACCTTGATGTAGCTGCAGTGAATGTTACAAGTGTATTCTATTTCAGTGGCAATGCTAGTGGACGAAGAACAAATTATGTGGCCAATGGAGGACGATTGCAATATTGGAGCGCAACACAGAAAATGTCCTAGAAAATACGAACACTCAGTTTGATTGTTATTGGAGTGTCCAATGCATCATTCAACACACACTTGACAAGCACCTTTGGCATGTACTATAAAAACTATCCCAAAAGGAAAAAAACAAGTTACAATGATCTTTTCTTGTTTATCTCGTTGAATGAGAGAGACATTCGTCTTTTCAGCAGAAATCTAGCCCACAATTCCAAGTGTTCCCTCAACAATCTAATTGAAGCACCTGCATGTCGGGAGCTGAACATCTAGCATATGCTACTTGAGCAATAGGAATGTAAGTACAGCTTAAAAACCAAACTCCACCACAGTCATATCCTACAGGAGTACCGTATCCATTTCTACCCAAAACCTCCTACCACCCAAGTGTAACGAGCAAGTAAAACAAGAAAACACTTTAGAAGTCCAAGAACAACCATCAGAGAGAGGACCCTTTTCTCTCCTCCTTCAATATCCTTTGCATTTTTTTGCAGAGTTTGATGAAGGCTTGAAACTCATTTCTTTGCCCGGCTGAGAACCAGAAGCCACATCGATTCCCCTTCCTTCGCGTTTTCGTCGGGTCTGCTCAGCCATTTTGACAGCATATCATCCCCTCCAACAGTAGTTCGGGCAACAACATTTGCAGTTGTGGCCCGCATCTTGTCATCCTCGTCTTTGTTTGCCTGCGCATGTAGTTAAAGTTGAAAAAAGGAAAAAACTATTTCCCCAACATTTAGAGCAGAATATTTTTCTATCAATCATGCTCTATGTTACATGGAGTGTGGATCGGGTATTAAATGCGAATCTGTGTGTTAAGTGCTCGTTTCTTCCAATTTTCATTTTAAGGACACAGGAACCCAATGTAAAATTCATATTCTTAAAATATTCCTTCAATTTCTATGATAAATAGTGTATACAAGATGCATTTAGGAGTATAAGTTTTTCGCAAAGTCCATGGCAAATTAGAATTACAAAATATGCTTGCTTGGTGTCCAAGATGGGTGCTTAAATCTACATTTAGAAGAGGTAAGAGTCTGTGTACCACACAAATCATGCTCGATACCTTAAGTGTTTTCACATGACCATCATCTCTCTTTTTTATCACCATCTAGTTGCAATTATTCACAAAAATATAAATAACACTTAAAACACATATATCTGAGCAGGCAAATGCATATAATAAATTGAATTTGTAAGAGCAACTCACTTTATTGAGCTTTTGGAGTTTCGCTGCTTCCAACTGGCTTTTCTCTCGTTCTTCCCTGGCTTTCTGGTTAATCACCAAGATTTGCTTCCGAACATCTAAAGTTACAATAGTTTGGTGCCTTGGCTTCTCAATATTTTAAATCTCTACAAGAGTTCATGTCAATATCAACTTTCATTTCTTTCTTCTTTTTTTATCATAAAGAAGAATTTTACTAATCTTAGAAACAGAGTTACAAAGATTAAAATGAAATGGGAAATTGGCATCACAACCAATAACTTACATCCCAACTATGTTAGCACCTAGGCTAAGGACAATCATTTGCCACCCGCTACTAGGGAAGGGGAAGAGTTGGTGAGAAGCCAACAGAAAAAGGCAGAATCCCAACAATTTAAAGGTACATCAGCAATCACAAAGAATAGATGGGATACATTTTGCCAATCATCCAATATGATTGCCTAAAGGAAATCTCTACTTTAAAGGGGCATACATTTTTCCAGATCAACTTGCATAATTGGCCAATATGATTCCTAGGATTAAAGTCCTGCTCCCATTTTTCATAGAAGGACTATACAGAGAACAGATTGGACTTGCTCTCCCATTTCCACATTAGTGAATCCCCAACTATAGGCTGTGTAATTAATTGAATTCAGTTTTACCAACATACTATTTAACTGTCTGCTTCCCAATCAAATAACCACCTTCTATGACTACGCATTTTCAAAAAGAGGAAAGAAAAAAATGAGTAGGCAAAAAAAGACCGACCTGCTTTGACAGTCTGATCAGATTACTTATCAGCCCACACATTCTTTCCTCTACACAGTGGACTTTCAGTTACATACGGAAGGTGCAAGATTAACAATGAAAAAAGCAGACTGGTCAAGAATCTCACCAGAGACGAGCATCGCTGCATGTCATTGCTTCAACTTTTCACACTGCATTTTGACACTACCACAATACACATTCCAAATTGTCAAGCAACGTGCTTCAAAAAATTGGTTCTCTCTAGAATATAATTAATTTGGATCTTTCCAAATTAATGTTCCTTGACAAAAAATCTAGCACAATTAGGAACCACAACAAACATATTTTACCTTCAATTGCTCCCATTTTGAGCTGGGTGTAATGCAATAATTAGAGGGATTTACTTCATGATGAAACGACCACCAACTAAAACAGAAAATTTGACGGAAAGGTATCATTTCTAAGTTGGCAATAGCATGACTGCAAAATCTTTCAGTAACAGAAAGGTACTTACAATTAGAACCATAAATAAGAAAATTGCACTTTATGTACGAATTAAAATCTGTATGCCCTGGAAAGTTGGTACGCAAAACAAATAATTCAACTAATTATTACTCAAAGTCAATGAAGTTACTATTTTTGGTTCTAGAGATTGAAAAGTTATTAGCTGTTTTGTAATCCTGGCAGCTTTTCCTTTCTTTTCTTATGGGTGTAAAATTTCTCGTCCATCTCCTTGGTACTTTTCTTTTGTTTTCTCACAGTTTAAAATAGCACTACAGCTTGTGCAAACAGGGACTTGCATCATAAACTTTTGAAATTTTCCGAATTCTCCATACAAAATAAAAAATGTTCAAACTCTTCAATGGATGAAGCTAGCCTATTCGTTTATGTTCATTGTTCTTAGTTCATTCACAAATCTTCTATCAGTCTATGATTCATTGCTGCACTATTGCTTTACTCTCAGCTTCTACTTGAATGTTTCTTGAATTATTGCTCTTAATTTCACAATCAACCTACGAGGTTCCAATTTGTTTTAATGCCAAAGAATTCAAACTCCCAAGGATGTCTAAGGAACGAAAGTAACCATGAGAAGCAATACATAGCAAAAGATAACATATGGAAGTCAAAAAAAGATGTGCAATTCGAACCATCTCTAACAAAAAAGTAGTAAGACATATGGCACCAAGGCTGAAGGAAAGAATTTGAAATCAAATTACAGAAAATGAAAAAAGCAAAAGATTCCATGCAACGAAAGAGAGAAGCATATATTACTTGTGGTGAAGCACCAAATGGGAAATGCTGCCCGCCAATAGTAAACCATAACTCTTCCCCAAGCTGATATACATAATCAAAGACCCACATGCCTTACCATATTCGCAAATGAAGGGTTTTTTGTTTTGGTGTTAACTTGGTTCTCAAATCAGTTCACAGTTCACACTCCATCTGAGATTCTACACTCGAAAAAACCAAGGAGATCAGAGAAAGAAAATAAAGATGCATCATGCATGTCCAAAGAAATTAATCGTCAGAAAGAGAGAGCAACCTTTAGAATCTCAACATCTAAGCGAAATCAAAAGCTGATCATGTAACTACTGGACTGAGAATTTAAGAAAGGGATTTAATGCATAAGTCACAAAATTTACCAATGTCATGCGTATTCTTGTTAAAGCATCCAACTCCAAACCAATTGGCAAAGAGTGGAGAGGCTGCCCAGGCTCATATACTAGTTTTGGAGGAGATAATTAACCAATGTGGGACAAATCCCAACACTCCCTCGCACGTGCGACCCCTGATTCGCACGTGGAGAGGTTAACAAAGGATCCGGAACACATGGATCACAATGAAACAAAGTGCAACTATGGCACAAACAAAGGGGAAAAGTCTCCGAAAGCCTAGCTCTGATACTATGTTAAAGCATCCAACTCCAAACCAATTGGCAAAGAGTGGAGAGGCTGCCCAGGCTTATATACTAGTTTTGGAGGAGAAAATTAACCAATGTGGGACAAATCCCAACAATTCTCTTTCGAAGTGGAAAGGTTTTCGAGTGTGTTCATTTTTTTCGGCTACATCTTCTTCAATTATATTTGCCGTGGAAGAGAGGAGAGAGCTCTGATATTTGTTGAGAACAGAATGAAGAGGAAACTCATGATATTGGGTAAATTAACTAATTAAGGAGATTGAACCGAGCATACCGCTCTCTCTTAATCGCGATCGATCGGCAGAGGCAGTACACAATCTCCATGAAATCCGAGACACAGAGTACAATTTCATGGAGCAAAATCCGGAGAACCAAGTGCCGATCTCCGTAAAATCCGAAATCAGTACAATTTTGTGGCGTAAAATGGGGAGAACCAAGCAATCGTTTCTTTCGTTCTCGATTGAGCGCCGAACAAAGGACAGTTCTTGCGTAAATGAAGGAAAGGCTAAAATACCTAAATTACCCACACCTCAAAACATGCAAGAACAAATCTGAAGCAAATCTAACGAGGGCAAATTCGTATTTTCACACAATGCCATGGCTTACCCGCCTAGGTTCTTTTATTTCTTTTATTTATTATATTACAAGTGTATCGATGTCCAACCTTTCTAGCAGCCAGTGACAAGTTCTTTGCAGCAGTTAGGTATTTGATGTTGTCAAGTGTCGTCTGATGTTCTGCTACTGCATCTCCACTGACTTCTCTCATTTCTGGGACAGAGCTCACTTCCACCGGATAGTTCTCAATTTCGGCCTCCAGTTTGCTAGTTGCATCGGTACAAGCTGACAGTAAAATCGAAATGTCATAAGAACTCCTTAAACTTCTTTTTGTCTTTAGTGCATTTTTTTGCTTTTCATTGTAATTACTTTTTAACTTATCTCGTCAAGACTAATGAAGCTTCACGTGAATCTAATAAAAACTTAAGAAGACAACAAAAATATCAAAAATTACCACTGTTCCCATTTTGTTGGCTCTTTACGGAAGACCATGTCGTGTTGGCCTCAAAAAATAAGTTACTTACCCAAATAACTTCTTAATTTTTGAGCAGTGCTACTTACACAACTTTAAAATACAACTCCGGACACAATTTGTGTCCAGAACAGTTCAAAACAAATGGGTCCACGTGCAACAATTGGCTCCGGACACAATTGTATCCGGAGTTGTGTTTGTAGACTTTTTTTTTTTTTTTTTACTGCACTGTTCGAATAATCTCAAGATGTACTTTTGAGTACTTTCGAACGGTACAAAAAAGTCCAAAAAATTATTCTCCGCACCACTTTTCCTGAGGTCCAACTTCAAAGGTGCTCCCCCACTACGCTCCATCGAAGTTTATATATCATCGAACTTTATGCGTACCCGTAAAATCGATACCCATAACATATATATACACAAATATATATAGAGAGAGGGGGGGGAATAAGGGATATACTTTTGCGGTCGGAGACGGTATCGGAGTCGGAGACTATCACGGCGAGATGGGTGTTGAGACTGGTGTCGACGAAGACCGCATTGTGACCTGATGTTGTTGTTGTGTCGTCGGAATCGCGATTGCGATTTTCCGCCATGAGAGAGGGAGGGAGGGAGAGAGAGTAGGGTGTTCGGTTCTTTTTTGGGGGTTTTGGTGGGGTTTCTCTTTCTCGCAGAGCTATTTCATGGCGGCATGCAGTGGGGCAGTGCGACCCCCTTTACCCAAGTACTTCGTTATTTTTCCACATTTGTTATTTCTGAGCAAAAATTTTGCGAATTATTATTTGCCCAATGACGAGAGAATTTAAAAAAATAATATATATATATATTTTTACCAAAATATTTTGAGGAATACCCACTTTGAAAAAATTTTGGGTAAAAATAAAATTTTTTTATTTTTTCGATTCCTCTCGTCTAGACGAATTAATAAGTTACAAAAATTTGGCGTGAAACTAACTAATGTGATTTTTTTGTTGGGAATGACTACGGTGTCCCGGTCATTTTGGGGACACCGTAATTTTTGGCATAACAAAACCATTATGAGTATAATCAAAACCTATTATGAGCATTACCAAAACCATAATGAGCATAACAAAACCATAGTAAGGCATAACAATGTTTGTTAATTATGACTTAGATGGGTTTGGTTATGTCTTCATTGATTTTTTAGATATTCCTTGGTTATACCTTGTTTGGGTTTAGTTATGCTTGTAATATGTTTTAGTTATGCTCATAATGATTTTGTTATGCCAAAAATTACGGTGTCCCCAAAATGACCGGGGACACCGAAGTCATTCCCTTTTTTTAATAAGAACCAAACCTCCAAAAAAAAAAGGATAAAGTTAAGCGGAACGGGATCGGCCTTATTCTCCGAATTATTTTTTTAGCTTTTTCTCGTTTTGTGCTTATTCCGAAAAAAATTCGCGTTTGTCAATTGAATAAAATTGTGCTAATGATCGGAAAAAGTGAGGTGTAGACACGATTTTAAAACATAACTCCGGACACATCCATATCAAGAACAGTTAGAAGCTTATGTTTGTCCCTATCTTATTTTTTTTCGGATGCTTTCTTCTGAAGTTTCGGTGGAATAGAAACTTGAACAAGAGAATTCTTAGTGTAACAATAACACGATTTGCACTTTTTATTTTTAAATTATGATTATAATGTATTATGAATTTGAAGAGTGTTTGAGAAATGTCTGCGGAATACATGCATTTTGCAACCCAAGTAGTGCATGAAAGTATAATCACAAAAACTGATTATGAGTTATTTTTTTTAATCACGTTTTGTTTATTTAATTATTATATTATTATGTGTGGAAAAAAACCATTTTACACAGTTTCTTTTTAGATATTGATTCTTCCACTTCATAAAAATATTTGCGTCTCATGTTTGAAAATTTTTGCCATAATTTCGTTACAAAGACAAAAAATAAAAAATAAAAAAAATCATAGAGGGCGAAAATTTTATCGCTACATAATATTCTATAAATACCAACAATAATACAGCTTACAGAACATTAGTCAAATTAATTAACCCTGACTTCATAATCATACCATTCAACTCAGGAGAAGAAAAAAAAAAAGAGAAGAAAGAGATAAGGAAAACATTTATTAATCTTCTCTAATACTACTATTTTTCAATGGCATTGTCATTGCTTATTCTTCTACTGCAGCTTCTCTAGGCCTCTCTTTCGCATCCCAGAAAAATACCAAAAAAGAGACCAATCCACTACTGCATCTGGGAGCGCTCGAATTAGGCACCATTGCAATGAGTGTGTCCAATATGGCACGCAAATATGATCGTAACCAATTGCCCGTAAGCTTGCTTTGCTGTACATCTCTGGCGATGGAATGAAGAAGGAAGATCTCCTGATGGATATCATTTTCGTTGCCACGTGCAAAGGGATCTGGGGAGAGGCACACAAGATGAAAATGAACTATTTAGTGACATTCAGGTAGAAGACATTAGTGAACATAGAAGAAGATCGATAGAAGAACAGCAAACCTGGCATTGTATGTCAATTCCATGTTGCCTGTACTCCAAACTGATGCTTCTTGACAGCATTGCAATGAATCTGCAATATAGTCATAAAACTTTTATTTCGCGCAGTAGCGCCCCAAGGCTCAAACTTCGTTAGCCCTCATGCCTAATGTTACAGTAAGGCTTTTTTTCCGTTCTACCATTTGACGATTGGGGCCTTTGATAGCAAGAACTTTCGTGGGCATATTAATACGAATGGCCTTGAGATCGTTGTTTATTGTCTCTCTCTCGTGCACTTCAATCAAAAGATACGGTAACAAATCTCAATCTCATAACACATGAATCTCAAGGTATAATGATGCGACTGAGTGTGCATTAGAAAAAAAAAAAAGATTTTGCGAAATAGGACCCGGTGTTGTGCGTAGACCAAAATCCCAGAAATTTGAATATGTAGGATGCAAAACTTTCGGATTTTGTGAGGCTGCCTCAGGTGGAGGCCACAGGCCCTCAAGTCTAGTTCAACAAATACATACATAGTACAATCGACTAAAGTTGTTCGACTTCCTTTCATAATTGACTGTCCAGTCTGATGTAATTCTTGTTGTATATTAGAACCGATTGAAAATAGATCTTGTTCTTTCAAAGAATTCCTTCACAAGTGTACCCGAGTACTCAAAAGAGTCAAGACGCTCGTGTCCACATTTGATATTGTGATAACAAGTTTGCAGATTGAATTTCGTTGAGATTTACAGGTTTAAAACGCTATCGAAACCATCCAAAGTCAAGAAACATACACAATTAACACTTACGGGTGACTACTTCTAATTGATCAAGCCAAAGTAGAGCAACTTACGCTTTGGTGGCGGTGTAAATGGTGAGAAGAGGGTAGGAAGAGACTGCAACAGAAGAACCAGAGCCAATATTCACGATTGCACCTTTTTTCCTCTTCAACATCCCCGATAAAACTGCCTTGGTCACCCAAGTAGTCCCCACAACGTTCACCCCGACGATACTCTCCGCCATCTCCAAATCAACCTCATGTAAGAACCTCGGGAAAAGGTATGATAATCCCGCATTGTTAATCAAAATCCCCACATCCAATCCTGTGATCCCTTCCTCGACCTTCTTTGCTATCTCATCTCCGCGAAGTTTGGAAAAATCGATCGCAATTGTCTTAACCGAAGCATTTCCACCGTTTTCTTCTTGGATTTGTTGACAAGTAGCTTTAAGTTTCAAAGGGTCTCGGCCAACCAGTACGAGACCGAGTCCCTTTGACGCCAACGCTAAGGCAAGGGCTTTGCCGATTCCATCGGTCGAACCCGTGATTAGAGCCCATGAGCCATACTGTTTCAGATTCTTTGGTGGTCTCAGAAACATCACCCATACCCATGTCAAAAATTTGGCCAGGTGATTGCAAAGAGAAATGAAGCCTAAAGTAGCTATTGCTATTAGGATGAGACTTTGCAACTCCATGGTCATGTGAATGATGTTTCTTTCTAAGCGTAGCAGAACATCAAAAGTGTATGATAATTAGGTTCAGAGGTATTCTCATTCTCTTATTAACCTTTTTTTAAGAGGTGATTTTGACATTCCACGTTTATCTATTGACATTCTATTTTTTGTTTTTGTCTTATCTGAAATTACTAAATTACCTTTTATTTTATTAGTATTCATCTACTTTCTCACACATAGAAATGTATTGTTGTACTCCCTCCGTCCCGATTTATTTGTCTACTTTTTGACTTTAACATGTCCCAAATTGTTTGTCCAAATAGAAGTTTACTAGGAAAAATTTCCTTAATGCCCTTTCACTTTTCAAAAAATCATGCATTGGGAAATGTGCACTATCATTAATTGTTCAAAAAGTGTGGGTATTTTTAGAAAGGAAATTGATATTCACGCTTCACTTTTTACTGTTGGCGCTTCACTTTGTTCATGAAATTACTCATAACTTCACGTTAAAATTGAAGCGTCATCAGTAAAAAATGGAGCGCGAAAATCAATTTCCTTTTGAAAACTAAAAACATTTTGAGTGTAACCATTTTGCTTCTTTAATAAGTTGTAATCATTGTTAAGATTAGGTAATGGGGATCTCTCACCCTTAATAAAATACTCAATTCTTCACGTATACTTTTCAAGCCACCTACCCAACAGTACTCCACCACACAACTGGCACTACAAAGTAGCAACCTTGTACCATCTACTTTCAACACAGACGCCCATTTGATACGATGAAGAAAGAAAGAAAAAGGAGAAAAGAACTTAAAGGCCTCGTTTTCTTAAGATTTTTATTTTTTAAGTATTAATTTTTTACTTTATAAAATATATCATTCTTTCATAATACATTATCTTTAATTAAAATAAACACTTTGGATGAGATGTTTGCTAATGGGAAGGCTGAGGAAGGGGAGTGACCCCGTTCTAGTTTCTAAACAAAAAAAAAAATTAGAAAAGGAAGGTAATTTCAAATTCAAAAATTATATATTTACGCAAATAATTTTTCTACCAATATGGATTTTATTTGATAGATCTCATTAAGATCTTTCAAACTGTGCAAAAAAAATTAAAAAAATTATTTTTCATTTTCATTATATTTGAACTTGAAATTATCTTCTTTTTGAAAAGGAATATTTAAAAAGAAAGCAGAACGGCACCCGAGGGAAAAGAGAAACAGATGTAATTTCCCTCCGGTCCACTCTGTTACACAATTTTGGGTAAAACCCTATCTCAAAAACTATCTATGAGGGTGCTCTCACCTACTTCATATTGCTTTGGTATTCTGGTATGGAGAGATTTCGTTTCACACCCTCTTTCACGTGTAACGTACTCACTCGGCCAAAGATAATGTATCTTTACCCACCTATCCTGGGCACCAAGTTTTGATATCAATCTATCATATTACACAGTTTTAAATAGAACTCAACCCCCCAAAGCTAGTTTTTGAGATGAGGGTGTCCTCACTCTTACATGCATATTCCATACTAGCGTTCGGCTCTTTTAATGCACGAGACAACAGAAAAAAGAAAAAAAAGAGAGTTCACACCAATCTTTTTTCCTGCTTCTGTGCACGGAATGGGACACAATGCTAGTAATAAAATAAAAGTGAAAATGAAAAAGATGTCATAAATGAAAATTACATATGATTATTGTATAGATTGATTACTTTAGTACCTAGGCAAACGTCATATACTCAACTTTCCAAACTCAGTTTCCCAAAATCCAAGCATATGTTAGTTGGAATGTAACACTGCATTTGCTAATAATTAATGCCTTGTTTCAATTCAAACTTGGAAAAAAATTTCCAACTCAGAAAACATTCATTATCCCTACTCTCAATCATTACTCTCATTTCTTTCTTCACTCATTAGCTCTATCTCTAATCATTACTCGTATTTCTCTCTTTCCACTCATTATCCATATCTCCAATTATTACACAAATTTCTCTCTCCATTCATTACCCAAAAATTTGAATCAGAAGTATTCCGAACAAGGTCTAAGCTTTTCAAGCTTCAAGGACATAATGCCATAAACAAGAATAGTTAAGGGCGGGTAAAGCAGACAGAAATATTTGTACATTACTTAATCACAAATTCCTGTTCTACATAGAAACCAAAAGAAAAACAGGCATCAAGTACTCTCCATAAGCACGGAGGCCTGGGTCCTCTGAACCCCTAAAATCCGATTGCAGAGAACCAAAGTATGGAAATGATATGAACATAAACTATCGTACAAGTAACAAAAATGAAAAGGAAAAATGGATAAAATGCAGTTTGTCTATGATACAATTGCTTGTGGAAAAAAGAAATGGAGTTGGTGCAATGTAGGGGGAATGGATCACAAGCTCTGCTATAGGGTGGCTAGTAGCCATATATGCAAGAGCAACCAATAGGCCATAAGTCCAAGCCTTGCTCTTGGACGACTCATCGAAGCTCGACCACCAGATACCCTGAGAATATATACGAAAATAAGTGACAAATTTATGGCAAGTACCTTTATCAACATATCTCTGTTCATTTAAATAATTCGGATAGTTCAAACTTCCGACATATGCTACAACATGAAAATGGAAATATAACATCTAATTCACCTGATCAAATTTTAAGGCAAAAACTTAAGGGAAATTCAAAGAACTTTACCAAAGTCCATCAATCCGGTCTGCAATCATCTTCCCTTGTAGTGGAACGAGACCTGATGTATTCAAGGGCTTGAATATATGACCTGCAAAGCAGGAGTTCAATGAAAGTTGCATTGAAAACTAGTATTTGGGAAAAAAACCAGCAAACCTTCAGAAATCACACCTTTATCTTCATCAGTTTCTACACATCACCACCACACATTCTAATCAACCAAGCATGTTTTTTAAGCTTTTTGTATTTCGCGGTTTGCACTTTTTATTTTTGAATTATGCACTTTTTATTTTTGAATTGTAGTTAGAATGTATTATGAATTTGAAGAGAGTTTGAGAAATGTCTGCAGAATACATTTTGCAACCCAAGTAGTGTGTGAAAGTATAATCACCAAAATTGATTATGAGCTAATTTTTTTTTATCACGTTTTGTTTATTTAATTGTTATATTATTATGTGTGGAAAAAAACCATTTTACACAGTTTCTTTTTAGATATTGATTCTTCCACTTCATAAAAATATTTCCGTCTCAGGTTTGAAAAATTTTGCCATTATTTCGTTATGAAGATTAAAAAAAAAAAACATAGAGGCCGAAAATTTTATTGCTACATAATATTATACAAATACCAACAATAATACAGCTTACAGAACATTAGGCAAATTAATTAACCCTGACTTCATAATCATACTATTCAACTCGGGAAAAAAAAAAAAAAAAAAGGAGACAGAGAAAAGGAAAACATTTATTAATCTTCTCTAATACCATTTTTCAAAGGCATTGTCATTGCTTATTGTTCTTCTGCAGCTTCTCTTGGCCTCTCTTTCGCATCCCGGAAAAATACCAAAGTAGAGACCAATCCACTACTGCATCCGGGAGCACTCGCATTAGGCACCATTGCAATGAGTGTGTCCAATATGGCACGGAAATATGATCGTAACCAATTGCCCGTAAGCTTGCTTTGCTGTACGTCGCTGGCGATGGAATGAAGAAGGAAGATCTCCTGATGGATGTCATTTTCGTTGCCACGAACATAGGTATCTGGGGAGAGGCACACAAGATGAAAATGAACTATTTAGTGACATTCAGGTAGAAGATATTAGTGAACTTGGTAGAAACTAGATCGATAGAAGAAGGGCAAACCTGGCATTGTATGTCAATTCCATGTTCCTTGTACTCCAAACTGATGCTTCTTGACAGCATTGCAATGAATCTGCAATATAGTCATACAACTTTTATTTTGCGCAGTAGCGCCCCAAGGCTCAAACTTCGTTAGCCCTCACGCCTAATATATTACAGTAAGGCTTTTTTTTCGTTCTACCATTTGACGATTGGGGCCTTTGATAGCAAGGACTTTCGTGGGCATATTAATACGGATGGCCTCGAGATCGTGGTTTATTGTCTCTCTCATGCACTCCAATCACAAGATACGGTAACGAATCTCAATCTCATAACACATGAATCTCGAGGTATAATGAAGCGCCTGGGTGTGCATTAGAACAAAAAAATGATTTTGCGAAATAGGATCCGGTGTTGTGCGCAGACCAAAATCCCCGAATAGGAATATGTAGGATGCAAAACTTTTGGATATTGTGGGGCTGCCTCGGGTGGAGGCCACAGGCCCTCAAGTCTAGTTCAACAAATACATACATAGTACAATCAACTGAAGTTGTTCGACTTCCTTTCATAATTGACTGTCCAGTCTGATGTAATTCTTGTCGAATATTAGAACTGATTGAAAATAGATCTTGTTCTTTACAAGAATTCCTTCACATTCGATCTTGTGATAACAAGTTTGCAGATTGCATTTCGGTGAGATTTACAGGTTAATAACGATATCGAAACCATCCAAAGTCAAGAAAACATACACGATTAACACGTACGGGTGAATACTTCTAATTGATCAAGCCAAAGTAGAGCAACTTACGCTTTGGTGGCGGCGTAAATGGTGAAAAGAGGGAAGGAAGAGATTGCAACAGAGGAACCAGAGCCAATATTCACGATTGCACCTTTTTTCCTCTTCAACATCCCCGGTAAAACTGCCTTGGTCACCCAAGTAGTCCCCACAACGTTCACCCCGACGATACTCTCTGCCATCTCCAAATCAACCTCATGTAAGAACCTCGGGAAAAGGTACGAAAATCCCGCATTGTTAATCAAAATCCCAACATCCAATCCTGCGATCCCTTCCTCGACCTTCTTTGCTATCTCATCTCCGGGAAGTTTGGAAAAATCGATCACAATTGTCTTAACCGAAGCATTTCCACCGTTTTCTTCTCGGATTTGTTGACAAGTAGCCTTAAGTTTCAAAGTGTCTCGGTCTACCAGTACGAGGCCGAGACCCTTTGACGCCAACTCTAAGGCAAGGGCTTTGCCAATTCCATCGGCCGAGCCCGTGATTAGAGCCCATGAGCCATACTGTTTCAGATTCTTTGGTGGTCTCAGAAACATCACCCATACCCATGTCAAAAATTTGGCCAGGTGATTGCATAGAGAAATGAAGCCTATAGTAGCTATTGCTATTAGGATGAGACTTTGCAACTCCATGGTGTTCGGCCGGACAGGAGCGGATTGGGCGGGGGGCGGGGGAGGGGGGGAATTGAGTAATGGAGGTGGGTGGGGTGGTTGGAGTGATAGGGAGCAGGAGAAATTAATAAGGAGGGCAGAGGGATGCATGGGCTGGCGTTGGAAGAAGTGAAGGAAGTATATCCGCTGACGCAAAAATGTATTCCGTGGTGTTTGGCGGTTCGGTTTTTGAGTTCGGAAAAATTCGCAAATAAATCGTAGCATAATAAAATATTTTCGAGACTAACCGCGGTCTCTGTTTACGGAGGAAGAATCTCGTTGATCGAAAAAAATATTTACGCGAGAAATAATACACCCAAATCAAATTTAAAAGTATATATGGAGTACTATTTAATCAAATTAATTATTCAAAAATCAGATAATAACGGAAATAACTTTTTTGAATAATATCACGAAATTTTTATTTATTAAAATTTTTGGAATATTACAATCACCTTGTTTGGTTCAACTCTCATCTTATCTCATTTTTTTCTCTACACGTTTCTCAATACATTTTTCTCTCTATCTCTTCCCTCATTACCACTCATTACATTAAAAATAACTTTCAATTAGTTGAATCAAACAAGGTGACTATCTCTCACCCAGACCCACTGTCTCTTCCCTTACTCCCTCCGTCCATTTTTAAGTGTTCTGTTTCGTAATTTTAATTTATTAGAAAAATATCATCATTATACATTTCACATCTATTTTTATCTACATTTTTCCTCCTTACCCTCTATGGAAACATCATCATTACATTTTTACTCACTAACTTTTCAAAATGGAATCTACTTTTTAGGAGCAAAATAGAAAATTCACCAACTTTTAACTACTAATTTTACAAAATGAACACTTATTAACGGACAGTCTAAAATGAAATACTGGATTCCAAAAACGATACAGAGAGTACTACATAATGAAAAATCATTCCCCTTAACTCTTTGTCATCATGCAAAAGGATTTAACTAGAAATTCATTTCTGAATC
This sequence comes from Rhododendron mucronatum var. ripense, assembly GCA_019656295.1. NCBI lineage: Eukaryota > Viridiplantae > Streptophyta > Magnoliopsida > Ericales > Ericaceae > Rhododendron > Rhododendron mucronatum. Next base: position 726,223 of record BPLT01000075.1, on the reverse strand, counting down.
AGTCATTACATGAAAAAATTCTTCTAACTAAGAACTTCATTTGAGATCGGGAAAATTCGATTCTTGTAATTGTGAAAGCACTGAAAGGAGAGAAAACTTGCTGTATATTCATAGAGGCTTATGTTTCTAATTGAATCCAGACAAATCTACTCACTCGGATCTTCTTTCATTACTCAGATCTTTAATTTGGCTTCAACTCATATCTTTCATTACTCATCTTTAATTTGTCTTCGGATCAAATATTTAATTTGATTACTCTGTTCCGGTTCTTTTTTGGTAATATTTGTTGCTCATGTAATTTGTAAATCTTTGGAGACAGATGAAAAAAAATTCGTGGAGTAGAAGGAAGAAAAGTTGGAGAAGAACATAAAGAAAATGACAAAGGGGTGTTGGATGGAGAGAGAGAGAAGAGACTAGAGTGGGGCTGGGCCAAACAGGCTCACGTGTTCTACAGCGTGATCCCCAAAATGCTCCCAAACTACGTGGTTTTGAGGGACTGCAATTGGCAGTGAGTTTTTTTTCCTCAAATGGTGTTTCTTGCCCTTCTTTCTAAGTGTGTCAGATCATAAAAAATCGAAAATCATATAAGTAGCGACCGGGGGTGGGAAATTGTACCAACGGTTGCTGGCGGGCCGTCTCCGGCCACCAGACGGCCGATCAGAGTCGTCCAAAAATTCTATAAAAAAAAACGATGGGGCTAACGCGAGAATCAACGGCATCTGAGGTGTATAAAGTTCTTGATCTGAACACCCATTTTTTGTGTATATATGTATACGTGTATATACATGAAAAAGGGGTGCTCGGATCAAGCATCCTACACATCTCGGATGCCGTTGATTTTACGTAGGTCCCATCGGTTTTTTTTTTTTGAATTTTTGGACGACTCGGATCGACCGTCCGATGGCCGGAGACAGCCCGCAGGCAGCTGTTGGTACGATTTTCCACCCCCAGTCAATACATATAGCATTACTCATAAAAAATGTATAATTAGGTTCAGAGGTATTCTCATTCTCTTATTAACCTTTTTTTAAGGAAGTGATTCTGACATTTTATATTTAATCATTGGCACTCTACTTTTTGTCTTTATCGTATTTGAAATTTTACGAAATTACTTTTTATTTTGTTAATATTCATCTACTTTCTCACACATAGAAAGCTATTGTTGCAATAATTTCAAATGGGAAAAAAGGCAAAAAGTGAAGTTTTAATAGCTAAAATTGGAATGCCAACATCAATTTCTTTTTTATTTGAACTTTGTATTGCTTTATGTTAAGATTAGGTAATGGGGATCTCTCTCCCTTAATAAAATACTCAATACTTTTTTTGTTATCCGGAAAATACTCGATACTTATACGTATACTTTTCAAGCCATCTACCCAACAGTACTCCACCACACAACTGGCACTAGCAAGTAGCAACCTTGTACTATCTACTTTCAACACAGATGCCCGACATATCTTGTTCCGCTAAGATTCTTATTTTTTACGTATACGTACTTGTTTTTCGCATTAGGAGAAATATCTCATAATACATCATCTTTAATTAAAATAAGTACTTTGGATGAGATGTCTGCTAATGAGAAGGCCGAGGGGAAGGGGATCGGATCCAGTCCAGTTTGGTCTATTTGTTGCATCCGAGCCGTCTATTTGTTCGGATTTATTTTTATTACAAAATACCTAAAACACCCAAAACAAATCTAAGCCGTCCAAAAAAAACTGGACGGCTCGGAAGCAAACAAATGGACCAAAATGGTCCGAACAAACTGGACTAGATCCTTCCCCCTTGGCCAAGACACATACCTTACCCACCCATTCATGGCATCTAGTTTTGATATCAATCTATCATATTACACAATCTTAAGTAGAACCCAACCCCCCAAAACTAGTTTTTGAGATGAGGGTGTCCTCACTCTTACATATTCCATACTAGCGTTCGGCCCGTTTAACGCGGGTCAACATAAAAAATGAAGAAGAAGAAGAAGTAGTAGTAGTTCAAACCGATCTTTTTTCCCACTCTTGTGCACGAGATAAGACACAAAGCTAGTAATAAAATAAAAGTGAAAATGAAAAAGATGGCTTAAATGAAAATTACATATGCTTATAGTATAGATTGATTACTTTAGTACCTATGCGACATCACATACTCAACTTTCCAAAATCCAAGCATATGTTAGTTGGAATGTAACACTGCATTTGCTAACAACTAAGCTTTTCAAGCTTCAAGGACATAATTGCATAAACAAGAATAGTTAAGGGCGGGTAAAGGAGACAGAAATATTTGTACATTACTTAATCACAAATTCCTGTTCTACAGAGAAGCCAAAAGAAAAACAGGCATCAAATACTCTCTCCATAAGCATGGAGGCCTGGGTCCTCTGAACCCCTAAAATCTGATTGCAGAGAACCGAAGTATGGAAATGATATGAACATAAACTATCGTACAAGTCACAAAAATGAAAAGGAAAAATGGATAAAATGCAGTTTGTCTATGGTACAATTGCTTTTGGGAAAAAGAAATGGAGTTGGTGCAATGTAGGGGGAATGGATCACAAGCTCTGCTATAGGGTGGCTAGTAGCCATATATGCAAGAGCAACCAATAGGCCAAAAGTCCAAGCCTTGCTCTCGGACGACTCATCAAAGCCCGACCACCAGAAACCCTGAGAATATATACGAAAATAAGTGACAAATTTATGGCAAGTCCTTTATCAACATATCTCTGTTCATTTAAATAATTCGGATAGTTCAAACTTCAGACATATGCTACAACATGAAAATGGAAATATAAGAGGTTTGTGGACATCTAATTCACCCGATCAAATTTTAAGGCAAAACTAAAGGGAAATTCAAGGAACTTTACCAAAGTCCATCAATCCGGTCAGCAACCATCTTCCCTTGTAGTGGAACGAGACCTGATGTATTCAAGGGCTTGAATATATGACCTGCAAAGCAGGAGTTCAATGAAAGTTGCATTGCAAACTAGTATTTGGGAAAAAAACCAGCAAACCTTCAGAAATCACACCTTTATCTTCATCAGTTTCCTCGTTTTTAATCAAACGGTCAGATTCTGAATCAATGTCGATTGCAAGGTGATCATTTGATCCCTTACGCAGAGTTCGCGCATGGGCAGCGAAAGCAGCCGGAGCAACTGCTTTCTTTGCAATGGGTCCCTGCATAAGCATTAGGATGCAACATATTACGGGTGCAGTTCCAAAAAGAAAAACTGCTAATATAGCATTAAGGCCGAAGTTTATACGAGCAAAACATGCAAGAATCTTACTGCATCTTCAATTTCAGTTATCTCTGACCGAGTAGGCAAAGAAGATGCTTCAAAGATGCTAGTTTCGCGGGCAACCTCAGGTGAAACAGACCTACCTTGTTTAGAATCTTCAAGAAATTTAACCTTATTTGACAATTCATCCACAACCTTTTGGCTTCCAAGCAACTTGGCACTGAGTTCCTGGGCTTTGGATTTTGAATTTTCAAATTCTAAAATCACAGCCATAACCAGCTTTTCTAAAACTGGTATGAATCCTCTAACACCAATAGGTTTTGGGTCTTCAACGAAATCATTACCTCCTAACTTCTGAATAATACTTTCCAAATTGAACTCTAGCTCAACTAATTCATTCTTCATATTCTCATAGTCTTGCTTGTCTAAATTATGTTGTTCAACTTTCTCCTTCAGATGTTCAATTTCCTGAACCTGTTTCACAAGGGTTGACTGCAATTCTTCCTTCTCATGAGATAAGGAGTTCATGTGATGCAGCATTGGAGTAACAACATCAATTATGTAGAAGAGCTTCTTTGCATGGTCTGAATTATGGAAATCAGTATCTCCTACTTTGAACTCGGCAAAAGGGACTTCAAGGTCATTTACTTTATCATAGAGGGATTTCACCTGCGATGCTGACATGAAAGCTTCTTCAGCCTCTGAAACAAACACCATAAAAAGAAACGTTAGAGGCTACAATAAACAGTAATGACATATGTTCAGAAAGATTGAACGAATAGAATTACCTTTTTCTTTAGTCGACAAAGCGTTGCGTAAGGATGAGATTTCTGCTTCTTTGTCATTCATCTTATCCTCCTTTGCCTCATAATCTTCTACTTGAAACCTAACCTCTTGGTAAGATTTCTGTAATGCTTCTACATCACTCTCCAATTTAGAAATCCTACTCTGGTTCAAGTCCCTTTCTTCTATGGCATTTTCCAAACTTATTCTGGTTTCTGTCAAATTGTTCTCCAACTCTTTGATTGCATCAGCTGATTCATTCCTTATATTCCCAAACTGTTTAATTAGATGTCCAACCTTTCTAGCAGCCAGTGACAAGTTCCTTGCAGTTGTTAGGTATTTGATGTTGTCAAGTGTCGTCTGATGTTCTGCTACTGCATCTCCACTGACTTCACTCATTTCTGGGACAGAGCTCACTTCCACCGGATTATTCTCAATTTCAGCCTCCAGTTTGTTAGTTGCATCGGTACAAGCTGACAGTAAAATCGAAATGTCATTTTCCAAAATGACGATCTTGCTTTCCTGTGCCTGCCTAACCATTTCAAGGTTATCCACCTTTTGCTTCAAAGATATAATTTGGTCACCCTTAAGCATTAGTCCATCTCTTGTTGCAAGCAATTTTGTCAAAAGGGCGGCAATAAATTCATCCATGAAAGCAGAACAACCTTCAACATTATCTGCAAGAATCTTGTTTCTAAGATGAAATCCTTCAACTGTTTTGCTGAAATAGGATTCCAAACTATCACCATCTTCTGCATTGGCGTGACCCTTGTTCATATCTCCATTTGCAATATTGTCGAGGCCAGCTGCGAACTTTGAGAAATCGGAATCTTCCTACACATATGGAGAGAGAAGCAGTGAAAAAATGAGACTTAAAAAGCAAAACTGTAAAATGAAAACTGTACTAATATTATGCCTCCTAGTTCCAGGGAAAAAAAAAAACTGAGGGATATTCTTTCCAGATTGCAATATCAACATTTCATAAATAAAGGAGCTATTCTCATTTTGCGTAACATCACGTTCAGAAGACTGCGTACTGAGAATCTATATCACATTACAATGAGAAATGTCCTACATGGCACATTGAATGGTTTGGATTGAATCACTATTCTAATCTATTAGACAATCCAATGATCAGGATACAACTATGAGGACATTTATGAGCAAGGGAAATTTAAGTGGTAAAGAGATTTGACTGAGGAGGAGATAAGTTTGTAGGTTTTGAGCCATAGTGTTGCTATAACTTAAAACCCATTATTATGAATACGAGGAGAGATTCTTCTACACTCCACTTTCTGTTACAAACTTTCATCTCGAAAAAATTTGTCGCAAAAAACAGTGCTCAAAAAATAATTGGGAGAGGAAAATTTCAACATAATGACATAGCTCTTAATTGCTGAGCTGCCGGTCAAGATATTTGAATTTTAAAAAATCTGAAAATTTAATAACATAATATTTGATTATATGGTGTTCATGTTGTAACAAAAATCAATTGTAATTAGCAATGGGTTCTCAGGGATTGGCTAAATTTTTTCCTAGAGAGTCTTTTGTTTAAAAACAATAATACTATGAAAAAAAATTATGCAAATATGATTACCACCACCCAACTTGATACGGTCACATAGGAAGAACATCTACAAAATCAAATAAAAAACTTTAAAACACAAAAAAGGGGCTGAAATACAAAATATTTTAGCATATACAAAATATGATCATCGTAACTATTAGATTTGTATTACTTGGGGTCAAACTTTGCCATAGTGCCTTCAGGCACCGGTAATTGCTAGTTCAACAAGAAAATACTATAACAAAAAGCATATGGGAAAAAAGACTTCAAGAGGCAGAAAAGCCGGAGATGCATTCCCCACCTTGGTGGTGGTGGTTGAAATGCAGAATTTTGTACACAGCGTTTTGACAAAACAAAGTCAACATTTTGCAGCATCGGTAATATTAATTTGAATATTACCTTTGTGACAGCAGGATAACTTTGCAGTGGTTCTGATTGCATTTCGACATATTGATTCTTCATGTCTTCCAGAAGGACATCCATATCTCTGAGGCGCTCCAATTTGAGCTCAAAGCTTCGTTTAAGTAAGGACAACAGGTTATCATCTTTCAAAAGCAACTGAAGACTATTAAGGTGACTGGAAAGCTCCAGAGACCTACTATCCAAGCTGCCAGTGGTTCCAGCTAACTCTTCCATACATGCATTTAACTTGGTATTAAGTGCCACTATCTCTTCTCCAGCCTTTTCCTTTTCACCAACCAGTTCGGAAACGTTATTCTCCGCCTTCAACAAAGCATCTTCCAGCAACTTTATTGTTGAGTATGAATCTGTAAGCTTGATAGATTGGGAATCAGCTTCTTCTTTCAGCTTCTTCATTTCATTTTCCAAATTAGTTCTACCAACTTGCACATTATTATTCTCCTCAGAAAGCAGAGCAACGTTTGTCTCCACCTGTGATAGTGCATCTTCAAGTGATTTTATAGTTCCATAGGCCTCTGTGAGTTTTCCAGTCTGGATCAAAACTTCCTCCTTCACTTTTTTTAGCTCTGTTTCTGCTGAAGCTCTACTATGGTGAGCTTCTTCTTTCTCATTCATGAGATCAGATATCTTATCCTCGGCTTCTGATAGAGCATCTTCAAGCGACTTTCTTTTTGAACAAGCCTCAGCAAATTTTCCAGCTTGGGCAGAAGCTTCCTCCAATGCTTTCTGTAGCTCTTGCTCCCCATATGTCTTATCAATTTCTAGTTCCCTCTTTTCTTCAGCTAACCGGGAAATATTATTCTCTGCAAGTGACAGTGCCTCTTCCAGTGATTTCTTCGCTACGTAGGCTTCTGCAATTTCACTGGAAAGAGCAGCAGATTCTACTTTCAGTTTCTCTAATTCTTGATCCATGTGTTTCTTTGCAACTTGACATTCATTGAGGTAACCTGCAAGCCATTGTAACTTCTGTGCAGGCTCTTCGAATGTTGAATCAATGGGAAGAACAATCCCATCAATAGATACCATCACTCTTTGTAACAAGTTATTGCTCTCCACTAAAAACTGCTCAAGTTGATCCCTTTGATCTTTCATGCTCGTGAGATCAGACTCCAACTTGGGTATCACTTCCACATCCGTTGATAGTATGCTAATCTGATCTCTGAAATCACCTAGTGCAGATTCTTGCTGCTGTAACTCACGCTTTAACTTGTCGATTTCTGCCGTCTTTTCATCCAAGTTCTTTTTCAAGTTTTCTCGATCTTGAACTAATCCCTTGCCTTTTTTAACTGCCATAGATAATTTTTCCCTCAGTAGAGCAGATTTGTCCTCCGAACGTTCCAGATCTTTCTGCATAGCATTTTTCTTGTCTTTCAGCGCTTCTATTTCTTGAGACATGTTTCTCAACTTATCTGATAGAGTATTCAACTTTGATCTAAGAAGCACGTCTTCTTCTAATAATTTCTCACACAGCATCAACTCTTGGTCCTTTACATACAAGAGAGTTTGAATTGTTTCAAAGACTTCTGCCTCAAGACCAGAGGGTCCAGAGGAGGCACTGCTTTGTTCTTTGACTTTACCAATACATCTTTCTATGAGAACTGCCACATCAGAGGAAGGTTTATCGCTGTCTTCTTGACAATCCATTGGAATCCCAGATGCCTCTAGCAGCATACTGACCATCCGATTTTTCTCCGATGAAACAAGACACTCCCTGTCAACAATCTTGTCGTACTTGTGAGAAAGGTCTTTCAACTCCTCTTGAAGATAAATCTTCTCTTGTTGTTCTGCTAGTAGCGAATCAGTTAAGCGCTCTATCTCATTTCGTGCAGCTCTGCTAACCTCAGAAATTTGATCTTGCAGTCTATTAGCTTCTTCCTTGGTCTGGAAAAATGACTGCACGATCCAATTGACTCGAGATTCCAGGTCGGAAGATGAAACATTTTCTGGTATATCAATCACAGATAAGGCATCTATGAGTTTGTCATACTCCACGGTCACACCCTTCAGTCGATTTCTCTCATTGGCAAGCCATCTAATTCTATCTGTAATATCAGCTGACTGGAGTTCCTGGGATACTGCAGTCTCAGACAAAATTTCTTCACATTGTGCAAGAATAGTGTTCCTTTGGGAGAGGGCTTCTTGCTGTGAAGCAGCCAAAATTTCAGTTCTGACCAACTCCTCTTTACTCATTTCAGAAGCCACAAGGGAATCTGACTTTTCTTGCAATTCCGTCAAACATCTCTCAAGCTCACTTGTTTTCTCAGCCAGAGACTGCTTCAATGAATCTCGCTGCTGAACCAATGCCTTCCCTTTTGTCACAGCTAAGCTGAGCTTTTCTTTGGTATTAGCATACTTAGATTTCTCATGTTCAAGTTCTGCTCTGAGTTTTTCAACATCTCCATTTGCCAGCTTCACCATTTCTTTGCTTTTGTCAAGCTGTTCCACTAGCTTCTTACTTTCGTCTTCCAAATTACTTAGTTTCTGAGACAAGTCTACTTCCTTTCTTTTATGCTCGAGCAAAACATCACGTGTGGCAAGAAAAGTTGTCCCAAAGTCGTTTTGTACAATCAAATCTGGCCTGGCCTCAGTCAAACACTGCTGAAGGAGATAAATTTCAGAAAGGAAATAATTATAGTTCTCGATTAGAAGGTAAGTGTTCTTCTCAACATGAGACATTTTCCCAGAAACAGAATCATCCAGCAAATTTTCTTCAGTTACTGCCATGCCAAGAGAAGCTAACATCCTGTCTGCAATAGCCTCAACATGATAATGTTCATCATGAACCTGCAGTTATGCTTTTTAAGAATTAGACTCTGATGTGAAGTAAAAAACAAAGAACAATATCTTGTCATATACGGAAAGTTCAGTGACCTTTGCATGAAGATCTTCAATTTCTTGACCCTTCATAGAAAGCATGGTTTTGAGCTCTCTAATCATTTCATCCTTTTGCAACCGCACATCCAAAGCATTTTGAACAAGATTGGAGCATTCATTCATCATATCATGCAATGGGTTATCAGATAATGATATCTTTTTCTCAACCTCTCCCATTTCTTCTTCATTAACTCTATCAACCAGACCACTAGTATTTTCCTCAAGTGATGAATGTTGAACAGTAAGAGCCTTGAGCTGATGCTGAAGATTAGCAAGTTCTTTCAATAAGGCATCCCTATCTTCCTGCATAGCAAGTACAATCAGTACCGAGAGCCACCTCATTCAGCTGAACAGAAAAACTAATACAGATAGGTTGACAACCTTGTATTCCTGTCTCCCATTGGCTGACTCATGTACTCCAGTATCCTGCATATCATCTTTCTCCTCTGAACTCTCTTGCATTTCAGGAATGGCCATCGCTTCCCTATTATCAGAAAGAATCAACTCATCTGGGCAATCAACAAACATCTCCTCTTTTCCCCCATCCTCTATCACTCCTACATCACTAGGGACATTTTCTGCTGAATCATCACCAGTCAACAAAACCCCATTGCTGAGGTACACATGATCCACCTGAAGGGAGCTCGGTTCCTGCAGTTGATTTTGCTTAGCCTATTGATACAGACAAATGACCTATCTAAATTGGGAACTACTCCCTGTTTGGTTGCTTCTTCCAGAATCAAGATTGCATAGCACTTCTCGATAACTATTTTTGAAACAAAAACACTACTTGTTTTCATCTCAAAGCAATTTTTAGAAATTACAAAAACCTGGTAATATTGTCCCCTAAATGTCTTCTTTGCCAAACTTTTCTTAGAAAACAAATTGGAAACCATAAATGATAAACCAAAAAAACTTCCGAAAACTATTCTGCAAAACTGATTCTAAACAACCGCAGAAACCAAGGCCTTCGCACAAACCAATATTAAGTTCTCCGGTAAAAATACTAGAAACAATTTGCAACAACCCAAAACAAATCCATGAGCAAAAACATAAAGGAACACGACCAAACTATTAAGGAAGTTGAGCTCCTACTCCACATTAACACGGTATAATTCGTAAAGCTTCAATTTTTATCAGCGAGGATTCACATAATGCAATTTTTTCATGCTCACAAATTTCAGATGAGTTCAATTCCATGCATAGGAATCAAAAAGTACAGATCTTTGTTTTGATAACCCAGAACCAATCCCACCAAGGTTGTGTGGCTTTAGCGTAACTCAAAAGCCCCTACCGCAGCCATGTCTCCCAAGCTTTAGCTTGCAGGAGCGGTGGCCCTTACTCTTAGCGGGAGCCAATCCGGACTCCCACTACTCGCCCTTCTTATCACTTGAGCTAACCCTTAGGGTTAAAAAGTTCAGACTTTTATCTACTGCAGAACAAAAATACAAGTGAATAACAAAGAAAGTTTTTGTCTTTTCCAATAACCTGATCAACTGTGCCATTAACCATGCCAATTACCTCAACTGGTTCAACGGTAACGAAACCTCCAGCACCGCTGGGACTTCCTGTTTCATCTTCTCCGTTTTCCACAGCTCCAGAATCATAATTCTCCGACATATCTTATCCAATCATAACACTTTAACAAGTCAATTTCAGATCTGCCATAAACAAAACAAAACAAACACACTGATCACAAACAATTCGCATTCCAATAAGTTTAACAGATACCAAAGAACTTTCCAGTATGCATCTATATCGATTCTCAGTCTAAAAATAACCCTAGAAATTGAAATGCATGTATACGTTAGCGAAGCTTATCCGGTGAGAGAATTGGATTGAATTTTTCGAGCAATTCGACAGTGCGATTTCTTTTGGAAACTGGAAATTGAAGTTTCGATTGCGATTTCGAGTTGAATTGGCAGAATTGATCTGGGAATTTGCAGAGTGAGAAACGTAGCAATGTCTTTTTTCTTTTTCTTTTTTCTTGCTCGTTGTGTTGGCGTTATTTTCGTTGGGTATGTCATGGGTGGGATTGAAACGTCGCCGTTTGTGGAGAATGCTCAGAACACGAGAAACGCGTCGTTACCTCTGCTTGACTACTTGCCTAAAAGGTTTTGTTTGGAACTCGGAAGGGAAAAATTCAAAATACCCCCAACCTATACACCCAAATTCAATTAGACTTCCAACCTTTTAAAAACTTCAATTTTACTCCCAACGTTATATTCCGTTATTAAAATGCCCCCTTCCGTCCAAATTACTAACGGATTCCGTTAAAGGCTCCGTTAAATTGTATTTTGATCGAATTTCGATGATCCGAGCCGCTCAATGTGTTTAAAACGTGATTTTATGGGTACCTTTTAAGAAATCAACAAAAAAAATGACCGGGAAGGGCTTCATCTGAGCAATTTTTTATTGAACTATTCAATAAAAAATTGCTCAGATGAAGCCCTTCCCGGTCATTTTTTTTGTTGATTTTTTGAAGGTACCCTTAAAATCACGTTTTAAACACATTGAGCGGCTCGGATCATCAAAATTCGATTGGAAAAGGGGAGATGTGGATCGATCCGGATTTTATTCAAGTACAGACGTCCGAATTTTGCTTCGGTTTGTACCTCCCCTTTTCCAATCGAATTTCGATGATCTGAGCCGCTCAATGTGATTAGAAGGTGATTTTAAGGGTACTAGCGAGAAATCAGAAAAAAAAAATGATCGGAAGGGCTTCATCTGAATAGTTTTTTATTGAACCAATTCAATAAAAAACTATTCAGATGAAGCCCTTCCAGATCATTTTTTTTGTTGATTTCTCGCTAGTACCCTTAAAATCATGTTTTGAACACATTGAGCGGCTCGGATCATCTAAATTCTATCAAAATACTATTTAACGGAGCCTTTAACGGAATCCGTTAGTAATTTGGACGGAAGGGGGCATTTTGATAACGGAATATAACGTTGGGAGTAAAATTGAAGTTTTTAAAAGGTTGGGAGTCTAATTGAATTTGGGTGTATAGGTTGGGGGGTATTTTGAATTTTTCCCAACTCGGAAATACTAGGCTTGTTCCATTAAGATTTTGAGTAAATTACAGTAAACCCCCCTTAACTAATCAGAATTTTCACTTAACCCCCTCCGACTACAAAATTCAACAGTGTGCACCCTCTAACTATCCAGAATTGACACTTAACCCCCTTTTGTTAGGTCTCCGTAGGAAAAATGCACCGACGGCCGTCTCCGGCCACCGGGCAGCCGATCCGAGCCGTCCAAAAATTTTAAAAAAATAAACCGAGTGGGCTAACGTGAGAATCAACGGCATCCGACATGCGTAGGTGCTCGATCCAAACATCCCAAGAATTTAAATGGGGTGTTTAGATCGAGCACTTACGCACGTCGGATGCCATTGATTCCCACGTTAGCCCACTCGGTTTTTTTAAAAAAAAATTTTGGACGGCTCGGATCGGCCGCCCGGTGGCCGGAGACGGCCGTCGGTGCATTTTTCCTACGGAGACCTAACAAAAGGGGGTTAAGTGTCAATTCTGAATAGTTAGAGGGTGCACACTGTTGAGTTTTGTAGTCGGAGGGGGTTAAGTGAAAATTTAGGTTAGTTGAGGGGGGTTTACTGTAATTTACTCTAAGATTTATGGCACTTTCTCTTGTTCTGCTCTTATTTTAAAAAAATTTACGTTTGTTAATTTTGCACCTGATTTTTATAGATTATTTACTCGTCTCAAAAAAGTAAAAAAATTATGATTTTTACCTAAATATTTTTGAAAATATCCAAGATCAAGTTACAACTAAAAGTCATAAATCTTTTTACTTTTCCGATTCGTCTTGACGAATCAAAAATTCATAAAAATTAGACGCAAAATTAATAAATACGAAAAAAATTTGAATGAGAACAAAACAAGAAAAAAAAAACTCCAAAAAATTTAGCCGAACTTAGCCTAGTAAGATGGGTTTTTTTTGAAACGGCCAAGTATAAGATGGTTGATTCTCAACTAGGACATGTTTGAGATTCCAACTTTTAGATTTATTAATGATTTTTAATATCATGTGCTATAAAAATTGAAAGACATTTTCACGCTCGCGTTCATACACACGTACGTGAATTATGCGACTTAGGGTTAAATGCGTGGGGGGTTTGAGGAAGAAGACGAGTTCATTCACAGAATCGATCGGGTAGTTGCAGAAAGAGAAACGTAGCTTTTTTTGGGGGGCTCATTTTCTTAGCGTTATTTTCATTTCGGTATGTGCGGTAAAATGTTGTTGACGGTGGGCTAAAAACGAAAGTGGGAATGTCAAATTTTTTTGGAGGCTTATACGACAATTTGACACTCTGCAATTTCTACTCCAACCAATATGTCTAATTATTTATTTAGGTGTTTGCTCCATCTTAAGGTTTCAGGTTCGATTCTTCTTGCTAACAACTCTTATGAAATGGTTATAGGAGGGGTTGTAGGGATTAATCCGAAGTGCGTATAAAAACTGACCCGGGACACGGACACTGTTCATTAAAAAAACAAAAAGAAGTAATGGCTATTCTTTAATCTAAACTATTGATTACTTGAGATCAAAAATTAAAAACTGTTCATGACTTGTTCTTTTGTAAAAATGAAAAGAAAAGATTATTTTCGCTCCTTGACATTTCTTGGTCCGTCAGACATCACATCAGATTTCGTTCTCAATGATATTTTTTCTCCCGTCAAAATCTAATCAAGGAAAAGTCATTGATCGTTTTCTCCTTTTTACCCCTTGCTTTCACTAATAATTCACATGTTTCAAACACAATCCTAATGATGTCTAACGACGTCGTATAAAAATGGGCTCAACCAATATTCACGCCATATAGTAGACCTAATAATGGCTAATGCCCAAATTAATGTCAATTACACAATCTACATTTTGAGGATAGTTTCTCGGTCCCAATTATCAGGGCCCCCGAAAAACAACCCAAAAAGGGGGACCCAGTTAGGAGTAAGTATATATATTACTATTTCGCAATATTAGTGCAAATATTGTATAGTAGTTGGTTTAGTGGATAAGGAAACTTTAGTACAAATTGTGTAGCCGAGTTTGATTCCTTCCCCAAACATATTTTTTGGGTGTATATTTTGTCAAAAAGTGATGCCTTGGTAGAAATTTGGAATTGTCAAGTATCAAATCTGGGTCATGGATAACACAAAAACATAAAAAAACCATTGAATCAAAGCAAGTTATTTGTTCAATGTGGACTACATTTTATATATAAACAAAAAAGCGATTATTTAATTAAGTCATATGGCCCCACTTGACGATTTGACCTATGACCTCCAAATACATTGATCCGGTCCTGCCAATTATATGTGATTGTACAGCCCCTTTTTTTATTATCTCAGAACTACATTAGTGCTCAGTAGTTAGGAGTTAGCGGAGAGAGGTAGACGGGTGGATGAGGTCTGAACGAAACCTGCATCCCGGTGCATGGAGTATAGCTGCCCTTAACCAACCGGGCTAGCACCCGCTATAACTGCTCAGTGCTTCTACAAGGGAACCTGGCCAAGCCTTCCTAAATCCTAGTCAAGCCCTTATAACAACTAGAAGAAGGCATTCTGGTTGGGTGATTGTTGCCCAGCAGAAGGAATCATAAGGAAGCAATATGGAAATTGGAATCCATACAAACAAGGGAAAATTCCCAAATGTTGTTTACTGGAATGTGTATATGGCGATATTGTAGTGGAGCTGACGAAATACCATTTTGTGGAGCTGGGGGTGGAAAGCTTAACTTTAGCTTGAGTTGCTTATGTGGGTCGAAGGAACGTCAACCTGTGATGCATTAACTGGGATGGGATCCACTTCACGGAAGCCATGTGCCGCGGCAGGTAGCAGATCTGTTTTCATAGTTAGCCAATTGGTTTTACTGCTCCAAGAGTCCGAGTGGCATCATTCAGAGAGCATGATCCATTTGTCCCTGTTTGGCAGCTAAACCTTTCCACAATGGAATCACCTAAAAGGGTATACAAAGGCCACCAATATATGCTGTAACATTGATTCTGCAAATAGAAAAACAAGTCTTTCCTGACAAAAACAAATAGAGTAACAATCAAGGTACTGGGGACTCGTGTAATAAAATCTGCAGAAAAGAGAAACCCCAACAGATCCTTATGTGGAGAGCCAAGATTGAAAGTTCATACTAGACGTGATAGTTCACGACGAATTTTGGAGAGAGAAACATTAGATGAAGCCAATCCCATAACAAATTGTCAAGGTAGACTTCAATTTTGTAAGCTTTACCTCAACCATTGAAAAGGAAACAAAACAAGAGAAAGTGCATATGTGATTTCACAATGCAAACGATGGGAGTGAACACTCAAATTCTCAAAATGAGAAATTTGGTATTGATACAAAGGTACCATTACAGTTTTGAATGCTTACACATACAATAGGGATGCCGTCATCGCCAGGTAACAGTCGCATAATTTTCTCACTGGACTCTATTTACATTTGAAGGTTGGCTGTCTATCTGTACACCAATCTTCATGTCTACTACGAATCATAGTAGGTATTCATAATGCATTAAGAAGACGGCTTCCGAGGAATCTTTTGGCAAACTATTGATATAGAGGTAGAAATGCAACAAGTCCTCCCTGGAAACTGTGTCAGGGTCAACCACATCATCACTGCAAGTGAGAACCCATAAGTCTCTTGACTTGACTCTCTTTATGCTACCACGGCAGAAGGGGCAGGATTCTGATTTTGTGTTCCTGCAAGATGGAAAGGATTCAGAGCCAATATATAATTCATAAACCACAGTATTCATGGTGAGGGAAGTTTAAACTAATAAGCACAGAGCCACAGACACGTCACACAGGAAGCATGTCGTGGTCTCCAATACTCTTCAATGTGTCGTAACTGCAACAATTAGACTCATAATATTACACTTCGGTAACACCTCTTGAACCCTTCAAACGAGCCTTAACTGATGAATCTCTTTTCAATTTTTACATTCTCTGGAACACAAAACAACTTGTGCACTCTAAAAATGTGATGAATCACGTGCTCTATCAGAGAAGTACATCATCAGTGTTATAATGTTCTGGAACTGCCAACTACAGCATTTTTTAAGAATGCAGTTATCACGGGAATAATATCTTGTAAGTAATAAATTCTATGGCTTTTTAGTTTAATTATTGCTAAGCACTATCTTTTAAATGAGTTAAACTTTCCCAAAGAACTCTAGAGCAAATACTAACCAATCACGATAGCAGTTGATGCACATTTCATGACAGCAGTTGGGCAAAACCATTTTGGTGCAGGGCTCCAAGCAAATCCCACATTCATCTTCTCTCTCCAAATCAACATTGGAAAACCCTTTACTGCATTCGGGCCTGGTCTTTCCAGTGATCACCATGTCAGAATTCTCCTCATTAGAATCATCCCACTCGACTAAGTCGCCATGGAGCCGCTGAAGAGATGGCAATATAACAGCTGAAATTTGAAATTTAGGAAAGAAAACAAGAGTAAGCATACAAACCGGACCAAGATGTTGCCATAACCCACTTAAAAATGTTCAACAGTAGATGATCATCTACAAACCATAGAAGTCCCTAATAGTTGCCTTCCTTCCATGCCTGGAAATGTTTGGTTTCCCATCTGTGTACACCTGCAAACAGAATATAGAGAATAAACTACAAGGAGCCACTGTTCTGGTAAAATAAGAACTAAACACTCGTGATAATCACTCAACACTCTTTCCGAGTTTCTCTAAGCTACAGTTGGAATGAAGTATTAAGTACAAATTCTCGAAATTTATTCATCAAGGAACCCATCCTTAAAAGTTTCTGTCCCTTGCCTTTTCAGCAAGCAGAGAGAGCTTCATTTTTAAGGGGAAAAGAAACAATATAAACATGGGGATATCAATAACCCACCTTATATACAAGAACATGGAAAAGATTTAGATATCTGGGGAGCAGGCATGTGCAGGAACAATCCATCCATTGGAGTAAATACAAAAGGATAGGTGCCAAGTGATTGTAAACCAATTTCATCTGAAGGCGTGCACCGCCTTTTGCACTTGGAATGGCAGAAGCCCTGCACACTCAGAAATGAAAGAAAAACTTAAGACAACAATCACATTTGGGGCTGGCCTCCACATTCTGATTCACCAAAAATAATTAAGACCACACAAATTAAACATATATCTCTTGCTTCAGCCTATTAATGGGGGGCTCTTATATACCCCAGAGCTTCTGCCATGGTATCGCAGTTTTCACTTTTCAATTCAAAACAAGAATTTTCATGCTTTGATATGATTCCGGAGCAATGAACTCCCTCATTGATCGAGGTTTCAATAACAGTACACCACTATTGTCAACATATGGTAAACCTACAACCACGATTAAACGTCATAGTGCTTTCACTGGCCTTTTGACAATCAGTCTATTCCTGCAACATAAGTCAGTCTGGAGTCCCCTTTGACCCATTTACCATAGTGTAAGCTTTCTTGATAAGAGTAAAATCCAACTTAAAAACTAAAAAAAAAATGAGTTTCGAGAAGCTTCTTTTTTTATGCTTTTTGGCTCCTGCTTTTCAATATTAAGCTTTTACCACAAGTTCAGTAGCAACAAACACACCTACAGTGTACAACGTGCATAACTAATTAACTATCCAAAATTCCTCATCACGGAAGTCCTAGACAAGAATTGTAACCCAGGAACTTTTCCAACCAACAGAGAAATTGCAATGTTGAGGTTTAACACAATTATTTGATAAATAGGATGAAATCCCCAAATTGTGTAGAGGCTTTTTCACAAATTCCTGGACAAAAAGTATCCAAAAAAACTAAATGACGGAAGCACAGCACAGACGCCAAAAGGGAAGAAACTACGCAGAATCTAGATGATGAACAAAGGGAAGAAACTTTGACCATACGCATATACCAAGACAACATCTCTAGGTATTTATACATACACAAGAAAACATAACCCAGATAGAAAAAAATCAATATCAGACAAAGCAAGATAGAATAAGAGTAAAATCGGGGGGGAAAACCCCAGATAGACAAGCAACAGCCAATAGCAGATGAGATAAGGCAAAATAAAAAGAAACCATTTACCACAAAAAAAAAAAAAAAGATAAATAAGAAGAACCCAGATACAAATAAGGAGTAAAGTTGAAAAAGAAGACAAAACCCAGATAGAAAACCAATAACAGATAGAGCAAAAACAACAAAACAGGTACAAAAAAGGAATTAAATTTGAGAAAGAGAGCTCACAAAGCGTTGGCGTGCTGTATATCAGCTTCCAGGATTTTCAGAGAGTCCTGGTGAGAAAACTTGGGGAACTGGTAATACATCATCTCCATCTTTCTCTTTCTCTCTCTAAAACCCTCTTTCTGTATGTACAACAAATATATGTATCTAGAATCCCCAGCTCAAAGAAAACGAAAGGGTACAGAATTTGTTGGGCTGGGTTCTTTTCTGAGAACCTAATCTCTCCACGGCTCCACCAAAAGTAGAGAAGAGAAAGGGATATAAAAAGAGTGCTCTCTCTCTCTCTCTCTCTCTCTAACTTTCTCACTCTATCCCTTCCTAAATGGGGCGGCTTCGAGCGACGAGACATCGACAGTTTTGGGTTGGATAGGTGTTGTTTGGTCAGAGAGGAAATAATTGAACTGGCGTGGGGCGTTTTCTTTGTCCTTGTTTGTGGAGTTGGTTTGTTAATTAAGAGATGCCTATTTTTGGGGGGTTTATTTCAGTAAGGTCCCCTTCCGTTTTTTTTCTAAATTTTTTTAAAAAAAAGAAGGTAATTTTAAATTTAAATATAATAAAAATAAAAAATAATTTTTAATTTATTTAACACCGTTAAAAGATTCTATCAAATAAGATCTATATTGATAGAAAAATTATATATTATTTGCATAAATATATAATTTTTTACCTTGAAATACCTTCTTTTTCAAAAAATTCTTTTTTTTTAGAAAGTGGAACGGCCTCTAAGTCCGGTATAGACCAATTTTTGGGATTTTATTGGGAAACCCTATAAAAATGGGAGCACCTCTAGCTAACTCTAAAACAGCCGTCACACTTCTTATTCTCCTTTTTCTCCTTCCCTGGGTTCCCCCTTGGGCAGCGGGAGGGGAGGGATTCCCTTGGGTTTATACCCTTATTTAGGCAGCGGGAAGGGTGGGATTCCCTTGGGTGTATACCCAAATTTGGGCAGCAGGAGGGGGAGGGACCAATCCCTGCAGATATGGTTTCCCTTTCTCCTTCTCCACCAAAACTGCTTGTCGTTCGCCGCACCTCTTCTGGGTTTGCAGACACGTGGTCGCCGATGGCTTCCTGGACCACCGGCTTGGGAGCTTGATCAGTAAGAGCTAGGTAAGAGAATGGCTGCTTAATGATGGAGGGGAGTGTATTTTTTGTCTTATGTTGTTTTTGTCCGGATTTAGTCCGGTGGTTTATTGGTCATGTGCTTGATATTGGTTTAAAATTCTGCCAATCTGATCTGGCTAGGTGAGTTTGAAATAGGGTTGCACATATTGCGCTCTAATTGTCCTCTCTAATGGTTTTGTCTGGTATGTGGATGTCCATTTACCCCATGGGGTTCCTTTTTGTTATATATGCTTTCGTCTCACAATTGAATATAACTTCTCACATTTGCTATAAAAAAAAATTTATTGGAAAGTAAATTTGCCACTTCTTTTTTTTTCTTTCTCCTTATGTATGATAAAATGGGGGGTTTGAGGAAGCTGATAAGGATGCTCTAGTCCTAACTTCTTCCTCAGGGGAGGGGCTTCCAGGAGAGAGGAGAGACTAGAGTTGCAACCATTTTAAAGAGAAGGGCTTTCAACAGCCATAACCAATGGCGGAGCAACGAAGGGACCTAGTGGCACCCAGCTCCTTCCATAATTAAAATTTTAACTAGTATATGTGTAAATATGATTATAAATTATATAATTGGTATATCAATACCTATACATTTAAATATTGTAGTTAGAAGTTAGTAATAATTTGGATGCTGTGATACACACGTATTTGGGCTTTACTAAATTTAAATGAACTTGTAGCCAATAGCCCTGGACAGAATTCAAAGGAAAAATAAGATTCATTTAACCGATTCTAATTCATTGGGATACAAGACTCAATTTGATTCGATTTGGTTTTAATTAGAAATTAAAGGTTTTTTTATTATTATGTAAAATTTCCCCTATTTCATTCATAGATGAATATAAGCACACATGATCACGTTTGCAATTGTCAACAAAAAAATCATTAATATCATGAAAAGTTAAACGATATACTGAGTACATTGTCACATAAAAAATACTTCTTCATTAATATCGTGAAAAGTTAAACGATATACTGAGTACATTATCACATAAAAAATACTTCTTGCATGTTCATCCAGTGAGCTAGTATGCCTCACCAAAGTTCAAGCTGGACAAGGAGTCGGCTAAGCGGTCAAGATTTGAGACTTAGGGATTTGCTTCTTTCTAAGTTCTCAAGTTCAAAACCTCTCAGGTGCTATCAACCTATTTGAGGTCAGTTCATATCGAGCTTTGCTCTAATTTTAATTAGGACACCTAAATTATAAATAAAAGGTACAAACTGGAAAAATGGTTCTCAATACACAACATCAAGTTCACAAAGACTACTACTCAAAAGAGAAGTCGAACTCAGCGACCGTATGCTGGGGGAGTTTCACCTTCACACCACTTGCCAGGTGGTATTATAAGTTGCCTATGTTGCTCTCATATAATCTTATTTTAGTTTAGTAATTTTGTTTAAGAAAAGCACAATCGCAATATTTAAACAAAGAATTCTCTTGGGCAGTTCAATTTTTATAGCACCGAGATGAGGGCCGGCTCAACACCTTTTGGAGACACTAATGGGGCCGGCTCAAGGTTTTAGGAGAACAAACATCATTGAGAGCCGACCAAATACTTTGAGAGAGGGGCCGAAAGTGAAATTAAAAAAATGAGGATTTATTTTATTCATGTTATTCCCTCTTGCACTGAATTTTATTTAATTTTTGTGCTCATGTCTTCTTCAAGTAATTCTGAATGTGAAAAGCCGTAAAATGTTGAGTTAAGCAATTCAAAGCTTATCTTTCAGTTTTTTTTTTTTCGTTTTTTTTTTATAGGCCTCCAAAGTCCAAAAATAAGTTTAAAATTTGGTTAGACTGTTTGTGATTTTTTTTTTTTAAAAGGAAAACCATTAATAAACCAAATATAACCAAAGTTACCGGTTTATCATAAAGTTTCTCAAAATCCGCAGTGGGTGTGTTATATTTGTGTGTCAAAATGTGTGCATGTTAGGATAAAAAATGAGTCCCACAAGTGTGTGTTAGACATTGCTAACTTAGGAGTGTGTTAGTAGATATATGAGTACCTTAAGGCCATCCACAGTGGTATAATCAAAAAAGGATAATCAAAAGTTGACACATCAGGTTTTGATTATTCACGTAAGAGGTTGTTAAGCTTAACAATGTTGACCTTCACAATGGTCACTTCTATTCTATAACCAAAATAAGGGTCCACTACAATTTCACTCTCTCTCTCCTCTGTTTCCTGTCATTCACTTCCCTCCATTTACTTTTTTTTTGCAAAAATATATCAATTCCATCTCTTAATTTTGGAAAAATAATCGGTGACTTTCTTCCCTCCTATTATAAATTTTTTTTGGGGAAAAAAATAGAAACGGAAAAGAATAGTAAAATACCTTAATCCGGCGATAATGAGTTGAATTGTAGATGATCGAGAGATATGAGCTTCACTTTTTGAGGGGAAAAAAAAAAGAAAAATAGTTTGTTGGTGAAGTGAAGAAGATATAGAGTAGGCGAAGAAGAGAAGACAAAAATACCAATTGAAACACGCGTAGAGTCCACAAATTTTGATTATTGAAAAAGGTTGCTAGTTTTGGTTATCCAAAGCCCAAAATTTGATTATTTCTAAGGATGTTGCTAAATTTGATTATACCATTGTGAGCCATCTTTTGTATCAAAATTATTAACTTTAAAAACAATTGGCTTTTGATTATACTACTGCGGATGGCCTTAATGGGTTAATTAGCAGTGTGTTATTTTTTGATATTAACTTTTTACAACAATGTCAAAAGAAACGGCTATAAAAACTTACAACAGCGGCATTTCTATTTGACATTCAAGCTTGAGCGAAATGTTATTCAAATTTTGGTGATCAGGCAATTTAAAATGTTAGTCCATTTCAATATGCTTAGTCAACACTTTGTTTAGCTGTTATAGAATGCTGAAGACTTTGATTAATATATAGCTAAAATACAGAAAAAACACATATATAGAAAAATAGAGGGGAAAAAATGGTAAGTTTTCAAAAAAAAAAAAAAAGAGTAGTGGACATTTATGTTTTATGGTTAGAGTTTGAATTTATAGAGATGGGACCCACTTATTATTTGTTAGCTTGTTTGCCAAACTTAGCACACATGCTGACATGTATGCTAATAGATTTAGCACACTCTAACACACAAGCATTGCATGTGCCATGTGGCACAAAAATTGCATTTTTGTTTGTTAAGTCTTAACACACATAATTAACACACTAGTTACCAAACCCATTACGGACGCTCATAGTGGCAAAGATACCAGCATGATTAGCGTTATATCGGTCTACTTTGCTAATAAAAACATATTGGAAAAAACCGTACAATAACAATTTCATTTGATGCATGTCATGGAGCACCGGTTGAAGAAGAGAGTACAACGTCAACTTTATAAACTGCACGAAAACCATTGACCAACTCAAGAGAATCCATTTAGACTGTTAAAAATTTGGACTAGATTACACTTTAAAAAATAACTTTTCAATCCACTTTTTAAAATGTCCACTTCTTGATATATAAGTTCTTTCTTCTTTTGATAACATATTAAAAGGCCAACTTGGCTTTTTGTTTTGTCCTTATTTTAAAAAAATTTGTTTTTGTTAGTTTTGCATCATTTTTTTGTGAATTATTGGTTAGTCTCGACAAAAGGAATAAAAAAAAGTACAAAATTATGAATTTTACGGTTTTACCATGTATTTTTGAAAATATACAAGGAAAAACCCAAAAGTTCTAATTTTTTTGGGCTTTTGAGGATTTTTCTTGGACAGTTTCAAAAAAAATCAAAAATAATGTTTTTGTGAAAATATTTGCAAGCAAAAGTCCAAAAAACTGGACATTTTGAGTTTTTTCTAGGACACTCCAAGAGTATTATTTTTGGTAAAAGTCATAACTTTTTTTTTGAACTTTTTCAATTTCGATCTCTTGTCAAGATGGACAAATAATCCACAAAAATTTTGATGCAAAATTAACTAATGCTATTTTTTTTTAAATAAGTACAAAACAAAAAGGCAAGTCAGCTTTTTAAGAGAAACTTCTCGAAGTGAGGGAATAATGCCCTGTCATTTTTTAGGAAGTCCCTTAACTTTTACAAATTGTTGAGACACTTCGAGAAGTTTGATGTAAATGCAAGTTTTTCCTCCCTACTGGTTAAGGATGAAGTTTGAAGAGCCTGACGTGGGCCTTCTGAAATTGCACTTAAGAGAAAATCTACAATTTTTTAATAGCTTGTACACATCATCTTGTATACTCCATAATTGAAAGGTTCTCCATAAGCTTGGTGATTAAAAATACCTAAAACAAAACCCCCGAAGTTGGCTTAGTGGTTAAAGATTAAAATTTTAAGGGTTTGTTTTCTAATATCTCAAGTTCGAAATATTTTAGATGTTGTCAACTCCTTTAGAGTTAGTCTATACGGAACTTTACTTTGACTTTAAATGGGGTCACCGCTAGTGGACGGCAGAATTGGTCCTCACGATTTAGGTGCGTCCAAGCTGGTTCGGACACGTGAATTAAAAAAGAAAATGACACCTAAAACAAGTACTTGGACTGATTTAAGATTAAGCCGACCTTGGCACCAATTTGATAAAACATCAGCTTGTATCTTATTGGGGATTTGCTACATTTGTGATTTGTCATCTTATATATCATAAGACGTGGAAGTAAGAAGAAGAAATTTTCAGGGTTTCTTGTTTTTGTGAAAGAGGGTTTGAACAACAAATTACTCCAATATGTTCTTATGGAAAATTTAAACATATTTGTGGGGTGGTGTTCACTGTTCGGGTCAGACACTCTTGGATCTCCTTTTGCTTAAACGGGTTTCGATAGCCCTCCTCTTCTCTCTGTTCACTACAATAGGAGCAATTTAGTGCCTACTGGAAAGGTGGGCGGAGGGCACTCTGATAATTAAGTTAGTGTCCGCCAAAGAGTAGGAAACACAAAGTTTAGAGAGGGAGAAGAAAGCCTATCTGCTAGGGTTTTATCACTCTAGATAGGAGTGCCTGTACTTTGGAGGCCAAGTCATCATGTCGAGGTGACGTCACCGGCCACAACCTCCTAGTCTGAGTGTTGCCTAGATCATGGAGCGAGCTTGAACTTGTTCGCCGTCGTGCTGTCTCGTCACACATGCATGGTCGCACTGGATTGGTATCGTGTGGTTGATATGACAATCCTGAATACAACGTTGTTGCCCCTAGGGGCCACACCATGTTACAAGGGCGAAATGGTGCCACATGGGACATGGCCGAATTGTACGATTACTATGTGCTACGTTGTCGCATGCTACATGACCGCAATATGTGGTAGGGCTAAATCGATGCCACGTTGCCGGACCGAATGAATCCATACCGGTGCATTTGATTCTTACCGCAGTTCCTAGACGTGACCTGACACATCGGTCTGACCATTACTAATTAAGAAGGGTGGAGCGGCCCAACAAACCCTCTTGTGCGTGATGGCGATGGCTTGGCCTATCTTCGACTCATTTAGACAAACCGGTCATGGACCCGCACTCCGTCCCACTGCAATATTAATTTAGAAAAAGTAAAAGCTCTTTGCTCTTGTAAATTGGACCTTGCTTCTTTCATTTTTTTTCATATCAATTACTATTAGAGAAAATCATTATTAATTTTAAATTATTGAAACATTATAATGCTTTGTTTGGATTGGAATTTGAATTTTTTTTAAAAAAATAGTAGGTATAATGAGTAGAGAGAGAAATGTTGAAAGTAAAGAAAATCTAAGAATTTTTTTTTATAAAATTGTTTTTAAGTTCAAAAGAGAACAATGACATTAAAATCGCCAGCGCCACGCTCTGCTTTTAGACTGTTGGCATGCTTTTGGCTTGCTTGGACCATCGTACAAATTTTTTGCTGGACTTCGTACTAGATTTGCAGGCCTATTGTATAAAGACCCCAGTGTCCAGTGAACATCATTCTCAATGAGTGAGGTCACACATAATAAATACAAATTACAATCTCTATGAACAATATGTTCCTCTGAATTGTCAATTTAAAAGAAATAATAGATACTACTATTTAGGTAAAGAGTTAGCCTTACGTGGCGAAAATCCTGAATTCATGGTTGTAAGAGTTTTTTTTTTTTTTTTTTTTTTTTCCGGGCCGATATTATATATAACAGTGGGGTTAGTAGAAAATTTGTATCTATTTTCTTCATTATATGAATTGCGTTTTTTTTTGATAAAAAAAAAAAGTCTACCGTGAGTTTCAAAGGCTATCAGGCTTGAACCTGGTCTTTCACATAGAGAGAATTATGAGATGCCAACTGGGTTAAAGCCTATTGGCGTAAGAGAGTTGATTGATTGGGTAATTTAACATTTTTTCTAATAACCATGAAAAACAGGGCATCAAATTAATCATATAGTATTTTTTCGTGGGATATTAATCAATTGGCCTTACCTATTAAACTTGTTTATACCTCCACTCCAAGTCATATTATTCTCCTACTGGAAAACTTGCTGACCAAATAAAGGTTAAATTACTCCATATTATTCGTGTGATTATGCAGATATCGTGGTTGGCAAATTAAGCAACTACCCTACACAACATTAACAACCAAACACGAGAATAATAAAAATTTATGCAGATAATAGCGGTGCTACCCCACCACTCTGTTTCACAACTCACCCACCGCAGTGTTTAATTTCACCGTCCGTTTCGACAATCAATGGTTTGAATTAAAAAAAAAAAAAACTTTTCCAAGAAAGAGTATTTTACAATCCAGACCGTCTAAAACGCTTTTGAACAATGAGATTGAGAGCGGTTAGGAGAGCAATGGGGCAGACTTTCTGTTTCGATAATGTGTTTTTTTTTTAATTTTTATAGAAGGGAGGTAGATAATGTGGTTGACAATTGATCAACTGCCCCCTAACACGACATTATTATAAATAACAAAACACACGATTAATATAATCTTATTCTATCTATATAAACATACACCTGGAAATACATTAATGGTGTCCAAACTTCCCACTTTTATGTCTGAAATGAAAAAAAGAAAACACTTATATTTGCAAATATTTGTAGAAAATAATTTTTGCACCCCTACTTTCTTATAAATGCACTCCAAAAATCAGTGTTTGGCCCCGTTTGTTATCATTTTCAAGTTACATCACTAGATTATAGTTATTCTAATTATTCGCTTAAGAAACTTATAATAAGTTGAAGATGTGTATCAGTGTATGGTGCAGCTTCTTATGAGCTAAAATATAAATTCAAATTATTTGCTTAACAAGATGTAGAACAGCTTACTGTCAAGTGAAAGTCTAAATTAAGCATAATTATTTCACGAAAATACTCTTGAACGAATTATTTTTCGTGCAATGTACTTTACAACTCTAAATAAGCAAAAAATCTGCAAATTAGAGCTTTTAAATAATCCAATTTCTTTTTTTTTTCAAATAATCTAGAAAAGATAAACAAGCGATCATTTAGACTAATTGATACAAAAAATCATTCATCAAATTTTCAGTAAATAAGTTAAACCAATTAAATTATAAATGTTACCAAACGAGACCTTTACGTTGTGTGTATGAAATGGGCGAAAAATAACTCTCAATATTTTATGATGAATCCCTATGTTTATCATATTTACAAATTTCACCAACGTTTAAATTAAGGAGTGCGTATTACATTTACGCGTACTCGCGTAGTGCGTTGTGAACGTCCTCTCTCGTCCATCGCCGGCGGCGGCGAGCTGTATTGTTTCCCTCTCCGTCTCAGGTAATGATCCTCGCCGCTTAATCTCGTGAAACCCTTTTCTTTTTTATTTATAAATTTCGCCTAACTATGCATTTAAATGTAACGTTGAGACCGTCCAACGTTACGTTTCTTTAGAATTTTGCGAGACGGAATTAGAAACGAAAATATTCGCACGCAATATGATAGGTAGGGATAACACCGATAAAAGATAAAATAGATTAAGGGGTAGCAACGATGGTTAGATGCGGTAGTTAGGGAGAATGATATGGTTACGGTTCATGGTAAGAGGGTTAGACTAAAATTGACATTAGAGGCGATAGTTGAAAAAGATCTAGGTTTTTTTTTTTTCTTCTTGAATATCACAGAACACGATGCGCTGGACAGAACCCAATGAAAATAACGGATCTGTGTAGCGACACAAATTGGTACTAAAGGCTCTGTTTGGTTTGTTTTATTTTTATGTAATTGATTTTCACACTCCTTTTTTTATTTATTTATAACCACACCTCCTTTTTGTCCTCTTGTGTTGTCGAGATGAGATTCAAGCCGTCGGATCACACAATCCGATGGCTCATAGGTGCACAGTGTTGCGCACACCACTGCACAACATCATCCCCAATTCTACTTTTATGCTTATCACTGCATATATTCAGTTATGTGGGTGGTAATGGTATGTTTGCATTTGTAATCTTGCAATGTCTGAAGTTTAGCCATATGTAGAAACTGAGAGTGACTTATTATCTGGGCCCGTGACCATGTAAGTGCGGTTTATCACATACTCCAGTCATTGGTCCCTACAACTGTCATATTTTTCCCCATTCCACATCATTGCACATGCCCATTTGCTTTTATTTGTGTATGCGTTCATATAGATACAGTACATGCTCTATTTGGACGGATATGAGCATGGAACATCTCCTTGCCGAGCGGGTGTAGAGCAGCCAATCCGACCGTTCATCTCAACACGGACAGCTCGGATCGATTCTGAGCGCATACAAATTTGAATTGTCCATTACTCGGTTAAGATCCGAGCTGTTGATTGCCAAAATTAGCAGCCAATCTGGCCGCTTTGCACCACTCTACCGGGAGATGCTTTGTCATTGCCGCTGCATAGCTATGGACATCACATTCAGTGTTTGATTAGAATTGTTGATTCAATATCTATTGCAGTGTGTTTTATATTCCAAAAAGGTGGGATATAAGTAGAATGGAGTTCTAGTATTAACCCATCACCATTAGTCTGGTGAACCTTCACAGTTAGTCACAAACAAGTAAGCCCTATCGTGAAGGGCTTTCACTCTTGGAGCCACCAACGGCTTAGGCTTGGCAATTACCCGCGTATTTGTGTTTTTATCATTGTGATGAATGAAATTAGTTTGCCGATCAAAAAAGTTCACCTGGTATTTGTTGGACGGAGAACAGCACGCAGAAGGATTAGTTGGGAAAGTCTCAGATACAGTCGATACTGTGTTGATAAATTAGAAGGCTGCGTTACATCACCTCACTGGGATATTTCACAAATTTTTTGCACCTCTTGTGTAGCTACTTATACGGCACGGTAGGTTTCATCATGTAGCTGTAGTCTTCGAACAAGGTGATTTTTTTTCTCGACTATTTGATTCAGCAACCCTGACAAATGAATCGTTTGGATTATCAAGGTGACCTACAGTGGGCCAGCAGTGGTCTGAGCTTCACCGTGAAGTTGAGATCTCCAACTTTAGCTAATCCCGACTCCGTATATCCCACATTTTCACATGGGGGTGAATAAAATGGTGAAATGTACCTAAGGGGCCTTTCAACATATCAACAAACCAAAACAATTTCAAACAATTTGACGTCAACAAGTTCAATATTGTGTGCATATATAATATCAGTCAATGTTAGCATGTATCCATCAGTGAAGAGCGAGAGGAATTTGATAATCACTCGAGTTGAAAGTTTTGTAAATCTGCTATATAGGTATATCAACAGGAAGCCAAACGATTTTCACTAAGCATATACCAGTATCTTTAGTGTTGTTTTACAGGGGTTTGAGTAGATGTTTATCTTGCAGATGGGTGTAGGCACCCATTGGATAAGTCGGGGCTCTCTATGTCGAGAAAGCTCGTTAGTAGTGTTCTGCGTGCAGATTGTGCTTTTGAACTCCCTGGAGATAACTTTTCATTTCCTTCCTCAATCTTGATTGCATCTTGTATGGCCGTTATTATTTCCTGCATCCTTGGGCGGGAATATCCATGTTTTTCGACACACTGGATTGCAACTTCAGCGACCCTCCATACGGACTCAATTTTGACACTTTCTGCGAGGGTAGGATCGATGATGCTGATTACATCCCCTTTACGAATCAATGACCTTGCCTGCAAAACAAAAATGTCGACTACAATGGAGAAAATGCGCAAGTTGCATGCATTGATATTGATGAAGTTCACGCTTTGACGTCCTAACTTTGTTTGCTCAGGCTGGAAGCGCAAGTTGCATGCATTTTGCTCATTTTAAGGGAAATTGGCGTGCTATTGTATTTGAAATGGCTGAGATTCATGACTATTTTCTTTTCTTTGTTAAGTGACTTTCTGGCTTCCTATGTGCCTATGAGGTATATCTGTTATTAGGATTATCCAAATTGTGTCTTCTTCATAGGTGTTTGTCTTTACTCGCAATTCAACCTTGCATAGATGAATCATAGATCACTAGATCAGGTCAAGGTGTATATAAGTCATCAGCGCCTTATCAAATGCCAACCAGAATTTGACAGTTCAGGACTCCAGCCTGGTGCATGTTTCGGGTGTTAAATGCTGTACTTTACTCAGGCTTCATCAAGCTTAGAAACTGTATCTTGTTATAGATGTTTTAACTTCCTAGAGGCATTACATTTTTCTGCATGAAATTGAGTTAGCCAGGAAAGATTGTTCTAACCTCATAGATTCTTATCTTCAACAAATTTAAAAATATCTTTTGACAGCTGTGATTCTCTATCTGTAATAATATCCCGTGCATCCTTTTTCTTGCCCTGTATTCCCATATATTGAATTTCTTTGAGTAGGTTTAGTTACCTAAAGTTTGAACATATAATGCAAATCACGTCGTCAAAATCAATTAAAACTACAAATGTGCATACCCAGTGAACTATGTTCCATTCAGGACCATAATTTTCAGTTGAGACGGGCTTTCTTCCAGAGATCAGTTCCAATAGGACAACTCCAAAACTGTAAACATCACTCTTTTCAGTCAATTGCTGGTTTGCATAATACCTGTGGATGAAACTAAATTCGTAAAGCTTCATGGAGAAGTTAACATTTAATCTTTAGAATACACAAACCGGTATGCTTACTCGGGATCTAGGTATCCTACTGTTCCCCGTGCCACACTTGATATATGAGTTAGATCTTCTTCAGCTTGCCTTGACAGTCCAAAATCAGACACTTTTGCCCTCATATGAACGTCCAGAAGAATATTGCTTGTTTTCACGTCCCGGTGAATGATACCGGGGTTGCATCCAGTGTGCAAGTATTCAAGTCCTATATAAGCCCCAATTTCTGATTAGCAATTTGACTACAAAATTCACTTATACATTACAGGCAAAGAAGTTCTGAATCAACCTTTCGCAGCATCTTCTGCAATGTGAAGACGAGCCAGCCAATCTAAGTGCTTGTGTTTGCCCGAATCTGTGGGTACATTAAAGATTTAGGTTTAGCTGTTTCTGCAGCAATTCGAAAGAGGAAAGGACAGAGTCATGAGTATAGTGGAAAACCGTGTATGTGATCCCGCAAGGTTCCATGGTGCATGTATTCGTATACCAGCATTCGCTGATTTGCTTCTTCACAGTATCCAATCAAAGGAACCAAGTTCCTGTGATGGATTCTTGACAAGAGAGCAACCTGCGAGCATACTCTGTAACTACTGACTTGTTTAAACATTTTACAACTTGTTATGATGGTTTTTGCTTGTAATTTTTTGTTCGTCAATAAATTTTGTGTGGTGAAGCAGTTTATGCAGCCAATGATAAGGAGACTACCTCGGTCACAAATTGCTTTGTTCCATGGCTAGTTGAATCAGCCATGGTCTTAACTGCAACCTCTTTCCCGTCTTTCATTCTTCCATAATAAACTGGTCCAAAACTTCCTTTCCCGATTTTCTTTGAAAAACTGTCTGTAGCTTCTTCTATCTCATATAGGGGAATAAAGATTGCGACCCCTTCATCCATTAAATGTCCACCTCGTGCAATTGAGTAGGAACTTGAAGGCTTGTTGCTGATACGTAATGAATCATCTGGTAGATAATTTGGGCAATACTCAATATGCAAATAACGGTGCACTTAATCTGGAAACTAATAGCTGGAAAATTGGTGGGGTACATGCCTTTGTCATCACTTCTTTGATAAGTCTTT
Organism: Rhododendron mucronatum var. ripense; assembly: GCA_019656295.1. Classification (NCBI taxonomy): domain Eukaryota; kingdom Viridiplantae; phylum Streptophyta; class Magnoliopsida; order Ericales; family Ericaceae; genus Rhododendron; species Rhododendron mucronatum. Next base: position 694,923 of record BPLT01000075.1, on the reverse strand, counting down.
TTTCGAAGGTAGCGCAGCAGTAGCAAGCTTCCTAACAGTAGGAAGGCAATAATCGCAAGTATTCCTATTGAAATTCCAAGTATCATCGTGTAATGGGCCTTATGCTTTCCCTTTTGACTTAGACCAGGATTGCCTTTATAGCTGCGGTAGAAAACACAGTGCTAATCTATTACCTTTGTTGGTCGCTCACCCACACATGCATATACTGCTTTAATACTTTGCGTCATTGTGGTTATTATCCCTGACTGCAAAGTGTAATTAGTTCTTCTTTCATATAATGCGTGATGAAGTGGATTGTTTTTAGATATCTGTGTTTCATCAGAGTTTAGTAGTCCATGGATCTTTTGTCATGCATTATGCTTAGAGAATGCTATTCAATATACATTCAAGTATTTCATGTCCTAGTACATCTTAGTTTGTAATAGAAATCTAAAAACTTATGTGGAGGAGATGTGTTATTTATGAGCTCTTGTGAATTTGCAGTTCTCTGAAATAATAACGAAAAGATCGTAAGTTGTCAAGTCTTTGTGGCGTTGAAAGAAAGTCATACTCCAACAACTTGAAGCCAAAAAAAAAAATCCCCAATGGTGTGCCTAGTTGCATTGATCAAAAGCACATTCCACAGTGTAGAAACATACTTGAAAGTTACATTTCCTGCTAACAATGCTGGAGGGATTTTGCCACTCAAGGAGTTGTTCTGTACATACCTGTCAACATATTGATTTACAATTACTGCATATTTTATGTATATGAGGGAAAACATCCTCAAAACCTTCAACACCTAAAGTCTTACTCTTACCAAGAGAACAAAGAGAAGAGAAGAGGCTAAACTAATCTACTACGCAGAAATTAAGATATTCAAAGCTACTTACAATTCTTGTAAGCTTGGTAATTTTCCAAAATAAGAAGGTAGTGGACCACTCAGTTTGTTGTTTTCAAGATGCCTGCATGTTCACCAACAATATATGCAAATGAAATCCTCTTCCTCAAGCTGTTGGGGCTCATAAAATTTAGGTGAAGAGCTTACACAATCTTTATATTGACCAGACGACTCATGTCAGGGATTGATCCTGTGAGGGAGTTTCCATCTAACCACCTAAGATAATGGAAACTTATAAACCAAATTGCATCGTGAGATTGAAGACGGACAATAATGTTTTGTGTAGTATAATGGCACTTACAGCTCTGTCAATGCGTCCATGTTCTCAAGCCCCGATGGGATCTCCCCCTGCATATTCTTGCCTGACAGCATACTGGCCAAGCAGGTGAGTAGATTCATATAGGCTCAGAAAACACATTGTAAATGAGTGAGTAGGAAACAACTTGGCTACTATGTTAGAGATAGTTATGTCTTCTGTAAGTCACATGACAACCTAAACCTCCATATATTGGTGATGCTAACCCCTTAATTTGTTCCTGGAGGCTAGCAGGCATCTCAGAATAAATGCCCTTAATGCAAGCTCATCATAAAGTTTTTCGTATGTTCATGAGCTAGACATATGAAAAACAACTGGAAGTTCAGATATAATACCATCGGAGGGTCAGGTATAATACAACTACAGGGCCAGATATGATTGAACCATATTGTTAAGCCAATCAAGTACAAAAGTGATGTGTAGTATATAAGCGTGAGGGCACCTTCACCTCAACGGTTAGCTTTTGAAGTTGAGTTCTAACAAAGATGGGGTAAAACTTTTGAGTTTATGAGAGTGATGTCTATCAACGATGCATTAGTTTTATAAGACACTGTATACGAACGATGAAACTACCATTATGTTCGATCTAGCAATGAATATGCGCTAGAGTTCCATCTACAAGTTTTCTTGTAAGTGTTATTATTTCAGATGCCTGCGCAGACTTTCTGCTCTTGGAATTCACCACTGACTCGAAAAGTTTGACATATCTATTCTGCAGTTAAGAAATCCAGTAATCCACCAGATATGTGGATGGATAGAAGGCGCAATTCTTGTCTTGAGTGGATGTTGAGATGTAGTCACATATGACTCAGTCTTGTACTGTAAATCCAAAGGAAACAAGAATTGTCAATGGTATTAAGGACTTACATTTTTGTGATTCTTGGAGGTATCTTAGAACTGCAAGTCACCCATTCCCAAGGAGCTGGCACACAGGGATCGCCTTCACTTGTTCCAACACTTTCAGCAAACATGGTGCGAAGGGCATTGAGAACGTTCACTTCCATGCAAAAATAAAGAGAAATTAGCTCGTACTTGTAAAGTGCATTCATCATCTTTCACAATTTCTGACGCACTATATTCTACGGTAAGTGGTCTTACCATCTTGTTCATCTGCCTTTGAGCCTATCTGTACATATTTGCTTACTTCAATTGCATTGAGCAGTGGTCCTCGATTAGAATCCGTGGTCTTCCTAAAGGAGAACGACAGAACAAACTCCAGTGTCACATTCATGTAGCTCGGTTCATAGAGAGTGTAGCTTCCATTTGCGTTCTCGGCAATATTCACCACAGCATTGCTATAGTCAGGCATATAAGGCTCCGTCATTTTGAATTTTCGGGTTTCATTCGCCCCCAAGCTTTCAATTTCAGCAAAATATGCAAAAGCTCGAGCATTGGCAGGGAAGTCCTCTAGATTCAACCTGTAGCTTAAAACCCCTTTTGTCCCTACAACAGCAGTTTGCATTACTTTCACAGGTGGATATTCTCTTGTATTGACGTTTATGTTCTTCATTGTATTTATTCTCTCTGTGCCAGGGGCTACTCCTACCAGATAGTTTGGTCTTTTTTCAAGATCCGAGTTCCATATTCGGTCATATGGATCGTCCGGGTACCTGGAAAAGGTCATGCTGTTAGTTTTTTGGTTTTGGTTTTTGCAACACCCAGTTTAGTTGCAGTTATAATATCAGTTTCCGTAAAAAATTTCAGAAAATTCTTTCTGAAACAAAGTCATTTTTGTAGCTTATTCACTTTGAGCAGGATTTCGGTAATATTTGGCCCTTCGTTAGCATGTTTCTTAATTTCATCGAAATTCTCCAAAAACAAATTTCAAAAGTGTCAACTATCAAGTTTCCTGAGTTTTTCCGACTGTAAATTCATGGAACCGGATTCTAAAAACTGCAACCTCACAGAGCTTTAATATCAGCATCAAGTGGTTTTGGTACTACGTATTTTCTTGGTTGTACCCTAAATGGCACCCAAAAATCTGAGAAGAAAAGTGTCGTCGTGCTAATCCTATGTGAACACTGAATAATGAGCTAGTTACCTTACAGCTTCCTTGGAAGCAGCCCCAAAATTCACTCTGGCTGCTACTTTCAAGTAGAAACCGTCCTCAAAATCGGTAGCATACATCGAAAGATTCAAACGCCGGAGCTCAAGAGTGGAGATAAACGGAGAACCCGTGGTTGCACAGCACAAGCACACATCAATGGAATCCGAGGGCGCCCGTATGATCATTTCCTTCACATATACTCTTGAAGCATCTTGCACTGCCACCGTTGCCCACTTAGTTGCATCCAAGTAGAGCAGGAATTTGGGGTAAGGGTCTTCATTTGCAGAAGTACCATATAAAAAGGTCGCTCGGACAAGGTACCGCCTTCTCTCCTCGGTGCTTAGAGTGTAACAGTACTTCTTGTTGTCTACGGGGAAGTCCCGGCGTTTTTTGTACTGTGGTTGCAAGTCTCCATTTGGGTTTTCTACTTGTAGTGGTTTTCCTTGGCTCATGATTCCAGTGTCCGAAACCCATTCCAATCCGGTGCGTGGGTCTGTGTAATTGCCCGTGCCTCCACAGTCTATACTGATGAACTCTGCATTTGTAGTGGATTTTGGTCATGGCTTACACAAACAGATTGTCATCATCTTTATAGGTATAATAAGTTCAGACATTTTCTTGTGCTTCAATAAACTCTGTGTGTGTGTGTTTGGGGGGGGGGGGGTTGGTGGTGTTGGGTGGGGGGTGGGCTTGTTCGATGAAAGGAGGAAATTTTGGGAGTTTTCATGTTTCTTTTGCAGCATGGCATAATCAAGTTTCTGAGAACTTGTTTGAGCATTATGTTGAATGGAATTTGTTTTCTGAAAGATTTCAGTGCAATAATTGTTAAGAAGAAGACATACCTTTCACTTGGCACAGACTAGATGGAATCAAGCATAGAATTAGGAGAAGGGAATTGAAAATCAAACCCATTAAAGATCATGAAGAGGAGAAAACAGTCTTTCTGGAACTTGACCGTGGTCTTAACATTTCAGTGGTTGTGATTGACAGAGAGAAAAACTCTTCATTTTGTCCGAATCCTACCTAACCTTTACTGCTCCAGTTGCCTTTCACTTTTTATAACAGATGGGTATTGGCAGTGTTAATTGATATTTGGATCTTTAGCTGATTTTGAAATCTTGCTTTTCCTTGGAAAAGGGTTTTAAGGTTCATTTTCAGTTTCACCTTTTTTGCTTTTGGGAAAGGAAGTGGGTGGGATACCAGCTCAAGCCAGTAATCAGAAATATACTTGTTTTATGATACTTCTGTCGAAGTTTCATACCTATTTTCATTAAATTGGAAGTATGTTTTAAGTGTGACCATTTCATACACGGCCAAGCTAGATGCATTGTTCATAAACTGGATGGTTAACCTCAATCATTGAACTTTAGCTCCGTGTGTGTGTGTATGAGAGAGAGAGAGTATGATGCTCCAGATTTGTGATAGCGTACCCAAAAAAAATCCGGTACTGTGGGTCATTGTACTGGTCTTCATCATAAATATCTTGTGATGGTAGAATTATTGATAAAGGGCGCCACTATTATTATTGATTCATTGTTGCACGCTAACCACTAATTCGCAAAAAATTATTCAGTATTTCTGGAGCAATTTCTTCGTTACATTTTTGCAATGGGTTCTGCATTTGTGCAGTGGCGAAGATTCTTGACCCAGTGCTGCAAGAGCGCTAAATAATCTCACCCCAAGCCGAATTCAGTACTGCCAAATTTACTTATGAAGTGCCATAATGCTGCACAACTAAGTTTGGGATAACTAAAGTTTAAACTTTTGCGTGATAAGGTTTATCAAATTACATAAAACATAGTCCATATGAGATGAGATCAGATGAGATTTTGGCCTTATACATCCCTTATCGAACGTTGAGTGAAGTGAACGGTTGTTAGCATGGCCCTTCGATAAAACCCACCACATTCAACCTCAAGGCAATCAATAATGCCCAATGAATGGATGGATATTGAGTGCAATGAATAACTACAGGTCACATTGGGACAACGAGTCAAGTCGAGTGGATACACTTGGCTAGTTAATTGGTGTAAGGTCGGCTTCACCCTACTTTATTTGAGACTTCTTATTTATCAATAACAGTACATACATAATAGTTAAAAATAAATAAAAAATGCTACTTTGCAATTAGAGATACACCGGAAGCGAAGTATAACCAAACCCGCAAGGCCGGCCTTGACTCTACGGAGGCCTAACGCACAATTTAAAGATAGGACATTTTCTTGCTAGACTGTTACAAAGGATACCAAAATAGGAGGGACTCCTAATATCTATAAATTTTAGAGGGCTTGAAACAGCCACACCTTGAGTTTTAATTTAGTACTGTCTTTGAAAACCCCGTTACGAAGAGCATATATAATAATGTCTGTGGTCACGGGGGAGGCATCTATAAAAGAAGATAAAAGAAGGAATAGACAAGTGACGAATATAATTATATGTCTTGTTGGCTTTAATTTGCTTTTGCTTTCTAAAGTTTTGGTAACACCAAAATCTTTTTTCCTTTGTTACTTTAGACCAACTTGTCTTTAGCTTTTTCTAAAGTTTGGAAAAAGTAAGCAGTTTGATGCTCCTTGTATATGTGAACACAAATATTACTCGGTAAAAAATAAAAATGGTCGTATGGTCCCTCTCTCCTTTGTCACTAACTTCTGCTAAATCAAAGCTCCTCTAACAAGATTGAAACTAACCAAAATGAAAAAAACTCACTTTACAAGGTGGGGCGCCGGATTCTTCGTGCTGAAAACCCCTGTGTCGAGGGGTTTTTGGCCATTGGAGTGTGTGTGTTTTTTTTCAGGCCTGAAATTCAATGGCCAAAGCACCCCTCGACACAAAGGCACAAGAGCTTTTTGGTACAAAAGATCTGGACTCCACCAGTGGAGGCCAGAAATTTGTGTGTAGTGCCACTTATAAAAATGTTTACTCACTTATAAGTGACTAGGTTGTCGGGTTGGTTTGCCCCATCCAAAGAAAAATCCTAATTCCATCTCTGTATTCATCCACAAACATTATATGGTGGACCGTATACTGCCTTTTGGTGTGTTGCCCATGACTGTATTCAGTTGATTCTTTATTTTTTAATGCAGAAGAGTGTTCAATTACTCTTTTGAGATTTTTTAATTAGCACGGTTTTTTTTTGTTATTCTCGTGATCTTTACAAGATTCATGTCAACTTCTTACATCTCGACCAGAAGAACAGTACTAAAAGTAAGGATAGATCAAAGTTGAAAATATTCATACAAGACAATGAAAAAGACTCAGTAACTATTTGATTCTTTTTTGTCGTCTCATATGGAATATAATTTTTTCCCAATTTTGATTTATGTGTATATTTTTTGATTCCTTTCTTTGAGACAAAAAATATAAGATAAGATTTAACCCAAATTTTGTAAAAATTATGAGAGAATAACCAAAAAAAAAAAACCGTGCCAAAGAGCCCCTAAAAAACAACTGTAGACCACAAGGCCATTCTATCTTGGTTGGGTCTGTATATGAAAGCGGAGTGGGTCAAACGATTTGGGCCTTGATTGGCTAGCTGAAGCCGAACTGTGTTCAATCTTTTAGCCCTGCCAATATAAACTTTCTTTCTTCTACCCTGCCCAGAAAAATGGAGCAGTTGGAAAAGTGAAAACAGCATTACAAATTCTCAGTCCCATGACTTCTATCTATCATGGAGGCCCATTTAGAAATTACATCTTCTCCTTGCTTATTTTGTGGGTGAAACAGACGCAAGCAAGTAAAAGATAAAAATCAAGACAGAGAAAGAATATCAGGCACGTGTCCTCGTATCTCACTATGCACAGAGAACGCGGATTGGGCACATGTGTGTATGTGTGTATCTCACTATGCATAGCGAGAGCACAGAGAGCGCGGATTGGGCACATGTGTGTATCTCACTATGCATAGAGAGAGCGTATTTAGCATGTGTATGTGTATCTCACTATGCATAGAGAGAGCATATTGAGCCGGATTATGCGCATCTCAACATGCAAACTAGGCCCAATGATCCATGATCTAGAGCTCCAAATTATTCCAAAATTTCAAAACTTCATCACAGTTGACAAATTCAAGATTTGGCTTGCAAAAAAAAAACTTCCACTCATTAAACAACATATGGGCTTCCTTAAAACAAAAAAACTAAACAGGCCTTCCAATCTTTTCCACTTGTTAATCTCTCTCACCCTTTCTCACTCAAAAACTTCATTCAACACTAATGTCCAAAACCTTGGAACTAATCTCAGCCTTAGGTATACTAATATACAAAACCCCATCTCTAACCCCAGCTTTAATCTTCTCAAACTGAACATTCTCAGGCAATGCAATCCTAAAACTGTACTTCCCGTAGCTCTTGGCAGGCCATTCCCCTTCCTCTTCTTCTCCATTTTCGCCGTTGATCTTTTTTTTCGGCGCTTTTTCGCCTTTCACAACCAACATCTTCTCCTCCACCCAGACCTTCACGTCTTCTTTGGTCATCCCGGGCATGTCGAATCTCATCTTGTAGTCTTTTTCTGCTTCCTTTATTTCCCATGGCGTCCTTCCCCTGCTGTACCCGCCGGTCTCGGCAGGATACGAGGATGCCGCCGGGTAGCCGTAGGGAACAGGGTCCTCCATCATTCTGTCCATTGTTTCCATCATTTGCTGCACTGTTCTTGCTGTTGGGAATCTGTCCCATAGCCCTGCATTAAACATAGAGATAGATGAATAAGGTACTCAAAATCAGTATGGATAAGATACTGATTGTTTCCCGAAAACAGATAAAACTTGGTAGAAAAATTGTATCTAGAAAGTGGAAACCGCCCACTTCAGCTTGATTGCAGTTATCAGAATCATTGTTAAAAGAGTATATTGTTCAGCAAATATGTTTTGACAACAAAAACTTTATCAACTTTATGCAGTCGAATCAATCATAAAGAATTTTGATTTGGCTTTAATTGAAACCCCATCAAGTGGATGGTGGATTGGTCCTCCAAATTAGTCGAGACGCGTTTACGTTGGATTAAACACTTGAGTTGTCAAAAATTAAAAAAAGGACAAAAAAAACCCACCCCAGAAGACGATAGTTGGTTGCTGTTTCGAAAATCAATTTCCGAGAATTACTTTTTCCACACGGATTTCTGAAATCATTTCGGCGTTCTTCAAAAACAAAAAACAACACCCTTTTTGGACCTAGAGAAAAATTTCCGTTGGAGCACAAAACTGATAAGAAAATGATGGGTGCATTGCCGAACCTAATTATGAATGCCCATAAGAATGTCTGCACCATTTTTTTTTATCGTCGCATGATGTTGCACGTGTTTTGGGTCGAATCCGCAACAGAAATCACGCTACTAATATTCATATATTCATAATTTTGCTTCCGAAAAGAACGAGAAAAGAGAAACACAAACACCAGAGAGAGAATTCTGAGATTCGGGTACTGATACAAACCTATAGGTGCAGCAGATTGGGCAATCCTTTTCTTGGGTTGCTGTTGGGTCTGGCTCTTGGCTGCTGTTCTCTGCAAATGGTCAAGACTGTCTCTTCCATCTGCAGCCCTCGCAACGACACTGATACTCCCACCTCTGTTCCCACTATGTCCAATTGGACTTCTCAACGAATTTGGGGACTTGGGAAACCCGAGTTTGCACTTCCTTTGGGATGATATGGGCAGAGAAATAGTTGGGTTTGAAATGGAAATTGACATTTTTCTCTTGCTCTGATTGAAGTATTTGGCTGGTAATGGAATGGATTGATCAAATCAGGGACTTAATCGGTGGAAGAAAGGGAGTGGGTTTTGGCGATATTTAAACAGGGGAGTGGACGTTTCTGGAAAGAACGGGATATGGGGCTGTTCGGCGAATACGCTGCAAGCTTCTGGACTTCTCCGGAAGTTTTTTTGTGGGATCATGAGTATTACGGAGAAGATACCACACGACACCGTATCTATCTTAGAGATGCTACTAGGGGTGTGCAAAAAAAAAAAAAAAAAAAAAAAAAAAAAAAAAAAAAAAAAAAAGAAGAAAAAAACCGTAACCCGACCCGACCCGACCCGAAGGGTCTCGGACAGGGCTGAACATGTGGTTCGGTCGGGTACGGGTTCATTTCCTGTTAAAAATCAGATTTCGGTTCGGGGTACTGTGTTTCAAACTTGACCCGACCAATTCATATAGATTAATTCTGTTTTGATCGGACCCGACCCGACGTCAAAAAATGGGGCTTGCGGACGGTTCTTACTACTTGTTCGGGTTCGGGGCAAAAAATAACGTTACCAGACATGTCGGGTCGGGGTCAGGGCCAAACCCGACCCGCCCGACCTATGCACACCCCTACTATGTACAAATGCCTCCAAGCCCAGTGTAAATTCTCCTCTGGACAGCTCGGATCGATTTTGAGCACATACAAATTTTAATCATCTATTGCTTGGTTAAAATCCGAGCTGTCTATTGCCAAAATGAGCAGTCAATCTGGCCGCTTTGCACCGCTCTATCGGGAGATGCTTTGTCATTCCCGCCTGCATAGCTATGGACATCATATTCAGTGTTTGATTAGAATCGTTGATTCAATATCTATTGCAGACTTACGCGGGTAATTGCCAAGCCTAAGCCGTTGGTGGCTCCAAAAGGGAAAGCCCTTCACGATATATATGGCTCACTTGTTTGTGACTAGGGCTTGTTTGATAACCTAAATTCAACACTTAAAACTGAATCAATTAAGTAACAAGTGATTCAGTAGATTTGATAATTACATTTTACATTGCTTAACAAATTAAGTACCACTTAAAATATAGGCTAAAAAGTTGAAAAAAATTAAGTAGCTTTGAGCTACTTAATTCTGGCTGAATTTTTGTATACTTACATTCAACCATCATACCGCCGCCACAACCACCACTCTACCACCACCACCACCACCACCACTCCACCCCCACCACTTCCACCACTACCACCACCACCACCACCACCGGTCCACCACCACCGCTCCTACCACCACCACCACCGTTACCACCACTCCACCACCACCACCACCACCACCACCACCACCACTTTATCACTACCACTTCAACCACCACCACCACTACCATCACTACACCACCACCACCGGTCCTACCACCACCACTATCATTACCACTACTTCACCACCACCACCAGCTCCACCACCACCACCACTTCCACCAGTACCACCACCTACACCACTCCACCAACACCACCACCTACACCACTCCACCACCACCATTTCCACCACCACCACCACCACTATCATCACTACACCTACACCACCACCACCACCGCTCCTACCACCACCACCATTACCATCACTCCACTGCCACCACTACCACATCACCACCACCAGCTCCACCACTCCACCACCACCACAACCACCACCACTACACCACCACTACCGCTCCTACCACCACTCCACCACCATCATCACCACCACTCCACCACCACCGCCACTCCACTCCACCACCACTACCATCATTACACCACCACTACCACCACTCCCACGTACCACTCCACCACCACCGCCACTCCACTCCACTGCCACTACCATCACTACACCACCATCACCACCACTCCCACGTACCACTCCACCACACCACTCCACCACCTCCGCCACCACCTCCACCACTCCTCCACCATTACCATAAGTATATTATGATTGTTAGTAAATTAAAAGAGAATTGAAACAAAATTAATTCATCATTTTTTTTATTCAGTACTTAATATATTTATCAAACAACTTTTCGGCCTAAAAATTTCAGCATTCAGCTTTCAGTACTTAATTTTTCAGCTTTCAGTTTCAGTTTTCAGTTTTATTAAACAGCCCCTAACAGTGTACTTAGAACTCCATTCTACTTTATATCCTACCTTTTTTGGAATATAAAGCACGCTGCAAATGTATTTGTGCTTTTATCATTATGATGAAAGAATCAGTTTGCCAACCAAGAAAGTTCACCCGGTATTTGTTGGACGGAGGATAGCACATAGAAGGATTAGTTTGGGAAGTCTCAGATACAGTTGATACCGTGTTGATAAATTAGAAGGTTGCGTTACATCACCGGGATATTTCACAAATTTTTTGCACCTCCTATGTAGTTACTTATACGGCAAGGTAGGTTTCATCATGTAGCTGTAGTCTTCGAACAAGGTGATTTTTTTTCAAGATTATTTTATTCAGCAACCCTGACAAATGAATGGTTTGGATTATCAAGGTGACCCACAGTGGGCCAGCAGTGGTCTGAGCTTCACGGTGAAGTTGAGATCTCCAACTTTAGCTAATCCCGACTCCGTACATCCCACATTTTCACATGGGGGTGAATAAAATGGTGAAATGTACCTAAGGGGCCTTTCAACATATCAACAAACCAAAACAATTTCAAACAATTTGATGTCAACAAGTTCAATATTGTATGCATATATATATCAGTCAATGTTAGCATGTATCCATCAATGAAGAGCAAGAGGAATTTGATAATCACTTGAGTTGAAAGTTTTGTAAATCTGCTATATAGGTATATCAACAGGAAGCCAAACGATTGTCACTAAGCATATACCAGTATCTTTAGTGTTGTTTCACAGGGGTTTGAGTAGATGTTTATCTTGTAGATGGGTGTAGGCACCCATTGGATAAGTCAGGGCTCTCTATGTCGAGAAAGCTCGTTAGTAGTGTTCTGCGTGCAAATTGTGCTTATGGACTCCCTGGAGATAACTTTCTTTCCTTTCTCGATCTTGATTGCATCTTGTATGGCCGTTATTATTTCCTCCATCCTTGGGCGGGAATATCCATTTTTTTCGACACACTGGATTGCAACTTCAGCGACCCTCCATATGGACTCAATTTTGACACTTTCTGTGAGGGTAGGATCGATGATGCTGATTACATCCCCTTTACGAATCAATGACCTTGCCTGCAAAACAAAAATGCGGACTACAATGGAGAAAATGCGCAAGTTGCTTGCATTGATATTGATGAAGTTCACGCTTTGATGTCCTAACTTTGTTTGCTAAGGCTGGAAGCGCAAGTCGCACGCATTTTTGCTCATTTCAAGGGAAATTGGCTTGCTATTGTATTTGAAATGGCTGAGATCTCCATGTAATGGAGCAACTACATTCATGACTCTTTTCTTTGTTAAGTGACTTTTTGGCTTCGTATGTGACTGTGAGGTATATCTGTTATTAGGATTATCCAAATTGTGTCTTCTTCATTGGCATTTGTCTTTACTCGCAATTCAATCTTGCATAGATGAATCATAGATCACTAGATCAGGTCAAGGTGTACATAAGTCATCAGCGCCTTATCGAATGCCAACCAGAATTTGACAGTTCAGGGACTCCAGCTTGCTGCATCTTTCAGGTGTTAGATGCTGTACTTTACTCAGGCTTCATCAAGCTTAGAAACTGTATCTTGTTTTAGATGTTTTAATACTTCCTTGAGACATTACATTTTTCTGCATGAAATTGAGTTAGCCAGGAAAGATTGTTCTAACCTCATAGTCATAGATTCTTATTTTTGACAAATTTAAAAATATCTTTTGACAGCTGTGATTCTCTATCTGTAATAAAATCCCGTGCATCCTTTTTCTTGCCCTGTATTCCCATGTATTGAATTTCTTTGAGTAGGTTTAGTTACCTAAAGTTTGAACATGTAATGCAAATCACATCGTCAAAATCAGTAAAAATTACAAATGTGCATACCCAGTGAACTATGTTCCATTCAGGACCATAATTTTCAGTTGAGACGGGCTTTCTTCCAGAGATCAGTTCCAATAGGACAACTCCAAAACTGTAAACATCACTCTTTTCAGTCAATTGCTGGGTTGCATAGTACCTGTGGACGAAAATAAATTTGTAAAGCTTCATGGAGAAGTTAACATTTGATCTTTGGAATACACAAACCGGTATGCTTACTCGGGATCTAGGTATCCTACTGTTCCCTGTGCCACATTTGATATATGAGTTAGATCTTCTTCAGCTTGCCTTGACAGTCCAAAATCAGACACTTTTGCCGTCATATGAACGTCCAGAAGAATATTGCTTGTTTTCACGTCCCGGTGAATGATACTGGGGTTGCATCCAGTGTGCAAGTATTCAAGTCCTGTATAAGCTCCAATTTCTGATTAGCAATTTGACTACAAAATTCAGTTATACATTACCGGCAAAGAAGTTCTGAATCAACCTTTCGCAGCATCTTCTGCAATGTGAAGACGAGCCAGCCAATCTAAGTGCTTGTGTTTGCCCGAATCTGTGGGTACATTAAAGATTTAGGTTTAGCTGTTTCTGCAGCAATTCGAAAGAGGAAAGGACAGAGTCATGAGTATAGTGGAAAACCATGTATGTGATCCCGTAAGGTTCCATGGGGCATGTATTCGTAGACCAGCATTCGCTGATTTGCTTCTTCACAGCATCCAATTAAAGGAACCAAGTTCCTGTGATGCATTCTTGACAAGAGAGCAACCTGCGAGCATTCTCTGTAACTACTGACTTGTTTAAACGTTTTGAAACTTGTTATGATGGTTTTTGCTTGTAATTTTTTGTTCGTAAATAAATTATGTGGTGAAGAAGTTTATGCAGCCAATGATAAGGAGACTACCTCGGTCACAAATTGCTTTGTTCCATGGCTAGTTGAATCAGCCATGGTCTTAACTGCAACCTCTTTCCCGTCTTTCATTCTTCCATAATAAACTGGCCCAAAACTTCCTTTCCCGATTTTCTTTGAAAAACTGTCCGTAGCTTCTTCTATCTCATAGAGGGGAATAAAGATTGCGACCCCTTCATCCATTAAATGTCCACCTCGTACAATTGTGTAGGAACTTGAAGGCTTGTTGCTGATACGTAACGAATCATCTGGTAGATAATTTGGACAATACTCAATATGCAAATAACGGTGCACTTAATCTGGAAACTAATAGCTGGAAAATTGGTGGGGTACATGCCTTTGTCATCACTTCTCTGATAAGTCTTTTTTCGAAGGCAGCGAAGCAGTAGCAAGCTTCCTAACACTAGGAAGGCAATAATCGCAAGTATTCCTATTGAAATTCCAATTATCATCGTGTAATGGGCCTTACGCTTTCCCTTTTGACTTAGACCAGGATTGCCTTTATAGCTGCGGTAGAAAACACAGTGCTAATCTATTACCTTTGTTGGTCGTTCACCCACGTATGCATATACTGCTTTAGTACTTTGCATCATTGTGGTTATTATCCCTGACTGCAAAGTGTAATTAGTTCTTCTTTCATATAATACGTGATGAAGTGGATTGTTTTCAGATATCTGCGTTTCATCATAGTTTCGTACTCCATGGATCTTTTGTCTTGCATTATGCTCAGAGAATGGTATCCAATTTACTTTCAAATATTTCATGTCCTAGTATATCTTAGTTTGTAATAGAAATCTAAAAACTGATTTGCAGGAGATTCGTTATTTATGAGCTCTTGTGAATTTGCAGTTCTCTGAAATAATCACGTAGAGATCGTAACTTGGCAAGTCTTTGTGGCGTCGAAAGAAAGTCGTACTCCTACATATTGAAGCCAAAAAATTCCCAATGGTATGTGGTATTTTCGATGGTGACTAGTTTGCATTGATCAAAAGCACATTCAACAGTGTAGAAACATACTTGAAAGTTACATTTCCTGCTAACAATGCTGGAGGGATTTTGCCACTCAAGGAGTTGTTCTGTACGTACCTGTCAACATATTGATTTACAATTACTGCATATTTTATGTATATGAGGAAATACATCCTCAAAACCTTCAACACCTGAAGTCTTACTCTTACCGAGAGAACAAAGAGAAGAGAAGAGGCTAAACTAATCTACTACGCAGAAATTAAGATATTCAAAGCTACTTACAATTCTTGTAAGCTTGGTAATCTTCCAAAATAAGAAGGTAGTGGACCACTCAGTTTGTTGTTTTCAAGATGCCTGCATGTTCACCAACAGTATACATATGTAAATGATATCCTTTCCCTCAAGCTGTTGGGGCTCATAAAATTTAGGTAAAGAGCTTACACAATCTTTATATTGATCAGATGACTCATGTCAGGGATTGATCCTGTGAGGGAGTTTCCATCTAACCACCTAAGATAATGGAAACTTATAAATCAAATTGCGTGGCGAGATTGAAGAAGGACAATAATGTTTTGTGTAGTATAATGGCACTTACAGCTCTGTCAATGCATCCATGTTCTCAAGCCCCGATGGGATCTCCCCCTGCATATTCTTGCCTGACAGCTTACTGGCCAAGCAGGTGAGTAGATTCATATAGGCTCAGAAAACACATGATAAATGATTGAGTAGGAAACAACTTGGCTACTATGTTAGAGATAGATATATCTTTTGTAAGTTCCATTTACAAGTTTTCTTGCTAGTGTTATTATTTCAGATGCCTGTGCGGATTTTCTGCTCTTGAAATTCATCACTAACTTGAAACTTTTGACATATGTATTCTACCGTTAAGAAATTCAGTAATCCACCAGATATGTGGATGGATAGAAGGCGCAATTCTTGTTTTGAGTGGGTGCTGAGCTGTAGTCACATATGACTCTGTCTTGTACTGTAAATTCATTGGAAACAAGAATTGTCGATGGTACTAAGGACTTACATTTTTGTGATTCTTGGAGGTATGTTAGAGCTGCAAGTCACCCATTCCCAAGGAGCCGGCACACAGGGATCGCCTTCACTTGTTCCAACACTTTCAGCAAACATGGTGCGAAGGGCATTGAGAACGTTCACTTCCATGCAAAAATAAAGAGAAATTAGCTCGTACTTGTAAAGTGCATTCATCATCTTTCACAATTTCTGACGCACTATATTCTACGGTAAGTGGTCTTACCATCTTGTTCATCTGCCTTTGATCCTATCTGTACATATTTGCTTACTTCAATTGCATTGAGCAGTGGTCCTCGATTAGAATCCGTGGTCTTCCTAAAGGAGAACGACAGAACAAACTCCAGTGTCACATTCATGTAGCTCGGTTCATAGAGAGTGTAGCTTCCATTTGCGTTCTCGGCAATATTCACCACAGCATTGCTATAGTCAGGCATATAAGGCTCCGTCATTTTGAATTTTCGGGTTTCATTCGCCCCCAAGCTTTCAATTTCAGCAAAATATGCAAAAGCTCGAGCATTGGCAGGGAAGTCCTCTAGATTCAACCTGTAGCTTAAAACCCCTTTCGTCCCTACAACAGCAGTTTGCATTACTTTCACAGGTGGATATTCTCTTGTATTGACGTTTATGTTCTTTGTTGTATTTATTCTCTCTGTGCCAGAGGCTACTCCTATCAGATAGTTTGGTCTTTTTTCAAGATCCGAGTTCCATATTCGGTCATATGGATCGTCTGGGTACCTGGAAAAGGTCATGCTGTTAGATTTTTGGTTTTGGTTTTTGTAACACCCAGTTTAGTTGCAGTTATAGTATCAGTTTCCATAACATTTTCAAAAAATTCTTTCTGAAACAAAGACTTTTTTTGTAGCTTATTCACTTTGAGCAGGATGGTTTTCGGTAATATTAGGCCCTTGGTCAGCATGTTTCTTAATTTCATCGAAATTCTCTGAAAACAAGTTTCAAAACTGTAAACTAATCAAGTTTCCGGAGTTTTTTCAACTGTAAATTCAGGGAACCGGATTCTAAAAACTGCAACCTCACAGAGCTATTAATATCAGCATAAAGTGTTTTTGGTATTACGTATTGTATTGGTTATACCCTAAATGGCACCCAAAAATCTGAGAAGAAAAGTGTCGTCGTGCTATGTGAACATTGAATAATGAGCTAGTTACCTTACAGCTTCCTTGGAAGCAGCCCCAAAATTCACTCTGGCTGCTACTTTCAAGTAGAAACCGTCCTCAAAATCGGTAGCATACATCGAAAGATTCAAACGCCGGAGCTCAAGAGTGGAGATAAACGGAGAACCCGTGATTGCACAGCACAAGCACACATCAATGGAATCCGAGGGCGCCCTTATGATCATTTCCTTCACATATACTCTTGAAGCATCTTGCACTGCCACCGTTGCCCACTTAGTTGCATCCAAGTAGAGCAGGAATTTGGGGTAAAGGTCTTCATTTGCAGAAGTACCATATAAAAAGGTTGCTCGGACGAGGTACCGCCTTCTCTCCTCGGTGCTTAGAGTGTAACAGTACTTCTTGTTGTCTACGGGGAAGTCCCGGCGTATTTTGTACTGTGGTTGCAAGTCTCCATTTGGGTTTTCTACTTGTAGTGGTTTTCCTTGGCTCATGATTCCGGTGTCAGAAACCCATTCCAATCCGGTGTGTGGGTCTGTGTAATTGCCTGTGCCTCCACAGTCTATACTGATGAACTCTGCATTTGTCGTGGATTTTGGTCATGGCTTACACATAAACAGATTGTCATCATCTTTATAGGTATAATAAGTTCAGACTTTTTCTTGTGCTTCAATAAACTCTCTGTGTGTGTGTGTGTGTGTGTGTGTGTGTGTCTGAAAGAAGAAAATTTGGGGAGTTTTCAAGTTTCTTTTGGAGCATGGCATAATCAAGTGTCTGGAACTTGTTTGAGCATTATGTTGAATGGAATTTGTATTCTCAACGATTTTTAAGAAGAAGACATACCTTTCACTTGGCACAGACTAGATGGAATCAAGCATAGAATTAGGAGAAGGGTATTGAAAATCAAACCCATTGAAGATCATGAAGAAGAGATAAAAGTCTTTCTGGAACTTGACTGCGGTTGACTGCGGTCTTTACATTTCAGTGGTTGTGATTGACAGAGTGAAAAACTCTTCATTTTGTGTACTATATGTGTTTGAAAAGTATGTGTTAACAGACTTTTTGTTTTTCGTGGGATCATGAGGAGTATTACGGAGAAGATAGCACACGACACCGTATCTATCTTTGAGATGCTATGTACAAATACCTCCAAGCCCAGTGTAAATTCTCCTCCAGAGTGATTATGAGCCCGTTAATGGCCACCGACGGTGGCTGCACCAATCTGAAAATTACTACGGTGCTCTACTTGGGACGGAAGATATGAGGTATTTAATAATTTTTTTGAAAAATGAGTGGCTTTGTAAAAAATCAGCTTAATCCGATATGTGTAGGTGCTCGATCTAATCTTCCCATTATTTATTGAGATTACCGAATCTTGAAATATGAATGGAAAAAATGAAAGATCGAACACCTATACATGTCAGATAAAACTGATATTTCTCACACCCACTCGATTTTTTAAAATTATTGAACGGCATGGATCATCCATGTGGGAACCAGAGTGGCCTCGTGCGGGTGATCGGTGCCGCTACCGTCGATGGCTTTAGCGTCTCGGTAATTGATTGCTCTAAAATTATGATTTCCGAGAATAAAAAATAAAATAAAATAACGACGACAGTGCATCGGTTTGAGGCCATTTTAACATAATCTCAAATTTTGAGCATTGAATTAAATTTGTCTTATTCATTTTTTATGCAAATTATAAATGGGTAAGATAATGTGCCAAAGTTTGACAATTGTTAAAGCTAATGCCAAAATTAGCTGGCATTGCCAAAAATTTGATGATGAGTTTGTAACAAGGGTGGAGAGGGTTTTGCGTGTGCTAAATTGTGTCATAGGCATAGGATTTGACACATGGGTGGACTTGCTCTTAAATATAAATTTCTTCACTCATGCTATTTGGTGGCTAAGAGCATCTACCAGCGGGCTCCTAATTTAGCTCCTAGATGCAGCTCCCAGTATTTAGCAAGCCTTTTTGACACATGGGTGGACTTGCTTTTAAATATAAATTTCTTCACTCATGCTATTTGGTGGCTAAGAGCATCCCCCAGTGGGCTCATAATTTAGCTCCTAGATGCGGCTCCTAGGATTTAGCAATTCTTTTTCTTTCATTTTGGTCTTCAATGTGCTATTGCTCCCCACATAAGTTCCCGATGACTCGCAAGCATGGCTCCCAACCCATTTGCTAAATTTAGGTAATGTTCCAGCTAGCTCAATGTGGGATCCCAAGTTTTTAATTATGGGAGTTCCAAAATAGACGGCATTTGCTAAAAGAAATAAATTTGCCCTTGCAATTAAATCTCAACAGTCATCCCAACCAAGATTGAATGTTTTTTACTCTCTTTTTTCCATTCTCTACTATTTTACACAAAAAGTTTTCCGAATCTAGTGTCAATTATTGAGCTTAATTTCCCTCTCAATTGAATTAGAAATGATCCTTCTAATTTCAACCTAGTTTCAGTTTCGTCCCCTAGTATCAATTGTAACGCTTTTAACCCTAATGCTCTGTTTGGAACCCATGGAAAAGGAAGAAAAGAAAGGAAAATAAAAGAGAAGGAAAATGAGAGGAAAATGGGAGGGAAAATTTACTAATCACTATACTTAAAATTCTTATTTTCTTCGCTTTTTCTTTTCCAACCAAACAATGGAAGGGAATTTTTTTTAATTTTCCTTTCTTTTTCTTTCCTTTCCATGAGTTTCAAACAAAGCCTAAAGTTTGGTCAACGTACCTATTAGATCCAATAGATAATGTCTGCTTCTCAAATTGACGGAAAAGTGCCTAATTAAGGAGTTGAATTGAGATATATGGTTAAGGAGTTGAAATTGAGAGACGTGGGAAAAGGCTCTGAAATGTCAAAACTGACTACAAGTTTAAAAGCATTGTACTAATGGCTACCAGGGGGACAAAACTGAGATTGTGTTGAAACTAAAGGGGCCATTTCTAAAATTTCCCTCTCAATTGAATTACTCCTATTTTGCATTCCCCCGCCCCTTCTGAAGCCTAATGTTCAAAATCTCTCTCTCTCTCTCTCTCTCTCTCTCTCTCTCAACCCGTTTCCGATCTCGCGTTTGCTCTGGATTTCCCCCAACTTCATCACCAACGTACGATCGAGGTAACAGTCGCCTGCCGCCACCTCCTAAACCCTCGTCCGTCGACACGCAATTATGGCCTTCACCCGTTCTTCCCAACCAGGTTCTCCTTATACTTGTACATCTTGTATGTAAAATTCTGCTACACTTGCTTATTGCGCTCTTAGATACCATTGAAACAGTATGTGTATTTTCTAGATCTGTTGCTCTCTCTTTTTAGCTCTTGATAGGACTTAGGAGTATGGTGTTTTCCCCCGGGCTTGGGATATCTGAATGGATTATTTTACGTGGTCGTAGGTTCTGCAGTATCAAATGAAAAGAGGAATGGAGGTTTAGGCAGTGGCAGTCGCAGCGAGAAGGTAACCGCCTGCGTGGTTAGTTGTTGCTTTTGGTTAATAGTTTTGTGTTTTTGGAAGCTGAATGTTTATGTGTCATCCTTAATAGTGTATATGCTTTTTGACCAAAGTTTTTTTTGGAATACAGAAAAAACTTTGGCTGTGATTCTTTTCTGTTATTCGGTTTTTCCTTTCTGATCTGATGTCCTGGTCTGTGAGCTTTGTTGACAGTTATACGATCAAGTTACGAATGGAATCAATTGTTAGAGTAACTTACAATAAACCCTAATTGCTTTGGAATTGGATACAGAGGTTTTGACATAGATTTGGACATAGATGCGTTCGGAGCCGTTCAATAAGTGAGTTCCACACATACATAGTGAGGGGCTCATGTCCAGTGCATCAGACTGTTCGGGACATATTTGTGTTCGAATATCTATGTCTGCCTTTTTGTTGCTCAAGACAACCTTACTTTGGGAGAGACTGAGAGTGTACTTTGTAACTCTGTCTGTTGAATAAGGTGGATGCAACTGCAGTTCTTTCTTGAGGCTTACTTTAGACATTAGGAGGAAATCAAATGCTTGAAATATTCTGTTGAAGTAATTTCCCACGAGCTAAAGCTAATTTTTGTACAGGCTCAGAAACAGTGGTCGTTGCAAGACTTTGAGATCGGAAAACCCCTCGGCAAAGGCAAATTCGGCCGCGTATACCTTGCCCGTGAAGTCAAGGTAAAACCCTAAGTCACATAATCGTGCCTGTGCCTGAGCACAAGCGCGCGAAAGCATCTTTTACAAACATTCCAAACTGTTCAAATTCGAGAGACCAAGGTTTCAGAGTGCGTGAACGAGGATTGAGAGCGGAAGCGGATAGTGTTGTCAAGGGTTATGTGACGAAGAGTAAACCACGTTACATATACATACATATGTGCCTTTATATAGAGAGAAACTAAACTGATTCACTAAGATTGCGTGTACGGTGCATGTGAGTTTGTTCATTTTTTTGGACAACTCAGCTGTCCGGAGCGGCACCTCGGCTAATCTGGGGCTGGGTTTGTTTGATTTTGTGATCTGGTAATTTTGGAAAGTTTGGTTGCAGAGCAAGTTCATAGTGGCGTTGAAGGTGATATTCAAGGAGCAGATAGAGAAGTACAAGCTGCACCACCAGCTGAAGAGAGAGATGGAGATCCAGACGAATCTTCGACACCCTAACGTGCTCAGGTTGTACGGATGGTTCCACGACGACGACCGGATCTACTTGATCTTGGAGTATGCACATGGCGGCGAGCTCTATCGCCAGCTCCGAAAGACCGGCCATCTTGGCGAGAGACAGGCCGCCACAGTAATCCCTCCCTCTTGCTATGAATACTCACGCCTTTAATTTGTTTATACATTGGTTTATTTCGAATTGTGGTAGGGTTTCAGCTATGCTGAAGGTGACATTGTTCGGTTTGTGAAGTCTTTGGGGTCGTGGTTTGCCAATTCGGTTACTATGATGGGGGCAGTGCTCAAGGCACGCCCACGCCCTCTAAACCTAAACAGGGGTATTAGTGTACTACAGTAGTTAGTGATGTAAATCCTAGGATATATAGTTTGCTTTACGCAGCTGATATAACTGGTACACTCTTCGTTATTTGGTATATAGTGGAACCTGGTGTTTCCCAATTGGAGAATCACGTAAAACTATTAGAAGTTATGGATGTACCCAATTACCTAATGGGGAACCATGTAAAATCTCTGAGTTGTGCTTTTCTGTTTGCGTTCTCTTTATGTGATTGTGTGTGTTGGCTCAGGTAGATTCCATACCAGAAATTTGGGAGTACTTTTTGGTTATGTTTTGGTGGTTGTCCTTTGATACGTTTGTTTTTGGGTTTCAATATCAGAATCAGAATAGCTTGGTTTTTGTTTTGATCTGTCTATTTGTAAAATCGCAAGCATTGAAACAGGCTTTTTCTATATAGAAAGGGAATCTTTGTAGCAATAGGAGGAGAACTGATGTGGATTATTCAAGAAACATGTGCTTATAAAAGAAGTGAAACTTCTAAGAAATGATTTCACGGGATTCAGCCGATTGTCTTCAGCAGGGATGTAATTAAGATACAGAATCTGGGTTGTCAAAGGATTTCCTGCAATTATTTCTACTATGGAGTGTGTCAATGATCCACTTTTGTTTCTTATTGAACAAAATTTGTGATATTGTTATGCTGTTGATTATGGATTTCAACTTTAAATTCGTTTGTGTTTCAGAATCTTAACTTTTATGTAATCCTATTGGAATTTTGTAGTACATTGCAAGCCTTACTCAAGCGTTGGCGTATTGTCACGAGAAGGATGTGATTCACCGGGATATCAAGCCAGAGAATTTGTTGCTTGATCACGAGGTACTGTTCAAAACCTAAGCGACTGCACATTTTTTCAAATGGGAATTTGCTGATTTAGTTCATTCAAACGGTAGAGCTCAAGTTTTTCTCTTTAGTATCTGTTTTTTGAAGTAATCTGCCTTTTTATGTTCGCACAAAATCCTCATTAATCTTTATCTTAGTATTGACACTTAGTTGACAACGTGGCTTATCATTCCGACCTTTTTGCACATTCAAGGAGAAATGAGAACTACAACTAATGTCTTTCGATATTTTTCCTGAGCCCAATATAAGCAAGCTTAAACCGTAGAAAACTGTCCTGTATATTTTCAATTTTCAGATAGCTTATTCGTGCTGACTGGATGTTCTTTTTTAGCAACTTGTTTGTATATCTATATTGTCTAAACCAACTCTGAATCCAGAGAAATTGTTCCATAGACCAGATGAAGTGGCTTTGTTACCTTGATTGGCTTTGTGTACATCAGTCCTGCATGATCACCAAGTTGCAAGAGATGTTCTTCAGTTCTTCTAAAGTTTCTATCTTACGCATATGCCATGAGAACTGTCTCAGCATATTGTAATGTATGATGTTTGGCTAATGACTAATGAGGCACGGAACTAGTTAAACCAACATTTTCCGCAAGCCACTTATCCTTATCAAAGAGAAAAGAAGTAAATCGTTCAATCAGCTTGGCAAGACAACAATCTTTTATGATCCAACAATTTGGCGAAATCCACTTTATCCCCTTGTGGATTTTCCGTAATGGGGGTTAGGAGTTCCCCATATTGGTTTGGGTAAATTCATCAACCTGGGTGAAGTGATTAATTAGAACCTTGAAGTGTTGTGTCATTGTGTGGCGTGTAGTAATCTGGAGCAACATTGATGTTCTATTTAAGTGCCTTCTGTAATGGCTGTAGGGTCGTCTGAAAATTGCGGACTTTGGGTGGTCTGTTCAATCCAGAAGCAAGAGGCACACCATGTGTGGAACTCTGGACTATCTAGCACCAGAAATGGTGGAAAACAAAGCCCATGACTATGCAGTTGATAATTGGACTTTGGGCGTCCTGTGTTATGAGTTCTTATTCGGTGTCCCTCCATTTGAGGCTGAGAGCCAAACTGATACATTCAGAAGGTAGAGGATGCACTTCTAGTTTTTTTCCCACTTGTTTTGATGTCTTAAGACTCTTAACATTTTGAAAATTAGATGAACATATGAACGAATCAACTTTGAATCGAATGCAGGATTATGAAGGTTGACCTCAGATTCCCTTCCACCCCTCATGTTTCGTCAGAAGCTAAAAATCTCATTATCCGGGTAAGCGTGTTTATCAGCACCACTTGTTGTAATGTGAGTTTAAAAGACTTGTTGCTGGCAAGGAATCAGTTGTTTATAAAGTGTTTCCTGAATTTTGCGTAGCTTCTTGTGAAGGACTCGTCCAAAAGGTTATCGCTTCAGAAGATCATGGAGCACCCTTGGATAGTTAAAAATGCTGATCCATCGGGTACCTGCTCTAAATTCAATCCTTAGTTGTCCGTTGAACCTTGAATGACTGAGGAATCAGCTTAGTTTATTGTTGTTTAACATAGTAGGGCAGCAAAAGTGTGACTACTTACTAGAGTTCAGCTTCTAGCCTCTAATTCTGAGCACTCCAAATGTAAGCAGAATGTAACATGAGGTTATTGACAGATGAGGGGAGAATGGTCGTGTTTGTCAACTGGCACACACTCTACAGAACTTCGTTTTAGAACTGCAAATATTTGGAAACAACTGGATTCCATTCGCTATGTATCTATCAATTTCCGAAAAACCATTATGTTTCTTTCATGATCTTCAAGTGATAATTTTTTTTTAGCTTTGGTCTTAATCTTTTGGCATAAGAGAAGGTTGAGAGAGCACTAGTGACAGAAGAGAATTCGATGAAGATGCTGATTGCTGAAGATTTTTAGTAACTAGAGTATTACTTTAAGTATCTTAATCAACTGAAATTATAGGTTTCTTATATCAATACTGGGCCTATATTTGGTAAAGTGAAATCTCACATGAAAAAAAGGCGGGAAAAGGGAGGGGAATAAGCGAAGTCCTCATTTTCTCATGCACCATGGTTTAGGTAGAAAAAGGGGGAGTTCCTCTCAGAATCCTAACAACAGAGGAGCTAGAGGCAATCTCAGAAACCTAAGAGCAATGGCAATAGACGAAGGGGCAGAGCCAGAATATTTTTTTGATAGTGGGTCAGAAACCTAGAACTGTGTATGATATGTTTTTGCTGTATGAGGGCCTTCGGGAAATTTGGGGTTCGGGACCTTGTGCTTGGGTCAAAATCGCATAATACATGTACAAAGTATGTACTCCCGTGGCGAAGGGCGAAGATTCAGTCTTGCTTGAGGTGGTTCTAGTCCTAGTGGCGGAAGATATTCAAAGCCTATCAGTTTCAATACCACTTTCTGCCTAAAGCTTGTTAAATCTGTGGTAGAGGTAGATCAAGCACAACAAGCCCTAGAGAGAGAAGCTCTGAGGCGATTTTCTTCGAGTGATCTCTTTCTTCTCTTCTTCTCTCCATGGCTGTTTTGTCTCCTACCTCAGTCTCGCTTGATTCGTGTTTCCCCTAACCCTAAGGGTCATTCTCTTAACCCTAAGGGCCCGTTGGACAGTTCTGGTGTTTTGCAGGTGGGGATATCGCCCTCGCTTCCTGAAATCCCTAGGGTTTCATTGTGTTCTGAGCGTAATGTTGCTTTTGAATTACTGAATGGGGATCTCAGGACAACCTGCTCACATTTGCAGTTTGGAAGCTCTGATGATCCTGTGGTGCGCCAAATTAAAGCCCTGACTGCGGAAAATCTTGTTCTTCGACAGAAGGCAGAGAATAATTACTCTAACATTGTGGTTGAAGCCAGGTAATTCTTCATTGCCTTCTTCTGTTCCTGTTGGTAAGCCCCCCTCCCCTACCTTTTGGAAGGATCTTGTTGTGCCTGCTAACCCGTTAATTTCCCATATGAATTTGCATTACTGCCCTCCCTCGATTGTGGATGACAATCTGCATGTGAATATTCCTGAGGAGGTTGCTAGTGCTGGTATAGATAGATGGAAAGATTGGGTGGTTGGGTATTTTGTCGATAAGAAACTGTCTTATACTGCTGTTCAGGATATTACTCATAAGATTTGGGATAAATTTGGGCTACAAGATGTTCTATCCAATGAG
Organism: Rhododendron mucronatum var. ripense; assembly: GCA_019656295.1. NCBI lineage: Eukaryota > Viridiplantae > Streptophyta > Magnoliopsida > Ericales > Ericaceae > Rhododendron > Rhododendron mucronatum. The sequence goes on along the minus strand of BPLT01000075.1, from coordinate 668,992 downwards.
GATGGTTTCTTTTTTTTCCAATTTGACAAGCATGGCTTTTACAGAAAGGTGATAGAATCTGGTCCTTGGCACTTTGGGGGTAAGCTTATGGTGCTTAAACAATGGCTTCCCCAGATGAGCGTAGTTAAGGAACAACTAGATAAAATTCCTGTTTGGGCCCATTTTTACAATGTTCCATTGGAACTGTGGACAGGGTGGATTGAGTCACGTGGCAAGTGCAATTGGGAAACCTCTTTATGCTGACCACCTCACTGAGTCTTGTAAGTGGATCAGTTATGCTAAAATCTGTGTGGAAGTTGATGCCTCTGCTCCTTTGCCTGAAAGCTTTGGGCTAACTTTACCCTCAGGGGCAAAATTTACAATTAGAGTTTGGTATCTGTGGAAGCCTCTCATGTGTGAATCCTGCCATGTATTTGGTCATAGGAATTGGCAGCCTCAACCTGCTCCTCCTAAGCAGCAGGTGTGGGTTGCTAAAACAACTATGGGGTCTGCTCCTACTCTTCCTCATGTTGATCGTGTCCCATCTTTATCAAGTGATGAATATAATGGTGTTTCTGCGAGGGTTGCTCCAGTGCTTTCTTTTGATACTGTCATAGATAAGGATTGCTCAAGGGCTCTTTGACAATTCTAAACAGAAGTCTGTTATGGTGGGGGTAGAGTTGGTTCTTCTTCCTAAGCCTGTGTGTTCTTCTTCTGGTACTCAGTCTGGGGAAAATATGTTCTCTATCTTACAAAGTCTACCTAGGGATGAGGGTCAGGGCTCTCTTGATCTAGATGGAGATCCTATTACTCTCCCCACTGATGAGGAATTTGATGCTGAATTGACTTTTGATTTGATTTCCTGGTCAGCGAGGGTTAAGACAAGGTGACCCTATCTCACCTTACCTCTTCCTGGTTGTTATGGAAGCCTTTGCATCTATTCTTAAATATAGAATCCAACATGGCAGTTTTTCTTATCATCCCAAGTGTAGTGCTCTGAATCTGTGCCACCTTGCTTTTGCTGATGATTTATTCATTCTAAGTAGTGTGGATCAGGTTTCTTTTGATCTTATTAATGGTGTGTTGTCTGATTTCCATTCCTTTTCTGGGCTGCAACCTAATATCCAGAAAAGTGCTGTTTTCTATGGGGGTGTTGATGAGCATCTTAAACTTCAGATGAGGGCATTCCTTCCTTTCCCTGAAGGCCACTTTCCAATTAAATACCTGGGGATTCCTTTGATCTCTTCTAAACTCAAAGCTGCAGATTGTGCTATTTTAAAGGAGAAAATTCTTCGTTGAATTCTGAGTTGGGATTCTAAGACCTTATCTTATGGTGGCAGGGCCTTACTCATTCAGTCAGTCTTGTTTAGTATTCAAGTCTACTGGAGCTCTATTTTTATCATCCCTAGTAAGGTGATTAAGGAGATTGAAAGTATCCTTCTGGATTTTCTCTTGTCTGGGTACTGCTTAAGCATTCAGGGGCTAAAGTGAAGTGGGATCAGATTTGTGGTCCTAAGGAGGAAGGGAGTTTGGGATTCAGAAGAATTAAGGAATGGAATAGGGCTTCTATGCTCCGACACCTGTGGGGATTGTGTAAGAAGGCTGACACTTTGTGGGTAAAATGGATTCACACATTTTATTAAAGAGAATTGTATTTGGACCATGGATATTCCTAGTGATTCTTCGTGGACCATGAGGAAGATCCTTGGTTTAAGAAAATTGTGCCAACCTCTTATTAGATATCATGTCGGTAATGGGGCAAATACCTTCCTTTGGCTAGATAACTGGCACACTCTGGGACCTTTGTATGCTAAATTTGGTGAGAGGGCTGTGACTAATTTGGGCAGAGCTTTATGGGCTAAAGTGACAACTATCATTGACCAAGGAGATTGGTGCTGGCCCAGATTGAGAAATCAATCCATTCAAGCAATTATGGCTCATTCTCCTCCCAGTTTGAGACCAAATCTTAATGTTGCAGACTCTGTTAGTTGGATACCTCACCCAAGTGGAACCTTCACTGTTAGGTCAGCTTGGAATGCCATTAGGAAGAGGTATCCTATTCAGCCTTGGAACAAGATATATGGACTGGTAATGCAGTGCCTAGATGGTCCTTTATTCTTTGGTTGGCCGTCCTTCAAAGACTGAGCACAAAGGATAGGTTGAGTAGTTGGGGTTTGCACTTGGATGGAACTTGTTCTCTCTGTAATTCGGCTGCTGAAACTCATCGACATTTATTTTTTGAATGCTCATTTTCAACTGTTGTGTGGCAGCATTTGGTTAATAAGAACATGGTTTTGGATATGCCTAGCAACTTGGTGGAGGTCCTTGATTGGTATGGTGTGCAGGTGAAGGGTAAAAGCTTGAGGTTTATGAGTCTTACGTGTTCTTTGGCTGTTGCTGTTTATGGGCATTGGAGAGAGAGGAATTGTCGAATTTTCTAGGGGAAAGCTATGGGGCATGATCAGGTGATGAAAGGCATTGTAGATGGTGTTAGAGATTTCCTTAGCACAAGGAGAAACGGAAAGCAATCTCTGAAGAATCAAGACCTATGCAGGCAATGGGGCTTACCTAATAGGATTTTCTTCCCTGTATAGTTTTCTTTTGTTAGATACTGGCTGTTTTTGTTGGTTGTTGTATGGGATTCCATCCCTAGACAGTGATTTTTGTGGTTGAGCTTAATCCGATTCGCACTTATCCAAAAAAAAAAAACTGTGGTAGAGGCCATGACATTGCCTTCAATTGCTGGTGCAGAATAAATCCTCACTTTCGGTCTCAGGTTCCTTCTTTGAGTTTCACAATCTAGTTTTGATACATCCATGGTTGCAATCCTCCACCTCCTCCCAATTGGTGCCTTGATTCTGCTGTACCAAATCATATAACCAATCCTATGTCTTAACAAGTTAATGTAAGTGGTGATCGCTCCCTATTACGTACACTATGTTGATTTCCATGTTTTCTTTTTCTTTTTTCTTCGATTGGTATCCATCAATGATTTGATATTTTGCGCTAAATTAACATGTTTTTGTACTGTAAGTACCTAGTAGGCCAGGACCATAAGATCCCCTCCTGGTTTTGGTCCTTTTGGAATGTCCCAGAAATTGTTATCTTAGTTCAACAACCCAAGTTTCATGGTTTTTTTTATATATTCCAAATGTTGGTCCTTGCTATATTGACTGTTCTATCTCCCATTAGGTGTACTTTTCTCTGTACTCTTCAACTTAGAGTTTGAATCGTAAAATCTTGTTCTCTTACACTCAACATCTGTTGCTCCATTTTTATTACCCAGAACACAATCAATTTCTGAAAGTCAGCTTCTTAATTATTCCTGAGATTCATGAGCAAGTGGTGGACTGGAGGTTTAATTGGGAGTGAAAATGGCTCTTTATGGGCGAAAATCACATCGGATAAGTACAATCTTGGGGAGCATTCATGGCTGCCAATGCAACCTCAAGGGGTCTACCGTTCCCCTTCTATTTATAAGGGTGCTTGACAGCATCCCTCATTCCGCTTAAATAATGATAGATGGCAATTCATAAGCGTAAAATACTATTTTGATAGAAACTTGCTCCTGGTACAAGCCATATTAAAATACCATTTTGATGGAAACTTGTTGGACTAGTAAAAGTCATGATTAAAATATTATATGCTTGAGTAAGCCATGATTAAAATACTATATGCGTGGGCAATGCATGATTAAAAAACTATTTTGATGGAAACTTGTTGAATTGGTACAAGCTAGATCCCAAAAAAGAAAAAGAAAAAAGAACTAATTCCAGCATATCTCATATGCGTCCGGTGAAATCGCAATAGCCCCAAGATACAACCAAGTTGCTTAGAACATTTGTGTCCGGTGTCTGCTTCTGAAATAATGTGATGAACTTCAACCAAAATTACCCAAAAATATGTGATCGAAATATGAGGAAAATAGATGCAAAAGCAGAGGAGATGATGGGAGTATAGTGTAATTTTATTACACGATTACTAGTATTTCTTCATTCGGGAAAAAAGGGTAGTAATTTTATATGTATCATTGAGGTATTAATAAAACTTGAACAATAAATCAGGTTTCGGAGGAATTTTCAGAGACTGTCACGGTAGTTGGACGCTTGGATTCTATGGGAAAGCTAATTGTACCAGCAGCCTAGAAGTGGAGATCTGGACACTATAACGGGATCTCACTATTATTCTGGAAAAAGAGATGTCTAATGTCACTATTCAATCTGATTCAAGAGTGGCTGTCCAGCTTTGTAATGATGGACCCCTTGTGGATCATGTTCATCGCCATATTGTTGAGGAGGCGTGAAGGATTGCTTCAAGTACTAATTCCAACATATCTCATATCTTTCGTCAAGTAAATCAAACCGTGAATTGTTTGGCTTGACTTGGTTCTCAACAGGAAGGGGAGCTAATAGTTACCAGTAGCATTCCATTTGCTGCTCGGGAATTTGTTATAGTTGATGCTATGGGGATGGGACACATTAGGACCTAGTGGTGAAACTTGTTTCCCTCAAACTTATCGTTTTTAATGATATTTTAGTCTTTATGATTCTGCCTTTCTAGTTTAATCTAAATATTTCCGTTTGAAAAAAAAAAAAAAAACTTAAAAAACTGATGACTTTGTAAAACTGATTTGGTTTCTATTGATTTGGAAACGGACGAAGAAATGAATTGTACAATTGGTTATCTATTCCGTAACAGTAATTTAGTAGGTATCAGAAATTGGAAATTTATTCCATGCTTTTCCTTCCCCTTGTAAAACTGAGTAATTGTTTTTTGCTAATTTGTTTGCCTTAGAACCGTTCTACACACACAGCAATCTGTGCACAGATTGTGCACAGATTTTGTTGTGGGGCCCACCACGGGTCCCACACAAATCATCCGAGCCGTTCATTAAATGTAAAACATTTTTTCAAAGGCCTCCGTAAAAAATAATCTCAATCCAATACCTATAGATGCTTCATCCAAACATCTAACTTTTCATTCAGATTTCTGGATAATGAAAAGTTATATGGTTGGATCGAATAGCTATAGGTATCGGATTGAACTTGTTTTTTACGGGGACCATTGAAAAAATGTTTTACATTTAATGAACGGATCGGATGATTTGTGTGGGACCCGTGATGGGCCTCACAACAAAATTTGTACACAATCTGTGCACAGATCTGCTGTGTGGGTAGACTTTCTGTTTGCCTTAAGCCCTTAACTTTTTAAAATTGATTTTTTCAAAAACTTATCTTCACTTTGTGAATTTTTGAACACATTTTCTAAAGGGAAAGACTATAATACACACCCCTTAAAATGGTGTACCATATGCACTTATTTTATGATTCATTCATAACATTTTAGTGTGTTTCGTAACTTTTTTGCTAGAATTCATAACCTTTTAACAGTACAATTCGTAACATTTTCATTATGATTCTTAATATTTTGGTGTATTCTATAACCTTCGTACAATTCGTAACTTTTTAGCAATACGATTCGTAACATTTTCTCTACAATTCATAACATTTTGGGGGGTGCATATGATACATATCCAAATAAGGGGTGTGTATTGTAGACTTTCCTTTTTCTAAACTAAAATACTCTGATCAAAATCTAAGAAGAAATTACTACAAGCAAAAATAAATTAACCAAATCAGAGATATATCTCTGTATCTAGATATGTACGCATGTATACGTTTCACCGAGTAAAAAACGGAAGGAGAACTAGGATCTTGTTAGCATGACGGCCGTTTCTATAAAACCAAAAAATCTATTGCACACTTCGAATCCAAAAACACCAAAGAGAGAGAGAGAGAGAGAGAGAGAGAGAGAGGTGAATTAACATGGAGGGAGCATCTCAGAAGGCTGCAGTACTACTCTTTGGTTTGTTGTTAGTCCTAATATTTCAGGCGTGCAATGCGAATATATGCAACGTCCCGGTATCGGATCTAATGGCTTGCAAGCTTGCCGTAACAGTGTCACGGTCAGGAACCCCTCCGCCCTCGGCCAAGTGTTGCGAGGTAATTTCTCGCGCCGACTTGCGATGCTTGTGCTCTCACAAGAATTCCAAGTTCCTACCGCTCCTTGGAATCGACCCGTACCTCGCCTTTCAGCTCCCAGCCAAGTGCAGGATCCCTAATGCACCCCAGTGCTAGATATTCTTATGTCAGTTGATGAAAAACATCGTACGGATCATGTTTACTTATCTTTTTATGGGTCCTTGTATTGATAGCCCGGCCTCTAAACTGTTGATATGTTGAGGAGAAGACAGAAAATTAAAAAGTGTATTCTAATGTGTTTTTTTATTTTATTTTTATTTTTCAACATACTTTCACACAATTTAATGCACTTCTCATATGTTTCAATACATTTTCCAAACTTTAAGGACAGACCAGCGTGCTGTTTTTAGCATGTTTCACTTTTATTGATCTTGAAATCAGATTTCACAGTGACAGTTATCAATTTCTTCTTAATTTCCCTACATTGGATATGAATCACTATGGATGTGAATGATAACCATCTCGTATGTCATACTCTTTGAATTTTTTTCTAATTTGGATTCATTTTCTTCTAATTTGGATTCGCATGATCGATCAAAAGAAGTATTCCAAAAAGATTCAATAGTGTTAATCCCCAATAGGAGCTAAAAATATGCAACGTTATTTGGAAGAACACCTGTCCAATGATATATAGTAGAGATTTTTGTGTGGCAAGCCCTTCAAAATTAAGTACCTAATAGTACAATTTAAGAATTTTACTACCAAAAATAAACAAATTGGCGTCGAAAGATTTTGCTTATTTCGGAGGAATATGAACCAAAATGGGTCCCGGTTGTATAGAATGAAAGAAAGAGGAAAAATATTTATACTATCTTGGAGCTGTTGTAATCTCTATATATTTTCATTTTCCATGGAAGCAACCACTACTTTTAGAACTTTAGCCACAGTTGCAATACAAATAAGAGAAGCTGTATTGATCAGGACGGTTTTGGCTTAATAATTCTGGAAGATTATTTTTTGTTTATTCAAAAAAAAAAAAACAAAAAAAACACATTTGTCATTTTTTGCTTCATTCGGTAGATTATTAATTCATCTTGACGAGAGTAATTAATCTAAAAAGTAAAAAAATTACGTTCAAACTAAACTATATATTTGAATAAAGACCAAAGCTCAAATCTCCCTAATGGGGGCAGTTGTGGTGTCCCCGATGGGATCTGGGTTCGAGCCACCGTACCCTCTCTCTCTCTCCCTCTACATGTTTGATTAAAGACAAAATTAATTCAAAAATTAGTCTGCTTTGGATTTTTTTTTTAATCTTTATTCAATTACAAATTTACCTTTGAACACTCAAAAAACTGATGACTTTTGAAACTGATTTGCTTTCTATTGATTTGGAAACGGATAAATGACTTGTACTTGGTTCTTTATTCTAGGGATGGCATTCGGGTCATTTGGAGTGGATATTGGCAAATCCGTCCTCGATCTCCGAAACCAAACTGCTACCCAAATCCGTCTCGAAACCCGAACGGATAGGAGAACTGCTACCCAAATCCGTCCCGAAATCCGAACGGATAGGAGAGTGGTGAAACATAACCGAACCAACGAGGTTCAGGTAATCTTTGAACTGATTGGGTAACCGAATAGGGGGGAGAGAGAGAGAGAGAGAGAGAGAGAGAGAGAGAGAGAGAGAGAGAGAGAGAGAGAGAGAGAGAGAGAGAGATCATTTTGCTCCAAAACCTAATTTAATTGTTCTGAATCATGAACTTTGGGTTTTGTAGTGTTTAAACTCAAGAAAGAAAAAAAAATTGTCAAAAACAATACCAATCCCAACTGCACACTCACATACATACATATTCACAAGCTACTGCCAAGAAACTCGAACATCGACTAAAAATTGGTGTTGCATTCTTCCGCAGTCTACCACCACACCACCGTCTCAAGATTGAGATCGAGATCGAGAGAGACTCACGGCCTTAGTCGATCGGAGAATATGGTGGAAATCGATCGGCGAAATTGAGAGGAATAGATACCAGTGAAGTTGTTAAGCTTGAGGTTGGCCTGAGCATGATCGGTGAAGAGCTCAGTGTGTTCATAGTGAGAAGAAGCCGTTGATGGACGCCTTTTTTGCCCTGGTTTTGAGATTGGACGCCATGGGAGAGGGAGAGAGAGAGAGAGGCGGTGAGAAAGCAGAGTGGAGGATATGTGGAGATAAAGCCCAGTAGCATGAACTCCAACAGTTGCAGCAATGGGTACTTCATTGAAACCACCATCTTTTGGATTGTCAATCTCATGATCACTCATATCCTCGACTATCAGTCTCACTCATATCCTCAACTGCAGTATCAATCATTTGTTCAACAAACTGCAGGAACCGTAGTATCTTTCATCAGTTCAACAAACTGCAAGATGATGGAAGGGTCAAGCAACAATATTGAATTTTGTTGGAAGAGAAGTTTTATTTAGTGTTTATGTTGAAAGGAATTTTTTGGAAGAGGGAAGGATACTTGAAACAAGAGGGTGGGGAAAGAACCACTTCTATTATACTTGAACTCGAACTTCATTCTCTTTTTTTTTTTTTGGTACAAAATGGCTATAACTCATCAATATTTATACAACTCCATAGAAGGCTAGTGTTATTTTCTTACAAGATAATATCTACAAAATTCTAGATTTGTACATGCGAGTTTTATTTAAAAAATTATTCAGATATTCCTCAAGAGTATTCTAGATCTCTTCTAGAAGCTAGAGATTGTAGAATTTCTAAAACTAGACTACATATTTATCTCTCCTTCAATAATATCTTTAATTTTGGGCTTGTTTATTGGACTTGATTTTGGCTCTATTTATTGGGCCAAAATACTAAATTTAGTTTATGATTCAAAAATTTTGCTTCTTATCTTAGAGATGGTGAGTTTTGGTTTAGTTTTTATATTAGTTCAATGGATGAGGACTTCTTGATACAGTACACACATGTGCAAAATGTAATTAACCATGGTAAATTTGATCCATCTTCAGATTATGGTAAAAACTAAAGTGCATACTAGTAAACATGGTAGATTATGTGGGGTGGATAACCAAGGTTTGAATTTGTATAAGGTATTTTGAATTTCCCCCTATTTCCGGTTGAAATAGTCAAATCAAATCCCCATTAATGAGAAAACTACATTTACTTATTACTATCGCCAAAAAAGGGTATACAAGGTATTTCACAAGTAAATAGGATGAAAAATATAACCGTTCTAAATAACATGGATGAAAACTTACGTGGTATGGCTAAACAAGATGATTATTTAATTATTCCCAATGAGGATCCTCTGTATAATTTACAAATTGAACTTTAAAAATATAATATCAAATATAAATAGAAATATTACAGTTATTGTAAAATAAAAAATAAAAAACTTGATAATTTATCCATTAATCAAAAGGCATTATTTAAATATCTCCCTTCTTTTTTTGGGTAAACAATATCTCCCTTCTTGCATTCATACAACTTTCATGTATAGACATATATGAGAGTACATAAAATTCACAACTCGCAAAATTAATTAGATTTTGGGAGCCCGATGCGGCCATATTCTAGGCCCATGCCCGAAGCTGAACCTGCGTGGCTACCAATATCTCGCAGGTCTGTTTCTTGCATTTTTCGCTTGATACACTTCCAACTATCCACATACATACACTTTGCATTTCCTAAGGGCTAAGGGCGGAACACTATTGTTGATTCGTTTGGGACACAAATCGCAGCATCGTTGCCGTGTAATATTCGATCGATTGTATCTATCTTAAGAGGTAGATGACCATTGTGCTTTCTTTGACATTGACGCATGAACGAATTCTTTTGCTTACTGTAATTGAGAATGGGAAATATACTCTGCCGTGCATGACTCTTGACTGAGACTCTGTTTCTCTGTTTGTTTATTTTCTATTATTGCCCGCACACTGTACTACACTTTTTTCATTGAACCCCCGGACACAAGGAAATGTGCTCATACAGCGTCGAAAGAACGCTTAGAGAGAGAGAAGCTCTGGGGTGGGGTTCCCCTCCCACCCCCACCTTCCCCCCCTCCCCCTCCTTTTTTTTCCCATTTTCCTCCACCTTCCTTTCTCTTTTTCTCTCAATCTCCTATTTCTAGACTTCTTCCCTCTTTCTGTTTCTTTCTACGAATATGGTTCTGAGGTGGTTAAGACTCTCTTCTTCAGGAGCTGAGACCTCCCACTCTCCCTATCATTTGTGGACTCAGGAGTTAGATCTAGGGTTCTAAGTCTAGCTTCTTGGAACTAGTTCACCGTCGATGAAGACGGCGTCTGTGGCGGGCCATTCAGGAGGGTCTGCGCTGTGTTTATATTTGGCCTCTCAATTTCGGCCTCTCCAACCTCTCTTCACGAGTGTGTTCAATGGGTCTGACTCCGGCGTCGTGGTTCGAAGCAGCTTTTCTTTTTTTGTTTTGTTATTTTTAGAGAAATTACACTAAGCCCCCTCAACTAACCCTCATTTTCACTTAACCCCTCAGATTACAAAATCTGACATTGTGCACCCTCTAACTATCCAGAGTTGACACTTAACACCCTTTTGTTAGGTCTCCATAGGAAAAATGCACCGACAGCCGTCTCCGGCCACCGGACGGCCAATCCGAGCCATCCAAAAATTTTTAAAAAATAAACCGAATGGGCGAGCCCGGGAATCAACGGCATCCGAGGTGCGTAGGTGCTCGATCCAAACACCTCATTTAAATTCTTGGGGTGTTTGGATCGAGTACCTATGCATATCGGATGCCATTGATTCCCACGTAAGCCCAATCGGTTGTTTTTAAAAAAATTTTTGAACGGCTCGGATCGGCCGTCCGGTGGCCGGAGACAGCCGTTGGTGCATTTTTCCTACGGAGACCTAACAAAAGGGTGTTAAGTGTTAACTTTGGATAGTTAGAGGGTGCACAATGTCGGATTTTGTAGTCTGAGGGGGTTAAGTGAAAATGCGGATTAGTTGAGGGGGGCTTAGTGTAATTTACTCTTAATTTTTATTTGTTGTTTCTTATTTTTATTTGTTATTTTATTATACTTTTTCCTTATATATAATACCTACAATTTTTTGGCTACTTAAAAAGGAAATGGGCTCTACTGCACCACAACCTCAAAGCCCGTGACCACACAGTTCGTACCCAAACTAAAATAAAAACAAAACAAAACAGAAAAGACCAAAAAACACACATTCACGGACTGCCCAACCTATCCATTCACTCGAGTGGATCATTCGGTGCTTTTGGAGCACCCCATCGTGACTCAACGAGTTCTACAAAGTGAACATTTTTTATCAATCAGAGTGAGACTCGAAGCGAACCACACCCTGCAGGGCAACTGGAGCCGATTCTTCAAACTCCCAAGCCCGACTCTCGCTGTCAGCAAAGGATCTTGTTGTTTGGTCATTAATTTTAAGATTTTGGAATTAGTTTTTTTTTTTTCTTTTTTCCGGGATGGTATTGAACTTTAATAGAATCAAAGATCTCGGAATGGTTAGTACCCGTGACTCGTGAGTAGGTCTGGAGTCCCAATTATTGGAAGTTTGGAAGGAAAAAATAATAATAATTGGACCTGATCCCCACCACTTTTCCTATAAGAGCATGTACATCAGGTGCTAGCAAAAATTGCCATGAACAGTGCATGTTTTCTATTATATCTACTCACATCTTTTTTAATTTTACAACGATACTCTCTATTTTACTTACCCTCTAATATTATAATGGTTTTTAGGGCTTAAAGAGAGAGAAGGATAAAATAATTATTGAGAGAAAAAGAGTGAATAAAATAATCTAAACAAATGGAATACAGATGAATAGTTCTTCGGCAAAAGTACCGAGGTTTTGAAACAGTAGCAATTTTACCTACCCTTAATTGAGGCTGGTGTAGAGCCTTTTTTATGAACTTGACTAGGTAAAATTGACTAAGTGACTTTTTACCTATATACATGCTCTGAAGCACCCATCAGGGCATGCTCTCCAATCCAAAATTTAACAGGAGAGAGAGAGAGAGAGTCACGGGTACAAACCATTGAGTACAAGAAAAAAGCTAAATTGTCCTTGTTTGTCGTTTTCTCTCAAGAACTCTGCTTTTGAATATACTTTCCCATTGCATAAGCATTGTAGAAATATTCGGTGGTCGGTTCAATTAATTTTTACCTAAGAGGTCAACCAACATGATGGCTTATCTGTTCCAAAGATAGTTTAGTGGTTTTGGACCATTGTCATGTAGTGCCTCAATATTATGTGACGGTGTCCAAAAGCCATTGAATAATTACTAGAATATTTTTTTAATTCCTTAATTCTATTATTTTATTTATTTAATTCATTAATTAATTTATTTATTTAATTACTTATTTAATTTTAATTTGGTTAACTCAAATAATATTTTCAACTAAAATATGTTTTTTACATTTAAATTTGACTTTATATTTAAGGCTCTGTTCTCTTGAACTTAACTTAAATTTAGAAACTTTGTCCTTATTTGAATTTTTTTCGTATTTGTTAGTTTTGCATTATTGATTCATCTCAAAGAGAAGAATTGAAGAATTTTTTTTTTTACGTTTTACTCAAGTATTTTGAGAAACAATCACTTTTTAGCCAAATAATTGGGTAAAAGTAAAAAAAAAATTACTTTTCCGATTCTTCTTTTCGAGACGAATCAATAACCCACAAAAGTTTGGCGCAAAACTAATAAATACAAAAAAAATTCAAATAAGAACAATTTAAGTTAAGTTTAAATTAAGTTCAAGAGAATGGGGCCTAAGAACTTTATATTATTTTAATTTGTATTAACAGTGAATAATAAATAAAAAAATATACACGGTTTATCTATGAAAATTGGAACATTTCTAGTTCAAACGGAATAAATACATCGTTTATATATTTCTCCAATTTTCAATTTAGTTGAACCGGTGCAAAGATCTTACTTTTTTTTTATCATTTAATTATAAATGGTCGTAATGAATTTTATGTTCTAAGGCCTTTCAACGAGTACCCTAAAATCTCTTAGGGTGCTCATTGAAAGGCCTTGGAACCAAAAATCCATTATGATCATTTAAAATAAAATGATCAGAAAAATAAGATTTTTGCACAGGTTCAAACAGCTTGAAAATTAAAACACTTAATTTCTTAACTATATTTTTTAATATATAAACTATGTAAAAAAAAAGTGTTCCAATTTTCAATTCGTTTGAACCGATGCGAAGATTTTATTTTTCTTATCATTTTATTCTAAATGGTTTAATGAATTTTTGACTCTAAAACCTTTCAATAAGCACCTTTAGAGAGAACTGAAACTAAATAAAAAATTTTAGAGTGCTCTTTGAAAGACCTGTCCCAAATTCACTATAATCATTAAAAGTAAAATGATAAAAAAATTGGACCTGATCCCCACCACTTTTCCTATAAAGCACCCATCGGTGCATGCTCTCCAATCCAAAATAACAGAGGAGAGAGAGTGAGAGAGAGAGAGAGAGAGAGTCATATGGAGGCGACAAAGAAGGCAGCACTTGTTGCTCTATTACTGGTCCTAGTAATTCACTCATCCGATGCCCAAACCATATGCAAAGTGACGGTGGACGGACTGATGTCTTGCAGGTCCGCCGTGACTCCCCCTAAGCCCACACCGCCCTCCGCCGGGTGCTGCAAAGTGATAAAAAAAGCCGATTTGAAGTGCCTCTGCTCGTACAAGAACTCCTCCCTGCTGCCTTCTCTCGGGATCGACCCCAAGCTTGCGTTGCAGCTCCCCAGCAAGTGCAAGATCTCTAATGCACCAAAATGCTAGAATATTCCCAAACCAATCCAAAATATGTGCCAATAAACATCTTGGCGACCCCGTTTAGTGACCATGTCTCAGATACCAGGTAGTAGACCGCATATATTTTCGACAAACTTATGTAAAACCTGTGTCGTCTTATTTTTTTTTTGGTACTTCGGAATATTTTCGTCTTATCTTATGTCTACAATAAATAATTATACGGCTAGCTATTATGGGTTTTTTCAGTATAATTAATCAGGTGGTTGGAGTGGCTTTTTAGCTTCTCTGTGTTGCTTTGCTTAGTATTTTCTTGGTTATCTTTTGTTTGCTAAAAGGACTTATTCTTTTTCTTGTGAAATTGGGAAAAGGGACATGAGAGCACTGAGTGACTTGAGATTTGCTTTTTAAGTAACAAGCCAATCTCGAACAAGCTTGTGACGAGCCAAATACAAGTCAAGCTCCAATAGATTTTTTATTTTTCAAACCGCAAACTTAGATTATACTCCCTCCCTTCCCTTTTTAACTCTCCAACTTCGTAGATTCAATTTTTTATAATGACATAATTATTACATTTCAAACAATCTAACTTTTCACAACTACTCTACAGAGACATAATCATTATATTTTTTTGATTAACTTTTCATAAAAGAATCTATTCAAAAGGGTCAAATGAAAATTTACCCACTAAATTTTTAAAGTGAAAAATTATTAAGGAATAATCCACAATGAAATACTGGACCACAAAAAAGAGACGAAGGAAGTATATACTTACATAAAACAATTACAAGAGTGCTGCAATTTAGAGCATTTTTAATGGAAATGGCAAAACTTTATTCCAAATACATATGACAAGTTGAAGAAACCATTAATTAGATCAAGTTCATCTCAATGGGATTTTCAAATAATTTTACCATCTTTAACCCGTAACCTATCTCTCTGCTCGTACTCTTGATTCAAAAACAGACCAGCCCTAGGGCAAGGCCCAAGACGCGTTGCCTGCACCGCCGATTTTTGGGTCATAATGTACATGTAGTGTCCTTATAAGATATGTGCGCTTGGTTCAGTGGTTAGAGACCTTTCTTCTGCAATAGACCCAAAGCCCAACTTTAATTGATCCCAAGTACTTTGAGCAGCTGTCGTAAATACAAGTCCAAAGCCCAAAAACAAAAATGAGAACTCTTTTAAGCTTTCTGGGGTTTCATGTGTGCGTTCAAACTTGATTCAAATATTTTCGATAGTTTTATTCTGATCTTGAGATGAGTTAAGAAGGCGAGCACAAAAATTTTGACCCGAAATCGCAACTTTTACGACTCCAAAACAGAAATGATTGTAAAGAAGCTCGTATTTAAACATCCGGAAAACAACCACTGTTGATATTCTGCATGCATTTAACTCTAGTCTACACTCGCGTAAGTTGTGTATCTCACCATACCGGCCATCCGGTCTACAAGCTAGTTGTTTGGTTGTTGAAGAATTGAAATTGCATTTGCTTCACACAATTGGCCAGAAAGAGAGATCAAAATTTCAAACATCGCAAATGAACACTTAAGACATGCACAGAAGCACTCACAATGTGGGTGGGTTCCACACGCTTCACTGTGTCGGCTCATAGTATAGCCGAAGTACAACACACAATTTTTTTTTATCTGGAAGCACAACAAAAATTTGATTCTTTAAATTTTGGACCTTGTGTTTGTTGGTTTTGGCTCGATGTTGGGTCTTTGGAAATCCTCCTTGATTAGTGAAGCCATTGATCAACTGCACTTGGAGAAGGTTTACATCCCGATTAAAATATGATGAACTACCTAAAAGTTGTGTGGGTCTCTCTCTCTCACACTCATTTTGTTTGTTTCTCTCACCTTCTCCCACGTCTGTTTTGGTTTGCTTCGCACTCTATTTTTTTTCTTCAATTCAATAATCATAATCAACGTTTATTAATTTCTTCGGGTGCGGTAAATTCTTGGGTAGCCGGCCTCCGGACAACAGTTTCTCTGTGGGTGGGCTTTCTTCATTAAAAAAAATTCTCAACCTCACATTTATTTTTGGTAATTTAGGATGTCTCGGGTCAGCTTACATACACCTCAGCCCATCCCCACAGCTGTTTCACACGCTTACACGTGAGGTGACGTGGCCCTAAAAATTGCTAGTAAAAAGAATCAAACCTAAAATCTTAAAAAGAAATAAACTCCGAAGTCGGCCCCCAACTAAGACTATTTGGCCAACCTCTCGCTGTTTCTCAGCCTCACTTAGCAAACACTTTCTAAATCTTGGAGGCTCACAATCTTAGAATCCTAAAGCAAGTTCTTGACTTGCATTATTTTTCTTTATCAGCAAAGAAGAGTAAATTCTACTCATAGCAGAGGAAATTTCACCATGAATATTTCTGTAGACACCTTAATTTGGACTTATTAATTATCTTTAATTTGTACCCTCGAGGCTCTCCGATGATGAAATGAAATCAAAATAGGACTTGGCTAAAGCTTGAACGATGTTTCTTGGTCTTTTTCAAAACCAAGGTCACCTTTTTCCCGATACCCTAAGGGCAAAATGAGCACACATTTAAGCATATAAAGTATCTTTGAATGAAACCAATTGGGTTAGAAATATAACTCAACTAACTTTCCAATGCTTCAAAAAACACCCAAAATCGAGTTTGGGAGTGATCATGGTGGCCCGCTGAAATTCGGCAGCCACTCCTGAGTGCTCAGGAGCTTTGACAGGCCAATGCATGTTGAGCTTGACTATTGACCATAGTTTTTTCAGATTTTCAAACCTGCAGTTCAAATCTGCATGTACCAGAGGTCTGCCTGAGCCAACAGGAATCTCATCATCCCATTCCTCTCCCCCCTCCCCTCCCCCTCCTTCCCACCCCCCCCCCCCCCCCCCCCCCCCCCCCCCCCCCCCCAACAAAATGATTTCTTTTCATTTTTGATTTAATTTTCATATTAAAATCCTAATTTTAGTTTGCCTAGCTATAAATACCCCCATGCATGTTCTATCTTTCAAAGGACCACGGAAATTCTCCTTACTCTCCCCTATTTTGTTGTCAACCTTAGCCTTCAAATCCCCTCTCAAAACATTTTCAAAAAAATTTTCAAGAAAAATTCAGAAAAATCCAAAAGTTTTAGACTAGATTAGAAAAACATCCAAGAAGTCAAGTTCAAGCCAAGAAAAGGTATACACTTGATTTTTTCCAAGTTATTCCACTTCTGAGAGAGATTAAGGGCTTGCACCAGTTCCTCATACTGGTTATAAGTCAAGAGTAAGAGGAACGCAAACAAAAAGTTTTTTTTTTAGCTCACTCTTGAGCGTTCGAGATCATTCCTGAGCGCTTAAGAGTGCTGAAACACCCCTAAAATCACGTTTTTTTCATTATTTGTTTCATTTAAGATCTTTCTGTAGATATCGAGTGTGCACTGGTGCTTTCAGAGTTCAGTTAAGTTCATTTTCTGTTTGCAAGGAAGTGATACTTGTATATACAGGGCCTGTTCTTGTTTGTTTGAGTTTATCACTTGCCTAAATATTGCTTTGATCCATATATCTGTGTTTGTATATTCTGTTTACTGTCAAAAAGTGTTAAGATTTGTTTTGCAGGAGCATGGTGGTGCTTTTGAGCGCTCGAGACCTGTCCTGAGTGCTCAGTAGCCATCTTAGTGATACCAGTTTCATTTTCTGTTATCATTCATATTATATCATCTTGTTGTTACATCCTGTACACAGACACACATATACATTTCACTTGTTGTACCTATAAATACTTGCTAACTGTTTTCATGAAATGAAATATTTTCGACAAAATACCACAAACATTCATGAGTAGAGACCGACTTCGTGTCGGGCGAGACGTGTACCGTAAAACCCTTCCCCTCTCGTAAAATGGCTTTTGAACCCAAAACAATCTCTAGTTTTCAATTTCAACAATCATTTTCAATCAAAACGATTTTTTGGGTGGCAAACCTCAAAACCGGGTGGCGGCTCTTCAATTTTTCATAAACATTTCTATCTTTTCGGGCCATTCGAAAAGCCTTCCAAGTGGGTAGCCAACAAATTCCCACTAGGTTGAAACTGTTTACTTGCATAACTATGTTCAACGTGCTGAGGGAAAAGAAAGAGAGGGAATTCAGACAACCAATTCTAGGTTTGAATTGGCTTTCCCTGATTTTTTGCAATGTATTTTTCTACATGATTGGGTGCGTTTGGTAATTTTTTCAGTTTTTAATTTTTTGCTTTTAAGAAATTAGAAGTAGAAATAGATTTATGTTTTCATAAAAACAAAAACAAGAAACATGTTTGGTAATATTTGTGTTTTTCAGAAAAAAAAAGAAGGGGAAAGCACATTTTTATAGTTTCCATAGTTTACAAAAAGTTTAGGGAAAAATTCAAAAAAACTCATGAACTTTGAACCCAATGTCAAATAGGCACCTGAACTTAAATAAACTTCAATTGAACACCTGAACTTTTCCTCCGTTATTCAATTTACCCCCTGCCGTCGCAATCCGTGACTTTCCTAACGGCAACCGCTGAGCTGGACACTAACAGACAGAATAAAACATTAGAGGGAGAAATTTGAGGGAAACAATAGAGATCTGGCACCTTTTTAAGGCCCCGTTCGGCTAAATAAGCCTATTGGCTTATTTTTTTTTGCCTTTATTTAACTTTTTTTCATATTTTTTAGTTTTTCGTCAATTTTTTGGAGATTATTGCATCGTCATAACGAGAGGAATCAAAAAGTAAAAAAATATGATCAAAATCCATTGTTTTAATAAAGACGAAAAAATTGGCTTATTGACTTATTTTTATCTTTATTAAAAAAAAAGTAGGTTTCGATTGTAAGTTGTTACTTTTTAGATTCTTCTTTTCATGACGATGCAATAATCCTCAAAAAATGACAAAAAAATACAAAAAAATTTGAATAAGGACAAAAAATAAGCCAGTAGGCTTATTTAGCCGAACGGGGCCTTAAAAAGGTGCCAGATCACTGTTGTCTCCCTCCAATTTCTTCCTCTAATGTTTTGTTGTGTCTGTTAGTGTCCAGCTCAGCGGTTGCCATTAGAAAAGTCACGGATTGAGACGGAAGGGGGTAAATTGAATAACGGAGTGAAAGTTCAGGTGTTCAATTGAAGTTTATTTAAGTTCAGGTGCTTGTTTGACATTGGGTTCAAAGTTCAGAGAATTTTTCCCAAAAGTTTATGAAAAACAAAAAGGTAGAAACTTGTTACCAAACAAATTTTCTTCATTAGTTTTCTAACGGTAGAAACAAAAACTGAAAACAAAAAGCTTATCAAACACCACCTTATAGCTTTCACATTTCTGCACGTTGATCAGGAACTTGTGCTTAGGGTTTAGTCTATGAAGTTTGTCTTCCACCCCATCATTATGTTAAGTGGGTTGTGATCAAATCAACCTAGTCAAGCTGATGTGAATTTCGGATTAATGAAAGATTTTGTCAAGAGGGAGGCAGGGTTGTGGAGGAAAATTCATTAATTTTCTTCTCTTTATAAATTTCTTCACAATTTTGAGATCCAGATATATTTTACTGTAATTAAAAATTTAGCAATGCTAGAGATACAGATATAGGAACAAAACTCTAAACGTAAATATGCTTGGAGCCTTCCAATGCACATAAATTCCATTGATACATTATGAGCTAGACTGACGGCCTAAATACACATGTTCCCAAACATAACTAACGAACATATGGGGGCAGCCTCCTTGCCGTTTCTCCTCTCGGGGTCATCGTTTCACATGCCAACTACCACATCTTGGGGCAGCCGATTGTCCTAACAGCTAGGTGTTGGTGGCAGCGTCGGGCGGAGTTATGGCAGCATGGTTTCCAACCGGATCTGCTTTTGAGCGATCTAGGTCTTTGGACTAACGGCTTCGTGGACTGTGCAATGGGTGTTGGGTTGTAGCTGTGGAGATCTGGTGGTTTGGCGGCGGGTTGTGGTGGTTTCGGGGTGGCGTATTGAAAGTGTTTAGGTGGTGGGTTCTCCTGGTCGTTTATGAGATCCGAAGTGGCGGCGTCTTGGCAACCATTTATGGAGTCCGTTATCTCGCGAGGTTTGCGTCTTCTCAGATTATTTTTCTTTGCCGTCGATTACTGGTTTTTTCTGGTGTTGTGGTGATTTTGCAATGTTGGTAAAGTGGTGGAGGTGGGCTTTTGTGGCAGGTTAGGTGGTGGTGGTGGGGGTGGGCTTTTGGTGATGGCGGCGGAGCTGCTCTGTTTTGCTGCGACGGCGGTTGTGATTTTTGTGTAGGGTTAGGCAATGGCATGCCCAACTCATGTTTTGAGCTGGGTCTTTATGGGTCAGGCCCATGAGTATTATATGGGGCCTAGCCTGTTTGAAAGTTTTGGCTTTGTTCCAACAATTATTTCTTCTCATTCAATTCTTGGTTGAATTTTCCTTTGCCTATCTTCATCTTGATGTACTTTTTGTCAAGATTCTCTGAATAAACTTTTTTTCTATAAAAAAAAAAAAAAACTAACGAACAATTTGGAACATTTGTGTGGGTCTCATTCACTCGTCTGTCCACTTCCTGTCGAAACCGACAGCACTTCCGTTCGGAAAAAAAAAAAATCATTTGATGGGGCTGCATTCCTTATCTCCCTTTTCAATAATGATTATAATAATACCTTAAACTTAACTCTCTCTTGTTTCACCTCCTATAATCATTAGTTTTTCAAATTTCAGTGCTCATTCCACTTCCTCACAGAATTTTCAAAGAATTCTGCGAAAAATACTTTAAAAAATGCTTCAGATGTGAAAGAAAGGATAGAAAATTGGTTGCATGAGCCCCCACCGAACTTAATTCTACCCCTTCCCTTTTTTTTTTTTGTGCGAAATTCAACTCCTACAATCAGTGGCAACTCCTACTTTTCCAGATTTCAAAGGTGGAATAATAAACCAAAACCAATTGCTGCTAAGGTTTGAACCCTACATACATGTATCGTTCAGACCAAGTCCTAGCTGGCTTCATTCCTTGTTTAGTGTTGTCACTAAACTACAAAGCCGTCATAGAGATTTTGGAGATAGTCGGTATCAAGACGGATCCAAGAATATCCTCTAGTGGGGACATTTGTTAATTATAATGGTAAAAATTTATTTATTTTAATCAACCATTGTAAGATCGTACAAAATTAAAGCATGAATTATTAATTACAAAAGTTCATAACGCGTACTTAAGTTGAATTAGGTAAAAATGAGCACAAAATTTCAGACAATATATTTAAAGTAAGTTTTAAATGAACATCAACAAATTTTAAAATGATCGAGTTAGTTTTGTTAATGACTTTATTTTAAAATATTTCTCTCAGACGGTTAAAAATAAAGAGAATCAAGAAAGAATAACTCCAAACAGGTAAACTCCTCGTAAAATAATAAGTATAAATCCGCCATATGATGAAATTTAGGCATAAAATTAATTCTATATGTGTATTTTCGGGATATATAAAAGTGTGTGTGTTTATATATTAGCACATTTTCATAATTATGCTAATTTATACATTAATATGTTTTTAAAATATTTTAATTTCGAGTGGGGGCACGTGCCCCCGTGTGGATCCGTCCCTATCTGTATCTACTCTATAAACCAAATCAAACTGAGCCTTATCTCCCAATCAATTGGGTCGGCTACATAAATTATTATTTTTCAGTGAGCTCTGTCAATGGCTATTTGTTCACTCAAACCCATTAACTAGACTTATAACTTTGCGCACAACAACATCTAATATCAATTTAGGTCTGTATCTACTATTATGTACATGATAATCATTTAGAAGTAACAATCGTCCTTAATTAAAAAAAAATTAGAAAACCACAACGGTGTGTAGCCATCTAATGTACAGGCTCCCAGACTACTTTTAAATATGAGAGAAGAAATATTTTATTGAATTGGATATTAACATGTACATAGGCTCTCATATTTTCGGGATATATAAAAGTGTGTGTGTTTATATATTAGCACATTTTCATAATTATGCTAATTTATACATTAATATGTTTTTAAAATATTTTAATTATTATTTTTCAGTGAGCTCTGTCAATGGCTATTTGTTCACTCAAACCCATTAACTAGACTTATAACTTTGCGCACAACAACATCTAATATCAATTTAGGTCTGTATCTACTATTATGTACATGATAATCATTTAGAAGTAACAATCGTCCTTAATTAAAAAAAAATTAGAAAACCACAACGGTGTGTAGCCATCTAATGTACAGGCTCCCAGACTACTTTTAAATATGAGAGAAGAAATATTTTATTGAATTGGATATTAACATGTACATAGGCTCTCATATTTTCGGGATATATAAAAGTGTGTGTGTTTATATATTAGCACATTTTCATAATTATGCTAATTTATACATTAATATGTTTTTAAAATATTTTAATTTCGAGTGGGGGCACGTGCCCCCGTGTGGATCCGTCCCTATCTGTATCTACTCTATAAACCAAATCAAACTGAGCCTTATCTCCCAATCAATTGGGTCGGCTACATAAATTATTATTTTTCAGTGAGCTCTGTCAATGGCTATTTGTTCACTCAAACCCATTAACTAGACTTATAACTTTGCGCACAACAACATCTAATATCAATTTAGGTCTGTATCTACTATTATGTACATGATAATCATTTAGAAGTAACAATCGTCCTTAATTAAAAAAAAATTAGAAAACCACAACGGTGTGTAGCCATCTAATGTACAGGCTCCCAGACTACTTTTAAATATGAGAGAAGAAATATTTTATTGAATTGGATATTAACATGTACATAGGCTCTCATATTTTCGGGATATATAAAAGTGTGTGTGTTTATATATTAGCACATTTTCATAATTATGCTAATTTATACATTAATATGTTTTTAAAATATTTTAATTTCGAGTGGGGGCACGTGCCCCCGTGTGGATCCGTCCCTATCTGTATCTACTCTATAAACCAAATCAAACTGAGCCTTATCTCCCAATCAATTGGGTCGGCTACATAAATTATTATTTTTCAGTGAGCTCTGTCAATGGCTATTTGTTCACTCAAACCCATTAACTAGACTTATAACTTTGCGCACAACAACATCTAATATCAATTTAGGTCTGTATCTACTATTATGTACATGATAATCATTTAGAAGTAACAATCGTCCTTAATTAAAAAAAAATTTGAAAACCACAACGGTGTGTAGCCATCTAATGTACAGGCTCCCAGACTACTTTTAAATATGAGAGAAGAAATATTTTATTGAATTGGATATTAACATGTACATAGGCTCTCATATTTATACAAGAGTGGAATTCTAAAATATGAAAACAAAATCAAATCCTATACTATGGAAAGATAATCAAATCTTTGATCCTAATCAATTACAATTGATTCTATCAACTATAATCAATCAGAATATTTTCATTATTCTAACATCCTTCCTCAAACTCAAGTAGGTCTACCAACTTGATTTTGAAAAAATCCAGAGAAACTAGGAACATCCAAGCAAAAAGAAACCAGGAGCCGCCAAACCACACTAAGCCAAGCCAAGCCAAGACAAACTCAAGTAGGTCTATCAACTTGAGTTTGAAAGAAAACAAACGAAGAAGCCATGGATCGAAAAGCCACAAGCACTGGTTGTGAAAAGGCGCGCTGGTATATATTGAAGTGACATTTTGGTGGGTGAAAGCAACTGAAAGCGAGGAGGAGATTGACAAAGTAACTAAGTGCCCGGCGGTCTGCAGCGAGACTTAGACCGCCCGCCAAGAGCGAATATCCACAAGACCTAAATCTTATAGCTCTGATACAATGTTAAATATGAGAGAAGAAACGTTCTATTGAATTCAATATTAATTAACATGTACATAGGCACTCGTATTTATACAATAGTAGAATTCTAAAATATGAAAACAAAATCAAATCCTATACTATGAAAAGATAATCAAATCTTTGATCCTAATCAATTACAATCGATTCTATCAACTATAATCAATTAGAATATTTTTATTATTCTAACGCCACTACTACCTCTTTAACCAAAAATATGGATTTATCCCATTCACACTCAAAAGAAAACTTGCGGTGATTAAAAAAGCTATTAAAATCCTGTAACAGTGAATCCCCAGCTAGTTGTCTCATTTTTTATTGGAAAGCCGCGGCCACCACTATCAAATCAATCTAATTCTATATATTAGGGTAGATAAATCGAAACACATCGCTCACACAAAGGTCAAAGTCTCAAGGTACTTTTAACCCACTGATACAAAATTCTTTAACACTAATCTAATTTGATAGTATTTTAATTACTTTTTATTATAAAAAATGGTCAATTTCTAGATATTTTAGTTCCGTTATGTGTTTGGAACTTGGAAGTGCCATTGCGAGTCTAATCTGCCTGAGGTTCTCCGGTTGTGCGTAGGCCCAATCCGCTGGGGAGTATTCACAAAGCTCATATCACATCATATGGACCCAATCTATATTGAATGACTCATATCTACTTAAAAGGCTAAGCCTTGCAAGTAGTAAGTCATCTAATTGTAAATTAATGTCCAACCCAATCTTTTTTCTATTTATCCGATATGAAACTCAACCTTTCACACATGACTAATCCTAACAATCTTCCTTCGATATGATTCACTTGACTCTCCCTTGATCCATGATCTTTTTACTCTCCAACGCTTATTTTACCCTAGACTTTACTGCACCCATTCCATCGATCGAGAGCCATCCACCTTACTCTACCAAGAGCCTCCATGCTGTTGGCGATACCGATTCACCCGCATCGTTACTCCATCGAGAGTCACTTGGGATTTCCGCTCCATCGAAAGTCTTTGTGCAAGCCCATCAAACCGGTGTGAGGCCGTCCAAAAGATCATCAACCTTCCTAAGCTTGGCACACCAAATCACAACCCAAAAACAAGCACAGTAGCCCTGCACCTTTTCCTTTGCCGCCGGACACGCAAAAGAAAACCTCCGTCGGAGATTCTCAGAGTCACAGCTCATGCCTATACCCATTTGCTTTGATATTATTATTGGGAGTTTAATCCGCCGGAGATTCTCTTGTTCGTGCGTAGGCTCAATCTACTGAGAAGCAACCATGTAGCCGAAACTATATCACATGGATTTAATATACATTGAATATATGACACATATCCACTTAAAAGGCTAAGTCTTGTATGTGGTGAGTCATTCAATTGTACATTAAGATCTAACCCATTTTCTATTTATCCGATGTAGAATTCAATATTTCACACATGTTCTTAACAAATGCGCGTTAGCTAACTTAGACATGAAATATTAAAAACAAGAAAACATTATGCCGGCCGCCTCTAGGTTTATTGCTTCGTATCGTCATCTCCATGATGATTTTCTCACAAAGTTATTAGCATACGAGGACTACGGTGTGAGTCATCATGAAGCCGTTGAGGAAAACAAAAAGGGTAAGAGGCCGTGATTGATAAAAGAATATTAATTTAACAACTTAGGAGACCATTATATACATCATAAATTAATCTGGGAATGATGATTAAAATATATCAAAATCTATAATCTGTATACACAATTATCGTGTAAAGAACCCCTTAATTAAGTGGTCTTGGCTTGAAACTAATTATGTGTTTACTTCATTCTAAGGTCTCAGGTTTGATTAATTCTTCTTACCAACAACTTTTAGGGCCATCTCACCTCATGATTAAGCGTGTGAAACGCCTGTAAGAGAGGCTATAGAGATTAGTCTGAGGTATGCGCAAGCTAACCTGAACACCCGTGTATAGATCCAAGAACAAGTGTGTTTGAGATCTTTCGATTGAATTGACACCCCAATAATGAATATGAATTATTGTGCTTCCAATGAATTATTCTATAATGACATCTTTGTCTAATTGTCTTGTTTGAGATATGGTTATCTAAAGATAACGATAATAATTCAATTCAAAGAATTTTCCCTCTATTTTGGCATGTCTATGAATGTTGGACTATAATTTTGGACTCAATATTAGGGGTCTGTTTGGATGCAGGTAAAAGATTGAGGGTAAAAAATATGAAGAGGGATAAAATAGTAGTGGGTATTAATTTTGATGGTTTATAGAAGGGGATAAAATAGTATGTGGTTTGGATGGAGTATGAAATAGGGGGATAAAATTTGACTTTGTTTGGATAGTTTATAGAATGAGAGGGATAAGAAGGGGTATATGATGGAAAAAACTGTCAAATAACTATTTTGTCCATGTGCAGTGTTAAATTTGATTGTGTATTAAGATAAGTATATAAATTCAAAAATTACTATTAAAAATGTCTATTCTAAAAATTTTATATTAAATTTTTTTTAAATAAGTGCTCCAATTTTCAATCTGGTTAAACTGGTGGGAATATCTTATTTTTTTGATCATTTTATTCTGAATGGTCATAATGAATTTTTTACTCTAAGACCTTTTAACGAGTATCCTAAGAGAGCCCTAAAACTATATTAAAAAATATAGTTAAAAAATTAAGTGTTCAAATTTTCAATTCGTTTGACCGATGCGAAAATCTTAATTTTCTGATCATTTTATCTTAAATGGTTATAATGAATGTTTGGCTTTAAGGCCTTTCATTTAGCACCTTAAGAGAGCCCAGAAACTAAATAAAGAGTCTTTAGGTCCTTATTGAAAGGCCTTGGAGCCAAAAATTCATTATAACCATTTAAGATAAAATAATCAGAAAAATAAGATTTTCGAACCGGTTCAAACGAATTAAAAGGAACACTTATTTGTTACACCCTTTATTTATTAAAAAATATAGTTAAAAACTTAAATGTTCAATTTTCAATCCGTTTGAACCAGTGCGAAAATCTTATTTTTCTAACCATTTTATCTGAAACGGTTATAATGAATTTTTAGCTCTAAGGTCTTTTAATGAGTACCTTAAGAAAACCAAGAAACTAAATAAGGAGTCGTCGGTTGCTCGTTGAAAGGCATTGGAGCTAAAAATCTATTATGACCATTTAAGATGAAATAATAAAAAAAATAAGATTTTCGCACCGGTTCAAACGGATTGAAAATTGGAACACTTTTTTTTTTACACTCTTTATATATTAAAAAATATAGTTAAAAAATTAAGTGTTTCAATTTTCAATCCGTTTGAACCGGTGCGAAAATCTTATTTTTCTGATCATTTTATCTGAAATGGTCATAATGGATTTTTGGCTCTAAAACCTTTCAATGAGCACCTTAAGAGAGCTCAAAAACTAAATAAGGAGTATTCGGGTGCTCGTTGAAAGGTCTTGAAGTCAACAATCCATTATGACTATTTGAGATAAAATGATCAAAAAAATAAAATTTTCGCAGCAATTTAAACGGATTGAAAATTAGAACACTTATTTTTTACACCATTTATATATTAAAAAATAAGTTTTCCAATTTTCAATCCGTTTGAACTGGTGCGAAGATATTATTTTTCTGATCATTTTATCTTAAATGGTTATAATAAATTTTTGGCTCTAAGGCCTTTCAATGAGCACCCTAAGAGAGTCTTGAAACTAAATAAGGAATCCTGAGGTTGGGGAAAGAGGATAACCATGGGTTATTTCGTGCAAATTCCTCCCCTCTACGGTCGGATTAAATTTGGGGAACCTAAGAGGAGCCCAAAATTCTACCAAAGAAATCTTGAAACAGGTGAAAAGGAAGAAGGGGTGAAAACGAAGACCTCTCCAATTTTGGTTCCCAAACAACGGCAAAACAGTGAGCCCAACCCCATTTACCCCTTCTTATATTTTCCCCTCTCTTTTAACTGCATCCAAACAGGACCTAGAGGTTTAAGAATTAATTGGTATTGACTATTTGACTTTCCCCTTATATGCTACTTTCGTACCATGCACAACCATGCATGGCATATATCTACGGTGTGATCGATCGAGATAGATAACTCTTCAAAATCTAAGGTGGAATCGCACGAAAGACAAATATTATTATAGAACCACTGAAATTTGAGGAATGCTATGCTTACAACATTTCATTTACAACATGTATACAACATGCAGACGTGACACTGGTCTCCACCAACTTAACCTCAGCCAAAAAAAAAAAAATTTCAAAATATAAAAATCAAAATCTAGGTTCACTTTCCCTAAATCATCATACACATTAGAGAGAGACAGCGACGACCACCCACCACCACCACTGGCTCCCCACCTCCGGCGAGAGACTCCCGGGCCTCCGGCGAACACCACTGACGGCCCAAAAAAATTAGAGAAGCAACTGAAAGTACATTCAAACTATTTACCAAAAGAAAAAGTTCATTTGTATCTTTATCTGCTGAAAAGACATGTTCAATCAGTTAATTGATCACAGGGGTTTCGATTCTTAGGAAACAGAGTCGACAACGGCATTCGTCCATAAACTTTTTTGTCGATCTGAATAGGCACAAGAGATGAATCCGTGGTTTCGTAGATTCAACCCAGTGTCCCTAAAGGAAAAGTGGTTACCACCAATTTTTCATCTGGGTATTGTTTATTCTCTACTCAAACGATGATCTCTAATATGCTTTCTCTCACACTCCTCCCTCCGTGGCTCAAAGCTCGCCGTCAGTGGTGTTTGAAGGAGGCCCAGGAGTCTCTCACCGGAGGTGGTGATTGTTGGAGGTGGGTGAAGGTGGTCATGCGGGTGGCCATCCCTCTCTTTGTATTGTGTATCGATGATTTCGATAGATTTTGATTTTTTTTGGCTGGGGTTAAGTTAGTGGGGACTGGTGCCACATCAGCATGTTGTATACATGTTGTAAATGAAATGTTGTAAGCGTAGCATTTTGAAATTTTGTAAAATCATTATCTTCAAAACTTCAAAATTAATTAAGATATACGGTGTCCGCATTTGACGATCCTGCGAAGAGGAAGAATCAGCATTGGTACTGACTCCTACAAAATGATATCCTTATGGCACATGCACCGTTTTATAGGAATCAACACCAATGCTATCTTCCTCCCAGCAGGTTCCCGAGTTCACGGCGCCCCACAATTAGTTGTGATATACAAAGAATCTTAGAACTGATTTATCTCAACTTGCAAGTTGCAGAAATCATTGAGGAGTACAAATCCACACCGTGTTCATTTCTAAGTCAAAACCTACATCCGGCTTCTGTCATTAATTTCATGCATGACGTTAAAAACAAAATTTAATTAATGACACATCTCTCGTTTTCGAGAGTTGCTTTTCTCACCCCCTGACAGTCTGACACTGTCCCCTCTCTCTCTCTTGCCAAGAAGATCAAAATGTCCCCAACTCCCACCCTTTTAACTAATTTTTTTTAATTCCTTAATTCGATTATCTTATTTATTTATTTTATTACTTATTTAATTTTGATTTGGTTAACTCAAATAATATTTTCAACTAAAATATGTTTTTTACATTTAAATTTAACTTTATATTTAAGGCTTTTTTCTCTTGAACTTAACTTAAATTTGGAAACTTTGTTCTTATTTGAATTTTTTTTTCGCATTTGTTAATTTTGCGTTATTGATTCGTCTCGATGAGAAGAATTGAATAAATATTTTTTTTTTTTACTTTTACCCAAGTATTAGAAGAAATACTCACTTTTTTAGCAAAATATTTGGGTAAAAGTAAAAGAAATTACTTTTCCGATTCTTCTTGTCGAGACGAATCAATAACCCACAAAAGTTTGGCCCAAAACTAACAAATGCAACAAAAATCAAATAAGAACAATTTAAGTTAAGTTTAAATTAAGTTCAAGCGAATGGAGCCTAAGAACTTTATATTATTTTAATTTGTCTTAACAATGAATAATAAATAAAAATATATACACGATTTATCTATGACCATTTTAACCATTATGATAAAATGATCACAAAAATAAGATCTTTGCACCGATTCAAATAAATTGAAAATTGAAACACTTAACTTCTTAACTATATTTTTTAATATATAAACTATGTAAAAAAATAAGTGTTTCAATTTTCAATTCGTTTGAACCGATGGGAAGATCTTATTTTTCTTATCATCTCATATTAAATCGTTGTAATGAATTTTTGACTCTTAACACCTTAGCACCTTTAGAGAGAGAGAAAACTAAATAAAAAGTTTTAAGGTGCTCATTGAAAGACCTACCAAAAGTTCACTACAACTATTAAAGATAAAATGATAAAAAAATTGGACATGATCCCCACCACTTTTCCTATAAAGCACCCATCAGTGCATGCTCTCCAATATTCCAAAAATACCATAGGAGAGAGAGAGAGAGAGAGAGAGAGAGAGAGAGAGAGAGAGAGAGTCATATGGAGGCGACAAAGAAGGTAGCACTTGTTGCTCTGTTACTGGTCCTAGTAATTCACTCATCCGATGGCCAAACCATATGCAAAGTGACGGTGGAGGGACTGATGTCTTGCAGGTCCGCCGTGACTCCGCCTAATCCCACACCGCCCTCTGCCGCGTGCTGCACTGTGATCAAAAACGCCGATTTGAAGTGCCTCTGCTCGTACAAGGACTCCTACCTGCTGCCTTCGCTCAGGATCGACCCCAAGCTTGTGTTGCAGCTCCCCAGCGAGTGCAATATCTCCAATGCACCAAAATGCTAGATTCCCAAACCAATGCAAAATATGTGACAATAATACCCCGTTTGGTGACCATGTCTCTGATACCATGTAGTAGACCGCATATATCTCCGACAAACCTATGTAAACCTGTGTTTTGCTCATTTGTCTGATGCATGTCTTCTAAAGACCTTTTTCTTTTTCTTGTGAAATTGGAAAAAGGGATCTATGTGACCACTGAGTGACTTGATTTGGTTTTTAAGTAACAAGCCAATCTTGAACAAGTTTGTGACGAGCCAAATACAAATGAAGCTCCCGTAGATTTTTTTTTGTTTTCCTTTTCGAACTGCAAACTTAGATTATACTCCCTCCCTTCCCTTTTTAACTATCCAACTTTGGGGGTGTTCCACTTTTTTTGAAAAAGAACTTTTTAAAAAAGAAGATAATTTCAAGCTTAAAAATCATATGTTTACGCAAATAATATTTTTACCAATATAAATCTTGTTTGATAGATCTCATTGAGATCTTTTAAATGGTGCAAAAAAAATCAAAATAAATATTTTTATTTTTGTTATATTTGAGCTTGCAATTACGTTTTTTTTTTAAAAAAAAGAAGGTTTAGAAAGAAAACGAAACAGAGCCTTCGTAGATTCAACTTTTTATGATGACATAATTATTACATTTCAAACAATCTAACTTTTTACAATTATCCTTTATGAAGACATCATTATTATATTTTTTTATTAACTTCTCATAAAAGAATCTATTCAAAAGGGTCAAATGAAAATTTACCCACTAAAATTTTAAAGTGTATTCCGCCTTTGCTAGAAACCCAAGGAATGGAATTGCTCTGATTACGAAGTTCTATGGGCAGCTAGACGAAGAGCTGAGGAGGGAAGGAAAGGTAAGAACTGTAGGGCAGTAAATGAACCTAACAGCTCGCGAGCTCGGCTTAGTTCGGTTCATTAAGATTTGTCTCGGCTCGTTTAGTAAACGAGCCGAGTTCGAGCTCGAGTTTTCGGCTCGTTTATTAAACGAGAATAAACGAGCTGAGTGGAGCTCGGCTCGTTCGACAAAAGCTTAGCTCATTAAGGGAGGCTCAACTCGATTAAAGAGGATCGTTTAGTAAATAACTAAGCTCGGCTCGTTAAGGGCTCAGCTCATTAAGGCTCGAGCCAAGCTTGAGCTCACCGAAGCTCAGCTCGGCTTGGCTAGTTTACAAACAGTTACAAGAGTGCTGCAATTTAGAGCATTTCCAATGGAAATTGCAAAACTTTATTCCAAATATATGTGACAAGTTGATGAGCCATTAGATCAAGTTCATGATCTCTGTAGGATTTTCAAATAATTTTCCCTCTCTGAAACGTGAGATATTTTGCTTTAGAAGCAGATGAGTTGCCAATTTGAAGAATCATTTCTCCCTCTTCAACTTGAGAGAAGAGAAAGCTACACCAATATTAATGTATTAGTACTTTTGCTTCTTCCCTCGAGTTTAACCTGTGTAATTTCCGAGTACACTTTCTTTGTAGTTAACACTTTTACTTAAAGAAACTTTTCGAAATACTTGAATTTAGAGAAAATTTAATTAAGCTTTGCTTCCTTCCTTGGAGACGTTCTTCCAAAAAGAGGAGCTAGTACTCGAGCTACAAGTGCCTACAACTATCATCATACCAAAAAAAACTGGCCAAATTAGGAGCCCGGAACGAATCGATTATGTTTCGTAGCCGCTTGTTGGCCAAAACATCGACTGCCGGTTAGCTTCGCGATACAAAAAGTGAGCTTCAAACACACAAAAAAAATCCAACAATCGAATGCCAGTTAGCTTTGTGATACAAAAAGTGAGCTTCAAAAAAAAAAAAAATTTTAAAAGCCAACTGCGCAAGGCACGACTGAAGAAGTCCCTTCAAGCGCCTACGCGGACCTATTTCCTGTAATGAATAGTATTTATGAACAAAATGCGAATCAGTATTCGCGATGAAACTAGTAAAATCGAGAAGTAAAGAAAACTATGCATAAGGCCCATAGAGAACCTATCTCTCTGCTCAGACTCTTGATTCAGAAACAGACCTGGCCCTAGGACAAGGCCCAAGAGGCCATTGCCTACGGCCCCCCAATTCTTGGTTCACATAAAATGTACCACTGGACTAGAGTGCTAAACCACACACATTTGTACACACAAGTAATGAGTGTTTGGCTACCTATTTTTTGCATTTTCCAATTCTCCTTTTTGCCTTTTGGGTGTTTGGCAACCCTCCACCAAAATTCATTCCCAACAAATGAGTTCTCAGATTTGGAGGACAGAGGCGAAAATGGAAAAAGAGGCCAAGAGGAGTTTTTCAACTTCTCTTTTTTGCATTCTCAATTTGTACATGGAAAAAAGACATATGTGCTCCTACCATTTTCAAAAAATTACAATCCTATCTTTTTTTTGTCTTAAAATTCTTTTGGCATTCTTCCTAATTACCAACAAAATTAAAAGAATAGTGCGAGACTTTCAACTAACGAAAAAGAAAATAATTTCACAATATAATTTAAAAAAAATTATCTAAAACATTATTTATACACATTATATACCATCATAAATAACCAAGGGCAACGTGGTAAAAAATTAAACCATAATTCATTTTCATCACATATCTTCCAAACACTACTCTTGTTGCAAAATACATTCTGCACATATCATCCAAACACTCGACCAGATTTAAAATACATTATGATAATAATCCAAAAAATTTAAAAGCCAAAAAATTAAAAATAAAAAGCCCAAAAGTAGGCTCTCAAACACTCCAGTTCTTCTTCTCTTTTTTGGTAAACCAGAAGTAAAGAGACCTTTCTTATGCAATAGACCCAAAAATGATGTGCACCTTAAACATATAGTATATGAATCAATACGTCCTAAAATAGCAAGCCCAACTTTAATTGAGCCCAAGTGCTTTGAGCAGCTGCAAGTCCAAAGCCCAAAACAAAAATGGGGACAGAATTTTCTTTTTTAATCTGGGTTAGTTTCTTGTGTACGTTCAAACTTGATTCACATCTTTTCGATCGTTTTATTCCGCTCTTGAGAGGACTTAAAAAGGCGAACACAAAAAATTTAACCAGAAATCGCAAATTGTACGTATGTGCTACTCTGAAACAGAAATGATTGTAAAGAAGCTCATTTTTAAACATCCGAAAAATAACCACCGTTTGATCCGCATGCATTTAACTCTAGTCTACGCGAGTGTAAGGTGTGTATTTCAACCATGCCATCCGAACTACAATTTGTTGGTTGTTTTAGAAATTGAAATTGCATTTGCTTTGCACAATTTGGCCATAAAGAGAGATCAAAATTTCTAACATCGCACACAAACACTTAGACACGAACAGATGCACTCGCAATGTGGGTGCCTGGGCGGGTTCCACACACTGCACTGTGCCAGCTCAGAGTATGGCTGAGATACAACACAAATTTGATTATGTAATTTTGGACCTTGTTTCTGTTGATTTTGCCTTGATATTGGGTCTTTGGAAATCCCTTCTTGGTTAGTGAAGCCATTGATTGAACGCCCTGGAATATGTTTACAACCAAAAAAAAGCCGAACCACCTAAAAACTGTGTGTCTCCGTCTCTTTTTGTTTGATTTCTCTCACATATGTTTTGTTTGTTTTGGTTTGCTTCGCACTCTGTTTTTTGTTCTTCAACTCGATATTCATAATCAACGTTTGTTAATTTCTTTGGGTGCAGTAGAGTCTTGGGTGGCCCTCTGCACAACAGGTTCTCCGTGGGTGGGCTTTCTTCATTCACAAAAAAAATATTATTCTCAGCCTCACTTCTTTTTTTTTGGTAATGCATGGTGTTCCGGGTTAGTTTACGCGCACCTCAGTCTATTTTCTACCATCCCTTCCAACAGCCGTTTCACACGCTTATGGATGAGATGAGGTGACTCCAAGAGTTGTTGGTAAAGAAGAATCGAAAATGAAACCTTAACAGGAAACAAACCTCTAAATCCCCGGCTAAGATCACCGGACCAACCCCTTGGGGTTTCTCGGCCTCACTTAGTACGCACTTTCAAAATCTTGGAGGCTCACAATCTTAGAATCCTAAAGCAAGTTCTTGACTTGCATTATTTTTCTTTATCAGCAAAGAAGAGTAAATTTTACTTATGGCAGAGGGAATTTCACCATGAATTCCCACTAGCTAGGTTGAAACTCTTTACTTGCATCTAACTATGTTCAACGTGCTGAGTGAAAAGCAAGAGAGGAAATTCAGACAACCAATTCTAGGTTTGAATTGGCTTTCTCTCATTTTTTTCAATGTATTTTTCTACTTAATTAGGGTCCGTTTGGTAACCTTTTCAGTTTTTAGTTTTTTGCTTTTAAGAAATTAGAAGTAGAAACATATTTATGTTTTCATAAAAATAAAATAAGAAACATGTTTAGTAATATTTGTGTTTTTCAAAAAAAATAAATTGGGGAAAACACCTTTTTATAGTTCACAAAAAGTTTATGAAAAACAAAAATGTAGAAACTTGTTACCAAACAAGTTTTCTTCATTAATTTTCAAACACCATATTGGCTTTCACATTTCTGCACGTTGATCATGAGGAACTTGTGCTTAGGGTTTAGTCTATGAAGATGGTCTTCCACCCCATCATTATGTTAAGTGGGTTGTGATCGATCAAATCAACCTAGACAAGTTGAATGTGAATTTCGGATTTATGAAAGATTTTTTCAAAAGAAAAAAAGAAGAAGAAGAAGAAGAAGAAAAGAGAGAGGCAGGGTTGTGGACGAAAATTCATTAATTTTCTTCTCTTTACAAATTTCTTCACAATTTTGAGATCTAGATATATTTTAATTAAGAACTTAGCAATGCTAGAGATACAGATATAGGAACAAAACTCTAAACAAGAACAAAACTCTAAACGTAAAAAAGCTAACGAACATAACTAACATAAATTCTACTGATACATTATGAGCTAGACTGACGGCCTAAATACACATGTTTTTTTTGATAGGCAAAAGTAACATTTTATTAAGGGAAAGGGGGAGAGGAATCCAACAAAAAATTAGACAAATACAGCCAAATGGGACAAGCCCAACCTCATAGGGACACAGCCCAGAACGCCAGAAGGCCTAGAAGCCCAGATAAAATAGTACAAGCACAACTCCAAATGGGCCTAAACGCCCAGATCGAAACAAATAAGCCCAATAACAAGAAAACCCAAAACATAACTCATTCATCCGTGC
The DNA here is from genome assembly GCA_019656295.1 of Rhododendron mucronatum var. ripense. Classification (NCBI taxonomy): domain Eukaryota; kingdom Viridiplantae; phylum Streptophyta; class Magnoliopsida; order Ericales; family Ericaceae; genus Rhododendron; species Rhododendron mucronatum. The sequence goes on along the minus strand of BPLT01000075.1, from coordinate 633,538 downwards.
ACATCCAACCACCCCACCCACTGCCACCCGGTGCAACAGACAGCAACCACCAACCAAACCGATCACAGCCCACACTCCACCACACCACCACCGGTGAAACCATGGACAGATCCGTTACCCAACCCACTGCCGTGGATGCATCACAGCCGTTAAGCAAGAACCATACCACCCAACAGTGATATGGCGGATGCACAACACCATCCATCAACACTACCGCATGCCCACCCAAGCCGTTAAGCACAATCTGGAAAACCCAGCAGTAAACCGAAGGGGAAAGCAAACCAGCAGCTTGACGAATGAGAACAAGGGAAACAGAGGGTGAAACAGGAGTTGGATGCACACAAACCAGCAAACAAGGGGGTCGAAAAAAGAGAGGGAGAAGGAGAGAGACGAAAAGAACCAGAGATCTTTACCGATGCCGCCCTCGTCGCCAACCGAAAGTCCTCGAAAAGGCTGCCGAGTAGCCGCCGATTCGGTACCTACAAACGATCAGAAGGAAAAACGGATGTCGAGAGCCATAACCCCTGCCAAAACCACCAGCGCTGCCCCCTCACGCCATCTCTGTTACAGATGCCTATCGATTTTGTGAATAAAAAAAAAAGCCCAGCTCAGAAATCGAAGGGTGGAGGGGAGGAGAAACGGACAGAGAGAGACCAGAGAGGGAGAGAGAGAGAGAGAGAGAGAGAGAAGGGAAACAGAGGGGGGAGGAAACCCCCCCCAGCCCCCCAGGAGAAACCAAGATGGGGAGACTGGTTTTTAGAGAGAGGGCAGAGAAAAGTTAGAGAGAGAGAGAGAGAGAGAGAAACGGATGCCTAAATACACATGTTTCCGAACATAACTAATGAACACATCTGGGGGCAGCCTCCCTGCCGTTTCTCCTCTCGGGGTCGTCGTTCCACCCGCCGACTATCACATCTAGGGGCAGTCGGTTGTCCAAACGGCTAGGTGTTGGTGGCCGCATCGGGCGGAGTTATGGCAGCATGGTTTCCAACCGGATCTACTCTTGAGCGATGTCGGTCTTTGGCCTAACGGCTTCTTGGACTGTGCAGCAGGTGTTGGGTTGTAGCTGTGGAGATTCGGTGGTTTGGCGACAGGTTGTGGCGGTTCGGGGTGGTGCATTGGAAGTGCCCAGGTGGCGGATTCTCCTGGTCATTTATAAGATCTGAAGTGGCGGCGTCTTGGCAACCATTTATGGAGTCCGTTATCCTGTGGGATTTGCGTCTTCTCAGATCATTATTCCTCGTCGTCGATTACTGATTTTTTCTGGTGTTGTGGTGGTTTTGCAGCGTCGATAGAATGGTGGAGGTGGGGTTTTGTGGCAGGTCAGGTGGTGGGGGTGGGCTCTGGTGATGGCAGGGGAGTTGCTCTGTTTTGCTGCGGTGGCAGTTGTGATTTCGGTGTGCGGTGGCAGTTGTGATTTCGGTGTAGGGTTAGGCAATCGCAGGCCTAGCTCATGTTTTGGGCTGCGTCATGTTTTGGGCCGGGTCTTTTTAGGTCAGGCCCACGAGTATTATATGGACGTGGCCCGTTTGGGAGTTTTGGCTTGGTCCAAACAATTTTTTTCTTTTCATCCAATCCTATCTTGATGTACCATTTGTCAAGATTCTTTAAATAAACTTTTTGCCTATCAAAAAAAAAAACATAACTAACAAACAACTTGGATCATTTATGTGGGTCTCATTCACTCATCTGTGCACTTTCTGTCGGTACCGACAGCACGCATTTTGCTATTTCAACTACGTCAAATCATTTGATAGCAAATTTCGTTTGACCAAAAAAAAAATATTTTTTTTGATAGGGCTGCATTCCTTGTCCCCCTTTTCAATAATGACAACAATACCTTAAACTTAAGTCTCTCTTTTTTTCACCTTCTACAATCATTATTACTTACAAGATTCAGTGCTCATTCCACATCCTCGCAGATTTTTCAAAAAATTCTTTGAAAAATTCTTTAAAAAATGCTTCAGATGTTAAAGAAAGGATAGAAAACTGGTTGCGTGTGCCTCCACGGAACTCAGCTTCTCCTTCCCTTTTTGTTTTTTGGGGTGCTAAATTCAGCGCTTACAATCAGTGGCAACTCCTACTTTTCAAGGTTTCAAGGGTGGAATAGTAAACAAAAACCAATTGCTGCTAAGGCCTACATGCATGTATATTTCAGACCAAGTCCTTCATCCCTTGTTTACTTTTATCACTAAACTACAGAGCCGTCATAGAGATTTTGGTCAGATAGTCTGTATCTACTCTGTAAACCAAATTAAACCGAACCTTATATTTCAATCAATTGGATCGGTTTCATGAATTATTTTTTTTCAGTGAGCTCTGTCAAGAGTCATTTGTACATTTAAACCAATTAGACTTATATCTTTGCGCACAACAATATCCAATGTCAATTTAGGTCTGTATCTACTATATAGTGTACATGATAATCATTTAGAAGTAACATTCATCCTTAATTAAAAAAATTAGAAAACCACATAGCTAGCCTAGATCACATCACATAGACCCAATTTACATTGAATAACTCATATCCACTTAAAAGGCTAAGCCTTATATGTGATGAGCCATTCAATTGTAAATTAAGGTCCAACCCAATCTTTTTTCTATTTATCCGATATGAGACTCAATCTTTCACACATAACTATTCCTAACAATCTTCCCCTTGATCTGATTCACTTGACTCCCCCTTGATCCACGATCTTTTTTCTCTCCAATGCTTATTTTACCCCAGACTTCACCGCACCCACTCTATCGATCGGGAGCCATCCACCTTACTCCATCAAGAGCCTCCATGCCGTTGGCGATACCCATCCGTTTGCATCCTTGCTCCATCGAGAGTGATCACTTGGAATTTCCGCTCCATCGAGAGTCTCTGTGCAAGCCCGCCAAACTGGGGTGAGGCCGTCCAAAAGATCATCAACGTTCCTAAGCTTGACACACCAAATCACAACCCAAAAACAAGCACAGTAGCCCTGCACCTTTTCCTTTGCCGCAGGACAAGCAAAAGAAAACCTCAGTCGGAGCTTCTCAGATTCACAGCTCATGCCTATACGTACCCATTTGCTTTGATATTATTATTGGGAGTTCAATCTGCCTGAGATTCTCTCATTCGTGCATAGGTTCAGTCTGCTGGGAAGTATCCACGTAGTCCAAACTACATCACATGAACTTAATATATATTGAATAACACATATTCACTTAGCAGACATCTAAATTATTGAAAACAAGAAAACATTGTGCGGCCTCTAGGTTTATTGCTTGGTATCGTCATCTCCATGATGATTTTCTCACAAAGTTATTAGTATACGAGGACTACGGTGGGAGTCATTATGTAGCCGTTGAGGAAAACAAAAAGGGTAAGAGGCCGTGATTGATATAATTTTTGGCATGATTCTTAATTTTCGCGTGATTAATTAAAGAAATTCGTACTCGATATTGACAAGGATAAGAAGATTTCAGAGAGGCGAGATTAGGGACGAAGTCAGGAATCCAATTTCGGGAGGCAAAATTTATGTTACACAAAATTAATGAAGGTTCATTTTTAAAGAAATTATTTTAATACGTACAAGTAGAAATTGTGAAAATTATTTTTATGAGTTCAATTGAAATTAGCGTAAGAGATGAGAACAAGTGGAGTGATGTTGAGATTTTGGAGCCTTGGAGGTATATCCATAAAAGTCAAACGAGCTAGGATAAAAGAATATTTAACTCAGGAGACCATTATATACATCATAAAAATATTTAAAAATAATTTTTTTTGGGAATGATGATGAAAATATATCAAAATCTATAATCTGTATGCACAATTATCGTGTAAAGGACCCTAAGGGGTTGATCAAGTGGTCTTGGGTTGAAACTTAGGTATTTGCTCAATTCTAAGATTTCATGTTCGATTCTTCTTGCTAACAACTCTCGAGGCCACTTCACCCCCACGCGTAAGCGCGCGAGTGAAATGGCTGTGAGATGGACTATAGAGATTAATTTGACGTGTGCATAAGCAGACCCAAACACCCATGTACAGATCTAAGAACAAGTGTGTTTGAGATCTTTCGATTGACGTGACACCCCAATAATGAATGAGTATGAATTATTGTGCTTTCAATGAATTATTCTAGAATGACAATATCTTTGTCTAATTGTCTTGTTAGAGATATGGTTATCGAAAGATAAGGTAATACTTCAATTCAAAGAATTTTCTCTCTATTTTGGCATGTCCATGAATGTTTGGACTATAATTTTGGACTCAATATTAGAGGTTAAAAAATTACTTGGTATTGGCCATTTGACTTTCCCCTTATATGCTACTTTCGTACCATGCACAACCATGCATGGCATATCTACAGTGTGATCGAGGTAGATCGATGACCCTTCGAAATCTAAGGTCGAATTGCACGAAAGACAAATATTATTATAGAACCACTGAAATTTTGTACAATCATTATCTTCAAGACTTCAAAATTAATTAAGATGTACGGCGTCCGTACTTGGGGACCCTGCGAAGAGGAATGGTCAGCATTGGTACTGACCCCTACAAAATGATGTCGTCGTGACACAAGCACCATCTTATTGGGGTCAGCACCCACGTTACCTTCCTCCCAGTAGGTCCCCGAGTTCACAGCGCCCCACAATTAGTTGCCATATTCAAAGAATCTTAGAACTGATTTGTCTCAAACTTGCAAGTTGCAGAAATCATTGAGGAGTACATATCCACACTGTGTACATTTCTAGGTGAAACCCTACATCCTGCTTCCGTCATTAGTTTCATGCATGACGTTAAAAACCAAATTTAAAATTAAAATCTATCCCTCTTTTTCTTCTGCTCCTACTAGATAAGTTCTGTGGGTAACTACCAAACGCGGTATTGAACTAAAAAAATCAAACCTTGACATTATCACATTAGTGGAGTACAATGCTTCTTTAATACGTAAGTTAAATACAACGTTGAATGAGCTGAGAAAATTCCGGTTGCTACTCTGTTTGGTTTGGGTTAATTTTGAAAGAAATTTTTTAACGTAATGAGTGAAAAGAGATAATAAAGAAAATTTATTCGAGATCGTGCCCATGAGTACTTTTGAGACCCCAAAACAAACACCACCGGTGATTAAGAAACTAAACAAATTTGCCGAGAAAAAACAAACAAAACAAATTAAGCCACATGTAAGGAGATTATGCAGTATAGGGGAGAGACCTTCTTTTACTGATTGTATCAAAATCTGTAACTATGGCCACTAAATGAACCAAGTTACTCGAGTTTAAATTCGTATTCGTTTGTTAAAAGATTGTTCAAGAGCAGCTTGTTACATAAATAAACTAAGCTTGAATATTCTTTAGAAGCTAATTAAGGTTTCAAGTCAAGCTTAAATAAGATACTACCTGGCTCATTTAACTTCTTTTTTTATCGGCAATAAATTTTATTAAAACTTGACAAAAAGTACATCATGGGTTTTTAAAAGTCATATCCAAGCCTCATTAGGAAGATGAGAACAAGGAAAATGACAAAAGGAATATAACAAAAAAAAGAAAATTACATCCAACAGAAAATTGAAACCGGTTCTCTCAACAGAGAATACATCTTGAGTAAAAAAAAATTATAGCGTGTAAAAAAAATTAAGCTACTCAATATCAGTTTGTGTTTAACTCGATTCAAACAAGTTTGAGATAGGCTTATCTTATAAACAAGCTAAACTAAATATAAGCTCATTAACATTTTAAACCAAGCTTGATCAACCACCTGTTCAGTTGATTTGGCTTATTGATCACCCTATCTATATGTTGGCAACTATATTATAAAAATTTATCTTCTATTTAAAAGCTTGTCCACTTGATTTCATTATTAAGTGGTGTCCTCGTTCTGATGCTGTTAATATTGCTTGTGTCCATTTTAATCGTTGTAATTATTTCGGGATTAATAAATTTCTTTTGTGGCTAAAAAAAATACTCAACTAGTGATAGGATCGAGATCGAAAGAGTGTATATTAGAGACTCAAGTGTTTTATGCATTTGGACTCCAACTTAAAGATCCACCAAACTCATTATTCGTACTATGTCCTCTAAATTGAACTCACTAACAAGGGATCATTTATCAAGGAGACTTGGGCCATATCGGATCCCGGGATGTTGCCGAGCATCTACTTATAGAGCGGGTTTAGAGCGGTCGAACAAGTCGTTCATCTCGACACAGACAACTCGAATCGAATCTGAGCGCATACAAAATGCATTCAAATATGAATCATCAAATAGTTGATTTAGATCTGAGCCGCCGATAGTCGAAATTAATGATCAGATCAACCGCACTACTAGGAAATGTTCAGCAGCATCTCTCATTCCGTATCATATGGTGTCTAAACACCTTCCACGATCACATACTATAGCTGCGACTCGCATACTTAGTCCTGAGCCTCATGATCGAAAAGATAATTGGGGAGGGAATTAAAATATCACGTGACGGTGACACCTTAACAATTTTTCCCGAAAGTCTTCTCAAATAGTGACTGTACCTACAATAGCTTGTCATTACCTACCCCCCCTACGAAAAATATGAGAGTTCAATCTAAGTGGATGATTTGATTTTTAAATCAATCTGTGGATGATTGACTTTTAGGTCCTAGGAGTTTCTATTTAAAGCCGCCTTCACCTCACATTATCCTTACCAACATTACCATCTTTCCAGTCTCAAAGAAAACATTCTTCTTCTTCTTGTTAAGAGAGAGAGAGAGAGAGAGAGAGAGAGAGAGAGAGAGAGAGAGAGAGAGAATGAAGATTGACGTTGAAGTAACGAACAAATTTACCATAAAGCCATCCTCCGCCACGCCATCCCACCTCCGCCACTACCAACTCTCATTTCTCGACCAAATCGCTCCCCCGGTGTTCATGCCTCTGGTTCTCTTTTACCCGAGGGACGTAAATGACAATCTTGACAACTCTGATAAATCCAGCCACCTGAAAAAGTCCCTCTCCGACGCCTTAACCCGGTTCTACCCCCTTGCCGGGCGCATGGTCGACAACCTTTTCGTTGACTGCAACGACGAGGGGGTGCCCTACGTGGAAGCAGAGGCAAAATCCCGGCTTTCCGAGGTGATTTCGGACCCGATCCCCGGTGAGATGAATCAGTTCCTTCCGTGTGAACTCGACAATGTCCGGGACCTCCTGCTGGTTATTCAGGTCACCTTCTTTGCCTGCGGTGGCATGGCGGTTGCCGTCGGCATTTCTCACAAGGTTAGTGGTGGAAACTATACATAGGGTTTCAAAAGTTTAGACAACTTAAATGAGGAGTCATTATATTCTTGTTGATAGATTGGTTTGAGTTACGCAACTTGTTAACTCTATCGAAAGCATGTACATCACATAAGACTTACATAATGAAACGCGGCGGAATACTTCAAGTTTTCCAAGATCCATGAACCTGACATCTGCTCTACAAGCACAAACCATGAATACAAATTAACTTGAACACGAATACAAGCACCGTCTTCTAATCTCGCCGAGTAAAGTAGACTACTAGAGTTAGCTTTTAATATCCATATTACAAATCCTAGGGTTCTTAAATAAAAACCTTAGAGAGAGAAAATATTTCACGGAAGAATTTTTTTTTACAGATGAGAAGGAGAAATGGAACTCTAACTCTTTCATATGAAGAAAAAAAAAGTATTCCCTCTTTGGGTGTGTATTGTAACGACTTTTTTTAATACTTATCATTATTACTAAGACATATTTATTTATCAATGCATAGCGCATGCACCCAAGAACGGAATCGGGATTTTATCATAACAGTGACGAAATGTATACTAAAATAAAAAAATGAATTACAATATTAATAGTCATCGACTCTAAAAAAAATTAAAATAACATAACAAGACCTATAGTAATTGATATTTGTCATTCGCACAAGGAGTACAAAAAAAGCCTAACTTTAATTTTTTAGGTAAAATTGTTTTAGGGTTATAGTGTGGAGTTTTTAATTTTTTCTTAATTATACTTCATTCTTTATATTATTTCACTTTAACCCATTGAATTTAGTTTTAGAATACCTTTTTGGGATTTGAGTTTTGTTTACCCTCCACTTAAGAGGGTGAACATTACTCTCCTTTCTATTGGTTGACATGATGTGGATCCTACCACAAAGTGATATCATACTTATCAAAAAGTGTATTACATGGTAAGCATGACATCACTTTGTGGCGGAATCCACGCCATTTCAACCAATGAGAGGGTAATGTTCAAAATTACACTCCTTTTTTTGGGTCTCATTTCTTGAAAAAAAAGAAAAAAGAAGAAGAAGAATAAGAAGATTTAGGACTAATATATAACAAAAAAATAAAGAAAAAAAATTTAGCAGTGGCGAGACTATATATGTTGGGGATAATTTTTTTTACATATAATAATTACAATTTCTAAAATTCTTGTGCCACTAGATCCCTGGTTCATCCTTGCATGCACCTAAATATTTGCTGTCTAAATTTGAAACAGATAGCCGATGCCTTGTCCTTGTTCATGTTCATCAACGGCTGGGCCGCCACCGCCCACGGCGACACCAACATCCCCGTCCCACAGTTCGAGTCCGCCGCCATCTTTCCTCCGATGGACACGACCGGGTTCACACCCAGCACCGGAATCGCCAAGTCCGACATCGTGACAAAGAGGTTCGTGTTCACGGCGTCCAAGATCTCCACTCTCAGAGAAAAATTCAGCAAAAACACCACCACCACAGAGGGAGGAGAGCTGGGAAACAACTACAACTCTTCTAGACGCCCGACGACGCGGGTAGAGGCGCTCTCGGCTTTCATTTGGACTAGGTTTATGGTTGCAACTCAGGCCTGTGAAAAAAAGGCGGACAAAATCTACAGCTTGCTTCATGCGGTGAACCTACGGCCGCGGGTCAATCCGCCGTTGCCTGAGAGTTATTTTGGAAACATTAGCCGGCTTGCGATTGCTGTACCGTCCATGGAGGGTGAAGGAGATGGCAACGGGGTTGTGAACCAAGTAAGAATGACCTTGTACTTGATGTACCTTTTATCAAGCTTACTTGAATAACTTTTTGCCTATAAAAAAAAAATGAAACTTTTGTCATGTTATGGTTTGTTTTTGTGTTTCAGTGAATTTTCATCCACTTTTTGTCATAATATTTTATAGTAATTTTTTGATTTCTTCTTTCGAGACGAATTCAAATTATTAAAAAGCAGACAAAAAGACTAACAGAAATCCATGAAAGGCTAATGAATTCGATTAATTCATACTTCTTATTTTGATTACGTTTGTTTCCAGTAAGTTAAAATTCTAGCTTCGTTCCTGCAGGTTAGAGACGCGATAAGGAAAATCAACGGAGATTACGTTGCGAAGCTCCAAGAGGGTAACAACCACTTGAGCTTTGTGAAAGAAAGGGCTAAACTAACCACGACGGGGGAGGTGGTCTCGTTCAGTTTTACAAGCCTGTGCAGGTTCCCGCTGTACGAACCCGATTTCGGGTGGGGGAAGCCGGTGTGGGTCGGCTCCATGAGCCTGACTTTCAAGAATCTCGTTGTGTTCATGGACACCCGAACGGGGGATGGGATCGAGGCGTGGGTGAACCTGAAGAGGGAGGACATGGCCAAGTTCGAAACGGACGCGGAGTTTCTCGAATCCATTTCGCCGGCGTCTCCGAATGCTGTAATCGGCAGCTGGTTTTAGGCTCCATGCATATTTTTTTGTTTTTCTAATCTAGTTTTAATAGCTTCCCTGAAGTTTATAGATTTTTTTTTTTGGTGGGTGTGTGAATAAGTTTGTTGACGGAAATCAACTGGAAACAATCATGTACTTGAATTACTTCATTTTAATTAATATTTTTGTGCATTTGGTTTAGTTCACATGTATGTAAATTTATTGACCCATGCAATATTTACACCTTTTGATCATATAAATGTATCGTTCGATCAAGTTCTTGTTTTCAACAACAACAACATAACAGAACCCATCTAGTCCCCAATCATTGGAGGTATGGGTGGGGGATAATTGGAGACAGACCTAACCTTTGGCAATATATGCACAAAATGGCTGTTCTCAGAATACCACTGAAACAGTGGCCCCCCTAAACCTCCAAGAACCGAGGAGCTACAGAGACGTTTTGTTGTAGAACCATGCTCCCAAATCAAAGCCAAATGACATCAGAGACGGCAGGCGTAGAGACCCAAATCAATTTATGTGTACTTGTCCTTCAAATTATAAAAAAAGGGTTCTTGTTTACTTTATCACTAAAACTACAAAGCCGTCATAGCTAGATATTTTGGTCAAATACTTTAGGAAGTATCTATTGTATAATACAAGCAGCGCTCCTGCTACCCCACCGCGTCAATTCATCGCTCCACTCACGGCTTAAACGAAACGGCACCGGTTTGTGCAAGGGCAAAGGCCCTGTTTGTTTGCTTCCTTCCCTGTTTAGTGCTGAATAAATGGCCATGATCATTTTGTGGGCTCCATTTCAGATTCTATGAAAATGATTCAAATCGCAAGTTATTCTTAAAATATTTTTTTAATGTTGTTGAAAAAAATTAGCTCAATCCAGTATCGATGAGCGTTTATTTCAAAATTCGTAGGCCGCCATCCATTTAATGGGTACCAAACTGGGAATACTATAATAACCGTAGTGGAATGAGTTGCTTAATTATTTAATTGATATGGATTAGGATTACATGTGATAAGTACTATTTGATTGCCAAAAAGAAAAGAAAAAGTGATCTTTGCATGGTTAGCTTAAGGCTCCGTTCCAGAAACCTTCTTAAAAAATAAGCAGCTTATTTCACATTTTCAAACTAAAAAATAATGTAAATAAAAAATATTTTTTTCAATTTTTTTTGCATCGTATAAAAGATCTCGATGAGATCTTTCAAACAAGATCCATATTGCATATTTTTAAATTTTAATAAGTTCATAATTTTTGAACTTGAAATTGCCTTCTTAAAAAATAATGGCTTTTTATGCGTTCTGGAACGGAGCCTAAGTGTCAGTTGGCCGGGAGAGAGTGTGTGCACGTGAAGGGAGTAAATAAAGGACACGATGAGAGGACGAGGTGACGTATGTTGCAGAGTCAAGGGCACGGGGTCCATGGGGATGGCTTTTCAATAATTATTTTGTCGTGTATATTGAGCTGGTGGAGAAAATTATAGTACGATTTTGTTTCATATTTGGTTATGGTATTTGAGGATTCGGCTGTTTTAAAAAAATAATCTTTTATGGGTTCTTGAAAAAAATTAGGTCAATACGATAGCAAATATGATTGTTTCAGAATTCATAGGGTGCTTTAGAATTTGTAAGGCCCATACAAATGTTAAAAAAGTCTTTATGCATATTGGATTGAAATACTCCCTCCGTCCCTTTTTAAATGTCCTGCTTCGTAACTCTAATTTATTAAAAAGACATCATCATTATACCTTTCACATCAACTTTTTCCTCCACTTTCCCTACTTACCCATCATCATTACACTTTTATCCACTTACTTTTTAAAAAGGAATCTACTTTTAGGGGCAAAATAGACAATACATCAACTTTTACCCACTACCTTTAAAAAATGGACACTTATTAAGGGACAACCCAAAATGGAATACTGGACCTAAAAAAAGGGACGGAGGGAGTAATTTTTTACAAGAATCCATAAAAAATATTTTAAGAATAATTTGCAATTTAAATTATCTTTGTAAGATCTGAAATGGGCCTCACAAAATCATGCTCATTTATTCGGCACCAAACAGGGAAGAAAGCAAGCGCGAGGGCCTTTTCCCTTGCACCAAAACGGTGCTGTTTTGTACGAATGGTGAATTGGTGCGATGGGATAAACTTCTTGTAATACAAGTACTGAGAGTTCAGGAAAAAAGAAATGTCTTTAGAGTTGAAACTCTCCCCGTCCCATATATTTGTGTTTTTTTTTCCCAAATCATATTAGATTCATTGCTAGGAAACATAGATACATATGATAATCTTTTAGAAGTAATATTCGTCCTTAATCAAAGAATTAGAAAACCATAAAAGAGTGTGGCCATCTAACGTACAGGCACCCAAACCACTACTACCTCTTTGATCTAGCCAAAAAAATGAGTTATCTCATTCACACGTTGTGCCTCCTATACTAGGAAATGACTTCGGTGTCCCTAGTCATTTTGGGGATACCGTAACTTTTGGCATAACAAAACCATTATAAGTATAACCAAATTCATTACAAGTATAACCAAAACCATTATAAGCATAACCAAAACCATAACAAGGCATAACTTGGTTAGTTATGCCTTGGTTGATTTTTGGTTATGCCTTGATTGGTTTTTGGTTATGCCATGTTATGGTTCTATTATACTTCTAATGATTTTTGTTATGCTTGTAAGGGTTTTGTTATGCCAAAAATTACGGTGTCCCCAAAATGATCGGGGACACCATAGCATCATCCCCTATACTATTTGTTTATTTTTGAACAAGGGAACGTTGTGTAGCCGTTGAGGAAAACAAATATGGGTAAGAGGCCGTGATTATAGTTCTCGGCAGGACTCTTATCATCCCTTAATTTATGCGTGATTAAAGAAATTCATATATACTCGCTATTGAGAAGGATAAGAAGATGGATGAAGTTATGGTGTCCCCGGTCATTTTGGAGACACCGTAATTTTTGGCATAACTTCGCCATTATGAGTATAACTAAAACCCATTACAAGTATAATAGAATCCAAATAAGGTATAATCAAGGAATATCTAAAAAATCAACCAAGGCATAACCAAACCCAACCAAGGCATAACAAACAAGTTATGCCTTGCTATGATTCTGTTATGCTCATAATGGTTTTGATTATACTTATAATGAGTTTTGGTTATACTTATAATAATTTTGTTATGCCAAAAGTTACGGTGTCCCCAAAACAACCGGGGACACCGAAGTCATTCCCAAAGAGGATTCCTGACAATTTCACTATCCTTGTAAGAATTTCAAAGATTTGTGGAATTTTCTTGCCGTTCAAAAGAAAGAAGATTCTAAACAGGCGTGACCAAGGACGAAGTCGGGAATTCAATTTTGGCAGGTCAAAATTATGCTAGACAGGAGTGACCAGTGACATTCTCGAAGAGGAGAAAAGGGGTGTTCAAGAAAGCTGAGGAGTTAGCTGTACTTTGCGACGTCAATGTTGCCCTCATCGTGTTCTCCGCCACCGGAAAACTTTTCCAGTTTGTATTCTTGTTATTAATTAGTATAGTCTTTTACTGATTGTTGATGGCAAATGTGTTTGTGAATGCAATAGTTGTGTTGGATCTGATTGCTCTCACTTTTCACCTTATCTTGCTCTCAATCTGTGATGACATTCGGTTATTCAATCAGTTCAGGGATTACCCAAACCTCGTTCGGTTCAGTTATGGTTTAGTCCTCATCTTCCCGTTCGGGTATTGGAGCAGATACAGATAGTCTTTCGGTTTCGGGGATCGGATACAAAAATGCTCATATCCGGCCAGAATGCCATCCCTGTGTATATGAATGTTGGACTATAATTTTGGACTCAATATTAGAGGTTGAAAATTTTCTGGTTTGACTATTTGACATTTCCTTTATATGTTTCTATTTTTTTTTTGATCCGCACATTTCCTTTATATGTTGCTCCCTCCGTCTTATTTTTTTTATCCTTTTTGTTTATCCGTTTCGTTCTTTAAAAGTTTATATATTTTAACTTATAATATTTTTTATTATTTTGAAAACTTTGTATTATAGATTTAATTGATAACTATCAAACAAAATTCGTACTTTTTTTAAGATTCATAAGAGTAGAAGATATAAACAATTAAAAACTAACACGAACTTCAAAAAAGGACAAAGAAAATGAGATAGAGTGAGTACTTAATTGGATATCATACCATGCACAACAATGGCATATCTACTAGGTCGTAGAGCTAGATGGCTCTTCTAAATCTAAGGTCAAATCTCACGCAAATCATAGGACTACTAAAATTTTGTACAATCATTACTTTTAAGTAGAGGTTGTAAATTGAACTCAAACCCACCCACTAAAAAATAGTTCCAATCCAGCCCATTTATTAGTTGCATTAGAATGGGTTCAACCCATCTAACTCATTTATTCTTTTACAATATTAATTGGATTTTAATTGGGTCAACTTAAATGACTCAATAAGGAGAAAATGACAATCAATGACGTGTTTTGATAATTAATACCCGCCAAGGATATTTTCAACATTAACATATGTTCTCAGTATGTCATTGGCAGATAATAATTATTAAAACACGTCCTGAGCTGTCATTTTCCCCTCAATAAGTCATGAACATAACTCAATAAAAAACCCTTCATCAGTCCAGATTCTCCTCTCTCTCTCTCTCTCTCTCGTAATTATCGTTCGGAGAATGGTCGGAGCTCAATTTTGCGTTCGCATATCCCGGCCACTGGGGGTCGTATATATTAACCGGATGTTGGCCGTCAAATTCGGAGCTCACTCAATTACTCTTCTAGTCTTCTTCTTAATGTTTTTTTTGTTGTTCTTCGTTTTTGCTTTTCATTTCAATTAGATCACGAGAAATCTCGTAGATAAAAAATTATCGTATCCTGTAATTCCTCTCGAAGCTCCGGCGACAAATCGAATGGCACCAGCGAACCTGATTACGAGTATGCATACTCTATTGTTTTTAACTTCAATCACCGCTACATGTGTTTAGCATTTCTCAAACCAATGTGTTTCAAAAGGAAAAATTATTACTTGCTCGTGAAGCACGGGAGTCCTCAATAAGCACTCGTTTTTAACGGGCTGTGTTTGGATTTAGAACTTGTTAAGAGCTGTGAAGAGTTTAAGAAAAAAACATTTAATTCAGTCATTTTAGTATAGGTATTTTAGTCCTTTAGATGTATAGAGGTAATATGGTCATTTCAATGTAGATGGGTAATTTAGTCATTTTAAAATTTTAATATATATGTACTTGGGTTAATGGGCGGGTGGGTCGGATTTGATTTTAATGAAATGGATAGGTCGGGCATTCGTAATTGGACTCGTAGCTAATGGGTTCTAAATGGGTCAATCAACCATAAAAGATTCAAACCACTTACAACTTATCTAATTTGGCCCAAATCCGCTCATTTGTCACCCTACCTTCAAGACTCCAAAAAAAATAAATTAGGTATATTGTGGCCCGCAATTAGCATGTGATATAAAATTATGAGAATGTATGACACTTATTCTAGAATGGCATTTTTGTCTTGTTAGAGATATGGTTTTCTGTATAATCTAAAGATAAGGATAATTCTATATTCAAAGAATTTTCTCTCTATTTTGGTATGTCTATGAATGTTGGACTCAATAATAGAGGTTGAAAAATTGCTGGTATTGACTATTTGACTTTCCCCTTATATTTTAGTACCATGCACAACGCATGGCATATCTACGGCGTGATCGAGATAGATGACTCTTCTAAATCTAAGGCCAAATCTCACGAAAGACAAATATCCTAAACTTTAGGATCGATCACTGAAATTTTGTACATTCATTACTTTTAAGACTCCGAAATTAAAGAAAGTATATTGTGTCCGTACTCGAGCACCAGCCAAGAGGAAGGGTCAACATTGGTAATGAACCTTACAAAACGGTATCGTTTTGGCACAAACACCGTCTTATAAGGGTCAACACCAATGCTACCTTCCTCCCGGTAGGTCCCCGAGTTCACGGTGCCTCGCAATTAGTTGGGATATACAAAGAATCTTAGAACTGAAATTGTCTCTCACTTGCAAGTTGCAGAAATCATTGAGGAGTACATATCCACACCGTGTACATTTCCAGGTCAAAACCCTACATCCTGCTTCCGTCATTAATTTCATGTATGACGTTAAAAACCAAATTTAAAATTAAACTCTATCCCTCTTTTTCTTTCTACTAGATAAGTTTTGTGGGTAACAACCAAACGCGGTATTGTACTCGAAAAATCAAACCTTGACATTTACACATTAGTGCTACGTACAATGCTTCTTTAATCAATTAAATAAAAAGTTGAATGAGCTGAGAAAATTCCCAGTTCCTAGAGTACTTTTGGTGATTAATTCCAGCCGGGAATAATAAGGGCATATTCATTTTGCAGGTCGTTAATGTCTTAACAAAACAAATTAATATGGAGATTACGCGGTGTTGGAGAGAGATCTTCGATCTTTTACTGATGATTGTATCGGAATCTGTAACTATGGTCGCTAAACGAGCAAAGCTACTCGAATTGAAATTCTTATTCGTTTGTTAAAAACTTGTTTAAGAGTGACTTATAAACTAAGCTTGAATATTCTTTTGAAACTCATTAAGGTTTTAAGCAAAACTCGAACAAGCTACTACTTAGCTCATTTAACTCAATACATGTAAAAAAATTTAAGCTAGTCAATATCAGCTTATGTTTAGCTCGATTAAAACTTGTTTAAAACGTCTTGTTTTATAAGCACGATAAACTAGGGAAAAAAAAAAGTTCGTTAACATTTTAAACCAAGCTTGATCAACCACCTATTCGGCTGATTTGGCTCATTTATCATCCTTATCTGTAATGTTGGCAACTACATCATAAAAAGTTATCTTCTATTTAAAAACTTGTCCACTCGATTTGGCTCACTTATCAAGTGATTTTCCCGTTCTGATGCCGCTAATATTGCTTGCGTATCTTTTAATCGTTGTAACTATTTATTTATTTATTTTAATTTGAAAAGGCAAAAAACCCAAGCAGTGATAGGATCGTGATTGAAAGAGTGTATATTAGAGAGTTTTATGCATGTGAGTCTTATAAACTAATAAAAGCGTGATTGTGGAGAGAATTAAAACATCACGTGACGGTGCAAAGGCCACCGAACAATCTTTTCCAAGTACTTGTCATTTTGATTCTTTCCCTACTAAAAATTCCATTGACAAAGATGAAATGTACATTCTCCTTGAGCCATCTTGAGCATTACGTACCTACTCCCCCTACGAAAATTATGAGAGCTCAATCTATGCCGACGATTTGACTTTCAGCCAATAGATGGATTATTTGACTTTTAACCAATCTATGCATTATTTGACTTTTAGCTCCAAGGAGTTTCTATTTAAAGCCTCCTTCAGCTCACATTATCATTACCAATATTAGTACCATCTTTCCAGTCTCAAAGAAGACATTCTTCTTCTTCTTCTTCTTCTTAGAGAGAGAGAGAGAGAGAGATTATTTTATTGTAAGGAGAGAATGAAGATTGACGTTGAAGTAACGAACAAATTTACCATAAAGCCCACCACCGCGACCCCATCCCACCTCCGCCACTACCAGCTCTCATTTCTCGACCAAATCGCTCCCCCCGTGTTCATGCCTCTGGTTCTCTTTTACCCCAAGGACGTAAATGACAATCTCGACAACTCCGAGAAATCCAGCCACCTGAAAAAGTCCCTCTCCGACGCCTTAACCCGGTTCTACCCCCTTGCCGGGCGCATGGTCGACAACCTTTACGTCGACTGCAACGACGAGGGAGTGCCCTACGTGGAAGCCGAGGCGAAATCCCGGCTTTCAGAGGTGATTTCCGACCCAATCCCCGGTGAAATGAATCAGTTCCTTCCGTGCGAACTCGACGATGTTCGGGACCTCCTCCTGGTTATTCAGGTCACCTTCTTTGCCTGTGGTGGCATGGCGGTTGCCGTCGGCATTTCTCACAAGGTTAGTGGTGGAAACTATGTAGGAGTATAGAGTTTCAAAGGTTTAGACAACTTATATGAGGAGTCAAGATATTCTTGTCAATAGATTGGTTTGAGTTACGCAACTTGTTAACTCTATTGAAAGCATGTAAATCACATAAGAGTCACTTACATAATGAAACCCAGTGGAATACTTCAAGTTTGTCAAGATTTATGAACAAGAACCGCTCTACAAGCACAAATCGCAAATACGAACTCGAACACAAATATAAATGCCGTCTTCTATTTTCGCCGAGTAGAGAAGACTACTAGAGTCAGCTTTTTTTGTTTATTCTTATCATTACATATTTATTGATCAATGCATAACCCACGCACCCAGGGGCGGACCCACCATAGGGCACGTGTAGTCACGTGCCCCACCCCTTTTTTTTTTAAAAAAAAAATTCCCGATTTTGTGTCTATATATTATATATATGCTAATATGTTTCAAGAAGTTGAAGTGTGGTTCAATGGTTAGCAACGCGCTTTAAAGAGTAACAGGCGTGAGTTCGAATCTCTCCCAGTCAGTCCCTGCATTCTTTTTAATTTTTTTTCAAAATCCACTTAAACAATTCAATTCCCTCCGCACTCCGAAGTTTTCTTTTTTTATTTTTTTTTTTCAAATCCACTAAAAACTCTTTCACAACCAAGGTTTCTCCCACTCCCTAACGTCTTCCATCATTTGTGTAGTACTCAATATGAACTCGCACATTGTATTTGTACATTTTTGGTCCCCGAAACTTGTACTTGTAGAGTTAATAATAGAAAAATAGATGATAATTTTGTTTTAACACATAGTCGAGGTGCGCAAATTTGCTTAAGTAGCTTGTTATTAAAATGCATATATACTTTTAAATTATTACATTATCATGGATACTAAAATTATGTTGGTGTGAATGTGTTTAATTGTAACTCACATATTACGGTGTTATAAAGAAAATTGGTGCCCCCACAACGTCAAATTCCTGGGTCCGCCACTGCACGCACCTAAATGCTTGCTGTCTAAATTTGAAACAGATAGCCGATGCCCTGTCCTTGTTCATGTTCATCAACGGCTGGGCCGCCACCGCCCTCGGCGACACCAACATCCCTGTCCCGCAGTTCGAGTCCGCCTCCATCTTCCCTCCGATGGACACGACTGGGTTCACACCCAGCACCGGAATCGCCAAGTCCGACGTCGTGACAAAGAGGTTCGTGTTCACGGCCTCCAAGATCTCCACTCTCAGAGAAAAATTCAGCAAAAACAACACTACCACAGAGGGAGGAGAGCTGGGAAACTACTACAACTCTTCTAGACGCCCGACAACTCGGGTAGAGGCGCTGTCGGCTTTCATTTGGACTAGGTTTATGGTTGCAACTCAAGCCTGTGAAAAAAAGGCGGATAAAATCTACAGTTTGCTTCATGCAGTGAACCTACGGCCGCGGGTCAATCCGCCGTTGCCTGAGAGTTATTTTGGAAACATTAGTCGGCTCGCGATTGCGGTACCATCCATGGAGGGTGAAGGAGATGTTAATGGGGTTGTGAACCAGGTAAGAATGAGTTTGTACTTGATGTACCGTTTATCAGGCTTTCTTGAATTAACTTTTTGCCTATCCAAAAAAAATGAAACTTTTGCCATGTTTTGGTCATAATATTTTAATATTTTGATTTCTTCTAAAAAGCTAACCAAAAGACTAACAGAAATCCATGAAAGGCTAACGAATTCGATTAATCCATACTTCTTCTTATTTTGATTACGTTTGTTTCCCGTAAGTTAAAATTCTAGCTTCATTCCTGCAGGTTAGAGACGCGATAAGAAAAATCAACGGAGATTACGTTGCGAAGCTCCAAGAGGGTAACAACCACTTGAGCTTCGTGAAAGAAAGGGCTAAACAAACCACGACGGGGGAGGTGGTCTCGTTCAGTTTCACTAGCTTGTGCAGGTTCCCGTTGTACGAACCCGATTTCGGGTGGGGGAAGCCGGTGTGGGTCGGCTCCATGAGCCTGACTTTCAAGAATCTCGTTGTGTTCATGGACACTCGGACGGGGGACGGGATCGAGGCGTGGGTGAACCTGAAGAGGGAGGACATGGCCAAGTTCGAAACGGACACGGAGTTTCTCGAATCCATTTCGCCGGCGTCTCCGAAAGCCGTAATCGGCAGCTGGTTTTAGGCTCCATGTTTTTGGATGGCATGCAAGCCAGCTAGCTAGGGTTTTATGTCTATCATATGGGATTGGTTTTTTATTATGGAAGTTGGTGTTTTTTTTTTTTTTTAAATCTACTTTTAATAGCTTCTCTGAAGTGTATAGAAGCTTCTTTTTTTCCCTTTTTTTTCTATGGTGGGTGTTGGAATAAGTTTGTTGACGGAAATCAACAGGAAACAATCATGTAAACTTGAATTGCTTCATTTTAATCAATATTTTTGTGCATTTGGTTTAGTCCAATATTATTGTATGTAAATTTATTGACCCATGCAATATTAATTTACACCCTTTGATATTTCTGTCCTCGTGTGAAATGTACTTTCAAATGCGGAACCAATTATAATCAGCTACCGCCTAACTATCGAAATGCAATGATCTTTAGATAATTGTGTCAAATGAATTGTAATTTAGTGTTGCACACTTTTTTTTCTAACAAAGTTAATGCATTTCAAAATCTTATTAAATGATATCCTATCATTGTAATTTTTGACGTGGTCAATGTTTTCGATAATTCTAAAAAATAAACGGTTTCGATCATTGTTGTAGGTTCAGTAAGGGCTCACAAATGGTCTTAAATTGGACCGGGTTGGTTGAAACCCAAAGTGAACGAGACACGACCCCTATAAAAAAAATATGCCAAAATTAAAGAGAAGTATCTATATCATAGTGTTTTGAAAAGCATTAATTAAATGTACCGCATGATTTGGTGGGACTCAGGGGGCCTGCTCTCCCCCTTGGGGG
Organism: Rhododendron mucronatum var. ripense; assembly: GCA_019656295.1. NCBI lineage: Eukaryota > Viridiplantae > Streptophyta > Magnoliopsida > Ericales > Ericaceae > Rhododendron > Rhododendron mucronatum. The sequence continues at coordinate 612,962 of BPLT01000075.1, read as the reverse complement.
AGCAGCGTCCTGCTGCCCCCGTTTTTCGGGCCCGTCCCGATCTCGCTCCGATGATCCGAATCGTTCACTTTGTAGAGCTCGTCGAGTAGAACGACTATGCAAAAAATCAGCTTAATTAGATATCATTAAGTACCTGATAGGAGCCTATATAACTCTTGGTCCATTGGGAATAATGGATTTGATCCAGTGTTTCGGATCCATTCTTTTCAAAGTAAAAAGGCTCCGATCAAGCACTTAATGATATCCAATTAAGCTGATTTTTTGCATAGTCGTTCTACTCGACGAGCTCTACAAAGTGAACGATTCGGATCATCGGAGCGAGATCGGGACGGGCCCGAAAAACGGGGGCAGCAGGACGCTGCTCCCCCAAGGGGGAGAGCAGGCCCCCTGAGTCCGATTTGGTGATAAGATCTACTACACACACGTGTGTAGTAGCTGTCTAGCTGATGTAATTTTTGTACTCTCTTCGCATGATATGTAACTTCAAATGATATATAGTGAGAAACAAGTGTGAGTCGTGACTATACTCAATGAAACGTCATTTAAATGAAACTCAATTGCCATATTTTCTACCCCAAAACTACGCCCTTTGGGGGAGGCTACATATTGCAACAATTCTTTAGCGCTACAGGGATCCGACATCCTCCTTTTTCCACACATTCATATTTATTTTAAGATTTTATTTTCATGCAAGCGATTTGCAGGTGGCTCATCTTATATAGAATTTTTTCAAATTAGCCTGAAAAACTTGTACAATTAAAAGAGATTCTTTGGGGTTGTGCAGGGGACACAAACCCCTCCTTACACCCCATTCTATCTGCCACTAATCCCAACTAAATTGATATCCCAACCCCCAGTCCGTTTCAAATGAGGACGTCCTCATTTTAGTTAATATGCGGATCTTCTCATTTCTCCTATTTTTTAATCAAATTTTGATGATTCAAGTCGTTCAATGTGATCAGAACGTGATTTTAAGAGTACCCACAAGAAATAAGCAAAAAAAAATGACCGGGAAGGGCTTCATCCAAACAATTTTTTATTAAATAGTTCAATAAAAAAAATTGCTCAAATCAAGTCATTTCCGATCTTTTTTTTTGGCCAATTTCTCGCTGATATCCTTAAAATCACATTCTAAACACATTGAGCAGCTCGGATCATCAAAACTGAATCAGGAAAGGGAAGGTCTTCACAGTCCGCATTTTAAAAGGTCCTCATATGAAACTTCATATATGCCACCCTATATGGTCTATACTTTTCTGTCCGTTAAAAGGTCATAACAAGTTTGAACGCGTATTGATATATTCAGCATTTCCGGGTTGAAGTACAGTGCGTACATTTTGACCCGACCATAGCCAGCCGGATTCTTGGGGATCAAGAAATCCATATAAGTCAACCAAGTTGTATTTACGTACCCAACTCTCCTAATTACTAAATAGTCAGATCCACACCCTGGATTAATCTCATCTAGTTTATAAGTATATATCGGGAAAGAGCCAACTTTTGATACTTCTCTCTTTCTTTCTTAATTTCTCTGAGATTACAATTTACAAAGGAAAATTTTGGATCAGAAAATTGAATTCAAAACGGGTCAACAATGCAAGCACGGTGGGCAACAGCAGCCTCCCCGCTTCTGTCCACATTACCGGCCTTTTTTGTTTGAACCAGGCTTATCTGCAGTCTAAGTGATCGCAACCGTCGGATGGTATTTTTTCTGTGGAATATTTTTTTTTAATTTGGACCGTTGAATGCAAAGATGAATAACCGTGATTGAACTGCAGGGATTACGCGACCCTTTTTTTTTTTTTTTGTGGGGGGGGGGGGGGGGGGGGGGGGGGGGGGGTGGTGGTGGGTGGGGGGGGTGTTGTGTTGGTAATAAAGTTTCTTGGCAATTCTTGCAAAACAATTTGAACCATCTCTCTCTTCTTTGTTTCAGACTTTCACTTGTAAGAAGGCATTGTGTACAGCACACATCCATGCATATTTTGGGAATGACAAAATCTTTTTAACGGTTTTATAGTTGTTTACGGAGCCAATCGCGAATGAAATTTTTCTGGAGAAGAGTTAAACTTTACCGGAAAAAAGTTTTATTAAAATCCGGATCATCCAAAACACTTTTGGACGGTCGCGATTGGTTGCTGCGGTAAAGAACTTGATCACGGCTGAGCTAGCTGTGAATAAATTTCTCTCCTTGGGGATATGCATAATTGCATGCACTACTCTGCGAATTTTAAAGATTTTATTTGGATGGCCGGAATGTTATGTGAGAACAGAAATTTCACTATTGCAAATCTGATACCCACCAATTGCTTAATTTGACTGTGCAATCTCAACTTGCTTAGTATCTGAAAAAATTGGGCATTTATTTCGCTCTAGTCAATTTCAGACGTTGGAAATTCTGGTGACTGATATACTACATTTCTATAATCAGTAGTATACATATACAAACATATATACAAGTAGATGGTGAAATTAACAATAGTCCGTGAGTACCATCACGTGGTATTCCAGATCACTTCACAACCGCACGTTCCCATGGGATCTATCACTAAATTTATGGATCTCACATAAACGTGTAGTTGTAAAGTGGTTCGGAATATCACATGAAGGTACTCCCGAACTATTGAATAATTACTCATATGGCAGATGTATATATAGTTGGGTTGATTTTTATTTCTCCTGGCGAAAGTCAACGTTGTGAGGTGCAGTCGGTGAGATTTGAATTTCTGTCAAATGAACGAGAATACACGATGCCCGTCAACTTAACTTGCATATAATTGGGTTGACATGCGATACATTATTGCGCACATGTACCCTTGACCCTTGTTCTTCAAGTCAACACTTACATAAAATATACTTATTTTTTGGACTTATGGGTAATATCCAAAAAATCCCATGTGCTAAAATCCACTTGACAACTCATTTGTAAGTCTACTTTTCAAAATAATGGTTCAATATTCAAATCGTGTTGCCTCTACTTTTGAAAACTAGACACAACAGCTAGCCTTCGCCTGATTTTCGGCTTTGAAATGTATCCTCCTTTCTCACACATGTAGTACCTTCTAATTAGCTAACTTAGATTCTCAATAAGGCCAAAAATAAAGTCATGCATGGCCAACTTGCTAAATTAATTAACATAGGAAAATTTTGTTAAGTTTTCAAATAGAATTCTCCGAGAAAACATTTTCGACCGAATAAAATCAGGAGCTCACACATTGGTCATTCAAATGTATATGTGTGGTTGTGTACGTGCGTTGAGAGAGAGAGAGAGAACATGCTACATAGTAATGTTTTACGAAGTTTTCATTTTCCTTTGCAATATTTCTAGTGATACTAAAATTAGGAGCTCACACATTGGTCATTCAAACATTTTCGACCGCATAAAATCAGGAGACGTTCAAAAATGGGGTGTTTGGATCGAGCACCTACGCACGTCGGATGCCGTTGATTCCCGCGTAGGCCCACTGGGTTTTTTTTTAAAAAAAAATTTGGACGTCTTGAATTAGCAGTCCGGTGGCCAGAGACGGCCTGGCGCGACCGTCGGTGCATTTCCCTATGCTATTGGTCGGTACCAATAGCAAGACCGTTACTATTGACACACAGAAGTATAATATCATAGATTAATCACATAAAGAGAATAATTTTTCCTATAACTATGGGATGCAAACATCTAAAAACAAATGTCAAAGATTGTACAGGCCCAGCCCAAGGACAAGGCTTGCGAGGCCTGGGCTCCAAATCTTGCCCCAAAAATAGGGGGCCCGTTGGGAGTAATTATATATACTAGAGCAAAGTCCATTTTAACCCCTGTAGTTATCGTCATGTACGGATATCCTCTAATGGTTCAAAACTCTGCACATAACCTACCTGTGGTTTTGAAAATGTGCGGATAGACCCCTGCCGTCATGTTTTCCATTCATATTAGCGGAGTTGTATCTCGCACGCATCTAGAATGTAATATGAGTCGTTCATAATGTATTAAATAAATAATAGAGTATCTCTATAAAAAATCATCTCGATCAGGCATCAATAACCCAGTGATCTAATTTTTAGTAAATTCAAATTTGAAATTTTAATTTCATAACAAAATTGATTCAACCATGGGCTTTTTATTTTTTGATTGACTTGAATTTTGGCATAAATGTAGTACTCGTCAAAATTTACAATATCAACGGTTTGGATTTAATTTTTGGTACAAGGGATGATGTGATTAGATTTAAAAAAAAAAAAGAATTAAGAGGCATAATGAGGGTATATCGGTCTTTTAATGTTGTGTCCGTTAATATGGATGGAAAACATGAATGCAGGGGGTCTATCTGCACATTTTCAAAACCACAGGTAGGTTATGTTCTTAGTTTTGAACCATGAGGGAGATATTCGCATATGACGATAACCACAGGGGGTCAAAATGGACTTTGCTCTATATACTATTTGTCGGCAACATATACTGGGCCTGCCCGATAGTGTACAAGACTTCTGCTTACAACAGGATATGGTGAGCTAGTGTGTACGCAATATAACCCTCACTCTGTTTCTAGATAAGCTAATTCGCATTACTCAAAACTGCGCCCCGAAACCGGGAATGACAGCATTGGCCATCGAGCCAAGCCAATACGGTTCGATGTTCCTCTATGGAGCAGAGAGCCAATCATTACCCAACATAATAAGCCAGCTTGCGAAAAGTGGCTTTGTTACCTAGTCCAGTAGGAAACGCTGATTTTCCAACCCATCACATTAGTGCATTTACGATTCACACGTAAAAGGTATTGATACTCCTGAAAGGTGCACCAAAAAATTCTTAACTTGAGACGGTCTCTATTCCAATTAAATGCTCCATCCCCCAACCAGCCGCGGCAGGTCAGCGGTTCAAGTTTGCTAGCGAGATGAAAAATAAACTCAGATTTCTTGGATATTCAGGAAAAGAACAGACCACTTACCAAAGAGTATTTGACACGATTCGGCCTAACAAATACTAGTATGAAACCTCTATTTTAGTAGGGATGGAGGAACAAAATGAACCTTACAGTACAGGACATTCCACCTCCTACACTATATTGCATCTGCTTAATTTGAAAAATGAATTGCAACTAGAGCTACATAAAGTCTCCTATACCTGATGACGTGATATGGTTCCTCAGAGGGGGAGAAGTACTGCTTCGTTAGTTACGGCCTTCGTCCATGCGATGCCTTCCAGTTGTCTCCATGTGGCTTCACGTCTAGCTTTTACCTCTTCTTCCTTTATTTCGTCTTCTTGAAACTTGAGCATGCACTCCTTGAATAGCTCAGGGTCAAGATCGAAGAAAATCTTTCGGACGTTTAATGTCGAGCTGTGGACAGCTTGATTCCAGTGGCCTCTAGCATTTCTCTCCAATGCCGGGAAGATAATGGGCAGTATCACACCGCGATTTTGCTGGATTAGGTTGTAAATGTGATCATTGTTCCACAAGAACAAAGCTCTCTCTGCCACCTGATAGAAATAAGGATTAGTTGGCTGCATGATAATTAATGATTCAAGAATTTTCTGAAGAAAGCTATAAAAGGGGTAAACAAAATTGCTAAAGGCTAAACCAAGCTACCGAAGTGACTTTTTAACTGGACTAGTATCAAGGTGACGGTTTTTTCTGTTCCTACAAGTGTTTCATTTATTTGGAATTTTGCAGAATTCGTGACTTTATCAATATGAAAACCTTTTAGGAAAAGAAAACTCCAACGTATGCACTTTGTGCAATAGGAAAAGAAAGCTCCAACGTATGCACTTTGTGCAAAAGGAGTTCTCAAAAGTTGGATTTTTGAACATGTTTATCATTGCTGGGGAGCCCAAGTGAGACTTAACTGTTTTAATTTCAACCTAACAGAAAATGGCTAGAAATTAGTTACCCAAAAGGGCAGACAACAAAAGGAACACATGACGGAGAAAAATAAAGGCAGGAGGCATACTAATAGTATGGGAGCTAAACCATAAGAACCGATCCCTAAGATGGTGAATTCAAAAGTAACAAGTTGAGTTATCTGGTTGCAAAGCTAGTCAGCAAACTCCCCAGCATAGAGGGGCTGAACCACACTTGGCACACTTTTGATTGGTATACAATTGTCTTCATTTGGATAGTCTCTCTTTAAGTCCAATCAAGGTGTAAGTCCCGAATGGAATTGAGACAAGCACCTTCACAAACCTTAACCCTAGCCAACGAAACACGTGAACGCAACGGTCTCAAGCGACTCTCAATTTTGGGGCCAACTTCAAGGAAGTTCTCAGGCCCTACTAGTACCCTAAGCCAATGGTGTCAAGTGTAAATGTACCATTAGAGACAAAAGGACTTCGAGCATATACAAGGGAGATGCTCAATCCAAGGGCGGGCCTAACTGTTAAGTAACCGATTGTACCAAAAGATTAAGCTGTTAGGAAATGGACCCAACAATGTATATCAAACTATCTAACACCCTCCCTCACATGCAACCCCATCTTGCAGGTGGAGATACAACCGTCAGTACATATTGCTACAGAATGCAATGGAAAGAAGCATAATGCCAAACAGAGAACAAATGCAAATAGAGAGACTTGAATACCTCACATCCTATTCTCCGATTCTATTTTTAGTTACCAATTTCTTAAAACCTTAAAGTGTTAGGAAATGAGCCCAACACTAGCGTGCATGAAGGAACGTGAAGGACGTACTTGGGCTAAGGTACACCTGACCAAGAATAGGTATGAAAAGTAAACCTATGCAAGTATTACCATTAAGCCTTTAGGATATTGTTACTAGGCCAAGTGCACCCTTCCTTCATAGCACATTCGTTTGTCTCAGTTGTCATGGCCTAACCAGCTAACCTCATAGGGGACCATAAGGACATATGGCAATATCTCGTGATCCGAGTACATGATGAAGGTGATGGCATGGCACACTACGGCACAAGGAAGACCCATAAACTACAAGCAAAACCATTTCCAATTGCATTCATATTGATTTCTTTGGTTTATTGTCAAATCAAGAGAGAGTTCACCAAGGTGTTACATGGGACTACAACCTAAGTGGCCGGGGGGATCCCATAAATATTCAAGACCTACTTCTTTGAAGTAAAAAAACATAAGAGCCCACGTAGCCAGGATTCTACTCTACTTGACAATGATTGAGCACATATCTGCTCATGGTACTTGATCTTCGAATTGAATGCTGCTTTTAGCTGTTCAATTCTCCAACAAAGCAGAGTTCTACAAGATGAAAACGAAAACAAGTGAATGTGGACCATACTTACACAGTTATACTGCTACCACTATCAAATACCCTGATACTGCCAGTCTGCCAGCACCATGAGAAGTTTAGCTCGTGCAACCACCTTTGTTACTTCCACTTACGAGAACCAGTCCTTAAAGACGGCAGTCACACCACCGTAGAAAACCGGCATGGCGACATTGGAAGACAAATAGCAGATTGATCCTAATGCTATCAAACTCAAAACATGCTTCTATTCCAAGACTTTGAATTGGTACTAACTACTAACGCCACCAACGTGAACACAATAAGTGCAAATAAAAAGATTTGGGTGCAGATAAAAAAATTTGAGACTGTTGACCGTACTGTGTGTGTAGAGCATCCAGTTTGCATCATACAGTTGAGCATCCAGTTTGCACCATAGCAGTTAACTACACCCCATATAGTTTGATCACGAGCTTCTGTTTTGTAAGAAACTTTAACTACAGCTCATAATGTTTGTTAAGCTGCCGCATTCTACACGCTAATCATGCCCCCCTGCATTCAGTACACAGAACTAGCAACTTATCGACGTTATCGTTGCATTTTTATTCATCGAATCAACAAGGGTGTCTAAAGGCAACTCAAAAGCCAAAGGATTTAGGCAACCAAACCCTTTTCATCATAGTACAAGGAAAGGCAGTAGCTACTGAGCAACCCAGTTTTAGGCTTGTGATACTGCAATATTTATCCAAAGTCCCAATCACATAAAAATAGAAATGTGAGCATCAATTTACTAATCAGCTGATAACACGTGCTATTTATGAGACATATAGACCCAGAAGGTACACATCCGATCCATGTCATGATACAAATAATCCACCACGACACCTTGCTTCGAGCCTAGCGAACATTGTTGCACCAGGCCAGATCTTACACCACTGCCTTTGCCTTCCCTGTTAACAACATCCGCACACCACCACCATGTACTGTTCTTGCCACCAGTTTGGTGATGGTAGATACTGGTCCCCAGTTACCAAAGTGGTCAACGTATCACTCCTGCATAGTCCATTCATTTCCACCAAATACTCATCACCAATCATGGCACTACGCCAGCACCGCCATTCAACAACACCCACCAGCTTCACCGCTCCCACAATGCCATCACCAAATCTTTCCTGTGTCATTCCTTCAATCTGCTATACTGTCACTGCGAATATTAGCCACCTCAAGCATGCACCACAACTGTCTCAATTAGTATTATAACTTCATCCTCAACGAAATTGATCCACATACATTCTTGCACCATGCAGCAGCTCAGAGCCACCACCACCTTCACAAACCTAAGAACCTATTCACTAAGTCCTAACTACCAAAAGAATCATGACCACCGGCCCCCACTCTACTCTCACTTTTAACATCCCATTTCCACCACCATTCCCAAGGTGCCCACACAAGAGCATAAGTAAAATAGTAGGTATAATTCCAAGAAGAATCACAATTCAAACAACTCATCAGCAATAGATTGATGATAATAGATATTCTGAAATTTAAGAGGACTATGAGCTATACAGATATCGTGAAACAACCACCTATATAACAGGAAAAACAAGAAATTCAAGACAAAGGCTTCAAATTGTGTAATTCATACTCCCTCCATCCCAATTATTTTGCTTGTTATGAGGAATCCAACTTTTTAAGAAGTCAAAGCCCATATTTCCACAATTACCACTTAGGAATGGCAACAGGGCGCATATGGGCATATTCGTACCCGATACTCAAAACCAAAACTCCACCTGAATCCGCCCCAAAACCCGAAGGGGGTAGGAGAGGCTTCCCATACCCAAACCAAACGGAGTTCAGATAATCCCCGAACCGAATGGGTAACCGAACCAAACGGTTTGCTTCTGATAAAAAAATATTAAAAAAGGTACCAATAAGAGAGATAGAAAGAGAAATCATTGGCATTTTATCATAAGATTCATAACCGAAGGCATGTTCACGATGGGGAGGAGGAAGAGTTGATGATATTGTTTTGTAGAATGTATGGTATACAAGGGATAGGGGGGGGGGGGTGGGGGGGTGGGGGAGGGGGGGGGGGGGAGGGGCATCAATAGCCATCTCCTGCACCCGCGCATCCTAATCCACAACGGTCCTCTTAAACAAAGCCCTTGAGACACCAACAAATGCAACATCGTGCACGCGAAAACACAAAAAGAGCGATGAAATGGAGATAGGAAACAAGCAGTGGTATGATGGACACAGATGCATCCTTGGATGCACGTGGGCCCCACATAATGCAAGCGGGCTCCAAGCATATCCAACAGCTCCGGAGACATACGAGTCCAAATCATTTTTCCCAAAGAAAACTAGAGAAACTTACCAATAATAATTTATAAGACGAGGAGTTAAACCCCAAAAAATAGGGTTATTAGGCAGGAAGGTCTTTAACATTTTGAAATTAAGTAAAGAAGCCATAGTATAGTGCCATACTTTAATACCATAAAGAAAGTTTGAATAGAACCCAGGAAATTCCTCGTAAAAGCTACAAAAGAAAGAAATTTTGTAGTATTCTGAACCTTTCGTTTCTTTTTGGCTAGGCATATTATATTATTCTAATAAGTCAAAAGGATTATAATGAACTCCTAGCAAGAAGTCGACATAAACACTAACTATGGATGATAGATTCAATAATGAAAAAAAAAACTCACTGAATGTGCCAAGGGTGGGGTCCTTGGGATCCTTGATGGATGAGCAAATGGTGGCGAGATCTATGTTGGCTTTGTGCCTCACATGCCGGTCCTCATGGAAGAGTCAGTCCTCCCATGTCTGTTTATTAGTCTCCTTAACCGACATTTTAATAATCTCTAGTACTATAGATGATATATGTACATATCTCTATATGTCTAACCTTTTTCTCAACAGAAATGCTTGCTGAATGGAAAATGCTTGTTTTCTCTGTGTAGACATAGAAATGTTAGACATAGAAAACAAGCATTTCCCATTCAGCAAGCATTTCTGTCGAAAAAAGGTTAGACATATAGAGATATATACATATATCATCTACAATAGTAGAGATTGTTAAAATATCGGTTAAAGAGGCTAATAAACAGACATACGAGGACCAACTCTTCCACGAGGACCAACATGTGAGGTACGAAGCCAACATAGACCTCACCACCGTCTGCTCATCCATCAAGGATCCCAAGGACTCCACCCTTGGCACATTCGGTGAGTCTTTTTATTTTCATTATTGAATTTGTTATCTGTTGTTAGTGATTATGTTGTATTCTTGCTAGTAGTTTATTATAATCCTTTTGACTTGTTAGAATAATATAATATGCCTAGCCAAAAAGAAAATGAAAGGTTCAGAATACTGCAAAATTTCTCTCTTGTAGCTTTTAGGTGTAATTTTCTGGGAGTATAGTTGCTTTACTTAATTTTAAAATGTTAAAGACCTTCCCGCCTAGAAACCCCATTTTTGGGGGTTTAACTCCTCATCTTATAAATTATTATGGGTAAGTTTCTCTAATTTTCTTTTGGAAAAATGATTTGGACTCGTATGTCTTGGGAGCCATTGGATATGCTTGGGGCCTATGTAGCACCGACACGGACACGTCACAGACACATCATAAACACATCACAGACACGACACCGACATGCAAATTTTCAAAAAATGGGGGACACAGGCCACACGGCACGTCGGTGTATGCATATTGGGGCCGTTCCGGGGACAACTAATTAGACACCTAAAAAAATACCTCATAGTTCCCAATCAAATTTTGATGATCCGAGCCGCTCAATGTGATCAGAACATAATTTTAAGGGTACCCGTGAGAAATTAGCAAAAAAAAAATAACCGAGAAAGGCTTGATCTGAGCAGTTTTTAAGCTTAGATTTAATGAACGGTTCAATTTAAAAACTGCTCCAAATAAGCACTTCCCGGTCATATGTTTTGCTAATTTCTCACGGGCACCCTTAAAATCACATTCTGTACACATTGAACGGTTCGGATCTTAAAAATTTGATCGAGAACTATGAGATTGAGATTTGGGGTGTTTTTTTAGGTGTCCCTTGAACCGCTCTGTATGTGTGTATATTCTATGCAGCATCAACACTTTGTCGAAGGCAACGTACCCGTATCCAACATGTATCTAACTCTTAATCTCATAATGTCATGATTTTTTTCCCAAGATTTAGGGGTTGGACACTCTAAGGACACCCACTGGACATTTTAATGATTGTCCTTATCCCGAAGTGTCCCTAAAGTGTCTTTTGTGTGTCCAACCCCAAATACTGAAAAATAATTAGGACACTTTGAGATTAAGTGTTGGACACATGTCCGAAGCGTGTCCGTGTCCGACACCGACACTTCGCTGGAAGCGAAGTGTCGGTGCTACATAGCTTGGGGCCCACTTGCATTATGTGGGGCCCACGTACATCCAAGGATGCATCAGTGTCCGTCGTACCACTGCTTGTTTCCTATCAGCATTTCATCGCTCACTGTGTTTTCGTGCACACGATGTTGCATCTGCTGGTGTCTCCAGGGCCATTATTTAAGAGGACCGTTGTGGATTTGGATGCACGGGTGCAGGAGAAGGCTCTCAATGCCCTGATTACCTACTTGGGACTGAGGGAGTAGGGAGAGAGTTTTAAGTGCGGGTTTTAGATTAGATGAAAACCACGCATTCATGTACGCAATTTAGAATTAGAAATCCAGGAAACTAAAGTGAAAATTAAAGTACCTTGGAATTGGATTACCAAGTCCATCTCTGAGTCTCCGACGCACACACAATACATGTATGTGTGTGTGTATAGAGAGAGAGGGGTGGTGTTGATTTTTGAGGAGAAATCATAAGCTAAGTTAGGGAGAGAGAGAGAGAACCCTAAAACTTAATTGCCTCACAAACAGAACCCTAAAACTGAATTGTGTTACATATGTATATATAGGGGTAATTCTGTAATTACACAGTTTTGGTTCAGTTACGGATCGGTTTAGGCAGTGTTCTAAATGGCGACCGCCCAGGCCGCCTAGGTGCTTGGAGGTGCCCTGCCGCCACGCCAATAGCCCTTGGCGTTTGATTTGGCGCCCAGGGAGGTTTGGTGGTGTTCGGGGCCGCCTAGGCGGCCTTGGCGGCGGCATCTTTGGAGGCCTTTGGCAGCCTAAAAAAAATATTAAAAAAATAATACGAGGGAGGTGAGCAAAGCCATACTACTTATTGTCTTATTTAACTTATTTGCTAGTTGCTACTACTTAATTTCATTTGGGTTTGTACTTTGAAGTTTGAACTTGCATTATGGATACATGGAATATAGTTTGATTGAATAATGGTTTGTGGAAAAAAAAAAAACCGCCGAATTGCTTGGCGCTTGGAGGTGGGTCTCCGCCCGACTACCGCCAAGCGCCATTTAGAACATTGGGTTCAGGTAGCAGACAAACCACAACCGAACCAAACCACTTCAGTTATCTCATAGCCTCCACCATAACTGTACCTAAGGGCAAAATTTTGGTTATGATTCGGGGGGGAAATCGGTTACGGTTTGAACCCATCAGTTCGGTCAAGATTGTCATCCCTACCCACTTAACTTGACTATTTACTACAATTCAACACTTGAGGGGTAAGATCAAAAGTTTTTCCCTATTTTGGTGGTTACTTTTAGAAATGAAGCAAACATTTTGGGACACCTCAAAATAAAAACATGGGCAAACAAAACGGGACTGCAAGAGTAGTTCATTATTTCAGCTATGAAGGACATATCAAACCAGCAGGAACAGGTGAAACATAGTTGAAAGTAAACAGGCCTGGCACATAATAGAAACGGAAAACAAATGGAGAAAACTATGTAGAAAAAGTTGAAAGCTCACACCTGAAAGTGCAGACTATTCAAGCAACGAGCAATTTGTCGAAACAATGGCACCATACAGCGCTGGAATTCTGGCAGCTGAGTTGCTTCTAGAACTTCCTCCAACTCACTCAGAAACATGACTTCCTTTGAACTATTAGTGACTGGCCAATACTTCAATAAACCCCTGATAATACCATCAGCAAGCTTGCAATCTTTCTCCACAAATTGTGAAATGCAGTAAGATAACTGCTGATAATACATAGCTAAACATCTCGGTTCGTGCAAGGGGATTAGAGCCCGAACAAGAAACAATTTGTGTTCTTCCTTGAGTGGCAAAGCAAACCCATTAATGATACTGCCCAAAATATCTAAAAGTTCAGCAATACCATTATGCTTTTCAGTCTCAAAAACAAACGTATAAAATATGTTGTTCATAGATTTTCGGATGAACGGTCTGTGCACCATGAATTTCCCATAGACACGATGTAGTATAGTTTTCAAGTACTCCCTTTCCCTTGGGTCTTCAGAATCAAACAGATCCAACAAATTTAGAACAAAGAAGTGATCAATGTACTTTTTAGCTGATTTTGCATCAGTTTCGGGTGATGCAACAAACCTCAGCAAAAACTCATACACAATCTGCAAATGAGGCCAAGCGGGATCCATTAAAGGCTCCTCCTCTTCCAAATCATAGGCTCCTAACACTTTGTTTTCCTGTGGCTGAGTAGTAAATGACCTGAATATATTGGCAGATACCATCTTTATAGCTTCTTCCATAACAGTTTCTGCGAATTTCCCGTTCACAGTAGTGATGTAGTCCACAAGCTCCAACAACGTTTGTCGCTTGATTTCCTTTTCCTTTAGGTTCTTCGTTGCATCACTGAAGTCAAATATGACACAACACATCTTTAGCTTTCTGATGAACAGGTTCTCCTTCTGAGAACCTGGAACATCACGAAAACTAGGTAGTGCTTCATAAATAGCAACTGAAGTCCCATTCAGCTTGGAACTTGCCCCAACTGACAATTTATCTACTTGATTCTGTCCAATATTTGTTGCCGAATAAAGGGTTGCCAGAGATGTATTGATTGGATTCCCCAATTTCTTACTTCCTATATCACTACTCTTTGAACTGATGGAATTGTCTATAACTGGGGTAAAGGCAGCATGAACTTCTTGATTTTTGGATGACTTTGAGGACTTCTTAGGAAGCTTACTAAAAATATGTTTGAACATAATTGAACTAAATGATCAAAATTAACCCTCTATATAACCAACATAGGATACAACAGAAACAACATCAAAAGCTAATCAAACCCCTTCAAAGACACTTGGGTTCTACGTTTCTCAACAAATGTACAAACAAAACACCAAGAATCACAAAACCCACGTGCCAAAATTACTGATTTTCGTAAGCATAAACTATGTCAATTCTACAGAAATTGAAAAAAGAATCTATTACCTAGTCTGAGAAAGAAAACCCAGATGCAGAAGAAGCGAATTCTGAGCTACGGATCAGGCCAAATAATGGTGTCTCAATCTGTTCTCAATCAATTACAAACAGAAACCCTTGTTCAACAATTCGTACTCTTTGACAAAAATGACCGCATTGGCTTCACTTTTCACCAGATACAACGAGTGGAAAGACAAGGACTTTGACTCGGTACTTCAAAACCCCAGACAGACGGTAAAGCCGCTTGAAATTCTGTGTCAAGTTTTCTTTTGAAAACTTTTCTGTTTTCATGTTTAAATGGAAGGAAAGCAATTTGCTTTACTCCGCTTTTTTCTTTTATTCTTTCTTCCGACTATAGATCGGGAAAGCTTGGCTGAACCCTTAACTAATCTCCTCTCTCTTTAATCAAAGAGAAGTGAATTCACACCAAAATTATGAAATTTACAAGATATTACTTTTTTCGTCCTAACCTCCAATAATTGAATTATAATTAATTGTGTTGGTAATAAACGAGTAATTATTCCATACTTTTGCACAATGTGGTGGTGCCATAACTCTTCTCTACAATACATTTATTTGAGCCTCACGCACTTTGTGATAGAAACCACACAAATGGGCAGTAGAAAAAGAGTTTGAAGCACTACATAACAGAGCTACAGAAGCATTGCATAATTTTTCAGAGTGAACCCACCAACCAAAAAGGGGTCAATTGTGGTATATTTTCAGTTTGGGTTCTAACCAGTCCAGTCGAGTTTTGGACTTTGGACCATTTGTGGTGGGCCCTTGCCCGAACCGGAACAAAATGGTTGGAACCCAACTGGACAGGACGCTTGCCCTCTCATCTCGCTGGGATTATGGCTGATAAAAGGTTGGTTTGTTCTAGTTTGTTTGGTGAAGAAACAAATGAAATAAAATATTTGTGAAAACTCGTTAAATTTTTAGACCACTCAAATAAGCTGCAACTCGATTCCTTTGGTTCAGGATGTCATGTAACTAAGCTAGGTTGGTCAGTAAATTAAACTCGAATTTCCGTTTGACCCAAAAAAAAAAAATTAAATTGAACTCGAACATATTTTCAAAACTCATAAATTTATAAAAGTCAAAACTTGAACGTGGATTCGTTAAGCACCTTTATCATATCTAATTGTGATTTGTTTCTTTATCTTTGGTATATTAATTGTTTAAAAATGTAAATAAGTAACACAACAACTTGGCCCCCACTCGATCTCCAAATCTCGACGACTTTCGACAATAACCACTACAAGAACCTCGTCAAACGGTGAACGACAACTTGGCCCCACTCGATCTCTAAATTTGGAAGATTTTTCAAGTTGGCAAAAAAGAATAGCCGTCACGCCCAATCCGGCAAAAACAACTACATTCTATTTTCCGAGCGGTGACGACAACTTGGCCCCATTTGATCTCCAAATCTTGACAATAACTACAAGAACCTCATCAAACCGGAGACTTCTCCACTCTAATCAACAGGTCTTCAATGATGGGCAGAGTCGGCCCTGACTTTTCAGGAGCCTCAAGCGAAAATCAAAGATTGGGCTCCTTTTTGCTAGACCATTAAGGGTAGCAAAATATGAGAGGTCCTAAAATTTGACAATTTTTTTGGTCTAAAGTGACCTCTTCGACTTTAGCTCAAGACCGACTTTGATGGTGGGTCCACCAGCTCGATAATCTATAGTCTGCTGACTCTGCCCATACAACGGCCAGATCAACTTCGCCTATGATTTTAGTATGGTCAAGATTAGGATGGGTGATAGCACTTCCTTCCCCAAATGGATCCAATAGGAACATTTGGAAAAATTGCAGGAAGATTAATTAATTGAGGGGTCATTACTTAATTGAGGGATCCTAATAATCTTGGGATTTCAATAAATGTCCTTTTCCGTCATTCCACTTTTTTAAGGCGAAATGAAACATCAAATCTTCTTAAATCAGGCCCACGTATATGTATATATATGATTTAAATTTTGATGACAAAATTGATAAACCAGGCATTTAGATGGCTGAATATTAATCCACAATAATGAATAGGATGACAACCTAAGTGGGGTCTTTACTTAGGAGTTAGGACGGATTTCATTTTTTTTTTTTTAATCAAAGGACTGATTTATTTGTTCTTCGAAAAGTATCTCTTTTCATGCTAGGAAAATAAACGTATAAAATATGTTGTTCATAGATTTTCGAATGAACGGTCTGTGCACCATGAATTTCCCATAGACACGATGTAGTATAGTTTTCAAGTACTCCCTTTCCCTTGGGTCTTCAGAATCAAACAGATCCAACGAATTAAGAACAAAGAAGTGATCAGTGTACTTTTTGGCTGATTTCGCATCAGTTTTGGGTGATGCAACAAACCTCAGCAAAAACTCATACACAATCTGCAAATGAGGCCAAGCGGGATCCATTAAAGGCTCCTCCTCTTCCAAATCATAGGCTCCTAACGCTGTGTTTTTGCGTGGCTGAGTAGTAAATGACCTGAATATATTGGCAGATACCATCTTTATAGCTTTTTCCATAACTGTTTCTGCAAATTTCCCTTTCACAGTAGTGATGTAGTCCACAAGCTCCAACAACGTTTGTCGCTTGATTTCCTTTTCCTTTAGGTTCTTCGTTGCATCACTAAATTCAAATACAACACAACACATCTTTAGCTTTCTGATGATCAGGTTCTCCTTCTGAGAACCTGGAACATCACGAAAACTAGGTAGTGCTTCATAAGTAGCAACTGAAGTCCCATCCAGCTTGGAACTTGCCCCAACTGACAATTTATCTACTTGATTCTGTCCAATATTTGATGCCGAATAAAGGGTTGCAAGAGATGTATTGATTGGATTCCCCAATTTCTTACTTCCTATATCACTACTCTTTGAACTGATGGAATTGTCTATTACTGGGGTAAAGGCAGCATGAACTTCTTGATTTTTAGATGACTTTGAGGACTTCTTAGGAAGCTTACTAAGAATATGTTTGAACATAATTGAACTAAATGATCAAAATTAACCCTCTATATAACCAACATAGTACACAACAGAAAGAACATCAAAAGCTAATCAAAACCCATCAAAGACACTTGGGTTCTACTTTTCTCAACAAATGTACAAACAAAACACCAAGAATCACAAAAACCACATGCCAAAATTACTGATTTTCGTAAGCATAATGTGGGTTTTATGCCCGGAAAAATTTTCCGTCTGTCTTTTTGTATTTTTAGTACTACAAAAAGGGGAAATGGTTGGTTCGTTTGAGAGTCGCCACCCGGGTTTTGAAAATGATTAACCCTGAGAAACCGTTTATTGAAAAATGTGACTCTTTTGCCCTTTTAAAAAGGTTTTGGTCGAAAAACAGAGAGTTTTGGGTTCGGAAGCCAGGTTACGAGAGGGGAAGATTTTATTTGGAAAAGCGCCCCCCTCGCTCGATAAAATCGGTCTTTACTAATACTTGTGGGATTTGAAAAATCATTTTATTGCCTAACTATTATGCCACATAAACAGTTTATAGCACGTAAACAATTTAGAAACAAATATTAACAAGCATGCTTGGAATTAAAAACACTTTAATTACAGGAAGTAAATAAAGATTCTGTTCCACGACAAACACTACCGTACGGTAGAAAGTTGTGCCGTACGGCACATGGCTTCGTGGTTAGCAGTTTAAAACAAGGTTTATCAAGGTTATCTAGCATGTGGTTATCTGAAGCATGTATGCATGTTTATACAGGAAATTACTACTGCTCATTCCAAAAAGTAATGTAAGACTAACATGCTTTGTTAATCCAAAAAAATAACTCAGCATGGCATATGTTACTCTTAAAGCAGAAAAATAGCACTTCACTGCAGATCAGTTTCTACGAAAAGAATAAGGAGCAAAATGCTTAAACGAAACTGTCCCCTTGAAAGGACTCTGCCATACGGCAATCATGTGTGTCATACGATAGAGATGCGCAAGGTACCAACTTTATTTTCTTGCACAGTTTAAACCATTTAAGTCCAGAACTGGTATGTGGAACCAGTTTAGGCCACATGGTCCCCCTCAGAATATATGAACAGAAACTTATACCTTTTGGATTGAGAGGCTTCCTTCGAAGAGTTGGAATTCAAGTGGTTGCCCTTGGTATGAATATGGATGAGCGGGGGAAGCTTTGATACATCATAGTGACAAGGTATGAGACTTGGCTTTAGATTTGGTTACTTTTGAAGCCGTTTTGGACTTAGCTTTGAGGTGTTTCGGTGTTTTGAAAGTGAAAAGGAGTGAAAAATGGCTTGTTTTTTCTAAAATGGGAATAGGCAAGGATATTTATAGAGTGAAAATGGCTAAGGAATCAAGCAAATGTGATCTGCACGCATTTTTAACCTACATTATATCCACCGTACGGCACATAAACTCTACTGTATAGCACTAGGCTTCCACCGTATGGCACATCCCAACCGACTTAAGTTTAGGCAGTTAAAAACTCTACCATACGGTAGAAATACGTCCATTGTCCACCATACGGCACAGTTGACCGTTGTACAGTACAGGTGACTGCTCAACAGGCCGAACTTTGCAAGGCCGCCCCGAACACTCCTGAACTCAGTTTTTGGTGTTCTTTGGACCGTTGAAAAGCTCGTTAAATCTACTTTCTAACCCAAGTGGTTTGGATAAAATTAATTTTGTACATCAAAAGATATGACGTTTTTACCCTCAAGTGATCGAAAAAAGAAATCGTTTAGACAAAATCCTTGTATCTCCCTCATTTCAAATCGGATTAAGGCTTATCATATATCAATAAAGAGGGTTTTGAATATACTAAAAGATGGTGGACTGAAACCATAAAAATAAGGATGTTGAATTTATGAAAAATGGGCTGAAAGCAGATTAAACCGAAGACCCTTGGTGCCACGACGGCCAAAACACGTACTCGCTCATTCTAAGTGTCCTTTGGCACGCTCATACCTAGTTTTAAAGCGTTTCCTCACTCCTTTGAGTACAAAGACGATTGTTTGAAGCTTTCAAGGCACGGTTTTATTATTGGGAAGCTTATCGGCCACTTGTGTATTTTTTCGAAAGGTAGCACTCCAAAAAGTTTATATCAATCCAAAGGTTTAAATCATTATTTGTTTATCATCATTGAGGACTTAAAAGGTGTCCAGAATTTCCAAATTGAGGTATCTACACACATAAACTATGTTCATTCTGCAGAAATTGAAAAAAGTCCATTACCTAGGGCTTGTTTGATAACATAAATTCAGCACTTAATACTGAATCAATTAAGTAATAAGTGATTCAACAGGTTTAATAACCACATTTTATATTGCTTAACAAATTAAGTACCACTTAAAATATAGGCTAAAACGTTGAAAAAAATTAAGTAGTTTTGAGCTACTTAATACTTGCTGAATTTTTGTATACTTACATTCAACTATCATACCACCACCACCACCACCACCACAACCACAACCACTCCCACCCACACCGCCACCACTACCACCGCCACCACTCCCACCACCACCACCACCATTCCTCCACCACTCCACCACCAACACTTCCACCACTCCACCACCACCTCCACCACTCCACCACCACCACTCCTTTTCCACCACCACTTCACCACCACCACCACTACCACCACTCCGCCTCCACCACATCACCACCACCAACTCCACCACCATGGCCACTTCCTCCACTACCACCACCACCAACTCCACCACCACCACCGCTCCACCACTACCATCACCACCACCAGCTCCACTACTGCACCACCACCACTGCTCCTACCACCACCTCCACCACTCCACCACCATCATCACAATCATCACCACCACCGCCACTCCACCACCACTACCATTACTACACCACCACTACCAGCACTACACCACCACTCCTACCACCTCCACCAGTACTCTATCACCATTACCAAAAGTATATTGTGACTGTTAATAAATTAAGAGAGAATTGGAACAAAATTAATTTATCATTTTTTTTAATTCAGTACTTAATATATTTATCAAACAGCTTTTTATCTTAAAAATCTCAGCATTCAGTTTTCAATACTTAATTTTTCAGCTTTCAATTTCAATTTTCAATTTTCAATTTTATCAAACAGTTCCCTGGTCTGAGAAAGAAAACCCAGATACAGAAGAAGCGTATTCAGAGCTACGGATCAGGCCAAATAATGGTGTCTCAATCTGCTCTCAATCAATTACAAACAGAAACCCTTGTTCAACTTCGTACTCTTTGACAAAAATGACGGCATTGGCTTCACTTTTCACCAGAACCGAGTGGATCGGGATCCTCTCCGAAGATTTCTCTCCAAACATCTTCCACACCTTTTTACAAGAACTTGACACCGCATTAATGAACCAATCTAACGGTCCAGATGAAGCCAGCTTTACAACTTCCAAGTTCTGTAGTTACACGGCACCGTTTCATTCTTTGCTTGCAAACGGTAGCTTAACCCAGCCCTCTTCTCCGTTTCTGTTTCCCATCTCCTCTCCCTATACCAGCCAAGATTTCAACAGTTCCAGTTCTACCCATAGTCCCATACCAAGCTCTCTCTCTCTCTCTCTCTCTCTCTCTCTCTCTCTCTCTCAATCCCAACTACTCCCTCCCTTGGCATATCTTCTCTTCATCGACAATACACAGAATAGTTATCTGTTCAAGAAAATTTTTACATTCATGGATTCAAATTCCAAGTAAATTGACCAATCTCCGATGTAAACGGTTCATCAACACAAACGACGAATTCAAAACAAATCCCGCAATTTTTATCAGCGGCATGGAAAATCAAGACAAAATCCTAATCAATTTTGTTTTTTTGATCTTAAAATCCTAATCAATTTACAAACGCAAAACGAAATAAAAAGAAAAAGAAACCCTAAATCTGTAGAGATTCTGATCCGGGGAGATCAGGAGCTTTCCACATGGAGATAAGGATAGGGGATGAATCACCGTCCTTGAGTCAAATGGAGGTTGGAGCCGGACTGCTCGAATGGAGGTTCAGTTGTCCTTGAGCTCGAGGAAAATGAGGGCCATATGTGTTTTTTTTTTTTTGCAAGTATAGACATCATTCAGATTAAGCATAAATTTCGAGATTCAGAGACTAAATCTAGTTCAACTGGAACACAAGATGAGGAAATTTTAGTTTTGAAGAATTAAAGGGAACGAGATTATGGAGGTATGAGGGGTTCTTCGTCGTCGTCGTCGTCTCCCATTGCTGATTCTCACTCTCTCTCTCTCTCCAGTCGACGTTGTAATTGATCGGAAGGGAAAATTACAAAGCGAAACGTTACTCCGTTAGGCTGCCGTTTGCAGCAAAGAATGAAACGGTGCCGTGTAACTACAGAACTTGGAAGTTGTAAAGCTGGCTTCATCTGGACCGTTAGATTGGTTCATTAATGCGGTGTCAAGTTCTTGTAAAAAGGTTTGGAAGATGTTTGGAGAGAAATCTTTGGAGAGGATCCCGATCCGAAACGGATCGAGTGGAAAGACACAGGCTTTGACTCCGTACTACAAAACCCCAGACAGACGGTAAACCCGCTTGAAAAGTCGAAAACTTTTCTTTTTTTATGTTGAGAATAAATTCTTTACGCCTGCCGTGTAAAATTTGCATTTTTTTCAAGGGTAAATTTCACTAACCTCCTCTCAGGTTTTTAACAAAGACAGAAATCTACCCCACATTTTTGAAATTACACTGTCCTCCCCTCTGCTTCTTGTCGGGTAACGCCCGTTAACGGAAAACTTAACTTTACTTTTATGTCCACATAATCGTAGAATCAAATATCTCTTAAGACTAACCAACGAGAGTCTTAGAGTCAAAATTTAATTATGACCTTTTAGAATTAAATGATCAGAAAAATAAAATTTTCTCACCTATTCAAACGGATTGAAATTTGGAACAATTAATTTTATAACCTTTAGATTATATATTAAAAAATATGGTTAAAAAATTAAGTACTCCAAATTTCAATCCGTTTGAACCGATAGAAAAATTTTATTTTTCTGATCATTTTATCTTAAATGGTTATAATTAAATTTTGACTCTAGGACTCTCGTTGATTAGCCCTAAGAAAGTCGTACAACCATATATCTTAGGACTAACCAACAAGAGTCCTAGAGTCAAAATTTAACTATGACCCTTTAGAATTAAATAATCAGAAAAATAAAATCTTCTCACCCATTCAAACGGATTGAAATTTGGAACACTTAATTTTTTAACCAATTGGTTAATCCTAAGATATTTGGTTGTACGACTTTCTTAGGGCTAATTAACGAGAGTCCTAAAATCAAAATTTAATTATGACCATTTAGGATAAAATTATCAGAAAAATAAAATCTTTCTATCGGTTCAAACGGATTGAAATTTAGAACACTTAATTTTTCAATCTTTAGTTTTTTTTTTTTACTTTAAAAAAACTAAAGGTTGAAAAATTAAGTATTCCAAATTTCAATCCGTTTGAATGGGTGAGAAGATTTTATTTTTCTGGTCATTTAATTCTAAAAGGTTATAGTTAAATTTTGACTCTAGGACTCTCATTGGTTAGTCCTAAGAGATATTTGATTCTACGATTTTCTTAAGGCTAATCAACGAGAGTCCTATGTATCTGGTTCTTAAGGCTTCTTCTTATACAATGGGAGTTCGTGGCGGAAAATGGATACCAGGATGTGGTGAAAGATAAAATGGGGGAAAGGTTAGACCCGTGCATCCCATGGGTAAAATTGGCATTTACAAATTGTTCCATGCTGACCTCATCACCGTTAGTTGCTTTCCGTAACGTCAACCGTTCGGTTGGGGTAAAGTGCAACAGACAATAGAAGCAGAGGGGAGGTCAGTGCAATTCAGAAACGTGAGGGGAGGCTTCTGTCTTTGTTAGAAACCTGAGGGGAGGTCAGTGAAATTTACCCTTTTTTCAAACCAATAAAATAATGCCACATCAGCAAACAGGTACTAAACTTGCAAGAATTCCTTTTCGTTGCTTTTGATTACCAATTTACCAGGGTTAACTTTGCAAGAGTTAACTATTGGGGGCAAAGTTTGAACAATTACATAAAAGCCCCATCAGTACATAAAGACCCCTTGTTCCAATTATCAGCCAACTTCAACATTTTCCTTGCTCTGTGTGTGGAAACACAACCAGTCGTCGTCGAGCTTCCATCACTCCATTAAGCAAGCATTTTATTCTTTTAGACTTTTTTGTTATTATTTCCTATACAATAACATATACTAGCATTGTACCCTGTTTAATGCAAGGGACAAAAAAAATTACAATTGTGTTTTTTGTTCCCGTGTATTGAACGGGTACAACGCTAGTTATATTTGTAAAATCAAATGTAAACGGAGAATATTTGATTCCCGATTACTCCAATAGTCTCAAATCAGTTAACTTCATCATTATTGTATTGGTATTTTGTTAGTGAATATTGATAATGTTAAAATTCTTTTTCTCTAATGTCAAAATTAGTAGCGCATAAGATTTGTTACAAATAAAAAAAAATCAAGAGCTAGAAAATAAGGATTAGAGGTTTGGAGGCTTTTGTGGTTCAAACACATTTGTACAGGATATTGATTGGTTGAAGTATACACATAGTTTCATTTTTTTTTGGGTACTTCAGAATATTATACACATAGTTTCATACTTTCATGCCTATGTTTAAAAATGGATTGGGTATTTGAGATTTAACTTTATTTTTACTCCATTGCTCGTTCTATATGCAAGATTTGATGATAGAAACAACATACACATCCTCATTTTGATTTCTCCGGGATGAATTTCGAGGATAACAACAAAGCTTGTTTTTAATTGAAATTGTTATGTGGATTATGAGATGCGACTCAATAACTCCTCCCCTTCAGAACTTTGGAATTGTATTTTTGTTATATTTGGGAGTAGAACCCAACACAGGATTTATGTCAAGCAGGGGTGCAAATCACATGTATTTTCATATTGATAATATAAAAAAAATAAAATTATAAGTACATATTGCTACTTGTGAAGCCCGGAGAAGAGATAATATTATGTGTACGTGCGCAACCACGGTTTTATTTTATATTGAATTGATAGTAATTTTTGCAATTGAATACTCAGTTTTAAAAAAAAAAACCTATTGAAGCACAGTGAGCATACAAAAATTGATGAGTCGGTGCGGAGACGAGTAGAATTCTTGATAATGAAAATAATGATTTTTATGTAATTGTTCAAATTTTGCCCCCAAAAGTTACTCTTTCAAAGTTAACCTTGGTAACCAAAAGCAACGAAAAAGTCTGCTTCTTGCCGATTCAGTACTTGTTTTTCTGATGTGGCGCTATTTTATTGGTTTGAAGGAAATAAGGGATTTTACACTGTCAGTGTAAAGAATTTATTCCCTATGCAAAAAATCAGCTTGTTTTAAAGTGCAAACCACAAAATCCAGTACCGTACGGCACAACCCTCTACTGCGCGGTGGAATTTTCGTGGAACAGAATGTTAGTTTAGTTATTTTCTGCAATTAAGTGTTTATATGCAAAGCATGTCTGTTAATACTTATATTTGATGGAATTAAACTTTTTATGTGGTATAACCGTTTATGTGGCATAAAAGTTAAGTAATAAAATAATTTTTAAATTTCACAAATATTAGTAGAGATCAATTTTTAATTAGGCGAGAGAAGTGTAGTAAAATCCTTTCCGAACCTAAAATTCTGTTTTTAGACCAAAACCTTTTTCAAAGGACAAAAGAGTCACATTTTTCTTAATAATGATTTCTCATATGGCAATTCTTTTCAAAATTCGAGTGGAGACTCTCTAACAATTTTTTTCCCCTTTCTGTAAACTAAAAATACAAAAAGAGAAATAAAAGAAAAAAAATCAATTTTCTGGGCCGCGAGCCCACTGTGAGATTTTCGTCCACAGTGAGAGTTTCGCATTTTCGACTTTTCGCCCACAGTGAGATTTTCGTCCTCGCGAAAAGTCTGATCTCGTTCATTTCATCGAACGAATCGAATGGGGAGAGGATGTCTTTGAACGGCGATGTTTCAGAGGCTTCGGTGTCGTCGCCATGGTCATTATTTGGGCGCAGGTTGAGGGTGGTGTGTCGTCGCGGTCTGCAGGGTCTTGGATGACGGTGAAGAAATTGGGGAAGGAGGTGGTTTGGCGGTTGAGATTTGGAAGAGAGGAGGCTTTCATTTTTGGATTGGTTTTCGAAATTCTGTGTATTTTCTGACTGGAAGAGGGAGTTTCGAATTGGAGCGTGAAACCTCCAGGTGAAGAGTCTGAAGTTGTTGAATTTGGAGGAAACAAAGAGAGAGAGAGAGAGAGAGAGAGAGAGAGAGAGAGTGAATTTACCACTCCACCACATGTACTCCTACTCCGAAATTGCCTGCCTTTACCCGTAGTCCTGTTCCAGCCATATATTTTCTGGGGAGGAGGGAGGAAAATTGGGCGGCCATTCCGGTTTTCCAAGATAAGTATTTGCTTCCTCCATCCCAATTTGTTTATTTCCTTTTTAACTTATATGTGTTCTAAATTTACTGTTCAATTTTAAAATTAATGGTTGAGATTATGTAAAATTTTAAATTAATGGATTAAATTTAATTTTCTTAATAAATTGAATATCTGAGATTGGATGAACAAATCAAGACGGATGGAATATTATATAAGAAGATATTTGTTAGTTTAAAAATAATGAGCTTATTGAAATCAAATGATATGTAATATGAATCTTATTTGATAAATTTTAATAAATTTTTTTGAATGATATAAAAATAATAATGAATTTGTTGAAATCAAAAGATATATAATACTATTGAGATTATAAATCTTAATTGATAGATCTCGCTGAGATCTTTTGAACGATTTTAAAAAAATTAAAAAAAAAGTACTTACAATATATTTTTTAAAGAAGAAAAAGTGGAATACTATGGCTCTGTTCAGTTGTTAGGAAAATACATGAAAGGATGGAAAAATCAATATTTCCATAATTTTTGTAGTGTTTAGTTGTCAGGAAAGTAGTTGGAAACATGTTCTTAAGTTTTCCTGTAAGATTTTACTTTCTTACAAAAGTGATCCAGCCAAAAGTATAGGATTTTGCGAGAAAAGTTTTCTCCATTGTGGGGACATAATAATTGGCGGGTAAGAAAAAAAGCGAATGACACCAATACCAAAAAAATACGAATTAGGTTTTTAGAAAGACACTTTGAGATTTACGTGAGTAATAACATTTTCGACTACTATGGTATTTTCTGAGATAATTATTGTGGAAAAAATTGATAATTGATTTATTTTGGAAGTATTTATTTATCTTGTCATTAGTTTTCAGTTTTGTTTTATACTTACTAATTATCAGTGAGTTTTTGTATTAGCAACCAATCAAGTATAGTTGCTTAATATTTATTTATTTAGTTATCATCTACTTATTTTTTAATCTTCATTTGTACTGTTGATTATTAGATGATGCCAATTTAAATGGGGGATTTGCATGACCATTCAGAAGGTAGCAAAATGAAAAGAGAATTGCAAGTTGATTTTTTTATTTTATGTTAAGGCTTTGCATTAGATAAAATATACTTTTTCCGTATGTGTTAGCTCTCAAAGTTACTTTTAGCCATGGGAAATAAAAAAGTTTCTCATCATAAGTATTTTTTCCCGAAAAATGAACCACTAAACTTTAGTTTTCTTACAAAAAAAAAATTTTGTCAAATGAACACTCATAATAAAATAGACTTTATTTTCTTTTACTTGATTTTTCCTGAGAATAACTTTTCTGTACAATATTCCTGACAACTGAACGAAACCTATACGAATTCTAGAAGAATGGTCCATAAGTTTTTCCACAATAGATCTCCTTGACGGTTTCATTTAAGTTGGAGAGAGAGAGAATGGTCCATAAGTTTTTCCACAATAGACCTCTTTGACGGTTCATTTAAGTTGGAGAGAGAGAGAATAGTCCATAAGTTTTTCCACAACAGACCTCATTTCATTTAAGTTGGAGAGAGAGAGAGAGAGAGAGAGAAAAGAGAAGAGTCAATGGGTCAACTCTTTAGACTGCCGGGTCAATGAAGAGCCCCCGATGAAGACGATGAGCATCAAACTCCCTAGGAGTCTCTTGGCCCACCGCCCCTTTCAATTGAACCAACTAGCGACTCTGGCCCTAATTGCCTCTTCCTTTCAATCATGAATTTTTTTTGAGTCGACTTGCTAGTCAAGCAGAGAAACACCCTCTATTTCTTCTCTAGAATTCACAAAAGAATAAGAAGAAAGAGAGTACTACCTTGTTCTTGTTTGAACAAAGACAACTTTTTCCTTTCTCTCCACTTTGTTGGTTGTTTTTTTTTTTTTTGGTAATTACTTTGTTGGTTGTTTATTAATCCATTTTTGCTAAACTGGGCAACCAAAATGGGTGTTCTCTCTGTTTTGGCACTCTTGCTTCTAATTCACCTACTGTTTCTTCATCACTCTCTTGGGAGATGTCCAGAGGTCTTCGACTGTGGAGCTCATGGCCAAATCAGATACCCTCTGTCCAACTCCACATATCCCCATTGTGGGCTCTACAACGTAATAAATTGCAGAGACCCAGTTCCAAAACTCAACTTGGGAAAGAAGGGACTGTACTATGACCTTACTAGTACCAATGTCACTGAAAATTCCATTAGGGTTAATGACCCAGCTCTAGGGAAACTCATTAGGACAAACAATTGCGATGTTTTTGGGTTTTACTTGAACTGGACTCTTTCCCCTACCCTCTCCGGTATTTCTTTCATAATATCACCTGGTCTCACCTTGTTCAAATGCACTACCACAAGCCCTGAACTTGACAAGAAACAAGATGAGTATTTTCGTGGCAATGACAGTTACAGAGGCTGCAGTGGATACACTGTCTACTATAGGTATCCAAAACAGGACCAGGTCTCAAGTATTGTCACGTCTTCTCATAATTGTTTGGTTTTTGAATTGCCAGCGGTACCCAAACTTGGAAACCGAAATGCCAGTGGTTTGTACTCTGTGTTGGCTTCTGAGTTCTCTATCAGGTTTCATGTGTCCAAGGAATGTCAACAGTGTCTACACAAGGGGGGGAGATGTTCTCGTGATAGAACGCGATTCCGCTGCGCAAATGAGAAAGAAGGTAATGACATCCGAAAGATTCTTATTCCATGTCAGTTTGCTTCATCATGGAAGAAGTTGTTTTCGGTTTTTCATTCTTTCGTTCATTAAACTCAAGCGTTTATAGAATATGCAAAGTAAATTAGTACTTTGAATTGATTGATGTTCTTCTTCTTGACATTTGTCACGGGAAGGAACTTGATATTGATACTAGGAACAGGTAATTTACCTTTTATCACTATCTATAAGCATAATTTGAAGCCGTTGCATCAATATATCTAGACGAATAAATGCATCAAAAAAGTTCTTTTTGTTGCTACGCAAACTGCATCCCATACTTGTTTTCATTTTAATATTCAAGTCAACCTGAAGTCACAAATCAATTCCCTTTTGGCACTGATGCAAAGCCGAAAGTCGAGGCCTGTGTGGTTAGGATAGTCTGGGATGTCACTTGACCGGGAGTAGCATATGTCTCTCGACGCGACCAAGCCACACACTTGATAATAGCAGGAATCAAGACACACTTGCATAATATTTCAATAATCAATTCAATAGCTGCCTGATTTTGGCGCCGTTCAGGGCCGGCCCCGGGGTAAGCCCCGTAAGCCCTTGGTCTTGGGCAACCCCCCGGGCTGGGGCAACAAAAAAAAAAAGTTTTCGAGTTAGATTATAAATTAAAAGAGTTTCCCATTGTAGCACAATCATTCGCATGCTGTAATGGTTGTCGTGATTGTCAAAGATGCCGTGGCTCTTCGGTTCGATTCCCAGGCGGTCCCTTTCTTATTATTTTCCTCCATTCTTTTTCTCTCTCTCTTTTTGTTTCCTCCAATCCACAATTTTTGTTTTACCTCTTTTTTTCTCCCTCCCAACGATAATTTATAAATGATATATTCTTACATTTGATTTTTCAAAAAAGTCATGGCTAAATAAATATAGCAAGTTAACACGGCTTTTATTTTTACATTCGAACTACCATTTCACAATATAAGATTAAAGAGATTGACAATGATCTCAATTGTAAATGAGACGCAATTCCACTAAGAAAATTTTTGGACATTTTGGGGCTTTTTTAACTTCTTATGCTTTTCAAGACATGTCATTTTCTTCACATATATCAACAAAAAAACCCAAAAAAACAAAAGATAGAGAAACGGGCCCCGAGTTTTTAGATTAGTAAAGTACGAAGACTCAATTAAAAATTTGCTTCAAAAAATGCTAGAAAAAGTTATTTTCTTTAAATCGGATCGTGCTAATCATAAAGCACTATAAACGGGATTTACATTTTAATGTTGATTTTCTTGATATAATTCAAGCTAAAAATTAATGTAACTTTGTTTTTGGTGCTTGAATTTTTTTTTTTATGACTTTATAATGAGTGGGCAACAAAGCCTAATGTTGGATTAGGGCAACCCAAATGTCGGGACCGGCACTGGCGCTGTTTGGTGCCGGCCATCACCACCCGCGGGGGAATCCCCTATCTGGGTTTACCGTTTACTCCTCCCTCTTCCCTAACATAGTTACATGTGTGTATAGGTAGGTAAAAATTAAGGTGTGGCGAGACAGAAAGAGGACCAGAGAGAGAAAGGTGCGGCAGGTTTCCGTGCGTTTGGAAACTCTATTGTTTCGAGTTTTTCAATTACAGGTTTAGCATCGTCTCTCTCCCTCTCGGCTTGGGATCCCCTGTCCAAATATCCCTGTCCGACTCCTCTGTCCCACTCTCTAAACGCTGACACGTGTCCTACCCAGCAAAAATTGAAAGACCACACCACACCCAATCCCCTCCTTTGTCTTCTCTCCCTCCTACCTCTGCCACAAAAAATTCACGACCACTCCGCGCCGATCTCGACCACTCCTCGTTTCTCCTCTCTCTCTCCGGCCCACTCCACCATAACCTCACTGTTGAATTCTGAAGGCCCCCCCCCCCCTTCTGTATATATATATATATATATATATATATATATATATATATATATATATATATATATATATATATATGTATGTATCTAAACACATGAAATCATTAAGGATGTGTTTCCAATTCAGATTTTTTACCAAATTTCTCTCTTTGTTTAATACTATAACAATTCATTACTTGATTCGGGAAAATGAAGGCAAGGGCTTGCTCCATGATCAGGTTTTCAATCTCGTGGGGGTTGAGTGAGATGGAAAATTGATGAGGGAGATGACAATTTGCCATAGAGAAATCATGGTGGTTTTACAAGAGTAGAGAGGGGAGAAACGAGGAGTGGGAGGGGGGCAACGCGAAATGGCCGTTCGAAGAGGTTGCAGTGGTGCTGCAATCGCTCGCGGAGAGGTTCGTGAGGTTTTTGGGGCAGAGGTAGGAGGGGAGAAGACAAAGGAGGGATTGGGTGTGGTGTGTTCTTTTAATTTTTGCTCGGAGGACACGTGTCCGTTTTTAAAGAGTAGGACAGAGGAGTGGGACAGGGATAGTGGGACAGGGGATCCCAAGCCCTCTCTCTCGACGATGATCTCGATGGTGCTAGTCCAACATAGAAAGGATCCCGAAGGAAGCCCCACGAGTCGAGGCTGTGTGTGCAGGCGTGTCCGATCTATGCGCGTGCATGCGAGTCACTTGTGTCCAGAGGTCGAAGACGAGACATGTTACATGTACAACAGTTCAAATCACTCAAGAAAATCTGTGACAACATCTTATCTATATAATACACGCACATGACAATTGCTTACTACGGTTTTGTTAGTCCGCATAAACAAGATCACAGTGGTTCTTGGTTCTTTTAACATACTATTTTTTTACGGTGGCCATGTAAATTGTCGGGAGCAATGCTATGGTGACCATATGTGGTGATCACATTTTTAATACCATGTGATTTGTCATCAGTGAGGAAACCCCCTCTCAATGGAGTCTTTTTGCCTACTGACCATTCTTGTGTGGCACAAGAAATTAGCACCACCCAAAAGCCCTCTGTTTTCCGTCGACTTCCGCTAGTCCTCCTTCTATAACAGCATTTCCAAGGGACGCGGGGCCTCTGCTGCCCGGAGGGGGCAGTAGCGCCTACCAAGGCCCCAGAAACGGCGCCGTTTCATTTAAAAACAAAATTCAACCAACCAATTTGCAATCCTATGGAGCAGAAACGTGATTATGAGAGCCCTAAAGACAAAATTTGATTATGTCTCTTTAGAATAATATGATCAAAATAATAAGATCTTCACACCCGTTCAAACGGATTAAAAATTGGAGCACTTAATTTTTTAACTATATTTTTTAATAAAAAATGGTCTAAAAAAATTAAGTGCTCCAATTTTTAATCCGTTTGAATGAGTGTGAAGATCTTATTATTTTGATCGTATTATTCTAAAGAGACATAATCAAATTTTATCTTTAGGGCTCTCATAATCACGTTTCTGCTCCATAGGATTGCAAATTGGTTGGTTGAATTTTGTTTTAAATGAAACGGCGCCGTTTCTGGGCCTTGGTAGGCGCTACTACCCCCTCCGGGCAGCAGAGGCCCCGCGTCCATTTCGAAGTCAACTGGCGTGCCAACCAAAAAATCAGAATAATTTATGGAGTTTGTTGGTTTTTTACCAAACCCTCATTTCTAGTAACATAATTTCACCCCCTCCCAGATAAAAAAAGAAAAAAAATCCAAAATGAGGGAATTTCGTTCCTCTTATTCTTGGGAATTTTCATTTTTCATGTTTTAAATTACAAGTTGCTAAATTGTGCAAAGGAAAAATTACTGTTGATTTTTGATGAACCAGTCCCCAAAGTCAAATGGGGGGCGGAGGGAAGATCATATCAAATTTGCAGGTTAACCAATGATACCGTAAAGATTAATGACCCAGTACAACAAAACCTTATCAAATCCAAAGATTGCGATCTTTCCAGTTACATCCATCCTCTTAATAGGCGATATATTTTCTTCACAATCTCCCCAAATCTCACCTTCTTCAAATGCCACACCAGCAGCCCGGCAATTTAGAATTAGACTGATAAGTTCTTCTTTGGTAACTACACTCACTATACAGGCGGAGGCTGTCATGGCCATGAATCTTAGCGATCCATTCTCGTTATTGGGTACATTGTATACTATTCGTATCCGAATCAATGAGTTGTAGTTCCGACTATAGTCAGTATTCCGAAAAACTCTGTGTTTTTCCAACTGCTGGTGGTGTCATTAGTCGAGGACCAGAATCTTAGTGAACCATTCTAATTATTGGCTTTTGATTTTGTTTTTGGTTGAATATCACGTTTTAGAGGAAGAGGAATGTCTTGCATGTCTCCACGTTGGGGGCCAGTGTTTGCGTGACATGCAAGAGTTCCAGCGCTTAAACGAGAGAGGAGGTCTTGATGTCAAGGCCGGCCCCGGAGTAAGCCCCGCAAACCTCAGGGCTTGGGCAACCAAAAAAAAAAAGTATGTTAGATATAAATATAAAAATGTTTCTTAAGTAACACATAGTAGTGCTTGGCATCCCTAGGTACCCGTGGGAGCTGAGTTTGAATCCCGGAATGCCCTTTTAGGCCTGCTATTTCCTTTAATGAAAGTGATATGTTCTTATATTGGTTATTATTTGTTTCACTCAAATCATAGTTAAAGTATGAAGAAAACTTTCTTATTTTCTTGAAAAAATAAACTTCTTTCAATATATCAGCTAAAATAAATAGAGTTCCACTAAGAGCATTTTTTGGGTTATTATTATTATTATTATTATTATTATTATTATTATTATTATTACTTTTTACGCTTTTTGAGATATGCCATTCTTCTCACATATATCAACTAAAAAGTTAAAAAATCACAAATTAGCGGAATGGATCCCGAGTTCTTGGATAAGTAAAGTACAACAACTCAATTGAAGAATTTGCTTTAAAAAATGCAAAGAGAAGCTTTCATTGAATCAGATCACGATAATCTTAAAGCATTATAACCAGGGTTCCATTTTGATGTTGATTTTTTGGATGTTATTCAAACTAAAAGAATTAATGTAACTTTGATTTTTTTTTTTTTGTACTTGTATTTTTTTTTTTTTTGTATGACTTGGTAGTGGGCAACAAAGCATATTGTTGGGCTTGGACAACTGAAACATCGGGACCGGCCCTGCTTGACGTTGCGATTAATGGATGAGGAGCGCTTAAATGAGAGAGGAGGTCTTGACGTTGCGATTAATGGAGGAGGAGACCTGAGGCCTGGACAGGGTTTCCGTAAAGAGAGGACAAGTGAGGTTGTACGAGAGTTGAGCGTCATAGTTAGTATTGTGTATGGTGAAATATTATGTTCGATTAAGGTCAATGCCCACGCGACTTTGGGGAGATTCAATGCTTAAACAAGAGAGCATGTGTATACTTGCATTTATGGCTAGATTAAGGCTTATTCCATTATTCTATATCAGAATGTGAAAAGTAAATTAAATTTAAATCCCATTCCTTTTCTTCCACCGTTCTTTCTAAACTCTTCTAACCAATGTCTTTTCTCTTTGAAAATTTTTATAGGAAGAAGGAGATTGGCATTGACTCTCGGAACAGGTATCGTTCATGTGCTTCATTAGCTTGACCTTTCCATTCAAATGATGGCGAGATTCCTTTTCCTCCTCTCATTATACTTCTCTAGGTTTACATGTAATAGGAAGATAACCTAGAACTATTATCCACATCTAACCGTTTCTTCGGAATTGTGCTTCAGTTGTTTCTACTGTAGGGATTATGGGAATTCTGTTGTTCTGCATTATTATGAAGAAACTCTCAAAAAGTGAATCAACATTCTTTTGGAAAAGGAAGACCGAGGACTACCGAAACATTGAGGCATTTCTAAAGAATTGTGGATATCTCTCTCTTAAAAGATACACTTACTCTGACATCAAGAAAATTACCAACTCCTTCAGAACTAAACTAGGTCAGGGAGGCTTTGGTTGTGTCTTCAAAGGAAAGTTAGAAAATGACTGCCTCGTGGCAGTGAAGGTTCTGAAAGGGTTGAAAGGCAATGGAGAAGATTTCATTAATGAGGTTGCAACAATTGGTAGAACTTCTCATGTAAATATTGTGACTCTTCTTGGGTTCTGTTTTGAGGGTCGCCATAGAGCTCTCATTTATGAGTTCATGCCTAGCGGATCTCTTGACAATTTTATACCTGGTGGTGGTTCTTCAACATATCGCCAGTTGGGTTGGGATGTAATGTACCGAATTGCAGTTGGTATTGCCCGAGGGTTGGAGTACTTACATCGTGGTTGCAAAATGCGAATTTTGCATTTTGACATAAAGCCTCATAATATTCTTTTAGATGAGGACTTCTGCCCAAAGATATCTGATTTCGGCCTTGCTAAACTATGCCCGCAAAAAGAGAGTATCATATCTTTAACTGGTGCTCGAGGAACAGCGGGCTACATTGCCCCAGAAGTATTTAGCAGAAATTTCGGTGGGGTTTCACACAAGTCTGATGTGTATAGTTACGGGATGATGGTTCTGGAAATGGTTGGCGGAAGAAAGAATATAAGTGTCGAGGTTGATTGTACGAGTGAAATATATTTCCCACATTGGGTATACAAGCGTCTTGAGCTTGATGAAGAACTAGGATTGCATGGCATTATGGATGAGGATGATGAGGCAAATGCAAGCGCAAGGAAGATGATAATAGTTGGCCTGTGGTGTATACAAACTGATCCTTCAAACCGACCATCAATGAGTCGAGTTGTGGAGATGTTAGAAGGAAGCACGGAGTCTTTAGAAATCCCCCCCAAGCCTTTTTTGTCTTCTCCCTCAAGAGCACCGGTGGATTCATCCACTACTCATGTCATGACATTGTGATAATGCATGCATGCTTCTAAAGGGAAAAGCAAAACGTGCAGTCCCCATGATTTCAAAATGCACCACTGAAAATTATGCAAGTTTGTATCTCCTATTTTATTGTTGACGCATATCGCTCAAAGCTTCATAATTATGATGCTTCCGTCGTAAAAGTTCAACCTATAGTAGAAAGTTCTTATTTGGCATGTATTTGAGGCCTGTGTTCCCAGTAATGATATATTATCACTTTAGAGCTTAACTTGCTTCAAACAATTCACCTTGTTTTAAAAAGGTATTTTCCTTATGTCATCACTCGACAACAGTACTTTCAGTCTGAAAGTTTGTTTAGTCGATGACAATAGTTATAAATGCACATGATCGTACCACCTGATGATTTATTCTAATGTTTAGTTTTTGCGAATATAAGGTATGATACTTTATCAATGTGTAAAACCACCTTAGTCAATGGAATTAGGTATTTCACGTTTTATTTTGTACCATGTGCACTACATATGCAATTATCTTTGAGTTTGATCTAAATTCTCTCTCCGTTATAGTTGGAGTAACAAACTTTTCATGAATGCTTTTTTACATGAATATTCCTTCAATTCTAGATGTCGTTATCAACTGCACAAAATCAAATAGAATTCAAAAAGGTAATTGGGACACTTCGTTCAAACCTTTTTCAAGAGAAGGGTTTTTGTTGGCTCTTTTCTACATAACTAGAAAGAGCCATATAAGCTCAAGAGCTCAACTGAGTCTTTATTAGATGTTCCAAGCTCTCAAAATTGACAAGAGTTGCTAAATTGTGCCAGTTGTTCTAAATGGTGGCCACCCAGGCCATCTAGACGCTTGGAGGTGCCCTGCCGCCACGCCAATAGCCATTGGCGTTTGATTTGGCGCCCAGGGAGGTTTGGTGGTGTTTGCCGGCCGACTAGGCGGCCTTGGCGGCGGCGGCGGCGGCAGCGTCTTTGGAGGCCTAAATATATATATATATATATATATATATATATATATATATAAAATAATACGAGGGATGTGAGTGAAGCCCTGCTTCTTATTATCTTATTCAACTTATTTGCTAGTTGCTACTACTTAATTTCATTTGGGTTTGTACTTTGAAGTTTGAACTTACATTATGGATACATGGAATATAGTTTGATTGGATAATGATTTGTTAAAAAAAAAAATCGCCTAATTGCTTGGCGCCACCTAGGAGGTTTGGCGCTTGGAGGTGGGTCTCCGCCCGACTACCGCCAAGCGTCATTTAGAACATTGAATTGTGCAATAGAATGCTACTGTAAAACACTGTCTCTGAAGGTGATGAGGTACACGGATAAATGTCCCTTTTGAATGTGTCATGATCCTGTTGGAAAATAATTTAGAATTCACTAATTATGGTAGATACATTGGTATCTTATGGTTCATGTATAAAGTATGTAGAGTCTAAGAGGTATGTTTGTGCCCTATATAAAGGGGTGTTGATCAATGAATAAGGACTAGAGAAGAAAGTGGTGAAGAATATATATTATCATAGTGTTGAGTTCTTAAAGATACTTGTGTTCCATTGGAGCTTTGTACTACCTTAGGGTCATACATGTAGTATATTCTTTGTTATCCTCCACATTTATGTTTAGTTATTCAAGTGTCCAACAGATTCCACTGTGTTCCCCCCACATAGTAAAGCATCAATGATCGTTTTAGATTTCCAACACATCCTGAAGGCATTTTGTGACATGGGCTATTTTTTTATTGATCGGTAAAATTCAATATTGTTAGAATAGTAAGTTTAGCAGCCTGGAAGAGGAGTTGTTGGAAGAGGAGTTGAACTCTTGACTCTTTTCTCTTAGTGGCACTTAATTGCATTCTTGATGCCGTTGAGCCAAAAAATTCTCGGCTTGTGACATGGGCTCTTGGTAATTGAAGAATAGCAACTCACCCAATTGGCCGACTTATCCTGGTTTGAATTCCTGGAGCCTGGGTAACTGTTTCTCAGGTTTCAAATTAAGTGGAGCTCGTGGGCAAGCTTATATAGCTTACTTGTTGGAAGAAAGATATTGCCCCAAGCTCATTGTTTGCAGCTTGATCGTATCTGTATAATTGTCTTTGACCTTGTCCCTAAGTAACTTGTTTTTCATGGGCTTGCATTTGCAACTCAATTTTACTCTTGTATGACCACCTTGCCCGTAGGTGTGCTACTCCGCGAGATTCACCAATAAGATGTTGATTTATTTTGGTGCGTCTAATGAACGGCCTAGATTTCGTATGAGAAACAAGTGTCTAATCGATGTCATTCAAACGAATAGCCCATGGGTGTCTTTAGACAGATGATTGTCATTGTGATAAGCTCCACTTTAGCAAGGTTATGCCTTTTGGAACAGAGGTTTTATTACTTTTGTGTATGTATAAATGCTGCAGAACAACTTCTTTTGACACATCAAAACTTTTTGTCCTCGCTTAGAATAGTTAACTTTTAAGTGACCATTTTCATTGTGATGCGTCTGAGCAGGGAAACTATATAGCCCGTCAGCGAACTCTTGGGATCAAATCACCTTACAAAGACCTCAAAGGCTTCATCGATTTTTGCATGTCGACTTCACATAACTAGTCCCAAATGTCCAAAAATGCTCTTAGTGGAACGGCGCCACATTTTCAATTAAGATCATAACTAATCTCTTTAAAAATATAAACCGTGTTATCTTGTTCGATTTATTATAGCTTCGATTTATTATAGCTATGACTTTTTTTTATAATCAAATGTAAGAACTTACTATCACTTCTACATTATTGTTGTGTCTGTAAAATCAAAAAAATTTCAACAAAGTAACTTGATTTTTGTAACATTGTTCATTGGGGGCTAGAAGTCAAACTTGTTCTTCGGCAGCTTTATGCCTTGTTTGGATGATATTTTGAAAAAAAAAATTCTAACTTAAAAAACACTCATTACTTCTACTTCCAATTAATACTCTTATTTCTTTCTTCTCTC
Source organism: Rhododendron mucronatum var. ripense (assembly GCA_019656295.1). NCBI lineage: Eukaryota > Viridiplantae > Streptophyta > Magnoliopsida > Ericales > Ericaceae > Rhododendron > Rhododendron mucronatum. The sequence goes on along the minus strand of BPLT01000075.1, from coordinate 574,670 downwards.
TCCAATCATTATTCTCATTTCTCTATTTATCTATCTCTACTCATTATCCCTATCTCTACTTATTACCCTAATTTCTGTCTCCACTCATTACCAAATAATCAATCTCAAAAATTTTCAAAACACCATCCAAATATGGCTTTAACGTCTTGCAAGCCCGCAACACCAAGACAATCATTTGTGCCACCGTGGGAATTTTTTTTTATATTTATATATTACTTAATTTTTTTTTTTTGTTGCCCCGGCCCGGGAGTTGCTCAAGACTAAAGGCTTACCCCAGGGCCGACCTTGGACGTGAGACATGACCACAAAGAGGAAGAAAAATCCACTCAGAGGAGAGGAAACACTCCACAAGGCAGATAAAACAAAACATCACTACAGAAAAGAAAAATAATTATCTGTAAAAAGAAACTACCAAAGCAAAAACTCTAGCCACTGTCAATGTCCCTGGAAACTGCCGCCTTGGATCGAGCAACTTATTTACTGGAGGAGACCGAGCCACCCTTGCTACATCTCATCTCCAAATTGGCCCAACCCGGAGAGGAGGCGGTGGAGGAGAGGAGGTGGGTTGAGAAAGTGAAAGAGGTGAGGCAGAGGAAAGGGGTGGGCGGGGATTGTGGATGGGGAAAAACCAGAGTGGAGGATTGGGGCTCAAAATACACAAGAAATCAGCACATGGTGAAAAAAAAATGCTTTGTGCCGCGTTGCACCTAGAAATCGGTTAGAATGCTCAATTGAAAAGGCAAAATTTATCCTGGGCAAAATGAATCCCCCCTTTAGACGTGCATTGTTCAGAAGATCAAAATCAAGCCCATTTCTAACAAGCTAAGTAGCTATAACTGGTCACCTAACGATCGGCTATTCGGCTGTTAGCATCCTAATTATACAGGTAAAAGCGTGGTTTGTTAGAGCATCTCTAGCCTTTAGGCAAATATAAGTCGCAGTACATACTTGAGTAAATAGTTCATTAACTGTACAGTTGTAAATTTGACAGGCAAAAATGTTTGTAAAATAGTTCATTAACTTTATAGTTGCAAACTTGACAACAGAAAATCTATCTATTCGAATATATAAATGGGGAGTACCAATTGGTGATGACTCATTTTTTGAAGCTGACTCATTTTTTAAGTTCTCAAAATTATCCTCCAAATAGTTCTTATTCCCAAGTTCAAATAGTTTCATTTCCGTAACTGCATGGGGTGAAGTGGTAATTAAACATGGAATTTGAGCAGTTACCAATATGTTATTGCTTACATTTTTTTACCTTTTTACCCTGTAATGCCAACACCTCTGCTTCTCCATTTCTCTTAATTTGTCCATTTCTTGGTTTAGACATTCAGTTGAGAATTTACAATTCCAGTGGCAAACCCCGGTTTCCATGAATGTGGAAATCCCATTGGTGCTTAATTACCGCTTTACACTTCTCTGTATAATCAACACATCCCATTCTCGAGCTCCTTTCTCCAGTGTTGGTGGTCGACTTGCGAGATTTCCCCGATGGATTTGAAGTCAAAGGCAACGGCACAGGCGTATTGGATGTCCACAACCACTAGATAGAGGGAAACCATTCGAAGTGGGTTCCTATGATTTTCCCTTCACACATAATCAGACAAGTATGATTTGAATTTTTTGCTTAATCATGTTTTTTTCCTTCCAAGAGTATTACTATTTAGAGAACACATAATCAGGCAAGAGGATTATTTGCTAAAGAAAAGCAATTGTAGGCTTAATGAAGGAAATTTGTTGAATTTTACTGACTTGCCTAATTAAGGTGAGTGTAGACACTCCAATTTGGAAATTCTGGACACCTTTTAAGTCCCCAATGATGATAAACAAAGCATGATTTAAACCTTTGGATGGATCTAAACCTTTTAGAGCACTACCCGTTGAAACCGTAGACTAGTGGCCGATAAGCTCCCTAATAATGAAAACATGCCTTAAAAAGCTTCAAACAATACTCTTTGTACTCAAAGGAGTGAGGAAACGCCTTAGAACTAGGTATGAGAGTGCCAAGTGATGCTTAGAATGAGTGAGTACGTGTTTTGGCCATCGTTGCACTAGTGGTCTTCAGTTTAGTCTGCTTTCAGCCCATTTACATAAATCAAACCTCCTTATTTTTATGGTTAGAGTCCACCATCTTTTAGTACATTCAAAACCCTCTTTATCGATACATGACAAGCCTTAATCCGATTTGAAATGAGGGAGATATAAGGATTTTGCCTAAATGACTTCTTTTCCGACCATCTGAGTGTAAAATCGTCATATCTTTTGATGTACAAAATATTTTTGATCCAACCACTTGGGTTAGAAAGTAGACTTGACAAGCTTTCCAATGGTCCAAACAACACGCAAAACCAAGTTTTGGAGTATCCGGGGCGGCCTGGCGAAATTCGGCCTGTTGAGCAGTCAACAAGTGTCATACGGTGGTCAACCGTACCATACGGTGGTCAATTGTGCCGTAGGTAGACATACAAGTCCCGTACGCTGGACATACTTTTCCACTGCCTTGTTGACCCAACAAACCGCCATAATAAAGTGCCCAAGTGCCGTACGGTGGATCCTAGTAACGTACGCTGGACCTTAAGTACCGTATGGTGGACCAAATTTTGGTAAAAAATGTTAGGCACTTGCGGCAACCACCTAAAGGCCGAGCCATTTTTACCCTATAAATACCTCCCCTATTGTTAGACAAGGGGAAGACATTTTATGAAGAAAAAAAGAGAGAAACAAGACCAAAAACAGTTCAAAAATGTTCTGAAAAATCAGTACTCATTTTCATACCTCTCCCCATTTTGAAAAAAGAAGTCATTCTTCACTCTCCCTCACCTTGAAACACCGAAACTCCCCAAAACTAAGTCCAAAAGTCTTTCAAAAGTTATCAAAACCATAACCAAACTTCGCACACCACTGTTATAGCGTGTCAAAGCTGGCATACTAATCCAACTTCACACCAAGGGTCACTACAAGAGTCACACCTCTCCAAAGAAGGGTTTCCATTCCAAAAAGGTATGAATTTCTGTTCCCAAAATCTGACGGGAGCCTTTAGGTTCAAACTGGTTCCTAATATCAGTTATGGACCTAAATGGTTTAAATGTTCCAAGAAAATTAAGATCGATACCCTGCACACTTCTACCATGCGGTACACCTCACTGCCGTGTGGCCGAGGTCTTCCAGGGGACAGTTTTTATTAAAACCTCATTTCCTTCTCTTGTCTTGATAAAATCATATGATTAGAGTACCCATTTTCTGTAATATAAATTGAAGCCATGCCAAACCATTTGTTGAAAATTTGCAAAACATGTTAGTCTAAGATTACGCTGTTCATGTAGTATGTAAGCATGTTTCATTGTTTTAGAATAAATTCCTAACACCTGCGGTGTAAAACCCCTCATTTCCTCCAAACCAATAAAATAACGCCACATCAGCAAACAAGTACTAAACTTGCAAGAATTAGGCATTTTCGTTGCTTTTGGCTACCAGGGTTAACTTTGTAAGAGTAAACTATTGGGGGCAAAGTTTGAACAATTACATAAAAACGCCATCATTACATAAGGACCCCTTGTTCCAATTATCAGCCAACTTCAACCTTTAAATGGAAGGAAAGTACTTTGCTTCACTCCGCTTTTTTCTTTTATTCTTTTTCCGACTATTGATCGGGAAAGCTTAGACGCACCTTTAACTAATCTCCTTTCTCTTTAATTAAAGAGAGGGCATTCCACACCGAGATTATGGAATTGACAAGATATTACTTTTTTCATCTTTTTTTTTTTGGGTAAATTAAACCACTTTATAAAGCAAACAACCTCAATCCAACAGAGAGCACAAAATAGACTCTGAAAAGGTGTTCGAAGAGTGAACACCATAAAAGAGAAAACCTCAAAACCACCCAGTCCCACTTACAACTAGGAACTGAAAATCCTAGAACTTAAGCCCCAAACATCAGACATTAATCTGGCTTCATCAGTACGCCGAAGGCCTCTCCAAGAGCAAAGGCAAGCTCTAACTTCTGCGATGATGTGAGAACTCAACAAAGGAGCAGGAAGAGATTTATATTGAAAAACTCTGTTATTCCTTTCACGCCAAATCCAATAGATCGAAGCTGCCAACGAAAGCTTGTAAACTCTGCAGCGGAGTGAGGCTCCACTCATCCAAGAGCATACCCAATCAATTTCCCCCGACAGCCTTTTTTCAATAATCGAACTATAATCAATTGTGTTGGTAGTAAACGAGTAATTATTCCGTACTTCTGCTCCACGTGGTGGTGCTCTAACTCTTCTCTACAACACATTTATGTGAGCTTCACGAACTTTGTGATAGAAACCACGCAAATGACTGGTAGAAAAAGAGTTTGAGGCACCACATGGCAGATCCACAAAAGCATTGAATAATTCTCCGGAGTAAACGCACCAACCAAATAGGGGTCAATGGTGGTATATTTCCAGTTTGGATTCTAATCAGTCTGGTCCAGTTTTGGACTTTGGACCATTTGTGGTGGGCCCTTGCCCGAACCGGAACGAAATGGTTGGAACCCAACTGGACAGGACGCTTGCCCTCTCATCTCGCTGGGATTATGGCTGATAAAAGGAACTAGGTTTGTTCTAGTTTGTTTGGTGAAGAAACGAATGAAATAAAATATTTGTGAAAACTCGTTAAATTTTTAGACCGCTCAAATAAGCTGCAACTCGATTCCTTTGGTTCAGGATGTCATGTAACTAAGCTAGGTTGGTCAGTAAATTAAACTCGAATTTCCGTTTGACCGAAAAAAAAAAATTTTAAGTTGAACATATTTTCAAAACTCGTTAATTTATAAAAGTCAAAACTTGAACGTGGATTCGTTAAGCACCATTATCATATCTAATTGAGATTTGTTTATTTATCATTTGGTATATTGTTTAAAAATGTAAATAAGTAACACAACAACTTGGCCCCCACTCGATCTCCAAATCTCGACGATTTTCGACAATAACCACTAAAAGAACCTCGTCAAACGGTGGACGATAACTTGGCCCCACTTGATCTCTAAATTTGGAAGATTTTTCAAGTTGGAATAAAAGAATAGCCGTCACGCCCAATTCGGCAAAAACAACTACTACATTCTATTTTTTGAGCGGTGACGACAACTTGGCCCCATTTGATCTCTAAATCTCGACAATTTTCGACAATAACTACAAGAACCTCATCAAACCGGAGACTTCTCCACTCTAATCAACAGGTCTTCAATGGTGGGCAGAGTCAGCCTGACTTTTCAGGAGCCTCAAGCGAAAATTAAAAATTGGGCTCCTTTTTGCTAGACTATTAAGGGTACCAAAATAGGAGAGGTCCTAAAATTTGACAATATTGTGGTCTAAAGTGACCTCTTCAATTTTAGCTCAAGACCGGCTCTGATGGTAGATCCACTAGCTCGATAGTCTGCTGACTCTGCCCATACAACGGCCAGATCAACTTCGCCTATGATTTTACTATGGTCAAGATTAGGATGGGTGATAGCAGTTCCCCCAATGGATCCAATAGGGACATTTGGAAAAATTGCAGGAAGATTAATTAATTGAGGGGTCATTACTTAATTGAGGGATCCTAATAATCTTGGGATTTCAATAAATGTCCTTTTCCGTCATTCCACTTTTTTAAGGTGAAATGAAACAATCAAATCTTCTTAAATCAGGCCCACGTATATGTATATATGATTTAAATTTTGATGACAAAATTGATAAACCAGACATTTAGATGGCTAAATATTAATCCACAATAATGAATAGGATGAAAAACCTAAGTGGGGTCTTTACGTAGGAGTTAGGACGGATTTCTTTTTTTTTTTTAATCAGAGAACTGATTTTATTTGTTCTTCGTAAAGTATCTCTTTTTGTGCTAGGAAAAGAGTGGAGGAGGGGCAACCAGGCGTGATCATAAAGACCAGACCTGCAATGGGCCCTAAAAGCGAGCAAAGGAACACAACCGGACTTCACAGGAGGGCAAAAGTTGAGGGGGCATCGATAGCACGTAAACATTGGACCTCCAGTCTTGACAATCCAAAACAATTGGCATGCCTCAGCCTCTAAAATAGAGAAAAAAATAAGTGAAAAATTATAAATTTGCAAAATGTTTCACGCTCAATGCGACCATTTCTTGGAGATTTTAAATTCTCTCTCGTTACATAGGGATGCGAATTTGAATTTTCAAAAACATCATAAACACTACTACTTCAAAACAAATTTGACAGTGTAATTCTTCACTTGATATTCATTCTGCCTATCCAAAATTCGAATCCTGGAAAACCCTAAAAAAGAAAGCAGCCGCCAACAATTTCTTCGGTGCATCTTTGTTTTTACATTTTTTTTTAACAGAATTTTTTTTTTTTAATCTTTGAATTTGTTACAAAAACTAAAGGAACAAAAATTTGAAACATTATGTCCCTAAATCTAAATTAATATATATCCCAAGAACAGTTTTGTGCCCAAAAATCCGAGACCCATCGCCAAGATTGACAAAAAGCCAATCAAGGAAACATCCAATGAGCCAAGCCCACACTTATAAAAGGGCCAAGCCTAGAACCTAAAAGGACAAAAACCCTAACCCCTAGAGACCGCAACCAAACCACCGTCCCCCACCAGCCTGTGCATCTTTGTTTTGATGATGGGGTTCATTTTCTTTGTTCTTTCCTTATTGCCTACATTGTTGACCTCCAAAATTTCCTATTGGTCAAAATCTTAATCTGTTTTGCTATCCTGGCCAAGGCTGGGAAAATATCCTTAATCAGACGAATACAGGTTACAACGACCTCGATTAATACTGAAAACAAAGGAAAAAAAACATTCTGAAGTTATTCACATTGGGGTTTCATTATTAAGATTTCTGGTAGGGTATATCGTGCATGTTTTTGATTCTCAATTCACTCCCAGTTGCACGGCATAGAAACTCTGTAAAAACCTATATAAAAACCTTGAAGCACACTTTCATGAGTCGCAACCATCTGCCGCAAAACTACTCTGGCACTGAAATCTGCATCATTGACAATTTGACATGTACTGAACAAGTTACATTACAGATATGAGCACAAGCAATGGCTGCCATATTTCTGAGGCTAGGGGAAAAAAATCTACAAATTCCCGGTGGGACACCAAAGAGGCAGGTCTTGAGCATGCAAGTATATCGATGAGAAAGGGTATGTAACACAAGATCAGAACCCAGATTCGGTTTTACCGTATGAGAAAGGGTATGAAACACTATTTCAGAACCCAGATTGGGTTTTACTGTCAACAAAAGCTTGGATCGACGGTTCTCTTCCTAGAAAGTCCAATAGGATCTCAACCGGATCCTTTGCTCCTCCTGGAGCCAATACCTGCCAAACAACTCGAAGTTCAGAAACATCGATTTTGATGTGATTCCCAACGATATAAACTGATGAACGTGTTACGGAAGTAAACAACAGTATTATTATTCTCCGTCAAAAAGTTTACTCATTAAAGTCGATTTGCTAACCTTATTCCTGAATTGCATGCCTGTAAATTGATTGGAAAGATCACCACGAAATTTGGAGGCAAATATATCCGCCGCAAAAACCTACAAAAGCGTCAATACCTTCTTTCAGAAACGAAGAATTCACGAGGCAAAATGTTTGATCTTCGATGTTTAGCAGTTCTTTTTCAGTTTGTATTTGGAAAATTATAGCCACGTATTCAAGATAAGACAGGTAGGTAGCAGACTTGAAGATAGCAGCAATTCAGAAAACTGAACTCCTACTCTCCACAATTAACAGGGGGGAAAAAAGATTCAAAGAATGCAAAAAGATGGAGTCTAAATAAGGAGGGTTTCAAACCTCGCTCCAAATGCGACTGTAGCAAACAGCTTCATAGCCAATAGCACTCTGTGGGAAACATGAAGCTGGATTTGTTCCTTCTAACATCGGCAGTCCCAACATCACCTGGGGAGAGAAAGCAAGATGTAAATGCAATCATCATAAGCTTCCCTTCCTGTATCCAACCTATAACAGTAATCATTACCTTAGGATGAAGATGTTTAAATAACGCAACCATGTCAACATTTTCTGTGGAATGTATGATCTGATCGAAAAGACCTGGAAAAAAAAAAGGCTTTTCAAGCTTCAATAAAGATAAGAAAACTCATCTTCCTATTTGCACTCTGATAGTAAATGAGAATGGGGAAATTTTCTCTGCCACCTATATCGACATCCTATAGAGAATCCGCAAGTGTAGCATTCACTTTGATTGACAATGGTTTGATGCAATTATTTCGAAGTCCTCCTAATTAACTTAGCAATGCCCAAGCACATCCCCTCAAATCTCCACTAACAAATTTTTTTAACCATGTCATCATTTCATGAGTGATCAGGATCCAAACAATGAATTTTTTAACTGTAGTATAGGCATACAACTCGGCAGCATTTAAGACTTCGCGTAACAGTGCTGATTAGCAGTTGCTCAATTCAGAAAGTATAATTCTCAATTTTGAGAGAAAGAGAGAGGGAGATACAAAAAGACTTACAATAAAGAATTTCTTGCTTCAATTTAAGTGCTGAGAAGGAACATCGCCATCTTTTAAGTGCTGTACATGTTTCATCCTTGATGGGTTCCGTGATATCCTATAAGTCAATTTCATAACGAGTAATGCATACCTCAAGGGACTCCTTTAAGAATCTTATAAGTAGATTAGTTAATACAGTCTAGGTAATGGAATTCAAATTCTATTGCTTGCTACAGAGACAGGTCACCTGGTTGTCATTACAAATGCACACAAGCATGTGCAAATTAAAGCATGGTCACAAAGATAAAGAAAGCATTCATCTGAAAAGGAAACAAGGCTCAAAAGCATTTGTACCTGATGGAAACCAGATAACAATTTCAGAGAGATACTTTCATAACACCTAAGACAAATTTCCCAAAAGGTGGCAGCATGAGTTTTCAATTTTTTCTAATAGAATAAGTAACTGTATGAATAACTACATACCAGTTTTCTAACACCTGAGCAGGGATCTCCACAAAGTCAGGGTCAAGCCGAAGTCCAGAAAATCTAGCAAATGATGCACGATTGCAAATATGATGGACCTAAAAGCTCATCATAGATTAATATTAATGTCCGCCACTGACATCAAACAACAGAATTACTGCTAAAACAGTAACAGCTCTATTTAGAGTTATTTCTAGAAAGATGGAACCCAACAAAGTCTGGGGCAAATCCTATGTACAAGGAGATTAGGACACAGCTAGAAATTCACACACCAAATTATAATGGTCAATAAGAACCAGAAGTTGTCTGTCAGCATGGTGTTCAACCTGTCTAATGGCAGTTTCCTGAAAACTTCTACCGGGTACTTGAAGAAAAGAAACAAACAAATTATTTTTCACCATAGAACATCTATGAGCCACTGAAGTGCCACCCGAAAAATTCATTCAACCATGTTTGAACCCGATTTGAAGAACTAACATGCATGTTGGTGCAAAACCTCTTCATAAGCTTTTATCATAATATCCAACACCGATTTGAAATCTAGTTTGAGAATTTCATGTGGGTTAGACTACTTAGTCGTGACTTAGAAAAGACTTCCTTTTTCGCAAAACGAGCAGGGAAAGTTGCACTTTTACACTTTTACAAGATCTGTAGGAGTTCAATAAACAGTACTTCATTTTGAATTTCTCATATAGGAATTGTGTCAGGGAAAAACATTTTGATTTTCAAAATGGTGTTTACAGGTTCCAGCTTCTAACAAACATCTAACAATGGTGCATAGTGAGAGCGAACGGGCCTGGAATAGAATAAAGAAAAGAATCATACGGAAAGGATAATGATCAAACAATAGGTAGTGATAGAAACAAAATATCAATTTAGATCTACAAAGCATATCAAATAGGAATATTCAAGACTCGAGAGGATTGCATTAAATACAAGAGAAATTGAATTATAAATTCTGATTCCAAAAAACTTATTCACGAGGAAGATATCAACATACCACATGGCCAAACTCGTGGAAAATATTAACCACTTCAGAGAATCTCAACAACCCAGTGCGACCACCAACTTCTTTTTGAAGCTGAGAAATAAGTAATGCAGCAGGAATCTACAAAGAGAAATCGAGTTTAACTCCTGCACTTTTTTTCCATTTTAAGTTTCAATAGGATATATATGAAGTCCAGTGAGAGAATTTTCTTCAATGCTGATCAAACATGCTTCATAGGCACCACACAATTTGATTTCAACACCAACAAGAGCTTAAACTTCAGTACAGCAGATAATAATGCATTACTATTACCTTTCGGGCACCATTGACAAAAGAACCATTCTGAAGAGCCACAACACAGGTGTGTCCATACTTTCCCTCCCTGCTTGAAGATGAAACATGAAGTTTATCTGGTTCCAAATTGTATATGCAACCAAAAAAACAAACTGAATAACTGATGACCAAGAGAACTAATAAAGCTGTATTAAACGAACCTGGCAAACATGTCGAGGTAAAAGTAACCCAAAAGTTCACTAGAAGACAAGTCATAAACTGAGTAAAGCTGCACATCAGAGTGCCAAACCTCAGCATCTACAATTTCTTCGAATCTCAAGCCTGCATGAGCAATGGAAGATTGTAGATAGGATAAGCGATAAGTAAAGTGAAATACTCAACTCAAGCGATATAAAGTTGTGTGGTTACCAAAAAGGTCTTGGCATATCTTCAAGATCCCTGACATAACCAAATCGACGGGAAAGTATTGCTTAAGAGCTCCAAAGTCCAGATTAAATTGTTGTTCCTCAACCCTCTTGACATAGTACAACAAATCCTCCACTCCAAAAGGAAAATCCCCTTCCTCTTTTTTCTGGTGCATCAGTAAATACAGATTGCGGAGATCGGGAGAAATGAAACACACTTCAGCACAACAAAACATAGACTAATTCTAACTTAAAAACCAACCTTTAAGTCTTTTAACATAGTGAGCTCTCTGGTGGCCAAGCCTGTTAAACTGGCAGAGAGGTCCTCCAAGAACTCAAATACCTGAAAGCAACAGCATCATGTTTGTCAAAAGAAAGGGGGGAAATCAGTTTACGAAGGGATTGGTAGGGAAAAATTACCAGCAGTTATGAGATGATAAATCAGCTGAGAAATCAGTATTTCGGATTTAATAAGATATTTCCACTGAACATTTACAAACATTTATGTACTGGTAAAAACTGGAGAAATGAGTATGCAATATCGGTGCAGGGAAGAAATCCTTTTCTTTTACATAATTGTGACAAATCTAATCATATACTAATGCAAGCAAAAACTCTACAAACACTTACACAAACTCTCTCACATGGGGTGTGTGTACCTGACCACCAGAGTGGGGCCCACACAACTCATGTGAGAGTTTATGCATGTACTTGTGTAATGCAAATGCTTTCTCCTTTATCCTTTTCAATCACCAAAAGTCTGTTTAATTAACCTGTGAGGTACCTCATTTATCAGGGAATATAAAAACGTTTTTGTAACAAAAGAATTGACAGGCAGAAGCACATGCTTTCATTGGCAAGTTGGCAACAAAGGAAACACCAATTTTTCGTCTGTCCAGACTCCAGAGATACTTGCACAAGACTTTGAACCTTCAACTTCTCAAATTCAACACAAATATTAGCAACCAGAACTTATGCTGAACGTCTAGACGGGTCTATTGAATATAGCCAATCATGCAGTTAATCCAAAATTACGCAGTTCATATAAAAGAACGTTTTATCAATAAGGTATAGGTGAAAATGTCAGCCTTGGATCACTTAATACACTTCCACTCCAAGAATAAATCGTTCAAAAACCAGTGTGACACGCAAGATAATATGAGAAAACGATATAAACATGTACCAACCTTGGAGGAAGAATTTGCCATTCTATGATTAACGGCATAGTCTGCATAGTTTGAGTAGCCAAGCAATCTAGCAATTTTATGGCGCAACTGAACCTAAATGGCACAAAAACAGACCAATGCCGACAAGCTTTGAGGCGGGAACAACCAGGAGTAACAAGAAGTATCAAATACAATTTTCAAAAGTATCAAACAAGTTAGGACACGGAGGGAGCATTCAAATGTGAAGGAGAAGCACCCTTCCAAAGGGATTTTGATGATACGATGATAACATTAGAAACATAATCATCAGGAGGTCAGGAAAGGTGTCTTTTGTTTGGCCTTACCAAGCTTTCCAAAATAGAGAAGTTAACTTCACATCTCCGTCCATAAGCCACAGCTACTATCCTCCTTGTCAAACCTACCTTTGGAGGTTTAAAGAACAAAGTTATCACAATTGTGCTAATTATACAAGGCCGACTGAAAATCGTTTCCAGAATAACGAACAACAAAAGGAAAAAGGTTTGCTCCCATGAGCAAAACAGAATTTAGGCAAAGCTGCAAAAGTAATACAATCCGAGCCATGGTATGGACTTTGCTTACAAAATAAGCACCCTCAAGGCACTTCTTCATAGCATGCAGGTTGAGTCTCGGAGAAAAGATGTACAAACCATTGATTTAACAGTGTTAAAGCATCCATTTCAAAACCAATTGGCAATGAGGAAAGGCTGCCCAGGCTCATATACTAATTTTGGAGGTTATAATTAACCAATGTGAGACAAATTCCAACAAACAGACGTCAAAGCTTTGGCCAGAGAACATGGATATGCAGCAAACCAAAGTGCTTAGGCTTGAGCCTAAGCAGTATCCATCTGGATGCCTTCAGCGTCCACCTTGATTAAATGTCACAACTTCAGAGGGACATTTTTGTGTTTTCTGCTTTTATTGAACTTGTCTATTTGTCTTACTATTCTTTCATCTCTCAGAACTATTGTTTTCACAATCTTTTCATTGATTATCCAAGTAGAATGATGCACATAATATATCCTTTTGCTAAGTTGCTAAAGATTGACAACGGAGAATCAATGTGGAAAATGTCATGTCAAATAATCAAACTATACGTTTCTTAGGGATATAGACCAAGATACAATAGATGCATTTGCAAAACAAAAAGGGTAATCGGAAAGGGGTTCATAAACTCGGCCGGCGAGCTTTTGGGCAGACAAAAAAGGAGAAGTGAATGGAGGGTGCTTCTCAGCTAGTCTAAAAGAAGGGGCCAAACAAACAGATCTGATGTTATACGGACAATGTGTTCACCCAAAATTCCGCTCCAAGTTTTCACAGATCTGATTAGCTATCATGACAATATACAAAAGGCTCTAGGGAACTTTTGATCAGGGGATTAGGACTACAGGAATACTCAAAGCTGGCAATACAATCAATAGAATAAGATCCAACCAGCACCGTCAAGCAATATACCAATTCGCCACTATCAAATAGTGCATCAGAAATGTCCCATTAAACTGCAGATAAACTTAATTTAAGAAAAAGCAAGCTATTGCAACTTATGGGTGACCAAATTAACAAAGACCTATGTGGACTATTTGTAGTGCAGTGCGGGTGCATACAATTGCCGGAGGTGATTTTACCTTACAAAGCTCCAGTACAGGTAAAATGTGGTGACTTCTGAGGGTGACTTTGAATTTACCATTTTCAGCTTTGTCTAAGCTCTGCACAAAAAGTTATACAAATGTAAGTTCTTAGACATACCAGTAATCTAAAATTATTGACCATTCTTAATCCACGAAGCCGATACAAACAAATAGCGTAGCAAGAAATAATGTGTAAAGATAATAACTTGAACAAACAATCTAAAGACAAAAGTTGCTTGAACATTCACAGAATTAATAATCCTCATTGTTGCCGATCAAAAAAAAAAAATCCTCATTGTTGGTATGCTCACACATAATTCAAGCATACTTCAACACTTGGTTAGTACATTAATTTCTTTAGTCTTGCATGTGGAGAGGTAAACAAACGATCAATCACAACAAACAACGGTGCACTTATGGCACAAATAAAGTGGAACAAATTCTCCCGAAACCCTAGCTCTAATACCATGTTGAAGCATCCAACTCCAAACCAATTGGCAATAGGTAGATTGGGTGGCTTAAATGAGCGATGTGAGACAAGTCTAACACATTGCAACATCAAAAGTTACTTTACAGACTTTTGGAGTACATTTCAAATTCATTAGGGCCACTTACAATATATGCAAATATATATTCAAACTTCTACTTTGAGAGATGTGATGATTTAGTACCAACATACCAAACTGTCAGGTACTCAACAACGGTAAGTAACAAAATCATTGAACTCATACTTCAGAAGTTTCCACACAGAAAAACTGCCATTCAACTAAGAATTTTTCTGATTTAATAATGAGAGAAAAATTACATATGCTAACCTTAAGGAACTCTGGTGGAATGCCAACTAGCTCTGTCTCACTAAACAGAAGGGATGCAGTATCATCATTCAGATTGCTGACATATCGCTTACTTAACTCATCTATTTGGACCCTTAATCTCTGCAACTCCTCTTTCTTTGTTACAGTAAGGCCAAGCCCATTCTGTTCAAAGTCTCTGATCTGTCACTGAATATTAAACAAATAAGTACGTTGAAACAACAGCTGATGCAGAATAGCAGAAAGTTCGCCTATTCAATTTTAGACAATCATCAACATCAAGGAGCAAGTAAGTATACGGCAGTCAGCTGATGGCTTGTAACACAGGTATCCCAAAAGTAAGTGGAAGTTGAAGAAGTACTTTCATAAATGTAGTATGAATGAACAAGTTTCCACAAGCAAACAAAGGGTTGCTTTTGGCATGAACTTAAAATCGAATTCAATTCCATTCTCAAGATTCTCAATCTTGGCATCCCAAAGAAAATGATAGTATCCACCGCAGCACCAGAGAGACTATGCATCAATAGTGCTTAAAATATCATATCAATCCATATGGCTGGAAAGGAATGCCAGAGTGTTTGGTGGAAGTGTAAAGTCTGCAAGAATGTTGATTGAAGCAACCACAGCTGGAATTAGGGCCAGGGTGTGTTCGTGGAGGGCTTATCCTACAACTGCCACAAACAAGGAACTACGCAAGAGATGGGGGTTCTCCCTTAAAGTTTTGGGGAGTGATCATGATTGATACTTACAGATGGTGGGATAGATGTTTTGATGTCTTGTTTCTCATTGTTTTTTTTTGCTGCTCCTTTCAGGAGCTGTGGTTTCCTTTCTTTGTTTAAGGACTGAGTCCTTTTGTACATTGGGTTTTGGTTAATACAATTGTCATTTACCAAAAAAAATATCCATACGGCATAATTGCTTCAAATTTCAGTACCAGACATTGGGTGTAGCATTTTGCTTCAGAGCTCATCCATTCTCCCCTTGCTGCAAAAGCTTTGATGACACGATAAACATCTTCACGTTTACTGAACCATTTGCATAAAAAGAACAAATTAAAAATTCAGCTGGGTAAATAAGAAACATGATTGTGTAAAACTATCAAATCCGGGAACTAATCTGGTTGTTGAGATTAAAAGATTTTAAATTGTAAACAACCATGATCGATAGAAAGCCAAAAGGCTAGTGTTTCCTAATGAAAAACATGCGCGCGCGCACGGACCATTTCCGCCTGCAAGGGTCCGAACCTAGGCCACCTTGAAGCTTAGGGAGACACATGTAGTTTGTGATTGGATGTAACTGTTAAGACAACTCTTTCGAAACCTTTTTATATGTGATAAACTGTCATGACGCTAAATTCCCAGCATAATGGTAATAAGTTCTAAGACAGGTAATAACTCAAAACGGATAGAGAACCAACAAAAAAAAAAAAAAAACCATTAATTGTGGCTATCAGAATTACAACCTAAAACCAATTCCCAGTAGGTGGCATAGCATCAACACTGTGCAGACAGCATAGGAAGCTTAGAAGAATCAATCTAGGACACATCTCTAACACTCCACTGATAGTGGGGCCAGCAGTATCAGAGACCTCCCCTATGTCACTTCTCGAAGCACCCAAGCTGGGTCCATATAGTCTAGAGGCTACTCCACCAAGTGGTGTCAATTGATTTTTGGCAGGATACCTTCAGAATTTTACATGGTGATAAATCCAGATTTTGGGTAGCCCCGCAGGCCTAAAAACTCACAAGTCATACCCCAATCCACCCCCAAAACCTGCACACACCCCGCAGATCTCATTCTCAGATTCTCTGTTTATCTTACTATCACCTCCACGTGCGATCGGACCGTATGCACAGGGAGTCTTAGAGACTAAATCCTGCATCACTCCAGCCACCCAAGCCCCTATAATCAAGACTGTATTCTACCTATTTATTCCCTTCGGTTAGAGGCTGATGCCTCCAAAGTTCTAACAGCAACGATACTAGACCATTCTTTACAACTAGCTGTAGTTGCTCCTGCATCAAGTGAGCTACCGCAAACATTATTACAGTTCTTACTGGTATAATACAATGAGAAATCTATAAACACGGACCCAATGCAAAACAGCGAAATCATTCGATGATGCAGGGTGCCGAGCAGGAGGAATAATGAACAGCAGAACATTGTCCTCAAGTTATTATTCTTATGTCTGACCACCTACAGACAGTATACTCATAACCAGGAATTCATTGGGGAGACAAAAGTTCGGATCAGTCATTGGTACCTCAAAGCATGGTTCCATTGACCTTCGATGACATGCATGAAAATTGATAACTATGCTTCTACTAACAATGGCATTGCCTTCGTTCTTAATATATATTTGCTGCAGATCCTCCAACATATTCACTCATATTTTCCCTTTCTTTGTCAGTCCACGCCTTGAATATATTTTTGGATAGAAGAAAAAGGCAATGCATGAGGTGGAAGTTAGCAACCTTTTCCTTTCCTGGGTGATGACGACGAAGAAGTAAACTGTCAGCATTGGACTACTTCAATGGCCTGGTAACTGTTTATGCAACTTAATATGCTTTCTTCTATGAATTTCACCAAAGGAGAACTTTATTTTTTCTCTAATACCATTAGGGTCACTCTGACGTTAGCTACTTAATCGTGTACACTCAGTCGCTCATCTCATAACAGACCTAGGATTCACTAAACTAGTGCTGAGTCTGCTGACTCTTCTGTACTCTGTACCCAACTGTCTCCTCTATCTTCTGGAAGTCCCTAAAGCGACAAAAATGGTCTGAAGTGGATAACACAGAACATTAGAAGGACTGAAAGAGCGAAGAGCAAGATGATACAAACGTGAGAGAGTGCAGAACCTGCAACTTGAAACATAAGCATCTATTCTCCTCTCCGCTTCAGCGCTTGCTTTGCGCACATCTTCTGAAGTGGATACCAACTTTGGGAAGACACAAGATTGGACCTGTGGGAATTGTTGTGCTTCAAGTTCTGCCAAAGGTAGTATAGTATTTGCATAGGTGACCTGAACAATTTCATTTACCCACCATCAGTATGTTAAATAAACATTAGCAATATCTATTATCTATTATCTATTACTATTATAAAGGGAACATTCTTTCGGTGTGAAAGTCAATTTTGAGGCTGGCTCACTTTTTTTTCCAAACTACCCCTTTAACTACCTAAAGAAACTGCCAAGAATAAAAAAAATTGCCACCCATATTTTGCTGCCCTATACATGGCACATACTTTGTGATAACTTTCAGTAAATCAGATTTTAACTCCCAGCAACAGATACTTCTAATGAGATGATCAAATAATTACAGACAAATATATTATAATCTCCCCAACTGATAGTCTAATGTACTTCTGGAAGTCTTACATCTAATAATACTGGTTAAATGTGTTACTGAAAACTTATAGCTTAAATACGCGGGGTATAATACCTTGTCTAGAGGAACTGAAGCAACCGCATCGTGGACCTCCTTTGATTTGGCAATGATACGGTCCGCTAATCTTGAGATCTCAGACCAGGAAATATTTACACGAACATCATACCCCAGAAGATCTGAAGCAACAAAATCAGGACAGTTCGTATAAATTACTATAAAAAGCATAAAACACATCGAACAAGTTACAACTAGACGCCTATACGGCTCCGTTTGGAGATATGTGGATTCCAAATGACAGGATTTGACACTATCATTCAACGAGAAGACCTGAAATTGAGATTTTGGAGTTTACAAATCGATTCTGCCATTGATTTTGGAAGCTTTACTTTAATAGTTTTGACATGACAGTTGACTAGGAGTGATTCGAAGGCTCCGGTCCCTACAAACCCCCCAATTATGATAATATGTCTACTACATTTTAGGTTTTGTGCGTAAAAATTATGAAGAAAGGTCCCCTAAAATTTGTGTAGTTGTTATATGAGGATGATATACATGTGATTCGGTCCCCCACATCAGGAATCCTGCCCATTGGCCCTATACTATACTCTCCTCCACCTCTCATCTATCCTTTAATCTACTTACACACGTCACCTGTAGTTAAACTTCTTATACTTTTTTTCAGAATTGAACATCAATAACTCGCGTCGTTCGAAATTCACGTCTATCCAAATGGAACTAACAAGGGAACAAATTTACGAGTTTAATATATTTGCAAAATAGGGAGTGCCTGTGTGTGCGCGCGCGAGCGTGTGAGAGAGAGAGAGAGAGAGAGAAGGGGACCTTTCTTTTTGCGACGATTCTTGATGGCGTTGACCGCGAAGTTAGCGGCTACGGCGAGGAGAGCAGCGGCTCCGGTGATGGCTACGAGGTGATTGTTTCTCTCTCTCTTCTGGTTGGACATCTCTCTCTCTCTCGGCGCAGGAGTAGCGGTAGTTGGGTGACTTGCTAAAACCCTCTCTCTCTCTCTCTCTCTCTCTGGACGGAAAAAGCGAGGGAAATTTTCTGTAGATGGCGACGGAATTGAAAATTGACCATTTTGACGTCAGACCAGAAAATCAAGTTAATGATAACCATTTGAGAAGGAAACTGATTTTCGCGCTGTCATTGCTAATGATGCGCTCCATTTATTTTAACGCATCTTCATAAACAAAGTAGAGTGCCATAGGTAAAATATGCAGTGCGAAAATCAAAATCCGAGAATAGATATTCACACCTTTTTTTATATTAAAACTTTTTTTTGTCTTTTAACAAAAAAAAAATACACATACTTACTTTCAATGCTAAAAAAATTAAAAAAAATATGGATATCAAAAAATGAAATATGAATATCGATTCTCTAACCATTTTCCCCAAATTTTTTGTTCGATATTTTTTTTGAAGGAAGAATAAGAAGAGAAAGATCTTATAAGACGGTCAGAACAAAGACCAAACATACAATCCAAAAAAAACAAACGACCGACTCCCAAAAGGAATACAGAAGCAACTACATGTATTCATGGATAAAGTTCATCTAACACCTGGAAAAAAAAAAAAAAAAACTTTGGAAATGATACGAGTGTACCATACAACGCTGCGGTGCCCAAAACACACGAGGACCATTGCCACTATCTTCAATGGTATTTGCTCGTTTGCGCTTATGCCTTGCACATTTTTTAAAGGCTTAAATGCTTTGTGCATTGTCAAAATCTTTGAGCCGTGATTTTCTCCTATGAGCCCTGCGTTTACTGGGACTAGCCATTACAGTGTGACCTCCTTCCTTAGCAATATTATTCGAAAAACCTGAATTCGCATAGTCCTGGTATGCCTCAACATTTGAATTATTGAACGAGCCATATAATAACGTCCATCCTCAGAATCGTTGTCCCTGGAAGTCAGGATACGCTTGGACTCCAGGTTCTCCACACGTTGGGACCTCAGGTTCAATATTTTTGTTTTTCGTAATTTTTTGTTTAGTTTTACGTTGTAATATTTAAAATTAATCATTTGTCTCAACAGGATGAATCATAAAAGTATTAAAATGTGAATCGGAGTTGAAATATATTCATATAAAACGTTTAAAATACCAAACTACCAATTTTTTGGTATTATTTTCATCTTTACTAAACTATTTTCTATTTTTAGTGATATTTTTTTATTTTTAAAATTCATCTTGCATGTCGAAACGACTGATTAATACACAAAAAGTAATGTGAATCTAACAAAAAAAATAGTAAAAACGAACAAAAATACCAAAAACTGAGGAAGAAGCGGGTAAATTAGTTTTTGTCTACTGTGAACTTTTTAAGCTTTTGGTTCCTTTTTTTTTTTTCATTCCTATTCTAGAAAAAAATTAAAATTTGACCAAAAACATAAAAGAAAAAAAAAGTAGGACAAAAAAAAAATACTCGTCCACAAGACTTAAGACAATTTAAAGGGGCAAAAAAATAATCCAATAGGGCCATGTTTATTGGGGGATAAGAGAAAGAGGGATAAGGGAATGAGGAGGAGAAGGAAGGGTGTTTGGTAGGGGGGTGTTTGGTTGGGGGAGAAGGAAGCGGTAGGGAGAGGGGGAGAGCTTAGCTGATTAGCTCCTTGGAGAGGCCATAGCTAATGCCACCCTCACTGATTCATCCTAGGATAAGTTAATCTGGATGGGGAGAAAGATCAAATTGCCCATTCGATCATCTATTTTCTTGAGGTAAACACAATTCTACCAAGCTCTTAGTGTTTTGTAAAAAAAAAAAAAAAAAAACTCCATCCACCCTAAAATTTTGATCCCTTTTTTAAAAATCTACAGTAACTTTTTAAGGGAACACTTTCACTACTCTTCAAAATCTAACTTGTTTTGAACTACAGTCAATGTGTTTTAAATTCTAGTTCATATTTTGGGTGCATTCTTTTGGCCTTAAATTTAAAATGAGAATTTTGTCCTTATTTAAATTTTTTTCGCATTTGTTAGTTTTGTTTCAAACTTTTGTCGACTATTGATTCGTCTCGATGAGAGGAATATAGGATAAGTAAAATTTCTTTACTTTTACCCAAGTATTTTGAGAAATAACCACTTTTAATTTTTTTACTTTTCTCATTCATATAATCGAGACGAATCAATAACCCACAAAAATTTGACGCAAAACTAACAAATGTGAAAAAAATTCAAATGAGGACAAAATTCTCATTTTAAGTTTAAGTTTAAGTTTAAGTTAAAGCCTCTTTTTTTCCACAGAAGAATGGATGATTTTATTAAGACAAAGAGAGGTCCGAGGACCGAATATCATCACGGGCAAGACTAGCGATATATTGGGAGACAAGAAACCCCCCCAACTCCAGTTTAACACCTAATAGAGAACGCTTAGCCAATGAATAGTTTACCCTATTACAAGAACGCTTAACATGAATAAAGGAATAAGATGAAAATAAAGAAAAAAGCTCTACACAATCAGCAAGAATAGAGATACAATCAGAGAGAGACTTTTCATTTTGAATCAAAGCTTGAACTACCTGCAACAAGTCACCTTCAACAATAATTTCAAAAAATCCTCTAATAGCCGTAGTGACAAGAGCTTCACAAAAATCCCAAAGCCTCGGTAGAACGTGTCGATAAGAAACTAGCAAAAGGAATCCCAAAATTTCACCAAAATGGCTCCTTGCTACGGTACCCACACCAGAAAATGTCATTCTTCTTGTTAACTGCACTGTCAACGTTAAGTTTAATAACATTAGGTGGAGGGGAAAGCGAGGACAAGGGGTGGGGTGGGGTGGAGTGGAGAGTCTAGGGAGGGAATGGACTATTTCTGTAGCTACCTTGAATTCCTCGATGATCGCTTTTTCATCTGTAACAGAGCAAGTCCAGAATTTTTTATCAAAATACGCCGTGTTCCTTCCCTTCCATAACATCCAGCAGAAAAGTGGCCAAAAGAACACGATTTTGTTTTTGAGTTTGAATACGAAAATGAAGGACACACGAGACAAATGTTGAATTTAATCTCTTCGACTAGTTAAATGGACAAGAATTATGGGATTAAAAAAATTTAAAAGTGGACCAAATTTTTTGGACGAAGGGAAGTACCTATTGAAAAACAAAACAAAACAAAAAGATATGAAAAATAATAGGAAAAATCAATTACACTACCCATTTGGAAATTATTCTCACGAGTGATAGCATCACTTAAATATGCTGATGGAAAAAATAAAATAAAAAAGATAGCAGCATCACTTAAATGGAAAATAAGAAAAATAAACAATGTAACCAATCTTGGATCCTTCAAAACAGAATTAACCACTTGGATTCCTCAAGCGTAACCGCCACCACGGACTTCTTATTCTCCCGCCATCTCTCTCTCTCTCTCTCTCTCTCTCTCTCTCTCTCTCCACAACACGCAACGGCATTTACTCTACTCGTCTCTCTCTCTCTCTCTCTCTCTCTCTCTCCACATATACATACACGCAACGGCAGTTACTCTACTCGTAGGAGAGAGTTTCAGATGGCGATTCCGGCAATCCGACTGCTTCGTTGCGCGACGCCTCTCAATCGTCCGTCTTCCGCAGCAATGCCGTCCTGGTCTCGGTCACAGATGGTGGTGGCGAGACCGAGTCTTTCGGCTCTGCCTCTGCGAAGTGTCAGTTACGGTCACTTCAGGAGTACTTTCGTCGTCAATTCGAGCGCTTGGAGCCGAACTCGTGCCTCGGCCATGGTTACAACGCAATCTCCTTCGTCTCAAATGCATTTTCCTCCATTTCTTACTTAATGTAGTACATTTAATTGATTATTTGTTGAGAAATTGTCCAAATCAACAAAACGAACGAAGAACAATCGAGAAAAGAAACAAGAAACGCAGCTAGAACGCAAGACACATGGATTTTATGAGGTTCTCCAACTGCGTAGTTAAGTGCATTTACGGCTCGCTCTAGTTTTTACTGTGTACTTCTAGAGGTTGACTACACTCACGAAGCATGAGATACTCGATGTGTTGGAAAGTCACGTATAGTATCCCTTACTGACAAACGAAGAACAATCGAGAAAAGAAACAAGAAACGCAGCAAGAACGCAAGACACATGGATTTTATGAGGTTCTCCAACTACGCAGTTAAGTGCATTTACGGCTCGCTCTAGTTTTTACTGTGTACTTCCAGAGGTTGACTACACTCACGAAGCATGAGATACTCGATGTGTTGGAAAGTCACGTATAGTATCCCTTACTGTTGGTCTTGTGGAATTTCTCGTCATAATAGGGTTTGCGTACTCATTGTTGTCATTAATTATAGCTTTGCGTATGGCGGTGTCTTGTTCAAACAGATCTTGTGATGGAGCCTTGCTAAGTATTCATGGGCATGACCGCATGATCAAATTCTAAAACAAGTTTTATAATGGAGCGTAAAATTAGTGAAAGGAGTAATATATGAAGCACCAACACGGAGATTGCTACATCCGTGTCCGGTTGGGGGCACGTATGGGCGATGCCACGTTACGTGTCTATTAAAATTTAATATTCCCTACATCCTGTAAAGTTAGTCCCGTACGAAATTACGTGCAATTTTCAAACTTAAAAATAATGTTCTTACCGAAATAAATTTTTTGTGTGTAAGATGGATCTTGTTTAAAAGATCTCGATGAGAATACATTATTTTCAAGTTTGAAAATTACACGTAATTTCGTAAATGATCAACTTTATGGGACAGGAGGAGTACTATTTTTTGTGCCGGGACACGCGCTTTAACTTCAAAAGTATTGGATCTTATATGTAATAATACAAAATAAAAGTCTGTGAGATGCGCACATGCCATCGGTCACTAATGCAGTCGATATATTTAGTAGTTGCAACGTAGTTTGCATAACTGAAAACGTTATTTAAAAAAATTTGTCATCTCCCCTGCCATGTATCCCCATTTGTTGAGGATTGTCATGTTCTGTATCCATGTCCTTGTGCCATCACGTCAGTCTCCCTACCCATGCTGAATAGGGTAACTAATTATGTGTTTGTTTGTTCATACTCCAACTTTTATTTAACCTGACGTTAGCAGATCACTGAATCGTAAAACACTATTCTCTGTCTAGTTGGAATGGTGTTTTCTGTCAGATGTTGATGATATGGGTTAGCCGTTGAGGTTAGGGGAGATGAATTTCTGAAGTTATGGAGGAAATGTTTCCAATTGCTCTAAAATCGAAGCTGCTTTTGTGATTTTTGTTTTGGGTGAATGTGCATGGTATTTAATATTGGAGAATTCCGCAACCTCTTGTAATCCTTGTGTCCAAATAAGATCTTCAATGTTTCGCTTGTTAAGATGATCTAACTGGAGTTTTTCCTCTGGTTTTCCAGGTTGAAGATAAGTCCCCAAAGGTGCAAGAGAGTGATCTTTCTGGCACAGCTTATGTTCCTGTATATGTTATGCTACCGGTGAGTTACACAATTTACTCTTGTTCTGGAACATCTTCTTTTGGAGTTATTCTTTCATCATAAGCTATCCATTTTCTTCCCCGCAACACCCACCCCCCACCCTTCTGTCGTCTTGTTTCTCGTGGCTGCCTGTGCATTCACTCACCAGAACTTCATTTATGTTACTTTAACTCGTCCTCAGATATTGTCTCAACTTATTTGTCAGTTGTTGGTTCTTGCCTCGTTACCTATCTTGATTATGTCATTTGGTAAATTTGTTACTCATGTCTAGCATTTACATTTTGTGGGGGCAGTTGGGTGTTATCAGTATGGACTGTGAGCTGGTTGATCCTGACAATCTGCTTAAGGAGCTACAAATATTGAAGTCAGCTAATGTCGATGGTGTTATGGTTGACTGCTGGTGGGGGATCGTAGAGAGACAGGCTCCACAACAGTACAATTGGAGCGGCTACAAGAGCCTCTTTCAGATTGTGCGTGACCTTGATCTCAAGCTTCAGGTGAGCAGTACGGCACCTGTTTTGCTACCTGTGGCATTCTTTTCTATTTTGTTTGATCTTTGGTACACGGATTGCTGTCTTTCTTAACTACTATGGGCTGTTTGGCTTTGGTTTAGATTGATTGGTTGTGAAATTGAGGATGGACACCTACTGAGTAAGATGATCACTTTTAACTTGCATTTATCGTCAAGAGAATTGGATTTAGGGAGAATGAAATGAGTCCTATCAAGTTGCATTTTATAGAACTAATGTATATAGTAAAATTTATCTTCAATTGAGTTCAGGTGTCCATAAAATATCCCTTGTTCCCAGCTTACCCTTCAATTAGAATTGCAGAGATATACTTTTTAATTGAAAGGGTGTAGGTCAATTAGGATACAGACAAGTATGGATGAAGGGAGAGTAGATCTTGGGGGCTATATATACCAAAAATTGACCACTTTTTATATGTTTGGTCAATAATTTTATGGATGTCAATAGGGATAAAATTAGAGTGGGATGAATGAGATGTTCCAGTGGAGGAGTGCATCATGAGGTTTTCATGTTTGCAGAATTCCTATGAAGTTGAAAAGCACAATTCATATAATTTTTTTTTTCGCTCAGTGAAAGTCAATATTGTTAGTTGGAGTAAGTTAGTGAGGTTTGCACCCCCATCAAATGCATAACTGTTATATGACGTTAATAGCCTATCTCGTGCCCAATTTGTTCCTCTTTTTTTCTTTTTTTTTTTGGATTGAGTTTTGCATGAATATGCAGGAATCATTGTGTTGAGCAAGGCATTCTTCTAAGTGATGGATAGAAATCTATCTTAGTAGTACTGTGTACAATAGCTTGCATCATTGGTAGTGTAGTTGATTTTGCTCCATTTCTGAGCTCTTACTTGAATTATGAATTATCTCATTTAAGAAGAAATAAATACCGCAGGTTGTTATGTCATTTCATGAATGTGGAGGCAATGTTGGTGATGATGTTCATATTCCACTTCCCCAGTGGATTGCAGAAATTGGTCAAAAAAATCCTGACATGTTTTTCAAAGACCGTGAAGGAAGACCCAATCCTGAATGTCTCACTTGGGGAGTTGACGAGGAGAGGGTTTTAGGAGGTCGGACTGCCCTTGAGGTAGTGCATTCTTCCGTTTCATTTGGCTGTAGAGAAATTTTGCAGTGTCCATGAACACTGCAAAGTTTGAACACTTTCTCCATGAATATTGTAGATTATTGAGACATATATTGTGACCAACGTTCTGGCAATCTCTACATCCTCTCATTGCTACAGGCAGAGGCTGATTCTTTTATCATTTCTCGTGAACTGCATCTTATACCTACGCCTCAGATTATTACTGTGCTTCAAAAGTTCTATTATCTAGGTTTCAAAGCTATTGCAGTTTAGGGTCATGAGCTTAAAAGTATTTGGATTTCTTTGGTGATTTATTTTAGATAAATATCTTCAGCTGCATCATCTTTTGATAATTGATGTAGGTGTACTTCGAGTTCATGAGAAGCTTCCGAGTAGAATTTGATGAGTTCTTTGAAGGTGGAATCATCTCTGAGATTGAAATTGGACTAGGTCCATGTGGGGAGCTACGATATCCCTCTTATCCTGAAAAACATGGGTGGAAATATCCTGGCATTGGTGAATTCCAGGTAACTTTAATACCTTCCATCGTAAGGGAATTTCCTGGGGACTCATCACTTGTTTTTTAATGTTGCTCAATAATCTTTTAATATGTTAGACAAGAGTTTCTCCCATCATCACCTGTTTTGTCATGTCTACCCACACTAATTTTCATATGCATCTAATAAATTATTTCTGGCAGTGCTATGACCAGTACTTGTTAATGAGTCTGAAGACGGCAGCAGAAGTGGGAGGAGATTCATTATGGGGAAGTGGACCAGATAATGCAGGTTCTTATAATTCCCGACCACATGAAACCGAGTTCTTTCGTGACGGAGGTGAATATGATAGCGATTATGGCAGATTCTTCCTCAATTGGTACTCCCAAGTTCTGGTTGATCATGGTGATCGGGTCCTCGCTCAGGCAAATTTGGCTTTTGAAGGCACTTGCATTGCTGCGAAGGCAAGTCAGCTGTTCTGAAACGCACTGCTCTTCATAAGGAAGATGATTTCTTGAAGTAACAAGATACTATTTCTTTTTCTCTTTTAAGAAGTTATCTGATATGTGTTTTTGATTCTTGGGCAGCTTTCGGGTATTCATTGGTGGTACAAGACCGCAAGCCATGCTGCTGAGTTGACTGCTGGGTTGTACAATACATCTAATCATGATGGCTACACTCGAATTGCAACAATGTTAAAGAAGCATGGAGCTGCTCTAAACTTCACCTGTGTTGAGTTGCGCACTATGGACCAGCATGAGAACTTTCCAGAAGCATTGGCGGACCCTGAAGCATTAGTTTGGCAGGTACTTGTATTTGCTTCATCTCACCTTTATGCATAATTTTGCCGCTGGGGAGGAGTCCTTTCTTTCCCAATAACACATTCTGTTTCCGAACAAGCAGCAGAATCAAGCTTTTCTGTTCAAAGTCGATTCATACAAGCTTGTTGGGGATCACTTCACCCTCCCATTCTTTACAGTCCTTTCTGTTATTGTTGCTGGTTTAATTTCATCTTTTCTTCTTCGTACTTATTCTTCTTGTTTTATCATTCCAGTTCCTTTCGGTACTTTGAAATTAACGTGCTAGGTTTTGGGTTCAGATTCGGCTTAGTGACAACCACATTGGCTTTGTTTGGGATATCGATCAATTTCAAATTGATGTAGCAGTATCCCCCTTTTCTGGCCCTTGTCTTGAGTGTGGCTGATGGTCGTTTTACACGTAATAAAGCTTCAAATGTTCACTTTGGAATGATCTTGTTATACTTCAGGTGTTTAAAGCTGCATGGGATGTAACCATACCAGTTGCAAGTGAGAATGCTCTTCCTTGCTACAATAGAGAAAGTTATGACAAGATATTGGAGAATGCAAAGCCCTTAAACGATCCAGAGGGGAGACGTATATCTGCTTTTACATACTTGAGGCTCAGCTCAGTTCTCATGGAGGAACAGAATTTTACGGAGTTTGAACAATTCGTCAAGAGAATGCACGGTAAAAAATACATCCATGTTCCGTATAATTGTGCATTTAATTTGGCAGTTATTACCTCTTTTTTCTTTTGCTTGTCCCTTTTGGTAAGGTGACTAAAGAGGATATTTAGCCCTGAAGACATCATGTCAAAATCACAAATGTCTGATGCTTTTGTGTTTGATTGAAAATGATGACTGGAACCCTTGTTTGATTCATGGATTGAATAGTCCCTCTATGGGGTGAGGGAGGGGAGATGTTCCTGGGCTTTCGGATAGTATAAGTCGTTATCGGTAAACAGCATATTGAATAATCCTTGAAGTAACCACTTATCTGTAGATTGCACCGCATCATTCTTGAGCCGTTTTCCTGACGATGTTTCGATGAGGTCTCTGATATCAGCTCGTTGTGTTTCTGAAACATTTGAGTAGTGCTTACTTCTTGCATCATTAGAGATAACCCGGATAGATAGAATTAGAAGTATGATCACGACGTAGCTAGTCTGTCTGATTTACCTAAATCTGGAATTTGCATGGAATTACTATAGAAACTGATCTGCACTGATGAGTAATTTGCATGGAACTACTCTATTGACATCATCTTTTATGTGGCGATTAACTGAAAATTGTGTTGCCTCTTCATGTGCAGGCGAAGCATTGTCGGGTCTGCCATTGTTGTCCGAATGAAGAGGCGTTTGCAGCTAAGTAGGAAGAAACGATATGCACATGTCTGTAAATCTGTTACATACCAAAAAAATGTCTGTAAATCTTAGATTTGTTCTTCTTCTTCCCGGAAAAGGGGGAAAACAATGTTGTGAGTCGCGAAATAGTGAACTGGTTGCAGAAGTTTCGGTCGGACGACCGAAAGATGGACAGTTTATGGAGTCTGACTTTGTTTTTTCCTGTGTTCCACAAACCGTAGAGCTTACTTACATCACAAAAGTGGTGGGGCAATTGACCCATGAAAGGATGAAATAGGAGGGCCTTTGTCCTGTTGTAATGTTTTGGTCCTTTGGAGATAAGAAACCAACTATAACAGCTACGAGCTTGCTATCCATGCGTTTTGGCTGGAGGCTATATACTGTTAGGGTGTTCTTCAGTGGGGAAGTTTTCATTCTTCGAAATTTGTTCAAATGCATATGTTTTTTGGGTACCGGGATGGTATTGTGCACACCGTGCTGTTCACATCCGGACTGTTCATCTCGGCAATAAATTGTTAGGATTACCGAGACGGTTGAGATGACGCATAACAGCAAGCAATCTGAACTATTAATTGTCAAGATGGACGGTCTAGCTGTGCACAACACCATCCCCTAATATGTTGTTTTTTTTTTTTTTTGTGTCTTTAGTGGACTTCTGGTCTTTTTCATTTAAGTTTTTGACGTCAATTTTTAATGGTGGCAACAATGTCGCGTGGTCATTTTTTTTTTGTATAAATATTGCTCAGGCGATATGCCATTGATACCACATGGAGTAACTTTTATTTCTTTTTTTAGCGCATTTGTATTATAAAATGATTCTTTTTTGGAAAATGACTAATTTGGGCTTATTTTTATTTTGGACTAGACATCGTTTATAATGATACATTTTTCTCTATATAAATAACATACTCTATGAATCACATAAACTATGTAACAATTTGAGTCAAATGAATAAGATAAAAGAAGATCTCGTATAGAACTCATAGCAGCATGTTATGTCTCAAGACACAAGTCACACAACAAAACCCGAACCGTTAAAAAACATTTTCAAAAACCCAAAAGAATATTTTTGCAATGTTTTGAAAACTGAGTTGTTTCATTGTTTGAACTAAAATAAGAAAACCAGTAAAGAAAATACACCCAAAGGTGCCAAACAGTCTCCCATCCAAGCTTGAACAACTTTTTGAAGCTCGTTAAGATTTTAAATTAAGCTCAAAACAAACTATTAATTGAAAGTCATTCGAGATCGACTCGTCTCATGAATAAACTGAGTTTAAACACATTTTTTGAGCTCGTTAAGTTTTCACATGATTGATCAATTATCCGCTCGGCTCGCCTCTGGCTACACCATCCGATATCAACGCATCCTCCTTCTCACGTGCCAACCATAGGTTCCTCGCACGGTCGCACCCAAGCTCCTTCCCTCATCCGTGCCAAGCACCAAGTAAAAGAGAGAGAATTTAACCCCAAAAAAAAAAAACAGAAGAAAGAAGAAGAAGAAGAAGAAGAAGAAGAAGAAGAGGAAATTACATATTAAATCCCAGAGTTTGACCCCGTAAGCCTACTTAACAGAATTACTCCATCCCACATTCCCACTTTCAATCCCCCTCTCTCTCTCTCTCTCTCCTTTTCACAGCATAAAATCACCATTATTCATCACCTAACCCCTCTCTCCTTCTTTCTCAGTTCACCACACTCATGATATTAGTTATTCTTATTTGACACCTAAGTATACTCTCCCATATCATTCATACTTGGAGTTGATTTAGGATAAAATTATGAAGTCTTTACCAAAAAAATTAGAATATTAAGAAAAATTGGGAATCAAACTTCCCTTATCGGCCCTTCCTTTTCGACAGCCACTCGGGCAGTCTCATCGTTGATTACCCATCCCCGTACACACCCACCCGCTTCTCACTCCACATGCCTCCTTTTCTTGCCTTATTTCACTCTCCACGTACACGCCCACTCCTAATACCACACTCGAGCATTACTGCCCCCATTGTCGTGCCCCAAATTCTCCACCACTATAGCTAGAAACCCTCTCCCTGAACACTCTTGTGCGCCATCGGAAATAATAATTTCCCTCACTTACCCATAACCCTTGGACCCACCCATTTACTACTTTCTTTTTAGAAAGTAACCAAACCACTGTCGCATGATTGTTTACTTTGACGCTATGTTGGGCCCACTCCTTAGACTTCTTATGGTCAATATATTCACTTTGTTTGGTTGCCCTTTTTGAGAGTAACTCTCAACTCTCGGCACAGTTTTCAATAAATCTTTCTCTCTATCTCTCTCCACTCATTACCACTCCAACTCTCAAAAATAACTTTTTAAAAGTTGAACCAAACAAAGTGATTATAGTCCCACGACTCCCACGATGGTTTATCTCTTTTCAAGCGATCCATTTTACTACCCTTTCCAAATCGTAGATGAGGTTTCTCAATTAAATTTTAGGTTGGGTAATGTCCTTTCTAAGGTTGCATTCAGGGAGAGAAGGTAAAAGTGGGAGGAAAAGCAAGTGAGAAAGAAAGAGTAGGGGGGTGGGCAGTTGTAGAAAGGGAGATATGTTAAGTTGGCTAACGGAGGTGAACGTAGGGTTCGAATTGTGAAATGTGTGGAACTGTGGTTTTTAGTTGTCACATTGAAATATTAGATTTTGATTTAGGAAATGGGTCAAACTATGGGGTTTAATATGTATTTTTCCCCCAAAAAAAACACAGAATGAAAGAAAATTATCTAAAAAACAGACCTAAACGTACAGAACGCCGCAGCCATGGCTCCCAAGGCGAAAGAGAAGCCAAAACCCTCACCCTCGCCGGCGGCGGCGTCACAGCCCGCAATCGCCGTCGAAGATCTCTTCACAGCTCTCAACCGCCACATCCAGAGGTCGGAGCACGAGCAAGCCGTCAAAGTCGCAGATCAAGGTCATTATCTAAAACACACATATTTATCTCGATTGCATAAGATTACGAACATACAAACCCTAGCGCGTCTTTTGAATTCTGATGAATATGTGTTTGACAGTGCTCTCAATTGCCCCGAATGACGAGGACGCCATTCGGTGTAAGATCGTGGCGTTAATTAAGAACGATAGCATCGATGAGGCTCTTGCGACCATGGAGGCTTCTAGAAGGATCCAAATTGATCTCAGTTTCTTCAAGGTGATCGTCTCTCAGTTGTACCTACTTTTTCAGTTTTGACTATGCTAGTGTGTTGTTTCTCAAGTCGGAAGTTTACTTTGTTTGGTTTGGTTTGGTTTGGTTTTTGAGGTAATGAGAGAAGATAGATAGATAGAGAACTGAGAAGAGTAATTGTAGAGAAAACTTAGTGGGGATGATGCGCATAGACAGGGCCGGCCCAAGGGATTTGGATGCCCAAGGCTAAATTGTGGGTTGGTGCTTAAACAACAATGATATAAATGTTTCTTTATATAGTACTACTTTAGACTTCATAATGCACGTTAATTGCTTTGTCACCCGTGGCCAAAGTGGTTGACTTGAATTCTACTTGACTTGGTTTCGAAACTTGGTACATACAATAGCATTATTTTTGGGAAAAAAACATTTTAAAAGAAAAAGTTGCCCAGAATACTCGAACTTGGACACTTCATATGGACTAAAATCAACTTACCATTGAGCTAGCAAAGACATTTGTGTTATAAAATGAACGAATAATATATATGCTAATTTACAAATAATATTGGAGCGCCTCTAAAATTTGAAATTTTTTAGATGCCCAAGGCCCAGGCCTCTTGGGCCTTGGGCTTGGGCCGGCCCTGCGCATAGAGAGGAGTTGAATCTAGAGACTCAAAATGGGGATCAATTTCTGTACCGGTTCCCGTTTATTTTCAACCATTAGATTACATGCCAGTTTTTATATTCTAAAATTTAACATGATGTAACGGCTCAAAACACTTTGGTACACGGGAACCAGGGGATTTGGTATAGAGGAACTGGTGTGCTCAAAACGAACACAGTTATCTCTCAATTCGAGTTTGAAGCTATTGGTACCTAGACTGTTATGCGATTATACCAACTTTTTCTTGATTTATGAGGGTCTTTATGCATATGTTACTAACATGCTGGTTCATTATTTATTGAGACAATAGTTTGTGAAAATGTATGGTAATTGGATGTATTTGAACTGGGTTTTTCTTCATGATGTTGGCACCTGTT
Source organism: Rhododendron mucronatum var. ripense (assembly GCA_019656295.1). Classification (NCBI taxonomy): domain Eukaryota; kingdom Viridiplantae; phylum Streptophyta; class Magnoliopsida; order Ericales; family Ericaceae; genus Rhododendron; species Rhododendron mucronatum. The sequence continues at coordinate 542,122 of BPLT01000075.1, read as the reverse complement.
AGGCAAATGTAAGTTGGCAAAGGTTATACAAGTGCAAGAAGTAGGTTAGTTTAAACATTTGCCTTGCCTCTTTTCCTGCCCTTCTACGTTGGAACCTCAGGGGAAGCATTATGGACCATGGCAGCCGTCAATTCATCCTCAGAAGGCAAAATAATGTTAGTTGCCTCCTCCACAGCATCCCCAACCCTTAGAACAGAAAACTTATTAGAATCTACAGGAGAAGGCAGACCAACCATAACGTCATGAGATGCACTGGCAACCACTGGACTTCTCATTTGATCATTGAACCCCAAATCCTCACTCTTGGTATCCTTACTCTTCAACTTTATACTACCGTTACCACCCAAAGGCACTTGAGGCTCCAGACCATCAGCAACTGAAAGAGGACGATGTCATACCAGCAGAAACAGCTGCAGATGAAGGCAATGGCTCCGGCACAACAGCATTCCTACTCTTCACTTGCCAGACTTGATTCTGGACCACCTCCTTAACCACCTGACAGGTCCTATACATTTCAGTCTTCAGAGGATGCCAAAGATACCAAACTTTGAATTAAACTTAGATCCATTCGAGTGAGAGAGCTCAAAGCTTCGGGAAGAACATAAACCACATCCACGTCTACATGTATTTTGGCATAGCTAATTGTTTTTCAAGACTCAGTTAATTGGTCAGCATAAAGAGGTTTTCCTACAGCCCTGGCCACATAACTCAGGCCCTGCTCTGTCCATAACTCCAAAGGAAATGTACCCAAATAAGGTCCTTCTTCAAGGGCTCCTTTTCAAGATTCATATGGGGATGCCATTGTTTGAGAACAAGCAACCTGCCCCCAAAATGCCATGGGCCTGCTAACAAGCTGCCTATAAGCCCCCAGCTTGATCAAATTGAAAAATGAAAAATCCTTTATCGTTTGACAGAACCTCAGACAATCCAAACTTACCCCAAATTTTTCCTGTGATACTCTTAAAAGCCATAAAAGGTAATTTCTTATCAGCAAAATAGCCTACAACACAATCGTTCAATTTAGAAACCCCAGAATTTTCAACTTCCAAAGGAGGGTTAACAAACAGTTTATCATTCAACACGCACGGAGACATATGAGTGAGAGATGTATCTGAAAGAACTTTATCTTTCCAAGAAGGGGAAGAAGCCGTACCATGTTCAGGATGTATCGCAAGGGCCTTTTCCTCCAAATTCTTCTTTAGCAAAAGAATTTCTGCCTTCAAGTCCTTAATTTGTCGGGCAGCAGGCCGATCTGTATCATTAATCAACAAGTGATCATAATTCGGGACTGTTGCCTTGATCAATTTTCAAACATTCCTTGCACCAGAACTAGGTGAAACCCTAGCCCCACCAACAGCCGCATATTTCAACGAAGAACATTCCTAAACATGAAATTGGGCCTCGTAGATGGCCCCCGAAGAAATCTCCATGACAATCGAGCCAAAATGAGATCCAGAACTAGAGCAACCGACAAAAACTGCAATTGAGAGAGAAGCTCTCTCCTTGAAAGGATATTGTTTGTTATTGTAGAAACTTTATATCCATCTCAAAACCAATTGGCAATGAGTGAAGAGGTTCTCAATGTTATTAAGTGATCACCCATTTCACTCCCAAGTAATGTGGGACTCTATTTCCTTAACATCCCCCCTCACGTGCAGCCGCGTTTGAGGTCTGTCACGTGTGACCACGTTTGGGTCCTATCATCGTGCAACCTTTTTGCTGGTCTGTTATCGTGGGGTGTGGATTGTAAATTTTTTTAAAATGTGGGATGGAACGGGCCCCGCTCTGATACCATGAAGAAACTTTATATCCATCTCAAAGTCAGTTGGCAATGAGTGGAGAGGTCCCAAATGTTATTAAGTGATCACCCATTTCACTCCCAAGCAATGTGGGACTCTATTTTCTTAACATCCCCCCTCACGTGCAGCCGCGTTTGAGGTTTGTCATGTGTGGCCACTTTTGGGTCCTATCATCGTGCAGCCTTTTCGCTGGTCTGTCATCGTGGTGTGTGGATTGTGAATTTTATAAAATGTGGGGTGGAACGGGCCCCGCTCTGATACCATGTAGAAACTTTATATCTATCTCAAAACCAATTGGCAATGAGTGAAGAGGTTCCCAATGTTATTAAGTGATCACCCATTTCACTCCCAAGCAATGTGGGACTCTATTTCCTTAACAGTTATGTTTCTGTAACACCAAAGCATCTAGTTATAAGTACGTACATATCTTTGAGAAATTTCTCCCCAAATTCTTACTGTGTTGTCGGTTTTATTTTTTGCTGTGTGTGTTGCTTCTGTAACAGGCTTTAGTTAGCTCTTGTTGATCTATTTCTTTGTTATCGTTTTCATTCCCCATCAGGCGTACTGCTTATACAGACAAAATAAGTTAAATGAAGCTTTAGAAGCTTTGAAAGGCCAAGAGGGAAACTCTGCAATCATGCTACTGCAATCTCAGATTCTTTTTCGTATGGGAAAAATGGACGCTTCTTTGGACATTTATCAAAAGCTTCAGAAGTCCAAGATAGAGTCCTTGGAGATAAATCTTGTTGCTGGTTTAGTCTCTGCTGGGAGGGCTTCTGAAGTGCAAGGAGTGATGGAGGCACTCAGAGTGAAAGCAACAAGTAGCTTTGAGTTGGCATACAACACCGCTTGTTCGTTGATTGAAAGGAACAAGCATTCAGATGCAGAGCAACTACTACTGTCAGCTCGAAGGTGATCCACAATCTTTTGCTTGAGAATTGACTAGAACATGCAATCCCTTTCTAACTACTTAATGCTAGTTCAGGCACTACCAGTGGGATTATCTCTTTACTTCCACTGCTCTTGCTTCCATCTCTATCTATTATTGACCTGCTTCAGTACTTCTTTTTCGTTGGCCCTTCTTCATTCCTATTCAGCAAAGATTGCTGGTTTGATGTTTTGATGAAACTATATTAGAAACTAAAGCATATAAGCTAGGAGATATAGTACCTGGGTTTTCAAAACATTATTGCTTGGAAATCACTTGTCGTGGAAAGAAAATGTGTCCCTTCTGGTCAGCTTGTTGGACATTCTCGTTTCTGTTTGGGTCCATGACTCGTATGTGCTGTGTTTACAGTAAAGTATGTCTTCCAAACCCTGCCTCTCATTCTATAAGGTGCTGTCAAGTGTCAACGACAATTCCTTTACAAACTATATCTTTAATAAGAATGCCGAGAACAGATACACATCTTACAACCTGACAGATGGATTTTGAGGCAATAGATTAAGGAATCATTGCTGCTTGCTTTGACTTGAAAACTTGTTTTGCTAATGTAGGATTCATGTAGAACCCATTAAGTGCTCAGATAGTGCAGAGTTGGTATGCCACCCTAATGTGGTTGAAGCATGTGTTTTTTTTAGAAGGGTAACACTTTTTCATGTATGTGGAATTGAAGGATAAAGTCTATACAATAAGAATATCATCTTCATTCTATGCATATATCCAATGCACACTGTCTGCTGCATGATGTTGGTATGTGGATGTTAGGCGAGTCTGCATCTCTTAGGGACTTGGGCAACACTGCACAGCTGAATTTGGAAAATTTGCCTTGTCCTTCTTGTGTAATGCAGAGCCATCCCATTATTTTTTCTCCGAGAAGTAATGCAGTGAACAATGTGCAATCCTGTTATTCTCTCTTACATTTCACAGAATGAATATTTTTAATTGGTATTGTCAAGCTTGGTGGGTTTTCCTTCACATGGCTTGAGAGGACTTTGGTGGCCCAATTGGCATGTCTAGACCTTATAATGTTGCTGCAACCGTAATACCCACGTGCTCTTTGGGTGGTGGTTAAACCGTATACTCTCCGCTTTAGGATTAGGGCCAGAGCCTTGAATTGGTATTGACATGTTTTAGAACCACTGTTGTTGGGTCCGTTTCTGCAAAATTTCTCTCTTTAGAAATTCCTACTACTTTATGTTCCTTCTTAAACAGCACAAATCTCCTCGGATATTTGAAGGAGACGTAACTATTTTCTCTCTGTGACAGAATTGGTCAAGAGGCTCTAATGGAAGAGAATTTGGCTGATGATGACATAGAGACTGAATTGGCTCCAATAACTGTGCAGTTGGCACATATTCAGCAGGTATAATATGGACACACTATCTCTCTTCTTTCGACAACTTTCATTTTTCATTTTATCTAAGTTGGCTTTTTTAATCAGCTCCTGGGGCACACACAAGAAGCCATTGAAGCTTTCACAGATATCATAAAGAGAAATCTGGCAGATGAATCGTCACTAGCGGTAGCAACCAACAATCTTGTATCGTTGAAGGGTCCAAAAGATGTCTCGGATAGCCTCAGGAAACTTGATCGATTGATAGAGAAAGGCAGCGGGACCCAGAGTTTCCAGCTTGCTCGTGGACTGGACTTGAAGCTTTCGTCAAAGCAAAGAGAAGCAATATACACCAATCGAGTGCTTCTGCTACTTCATTCAAATAAGATGGATCAGGTCTTAAATTTCTCTCCCTCACCTCCTTCATGATCTCCCGCTGTTAAACTCGAAGATTTCCAGGGCGTTGTCTTATAATAGGGCCAGTTTTCTCTTAGGAATTATTATTATTTTCTGTTACGTGTTCACAAGGTGAAGGGCAAAACCAAGAAAACAAATAAAAAAATAACTCCGATATCCTCTTATAATTTGGGTTCTTGTATTTTTTGTTTGTAATTGACAAGAAACCTGGGGAAACTGGAGCCTACCTCCGTGAGAAAGAAACCCGTTCCTACCAAATGGAGGGATGCAATCTCAGCTCGCGAGGGAGAGCTGAGATCCTCGTAATGGGTAAATATCCTTGATCTGCTGTCCAATAGAATTTACGTAGTCCTGGGGAAACTGATAAACATATTTCATTTGTGTATATATCTATCTCCATGCAATCTGTGTGCTTATTGCCTCTTCTTTCAGCTGCAAGACTGAGAGATCTAAGGATCGATTTCTTGACGGCTTTGTTCTGGTGGCATATATTGAACTCCCAAGTTTTAGGGGTTTTAGGCCAGAGTTGATCGTCGTTCTTCTCGGGAATCCCTTCCTTTGGAACAATACATAATTCTTCATAAAAAAAAAAATTGACATGAAACCTAGGGTTTGCAAGTTTAGGGGTGTTCGTGAATTTAGTTGTGTGTAAATGAGATTTTCATATTGGTATTGATGGTATTTGCAGGCTCGAGAACTTGTTGCTGTGCTGCCAGACATGTTTCCGGATAGTGTGATACCAATATTGCTTCAAGCCGCAGTCTTTGTGAGAGAAAACAAGGCCGGAAGAGCCGAAGAATTACTAGGTCAATATTCTGAAAAGTTCCCTGACAAATCAAAGGTGGTTCTACTCGCGAGGGCACAAGTTGCCGCTTCCGCGGGCCACCCGCAAATTGCGGCTGAGTCCCTATCGAAGATACCCGAAATCCAACACATGCCCGCCACCGTTGCCACCCTCGTGTCGCTCAAGGAGCGTGCGGGTGACATCGACGGAGCCGTTTCCATTTTCGATTCCGCGATAAAGTGGTGGGCGAATGCCATGTCGTCGGAAGACAACAAGCGCCATGTCATCGTGCAAGAGGCGGCAGCCTTTAAGCTCAAGCATGGTAGAAAAGAGGAGGCAGCCAAATTGTATGAGGAGCTCGTTAAAAGCCACGGAAGTGTCGAGGCTTTGGTTGGGCTTATTAAGACGGCTGCTCATTCGGACATCGATAAGGCTGAAGCCTATGAGAAGAAGCTGAAGCCGCTGCCCGGTTTGAAATCAGTTGATGTTGATGGTTTGGAGAAAACTTCAGGTGCAAAGCATATGGAAAACGGGCCTCATGTGGGGACTGTGGAACCGTCTGAAAGTAAGAGTAAGGAGAAGGCCAAGAAGAAGAGGAAGAGGAAGCCAAAGTATCCAAAAGGGTTTGACCCGGCTAATCCAGGTCCTCCACCGGGTCCTGAGCGGTGGCTGCCTAAGAGGGAGAGATCTACTTTCAGGCCGAAGAGGAAGGATAAGAGGGCGGCCCAGGTGAGAGGGTCTCAGGGCGCCGTGGCGAAAGAGGCTACCAATGCCAATGCGAAATCAAACCAAGCTACTGCTGCCAAAGCAGCTTCGCAGAATGCAGTTGCAGAGCAGCCCAAGGCTTCTTCTAAGTCATCTAGAAAGAAGTCCAGGAATTAGAGGGAAAGAGAACCATTTTTTGTTTTTTTTTTTGGGAGAAAAAATTGAGTCATTTGCAGCTCTATTTACAATTTTTTTTTTATTTGTATTGAGGAATACAGTTTTTTTGTTTTTTTTTGTAGTTTTATCATTTGGCGTCATGAAGTGTTGTGGTTTTCCTTTACATGAAGCCTAGTTAACCATTTTAAATTATCTTATCCATGTGGTAGCATCAAAATCTATTGGTAGATCTTATCTGGTCTTAACTTAGAGCATCCGCAATGGTAATAATCAAAATCAATAATCAAAATGTGCCAAGTTAACATTTGAGTATTCATTTAGTACATAATCAAACTTAACAATCTTTACTTCCATATTGGTTATTTTTGCATGCCTAACAAAAAAAAAAATCCACAATACAAAATGCACATCTGTCCAATTGCAAACGAGTTTCAATTACGCACCTGATCACACCAAATTATTCGCCTCAATGAGATGATTCCAAAACTGAAAAGCCGATCGCCGGAAACATTTTCACGCGCCCTCACGCACTGCTTAAAGAGGTTGTGCATGATATCACGCGCCTTTACTCAATTTGGCGCGTTCAGAGGTTACGGCGATCGGTCTTTCAGTTCTGGAATCGTCTTGTCAAGACGAATAATTTGGTGTGGTCAGGTGAGTGATTAGAACTCGTTTACGAAAAATCCGAATTTGATTATTGATTAGTTTTGGTTATTGATAAAAGTTATTAAGTTTGGTTATGAAATGAGTGGAATTTGGTTTTTTGCTAAAAACTTATAAATACAATATGGGGTGTTTTTCTAAGTATTGTTGTTAAATTTGTTTATCTGCACCCATTTGCTTATCACAATATGGATGCTGTTTGCTTTCAGACTTAGTGGATAGCTTCGGGAGATACCGATAAGGTACTGTGAGTGAGACCATAAAGCTATGACAAGGTACTCTGAGTGAGACCATAAAGCTATGTACTAATGGTTTGTTCGGATAATGTTAGTCCAATAAAATGGAAAACGAAATGAATGCAGTTTTTTTTTTTAGGAAGTACAAACATATTGCATTCATAATATTAAAAAAAACGTGTAATGGATAATAATATAATATGGGTCCGAAAATACAAGAAAAACAACCTAAAAAAAATAATACAAAAGCCGCAAAAAAAGGGTAAAGGTAGCAGAAAATCAAGGAGTTTACTCAAGACTGGGTTTTGGAAGAATCAGATCTGCATTTTGCAAAAAACACCTAGCCCGACGTTGTCGTGTTGTTGCCACCGCCATTGCCACTACTGCTTCTGGCGGAACTCCACCACCGTCACCTCGAGAAAGTCGTCGAATGCAGAAGCTCCAGATCTACCATAGATATTGGTGATCATCCTAAAAATTGAAGGCACTCTTAAACTAGAAGTATTCTTGCAATAAAACCTAAACAATATTTTGAGCCCAACTATGGTCACGCTTCTACTTACGTGCCAAAAGTATGCTAGGTTGTGTGGGATATTGTTTTGGGTCCCAAATTAATGATCGGAGTTGTTTAATTAATGGTTGATGCAAAATTAATGTCAACTCATTCGAAAAATGGTATGAGCTTTGGTTGGTTCACCAATTTTTGTCCTTCCTGATTTTTTTTTTATAGAGACTCACACGATCAGATATTTAATTATTGTACATCAAATGGTGTATCCGTACTTCTTTTTTTTTTAAAAAAAATTACCGGGGGTGGCATGACACCGCTGAAATGGGAGAAATTAAGTAGCTAAGTAGGTAACATTTTGCACTGTTATTTTGCATTATTTGGCTTTTTTAATAATCGTACTTTTTTACAAAATCATTACTGAAATTTTAGTTCTTTCATTTCAAAAAATGATGGTTTTAGATATTGTTATGATTAATTCGGGTTCCGTCTCCGGATATATGCACATTCGTTTTCCCAAACCCAACAAAAAGAGTAGATATATAATTATAAGGCGCTTATTATGGAGTTTATATCCCCTCTTATTGAGTTGACAATACATTCTATTTACGAGATGTTCTTTTCTCTAATTCTCTTTATACTATTTCCCTAAAAATTCAAGAAGTCAGTCTTCCCTAACTTGTGAATTGGAAAGTTCCCTGTCCAAAGCAAACTTTTTCCGGTCTTTCTATTGTCAGCCTGCTGGGTTGACGATAAACACACTAAAAGATAAGAAAAATACGTATTTCTATGAACCTTTTACACCATTTAATACACATTCACTCACTTACTATTGTCAGCCCATTGAGCTAATTTTAGAATTTTTCAAAATTTTTTTTAAATTTCTTGGAGAGCACACTAAGACGGACAGCAAACTTTTTTTTTTTATTTCTTGGAGAGCACACTTAGACGGACTTTGATTTGTTTGCTTACGATATTAATCCAATAACATAAAAATATATATGAAGGTAAAAGAATAGTACTGTCTCGGTCATCACGTGGGCCAGTACCCAAAACATCCAAAACTTGCACACAACGTTTCCTCATGCGTGTGTGGAACACAGTTGGTCGAAATTTCTATGCGTGTGGGACCTGAGCATGAAAGCATTTTTTGTTCCGAAGATATTTCAAAACTACTGCGGGCCATTGACCGATTGAATTAGTTTTTGAGTCGATGTATCGTACTATTAACGGGCGTTTATCGACTGAATTAGCTTTGAATCGATGTATCATATACTACGTACTAATGGGCGTTTCCCAACTGAATTAGTTTTGAGTTGATATAGTATGGGAATAGATATGATAGAGAAGCAGATATAGAACATGTATATACATAGGTAAGGTAAGGTAAGGTAAGGGCGGAGGCAAACCCGAAATTTACTTTGTTAAAAATTGTCCTATAATAGAAATTTACTTACCTCCTAGCTGCCGAAATGGATCGGGTCACGAGTAAGACAAACCCGAAACAGTCTTGGTCAGCAGGGACTTGCATATGGGTCAAACTTAACCCACTCAAATAATCCTTCATTAGATTTGTGTTTAAAATAATGAAACTCAAAGTGGTTAAGGTTCGATTCTCGTAAACACTTATCCCCTCCCCAAGTCTTCTAAGATATAGTAGATTAGAATTAACGAATGACCAAAAAAAAAAAAAAAGCTAAGTTTGGAAAATTACAAAATACAAGTTGGGCCACATTAAACTTAACTCATAAGCAATACTATCTGAAGCTTTTGGAAATGACCCCATCTTGTTGGAGAGAGATCAACTTATCATCTATATTAATGAGATATCAAATTTTTTTCAAAAAAAATTGTGACAACAATTTATTAGTCAATCTTTTTTAATCCCTTCATTTTGGTAATAGTTTTCTTAATAGTTATTGCCCCTTGATAAGATAATGTGGGGCCGTAGACTAGTTGCTCGCTCACCGAGTATAATGTTAGGATTGAAGTCTTATCATTATGGATAACAATTTTTTCTTCTCCTATTTCTCGTCGCTAATTTTTCACAAAAGACACATCGAGTCACTTCCTTACCGAGCTCAAATAAGACACATCGAATCTTATCATTATAGGTAACCGTCTTTTCTTCGCTATTTCTTCTAGACAATTGTCATATATAGAAAGTAGTTGAGGAAAAAAATTGAGAACAAAAAGGAAAATGTCGGTCAAACCTCCCTAAAATATCAACTGAGTAGTTGTTGTTAAGCAAGACCTTTCCATGATATCATGATTCCAACTCTAATCTATCTAATTAATTATAGAATCGTCATTCTAACACTAATTAAAATGATCACATTTGTTTAAATTTGACTAGTTTATCTTTGGATCGAGCAGGTCGACTGAAATTTGAAACATGTCTCTGTCCATTCTTTCTCAATTTTATGTTTTCAAAATTAAAAGATTTTAAAGTGTGAAATTCAAAGTAATTTTGGTGAGTGAAACACACGAAAAATTATAATTAATTTGGAGGAAACAAATGCTTACACAGTGTAAAAAATTTATTCTCATATAGATTAGGCATGTGCTTATTTATTAGGTTAGGTAGTATTACCAAACTCTTGGAAACGGATCCGGGAATGTTATAGGAAGCTTTTCTTCAGTGCACACTATAGGACAACAGATTCGGATTGTCCATTTTAGCAATCAATGGTTCAGACATGTTTATTAACTTTCACCGATAAGATTTAACAATAACGGGTAAGAATGAACCATTGATTGCTGAGATAAATGTTTCGTGCACTACAGTCTACAGGGAGCGATCTACAGCATCCCGAGTCTCGGAAACTCCGGTGACCGGTGAAAAACCTCGCTACAAAGAAGGAACTTTCGTCTCCCGCCACATAAAATACCGAAATACCAGTAACTCTTTCCATCCCTACACGTGTCCATCTCCTACCCCTTTTCCCTCTCCTAATTGGTCACATGTCCAAACCCTCGTGGCTGAAAAATTATTCGGGGCTCTCAAGGACACATCGTGCCTCATTTCTTATTCACCACATGATTGTGTGGTCCCACCACAAAGTGTATAAATCCCGCATTAAGGCACCAAAGTCGTCTTTGACTTCCCGTGCCTTCGCCCCAAGGGTACTGAAAAATTTCTCCTTCCCCCCCTCCTCGCTCCGTTGATTCTTAAATTTTCCTCCTTGTATTTCTCTCACCTTGGATAGGGGTAATTAATGAGTTGAGCGAACCAAGCAGTTATTTGTTCTAGTTTGGTTTGAAAAATTAACATGATAGCCTTTTATAACGTGCTTTCATAAAAGCAGGAAGGAGGATAAACATGACTGTCGACATGTAAAGTATTGGTTGGAACTGCAAGCTAAGCCCAAGTTCGTAATAGTCAGTAATAATAAACATTTTAAATTAAGTTTCAAAAGGGTAAAAAATAAGTTAAGTTCCAAAAATAAATTATAAAGAACGCACCCTTATGATGTGAGTACAGACTTTTAAAACATACTTAAACTAAGTTCATTTATGAGACGAGACGATATTGAACGAGATTGTACCGGATACAATTTGATCTCGAGCAGCTTCAACTTTTTATACATCGCAAATCGAACAAGCCAAGTACTAGCTGATTTAAACAAAAAACAAACACGAGCTCAAACTCAAACGGTTTGGTTCCTGTACCAACTCTAACCTCTAGTGAAAAGAAACCCCAGCTACAAACAAGGAACAAGCCACCACAGGATTTCCTCTCCCGCCACACACCCTACCGAAATACCAGTAACTCTTTTCAACCCGCCACGTGTCCCTTACCCCACCCCCCCTTCTCTCTCTCTCCTAAATTGGACACACTTCCCAAACCCTCATCCCCTCCCTTCCCTCCCCCATTTCTCTCTCTCTAGATTTCCAAATTTTTTCACCTCTGGGTTTCTCTCTCCTCCTCCTTCCCCTCTCTCCCTTTCTCTCTACATCCCTTCCCCTGAACCCGATCGGCATATATATCCACGTCGGAGACGATATTATCGGTTTGTTGATATATACATTCTGCATAAATACACGAACGACCAATTAGGGTTTCGATTCAACCCGACGTTGTCACATATCGATGCATTCTGTCGATTGAGTTCTTTCGAAGCAAATTAGGGTTTCGAGCATCGGCGGTAATCAATTCCCTTCGTCTTGCTTTGATTATCTTCGTTTATTTCCATTATATATTCCGTTCTAAGATCTGAGTTGTATTTTCGTGTAAAATACGACTTATTTGTTTAACCCTAGTTTCATTAGTTCAGCCCGAAATAGAGGAAAGGAAAAAAAAAAAAAGTTTATTGCTTCGTCTTCTGATTGATTCCGCAGCTGATTTTGAGGTTAAACTCCATGAGATTTTCGGTGCGTTGTTTTAGTTAGCATCTGAAATCGAGGGTTTTCTTGTCGGATTTTCTTTTTTTGTTCCGTGTCGGTCGAAAAAAAAGGAAAAAAAAAAAGCTAAAAGAAAAGCAAAAAAAGAAGAGGAAAGGGTACTCATTTTTCCTCTGATTATTTCATTCTTGTATCCGTGTGGAGAAATCGACACGAAACTGGGGGTTTGCATCTATAGACAACCGTTTAGGGTTACGATACCAGACGTTTTGTCTATTGAGGGTTTGCGTCTATAGATTGATTGGTTTAGGGTTTGTCTATTAGGGTTTCTTCTATTGAGGGTTTGCGTCTATAGATTGATTGGTTTAGGGGGTTTGGGTATAATATGGCGTTGAACTTCTCTCATCGTCCGATCTTTCCGGCCCATTTATCTGAGGACAATTTAGTTTCTCCAATGAGGATTGCAAATGGTTGTCTCGTGGAAGGGATTCCAGAGAGGAGTGGGGATGGGTTTGTTAGGCCGTTGTGGCATTCAAACCGAGACATTGAAGGTTGTTTTGATTATGGGAGGAGGGATAGAGTGGATAGGAGTGGCTCACCGGAGTCTGCTTCCCGAGATGTTCTTGATTTATTGCCTTCGGATCCTTTTGGCATGGATATAAGTACTACTGTTACCGCACTTACGGGTTGGCTCGAGGATTTGGAAGTGGATTATGGAGGATACAGGAGGAATCATTTCGGGACTTCTAGAGGAGAGTACGATCTATTCGCTGGTTTGAATTTCATTTGGAACAATGCTATGCAGTTTCAAGCATTTCCAAGTAAGGTTCATTTTGGCGAGAATAAATCTAATACAGCTCGTCAGGTTGGAGGTTGCACCCATGAGAAGGGAGAGGGAAATTCTTTGACCCAAGATGGTTTTGGTTCCGTTTCCACGGTGCATGATGCCATGATATTTTGTGATGAAAGTACTAGTACTGCTGGCCAGGAAATACAACAATGTCACGAGGTTGCTCAAAGTTGTCCTGATGGAGATGGTGAAGCTCCTCATGCGGGTTTGGTTTTCGCCCTCGGTTTTCTGGGTGTCAGGGATCTTCTTTCCGTGGACCAAGTTTGTAAATATTTGCATTCAACTGTTCGAAGTGAAACCCTTCTGTGGAGGAGTATCCACATTGATCAACCGTTGAATGAGAGAATTACAGATGATGTTCTCTTGCAATTAACTTGCAGGGCACAAGGTAACCTGCAGTGCGTGAGCTTGGTGGGGTGCCAAAAGATCACTGATGACGGTCTGAAGCGTGTGCTTGAGAGTAACCCCAGGTTGACCAAGGTCAGTAAGACATTATCTTATCAATTGTAGCTCTCACATTGGTTCTTGAACCTGTTATAGTATTCATATCCATTTTATATTTGTTGCCTGCATGGAATATGTTTTATGTAGTTGATTGGTTGGTCGCTCTGGGCCTGATTTTGTTGCAATGACTATTGGCTTGATTGTTACCGGCAGTATTTGTGATCCATAACCAAAAAATCTGCTTGTTCAGGGCCTTGAAGTCCTTAATTTAAGTCTCTGTGATGCTTATTTTTTCATCAAGCTTAAATCTTCTGGTGATCTTGTTTCAGCCTGGGTCCTCTGCTTAGGGTGGATCATACTTCCCTTTTCGCAAACATTCGCTTGACTCTCTGGTCCATAATAGGACCTATTGATAGTTTACGGAAGTGCTTCCACAAGTTATGAAAAATGTCAAAAAAGTGCGACCTTTTGCTTACTATTTTGTGACCTTGAGCTACACCAGTGTTTTTGTGATATGTGAATGTGTAACGTACCATCACCCTTGAGCTACACCAGTGTTTTTGTGATATGTGAACGTGTAACGTACCATCAAAAGCATAACTGGAAAGGATATTGCATAGAGTGGTTGATGTCATTTTGGTAATAATTGGGATTTGGGAGGTGTAATACTAATTCATTAATCAGATCCTATCCATCGGACATTAATGACCGGAATGGTACTCCCTCTATCCCATTTTGTTTGTCCAATTAGGGAAATCCAACTTATTTAGGGGACATAGTCGTTACGTTTAACGAATTTGAACTTCTCATATTGCATTAGTCACTTCAATTCAAGAGACAATGGTGAAAGGAAAGTTTTATAGGACTTTGTTCTTGAACTTTCAATATTGACATACAATTTGGGACAATAAAAAGTTAAAAACCGGACAACAAAATGGGACGGAGGGTGTGTGACATAATTTAATTATAATCTTTGAGTACTGCCCTTATGAAACTCTTGAAGGTTGAACCAGCAATGAAGGTTGGATCATAGGTTTTGTCCAGTTATTTGGGAGTGTTGAATTGATGTCATGCTACTTGCAATTCTTCACAAGACCCTCTAGCATTTCTGCTAGTGCACCTGCAGTTTACTGCCCTATGTTAATTGGAAGCTTTGGCATTTTCAAGTTCGCAAGGATGATTCCCTTAATTTGTGCATGTAATTTCTCACATATTTTTTTCTTCCCTGTGGTTATGTAACGCTCTATGTTGTTCATAAAATTGCTTTGAGCTGCTAACAGTTTTCTTGCTTTCATGCAGCTATGCGTTCCTGGATGTACCAGACTCAGTGTTGAGGGCATCGTAAATAATCTGAAGTCTTTCAAGTGTAAGGGCACACCGGGTATAAAACACCTCCGAATTGGAGGACTATATGGTGTAACCGATGAGCATTTTGAACAGTTGAAGTTATTGTTAGGTGCTGATGTCCACGACAATCATCAGAATGATCACAAGCCCCATTTCTATCACCGGGGAAACCTCTATCTGTTGTGTGACGATGAGCGGGCAATCGATATTGAAACATGCCCAAGATGCCAGAAACTGAAGCTTGTCTATGATTGCCCAGCCGAGGGTTGTCAAGAGAGAGGAGGGGATGTCGCTCAAAAGTGTCGGGCATGTACGTTTTGCATACCGCGGTGTGTTCAGTGTGGTTGCTGCATTAACGACAGTGAGTATGAAGAAACTTTTTGTCTGGAGTGGCTTTGTTCAGATTGTTGTAAGCAGTTACCCAATTCCCCGGATAGGCAAGATGGAAAGGATGGTCTTCCTAAAAATGGTGGGCTCCAGGACCGGAGTTATACCTCCTGTCTTCATGGCTAGAGGACAATATTGCTGCTGTTAGTGGTTTTTGCACTATGGGAGCTATCCAGGTATCTCCTGAGAAGATGTTAGGCAGCTGTTTGAGATTATCGACTCTTTTTGTCTCATCGTTGCCTCTTGATTCTGTAGTGTCTTTGTTGGTTGGTCCTTTCTGTCGACTCTTGTGGCTGCTTTGGCTAGTTGGGGTTCATTGTTTGTGGAGAAAAGAAAAGAGAAAAGGCAGGAAAAAAAATGAAGTAAAATTAAAGGAAAAAGTAGACGGGATCATCTAGTACTAAAACTTTTATATGGGTCACTCTTTGTGGTGTTACGTGTTCCTGGTGAAGCTTCAAATGTGACGACTTCTCTGCAAGTCTTTGAGGTCTTCTTTAAGGATTATGTTCTCTCTTTTTCTCTCGGCTATGCTTCTTGGTTCTGTGGCCGTCAGTTGATGATTCTTTTGATGGACTTTTGTGGCTGCGTTGGCTAGTTAGGGTTTATTGGTCGTGAAGAAAAGAAGGGAGAAAAGGAGAAGAGAGTTACGTTCAGTTCAAATTCAAGAGAAAAAGCAGATGGAATCATCTGGTATAAAAATTCACTTTTTTTGTGTATCACTCTTTAATGGTGTTACATGTCTCTGCGAGTCTTCTTTTGGCACCGATTGGCTCCTGGCAAGGGTCTAAGGCGCTAATGGGCTCCTCTCAAACGACTCTATGTGTGGGTAATTTGTTGATAAGAAGAAGAGGTCAATCTAGCCGCTGCATGCAAATTGGTGGATGTGTTGTGCCTCTCTTTCTGATCAAGTCTCCATTTGCTTCTCAAAGGATGTTATGCTTATTCCTTTTGAGTGAAATGCTGCTGGTCTGTTATTCATACAACTAGGTTGTCTGGAGATTGTTTGTGGCGGATAGCACACACCGGCACTGCACGGCTCGGTCCACTGCTAATCCATCTACTTTATGTCGTTCATGTAAATCTGATTTTATCCAGACTATTGCACCGCACGACTGTGTTAGATTTATTATGTTTATCTTTCTATTTTGAAAGAGCATTGCACTGGCGTCTCTCTGCCTGCTCTTATGTATCTTGTTGTATCCCTTTCAAATGTCTTGTGCAATAAGCTTTTCTGCACATTGTTTGAATGACAATCACATGTTCTAGATGATGAGAAACTTGGAAGCATAAGTTAGAACTTTTCGTGGAAGCAATCAAGTCTTGTGTATGAATCCATATCTTTATTCTGTTGTCAAGAAATGGAGTAGTTTGTAAATCTTGGAAAGGAATGAAGCTCTGGTTGAGTTTTAGAATGTTTTCATCTCTAGCATTCACTTTATTCCTTTTTTGGTAAATCCCGTGCTCTTCTAGCAACAAAATACTTGGGAGCAAAGTTGTCAAATCCGTTCCGTACCGGCCGGTACCGTACCGGTCCTTAAACGGAACGCAAAGAGTTACGTTCCGTTCCGGTTGAAATACCGGCCTGTTCCGGCCAATACCGGGTGTACCGAACAATACCGGTCTGTTCCGGCCATTTTCCGGTGTTCTGGCCGGTACAAAATTATGTTTTTTTTTTTTTTAATGTTTACACTTAAAATTTTTAAAAAATGGTAGATATATATTATATATATATATATATATATATATATATAACATTAATTGTGGTAAATCCGGAACGTCCGGTACCGGTACGTACCATTCCAGTAGTGAAAACGGTACGCTGGCCGGTACGGTATTGACAACTTTGCTTGGGAGACTGCTTCGGACACAATTCAAATGCAGATGTTTTTTGCGACGTCCGATGTTGCCATGATTCACGTGCATTGCTTGTGAACGTGCTTTTGGTGGATGAATTTTGCGGTAACAATGGCCTTACTTGAGTTTCTCTATTCTATGAAACACTATCAATTGCTATTTTGCTCATCAAAAAGTCTAGGCTCGCCGCATATGTTCACTGCACATATCCACCGCACGTTTGCCACAAAACAAAAAATACCCATAAATTTTAAAACAATTTTTTATGGAGACCTGTGAAAAATCAGTTCCAATGGATGGATATCGGAAAGTACTTTTTTTGGATTCGTGGGGTGAAACTATTTTAACTGCTCAGTTTCGCCCTTGCTTTACCTGGTTTAGTTTTAAAGAAAAAGGAAAGGAAATAACAACCTAACTTAACAAAGAGATCATTGCTCTTTCGTTAATTTCCAAACACACCTTAGATTCTGAGTTTAGAATGATCATACGTTTTAACCACTCCATCTAGAAAATTTATTCAATTGCGGTCCCAGATAATTCTACACCCACCTAATATCGTGTGTCGGTATTGTGAGAGGACCATTGGTCCCGAAGTGAGTAATTTCTTGGTAGAATGGCATCATTATCTTTTAGCAAATGCATTTTAAATGCCAAAATTACCATCACACATATCGTTTTGCATTAATTTTCTAAGGGAGAGCTGGTGGGATAACAATTTGACTATAGCTATGGCTAGGGCTGTAAATGAGCCGAGCCGAGCTTTGTCGAGCTCGAGCCGAGCCGAGCCGAGCTTTGTCGAGCTCGAGCTTGACTTGTTCTAAAAACTTGAGCTTGAGCCTTAACGAGCCGAGCTCCACTCGCCTCATTTACTAAACAAGTCGATAACTCGAGCTCAATTCATTTACAGCCTATGTTTTTTTTTGCTTGTCAAACATATGCATACAGGTAACGCGCCAATAATCATCATCTACAAGACTCTCTAGACCTTCAAATAACCACATACGATCATAATCAAAGTCTTTATCACCAGACTCCCATAGAATGCGCTAGCACGAGGCATAGAAGCCAACCGGCCAAGCACAAGCTGTGTCTTGCCTTGGCTAGCCTGGTGGCAAGCACATGTCCTGTCATGCCATGCCTTGGCTAGCCCGGGATAAGCAACGAAAAACTTAAACTTGAATTGCAGGTTGAAAAGAGGTTAATAACAGATAAAAAAGGGTAATGGGAACAGACGAGAATTGATTCCAAAATGAACTATTCCAAAAGACCCTGAAAGTTGGGGGCAAGAACACAGGAAATTGCTTTCTAACAAGATCAAAGGCAAATTTGGACCTGATATTGCCTTTGATCCATCAATATCAAGGACATTATGAACTGTTGCGTGAAGAGGATGAATATGAACCATGCAACAAGGAAACCCATTTCCTAAAGTTTCCCCTCAATGCTTGAACGCAAGAAACAGCTAATTCATGAAGTCAAAACACATTCGAACCCGTCTCTATTTCAATTCAACAATCAATTATCAAATCGATCCGTGTTTTGTGCTTAATGAAGAGGGAAACGCAGGCCAAACACGATGGAAATCAGAAATCTTACGAGTAGGAATCCATTTTGTATTCGCATGACAAAATAAGTAATATAAGAACAAAATCAAAACATATCATTTCAAGAATTATCTACCAGGTTTACAACACCATAGAAAAAATACAACACAATAGAAAAAACCAGAGGACTAAATTGAAGGAGATCCTTGAATACCCATATCACCTGTTCCATACAAAAGAATGAGGTCCACGATTTTCTGGTACACCACCATATTATCAATGTCAAAGAATACAAGTGAAATAAAGACGATTCATGTAGTCATAAAAGCAAATAGTTAACCACGACAAGCATGATCATTTCTGAGGTTTCTTGCACAGATCCTTCATCCATTTGAGACTCAATTTCTTCTTCCCAGACTTCTTCTTGCCATCCTTCTCTTTCTTATCATTTTCAGAGGACAAAGGTGGCAGAGGCTCAGGGTCCCATTGATCTGCCCAGGACAAGCCATTGGAATTGACAAATATATCCATCTTTTCTCCTCTCTTCTTTCTCAAGGAGAGAATTAGAGAGAGGAACGGAAGAAATTTGATTCAATGGTCAATTGCTTCCTCTCAGGGACTTATTATCTCAAGTCTTAACTTAGTCATTGGCTCATTGCCTGTTATTTGATGGAGGGATTAGGTTGAGTTGGTTATTTTTGGAAGCCAACTATATCTACTAATATAACTGTTTTTTTACTTGGTCAACATGGCTTCCAACTTCCAAGGTAATGGTAGTTGGTAGGTCCAGTTTCAAGATTCTCGAAGTAGAAAAACTTCTTTACGGAGCTCTCCGTAAAGAAGGATTTACGGAACCCAATTGTGCGTGTCCAAAGTGTTTTTAGACGGTCCGGATTGGAAACAAATTTTGACCGGTAACAATTAATTGTGACCGGTCAAAATTGAAAACGAATCTCAACCACTGATTGCGCAAATTGATGGCTATGATTGTGCCGCTCCGTGAACTTAAACGTACTTGTGTTACCACATTGCATAGTATAAGCATTTATCTTTCATTGATATCTCACCAAGAAGAGTTTACAATGTCATATAGCCATTCATGCCATACACATAAGTTGCACCAAATTTCTTATAAAGCTTAGACCAAGGAGTATAAACTGCACAATAAATGAGCATTTGAGAGTACAATCTAATTTCACAAGCATTTCTTATTTCTATTAAGAGTGCAAATACTGATTAGCATAGCATGCATCATAAAAAGAAATAAAATGGCATAGCTAAACCTAATAAAATGGTTCTCAACGTCGACAAAATGAGACAACAAAATTTTAATCCTACCATTTTATGTGGGTAGGATACTAGCATCTGGAAGAGTAATCCTATACAACCAAACATTTTGTAGAACTAGAACCTTAGTTGACAAACTGATGCGGCAATTGAGTTGTTCCTATCATTTAATCAAAGTTTCCACATTTCAAATCCCGAGGCTACCATTCAATTTGAGAGGCCCTGTTATAAATTCCATGGCTTCATTGCTGCGTGAATCAATTTGTGGAAACAAATTCGTAAGAAAATGTTGTTTGTGTAGAATATAGGATATACCCTGTTAGAATAAATTTTGAGTACGATAATGAAAATAGTTGTAAAATATCTGGGACATTGCAGCATGGAATCAATCGGAATTAGGAATATCTTAGATATGAAATGTGATCTGAGTAGCGAACAAACACATACAATTGGAGCCAATAGATCACAAACCCAAAACAAAGTGCAGCTCACTGATCCTTCCAGTCCAAAGCCCATCACCTGTAAAATTCGATGTGGCCAGCAATCTCCCTGCACAATAATTTTGCCTCACTAGCCAACTTTATACTAACAGAAATTGCCAATCCGGTCTGTTTGTGTGTTGACCCCGGTTTGTATGATCCAACTTCCTCCTCAATCCCTAGCAGCAAAGCTTCCCGGGCAGGAACCACATTTTCCCACCAAAACTCGCGTAAAATCCCATGAATCAATCGCCAATAATCACGGTCTCTACACACCCGAAATATCGTGCTTCCGTTTGGTGTCCAACAATACAAATCGACCCAATCTCTGTCCATTATCTCCATTTGACCCTGCACTTGAGGCATGTAATAGAATGGCATAGTTGACCAAGGTAAACCCATCTCAGGCTTCCCTTTATTATATGGGCACTTAACTTCTAAAATCCCACCTCCTGGAAAACATCCAAGAAGACCATCCGGAGAGGCACCCATCCAATCAAATCGCTCCTCTGCATGTGTTGCAAACCCTAGAGAGCCTACATCGCGACCAGTGATGCTTTTATACTTATCCACAGCTACTGCTTCATTGAGTACACCCCACTGCATTGCACTCTTTGAAGCTTCCGTAAATGGTAAAGTTGATGCAAATACTTTCTCATGCCAAAGGTCATACCTTCGACTTCCTTTCCAGAAGCCAAGAGCAGTGCTGAAGGTGCTTGTAGTCAGCTTGTCTCGACGGAGGGCAAACCATTCTTCAGAGCGTTGTGGAGCATCAGACGGGGTGAGACGGGCAGCCAATATTAATGCTGAGGGAGGGCGGATGATCAAAGGGGCACTTCGGAAAATCATTTGTGTTGCACAGGTTGAAAAAGTCCTGAACGTTACACTTTGACACAACTTTTTCTTGGGAAGTGGATTTGCTGCCGTATGGTGAACGCAACTGACTCTAGTGATGCAGACATTGGTCATTGCTAAGCTGTGGGGCTATCGATGGCAATTTTGGTTGGCTGAAGGATTCTACAAAGGCACACACTGTTTCATAAATAAGCTTTACAAGTCAGGGCAAGGAGATTATTAGAAAGGGAAAACAAAGAGAGGGTTAAAACAGCAGAATATGGATGGGCATAGTAAATGCATACATAATGGTTAAACTCCTATGGAGCCAGCCCCATTTAATTGTGACATAAGGCTTAGTTTATTACCCAAGCAGCATACATTTTTTGGTTTCTTTTCCCTTTTCAATCACAATTTCTAAAGATTACAGGTGCTTCTCCCGCCAGAAGCCTGGCCCAGGTTCTATTACTACTGCCAGCAAAACAGACAAATCATTCCAGTTGACGTCAATCATCATAGAGAATAACAGGTTATGAAACTTTCCTCTGAGAAAAGGACCAATTTCCAAACTAAGCAAAATACTCCTTTTTTCTTTTTTTCTGCAAAAGCACAACATATTACATTGTGTGCAAGGGTGCAACATACCAAAGGCTTGAAGATAACCAGTTCTAAATGTTCTCTTCGTATACAGGATAAAATTAACATAAGGATTAATGCAGAGTTGCCGCCAATTCGTAAAAGACAACGTGATGGCAGATGGCCAGATGGCCAACTAGGATCCAAAGTTGTCAATCAGCGACAATAAAGAAATCCCCACGGTAAAGAATAGAAAAAACGGACCATGGTAAGGTATAGAATTTTAAGGTCATAACCAAATACTCAGGCCCTACTTGTGTTCTGCTTGTCAAGCTCGTTTGACATTGACTCCAAATGACAAACAAGTAAAGCTTAACACTTTTTGAAACTCTTTTAAGTTTTCAAGCCAAACTTGAAAACCTCACTACTCGGCTCGGCTCAGCTCACCTCTTTTGCATTTTAAGGCAAAGTAACCTTGTATTCGAATCTAAATACAAGAAAATGAAAAGAATATTCCCTGTGTATAAAACGACCAAGCAAATCTATATGTAACACTTGCAGTTACTTGCAATATTAACAGAAAATCCACCATAAATTGTCACAGAAATCCTTCTAACAATAATCCCATAAAAAAAATTCATAACTACCATGAAAAACATGTTGATGAGTTCATTTACAATGTCTAAAATAGTACACTCGCCAACTGTGGAGCTCCAATGACAAATCTTGTAAAAAAATGTAAAATAAAAATCTCAGCTGAAAATAGTCCCTATTAAAATCTTCTGGAAACTAATGAAAATTGTTAACCCATATACCAGATGACCTGTGTCCCTCGTATAAGTACGATTTGGGAATATCACCACAAAGAAAATTAACAAATTAACCACACACAAAAAAAAAAAAACAATTTCGTGTCGGCGAGACAGATTATTTTGAAGAAAATGAAGGGTCTTGCATGGGAAGGGTTTGTTTCTTTACCTGAAAGAGGGTTTCGACCTTCTGCAGCTGATTTTTGCCAAGCTAAATTACCGAAAGTGGTTCGACAACAGAACAAAAGAAGAACAAAAGAAAGAAGCTTGAATGCATTATTGAAGTGGGTTTGATTCAATTGCTACCAAGAAAACGATTAAAAAAAAAAAAAAAAATCTAGGGTATTTTGGGCTTGCAAAGGGAGGGGGAAGGGAGATGGGGAGGGAGAGAACTGAGATGATAAATTCACTCATCATTCTACGAAATCCAAGACACAGCCCATTTTATGCTTGGGAGTTGGGATTGGAAGCCTTGTAAACCAAGCCCAAATTGTTCCCAGCCCAAAATCGAAGAAATTTATGTGGGGTGTTTCCTTTTTCATCACTTTTCATGGGATGTTCAAGAGCTTAGTTATGTAATCTTTCAAAACGTAATACTCCATCCGTCTCAATTTGTTTGTTCATTTTTTGACTTTTTAAGAGTGTTTAACCTATAAAAAAAAGTGTCTATAATTTCCAATTTGTAATAAATTTTTAATATGCAATATGGATATTGTTTGATAGATTTCAATTAGTTTTATTATACAAAATTGTAAAAAACATTATAAAATTAAGATATAAGTATATTTTTAAAAGACACGAATTTCAACAATTGGACAAACAAATTGAGATGAAGAGAGTATTTCAAAATGTTATGTGCTCAAGTTCCCAATATTGGATGATAAAAAAAAAAGTTCCCAATATTTGCATTGAGCTCGTGTTTTCAATCCTCACCCTCACGTATTTGAGTAGTTTGGGATTTCTTTCAAAGTCGTTTTCACGCCACGGTCCCGCCACACACACAAGCAAGCAAATTATGTTACTTTATCTTGGAGCAAATTTTTGTCTAAAGCATGAAATTTGTATAGTGAATCTTAGATTTTAGATTTTAGATCATAATCATAATCATAATAATGAATTATGAATGACATTTGTAAAACTAATTTTGCGACAGAATAATGGGAAAATGACGGCCCATGACATGTTTTGATAATTAATACCCGTCAAGGACAAGCTAAGAACATTTGTTAATGCTGAAAATGTTCTTGCCGGGTATTAATTATCAAAAACATGTTTTTGTCTGTTATTTTCCCAAGAATAATTGAGGTATAAGATGAAGAATAAATTTTTTATATTTTTATTTTTTTTATCATGCTGCTCTTGCCTAGAATTGGTGAACATCGTTGTTATTACATAGAGAAAAAATTGTTTCACTCATAAAATGTTTAACGAACTTATTGCATTTGTTTACTTCAAGTGAAAAAGAAGAAGAAGATATTGAATGACATTTGTATAACTAATTTATCTTTTGATTAAATGAGTCCCTTAAGTCAAAGAAGAGAGAAAAATTTATAAAATTTCTTATTCCACGAACTCCTCTGATAAATGGCTCTTTAAATTACCACATGTACCCACCATAGCCGCATTTGGTGTTAAATTTTACAACCTCAAGGATTGGAAATGCAAGTCTGAAAAAATAAAATAAAAATAAAGATTGGAAATGCGCCAAGACATTGCTGCAATCAAGTGCTACAATAAATATAACCCCTCTTTCAGTGCGCGGTGGGTAACACGTGGGGCCCACTTGGCGCATCCGAACCGTCGATTGCATTTTTGGTATTAGAAATGGGTTACTATTTGGAGAATTTCCCAATTGCCAATATTAGTAGCTTTGGCATTAGAAATGTGTTTACTATTTGAGATGCTTTATCAACTGTTGTCATGTTTCTTAACTACTGAGTATTCACACTCTTGAAACCATGATGAGCCCGCCGCCCGCCACTCATCGTCGTGTACAGCAAGATGAGGGCAGCGTTTCAAGTGCTTTCAGGGTTGAATGCGCATCAAGGTCTTTCGAGATTGGCCCAGGTTGATGCAATTTATTCCACCATGCAGACTTCTAATATTGCTATATCGATCGGTCTAGCATGGATTGAAAAAGGATTCGGCCCGACAGGAAGCTTTTGAAAACGCAGTGCACCTAGGTAGATAAGCAACAACTAACAAGATGAATACAGAGGTTAAACGAGCATCCCACACCTAAGGTTATTGCTTTTTCTATAGTTGGGAGTAATCTGAGTTTCCTGTTGTCAGGCTTGACAATTGAAGTGCGCCTATTCGGGGAATCGGATCACATGCCACTCCACACAGATGACGAGACTTTTTCTACAATGAAGATGATTTACGTGACTTTGGATACGTCTCAAAGAGCAAAATGTATGCAAGATTATCGTAACATGGATGATCTTAAAACCTAAAAATGGCAGCTCACGTGCAATGGAGAGCAGAACGGAACTGAGCAATCTTTGCTCTAATTTTGAACGCGGTTCAAGGATCGCAAAGTGAACAGATGACTGTAAATATCTTCCCCCCCCAATCACCCTCTTCTCTTTTGTACTGGTTAATACTTATGTTATTAGTATTGCAAGTACAATGCAAAATCATTACTGTTGATGCAGTCATCTTTAATTGTCTTAGTTTGCTTCTGTCGTTACTCCTCAGCACTCAAAGGCCTATCCTTCTTTCTTTCTTTCTTTCTCCCTCTTAAAAATGTCATCTAGCTCTTCATAATCAATATGCTTATATTATTGATGATGTTGTACAGCACATCACATGCATGGGAACTTTCTTTTTGTTGGATGTTTACAGAACTTGTATTAATTTGCATTCGTATTTCGAGAAGTTCTCCAAGTCGAATCCCTCGAATGACAGGTGCATACTTGAAGAGAAAAAGCAGGTACATTCCTTGCTCACTGGTATTTACTTATCAAGAAAAGAAAGAAAAAGGTCACACGTATCGAATTATTTGTTGATCTCGTATCATATTTTCTGTTTGTGTGATTAATTTTGCCTAAAGTTACTTAAAAACTTTGCAAAATTATGTTGTTTTGCAGTGTCCTGGATGTAAAAATAACTTCAAGCATTTCCTTGTTCTAGTTTCTGGCAACGACGAACATATATTTAGATCAGAAAGTCCTAAAAAGGAGTTTTTATAAAAAGTCAAAAAGCCAATTTTTGGCTTGTAAATTTGGATGCCACTTTATAACTGTTGTCGTGTTTTCTTAACTAATGAGAATTCATAGGCTTCAACGCATCCAAATTTCTTTTTCCAAACAAAATTTGAGTCTATAGTGGGGATTAATTTGATTTTCCTGCTTTCGGAATTGTGCCTATTTGAGGAATCGGTTCACATGCCAGTCCGCACAGAAGACTATATTTTCCACATTGAAGATGATTTTCACGTCTTTCTCTCCTGCCGAGGTTGGACGTGTCTCAAAGAGGATGCTGGATACAAGAACATTGATAGCATGGTCCCATGGATGATCTGAAACCAAAAAATGGCTGCTTGCTTTAATTTTGAACATTGTTTGAGGATTGTAAAGTTAACTGACGATTGTAGATATCTTTATTTTCAATTTCCCCCCCTCCAGACATCAAAGATCGAAATGCTAGTTTTTCGTAAGCCCAACATTGTGGTTTTTGCCCTGAGACTATGCATCACTACAAGAAAAACAAGGTGACAGCAAGATATTCAACTGGAGCTTTTAAGATTCCATGTTAAATCCGGAGATACAGATACAAAACAATACATCTCTCAATTCTTCTCCTACCTCACTCATGATGTCAATGTGAATCAATGATTCACCTGAGTCCATTCATATTACTTGAAGGAAAACACGCCCAACACAAAAGAGAAGCCAAAAAGAGCACTTAGAAATCTGAATCAATGATTCACACAACACCAGAGCGGTGACTCTTATTGCTCGTCCCATTCATCATTCTTGTACGACACCAGTGTGTCAATCTTATGAATCTGCATATAACACAATACAATTACTTAACAAGGATCTGGCAATCAAGAGCCTCACAAAAATAACTCGGGCAATTGTTACCTTGGTGTCGAAAGAATGCAGTTTCACCATTTGTGGATTTGCAATCAGTTTGGGGTCACTCTCAATCCAGGTGAACGGTACTGCAACGTCCTTATCGGTGTATGCCAACACATCAAACACACCTTCAACCAAAAAAAAAAACAAAACCAGATTGCTCAAGAAAATTGAAAAAGAATTGGAAACAAATCCAGTAGTGGGGACATGATTTACTGATTGGACTATAGTGATTTCTTACAGGGTTCATCAAGGCATGGCAAGTATGTTATGCTAGATGCAATTTGTCGCATGATTGCTTGTATCTCTCTCATTATTTCTTTGTCACTTTTCTCCCTTGACACACTGGATTCAAATCAAATCAAATAAAGGGAAATGAAAATGCCAACAAAATCACAATACAGAAAAACATGAAATTTAAGGTGCAGATTACAATACCCTTTCTCAACGACTTCACTGTCGGTCTCAATACTGAAGTTCCACCTCTCCAATACCTCATTTGTGGCCTTGCTCATTATCACAAGCACCACCCTCTGTAACTTCCCAGATTCCAGCCATTCTTCGCATCATTCAAGAAAATTAAGAGATTTCACTTATCAATAACTAGAACTAACAGAAATCAGAAAGGGAAATTGTTAGAAAATCAGGAACTTGCCAGAAAGCTGTGCCGTTAGGCTGGCAATGAACGTCTTCACACCCTCATCCTGTGTGAGTAACAATGGAAGCCCGTACTTCTTTACCTTCGTGAAACTTTCTTCCGGATAGAGTCCACGGTTATAGAGAATACTACACGAATTACCAGACAACATTACATTTCCATATCCAAGGATAAAGGATGTGTTTGGATGTCAGATTAGCTGAGGGATTTGTAGAAGGAAAAGAAAAGGTTCCACTTGCCTTGACTATTCCTTCCACAACTCATTTCAAAAACTCCAAAGATTATAAAGTTTCAAATATTTTGGAGAAAAACAATAGAATTTGAGGATTTGGGGGTTGTTTCCTGTTAGGGTGTGTT
The DNA here is from genome assembly GCA_019656295.1 of Rhododendron mucronatum var. ripense. Taxonomy (NCBI): domain Eukaryota; kingdom Viridiplantae; phylum Streptophyta; class Magnoliopsida; order Ericales; family Ericaceae; genus Rhododendron; species Rhododendron mucronatum. The sequence continues at coordinate 514,702 of BPLT01000075.1, read as the reverse complement.
TGGATCTTGCATTTGTCTGAGGAATTTACGGAACTAGAAGGAAAGGCAGGGTTTTAAATTGCGGTATTGGAAGCGTAAGGATATCGGTGATGCGGCCACATATTGAACAGTTTCACCGATGCATACGTAAATTAGGTCAAAATCCCTTTACATAACTGCTGACCCCTAATAGCCTTAAAAGCCTACAAAAAAGTAAGGGAAACACGACTTGAATTTGTGTAGGAAAATTCCTCATCTCTGAAGAAAACATTAGAAAACAAATCCGAAAGATTCAAGCAGAAATCCAAATCCAAGAGATTCAAACACAGCCTCAACTTGAAGAAATTATTAGAAACGTCAGGATTTCCCTTACCTGTTGGCAGAATAACCTGAGAAAACGGTTTTGGACAGAGAAAAGCAGATATCAGTCAAGCATTCTCGAAAATCCACAAAACCCATCAAAGGAAAAGAAAGCTATTGATCCAAAACATACCGAAGAACTCGCTAACAATAGCGGCTGATCCACGGAGAGTGATGATGTCTTTGGTGGCTGTTCTTGAACCCATTTGAAATAACAGCCTTTTCAAGTCTGAATCTGTAAATTTGGTTTGTAGATCTGTTGAAAGACAAGAAGGGTACTTCTATGGAATTTGTAAAACCAAACAAGAGAGAGGAAGGAATGGAACGATTTCGATTCTGCAAACGAGGGTTTGGTTTCGTTGAGTGCCAAGAAATACGGTTTGTGGGGTTTTGGAGTAATAAACGATAGTAGCACAAAGCAGGAAAAAAAGGTGTGGCTCTTCTGTTTGTGTTTTGTCTTGGTTTTGGGTCGACGCTCGGAAGTAACGGTCGAAAACACTTTACAAATTTGAAATTGCAAATTCCACTGTGTAAAAAAACTTGGATTTAGCGACCACTCTTCACGATCTGAAGGGGCCCCGCAAACATAAATAGAAGAGAAAATGACGTCGATGACATGTTTTGATAATTAATATCTGTTAAAAATATGCTGAGAATATTTTTTAATACTGAAAATATCTTTGGCGGATATCAATTACCAAAACACGTCCTTGACCATCATTTTCCCTGAATAGTATTTATATTCACCCCTATTAATATAGGGAATTGAATCAATTGATATTCACCCCTATTATTTTTTTAGAAAAATGATAATGTCAAAACTATTTTTGTTGGCGTCAAAACTCTAGAGCATAAAAAGCTTGTACCATTTGCTATGTACAAGACTTTTATGCACTGGAGTTTTGGCAGTGGCACCAACAAAAACAGTTTTGACATTTTCTTTTCTAATTTTTAGTGTTGATGGTATATATATTTTTTCTATCTAAAACGAAAAAAAAGGGGGAGTGCAAATATATATATATATATATATATATATATATATATATATATTTATAGGAGTTTCTATGTTTTTATCTTTCAAACTGTCACTCATTTTTCTAGATTATCCAAATTCCACACATTGAGTCCAATTAGGTGGCGTTTCAGTTTCAAAGCTTAAAAAATAAGTACTTATTTGTAATTTTCAATCGTAAAAGTAATAGGCTTACTGAAATAAAAAAAAAATGCAATCTATCAAACCTTGCAAAAAAAATTGAAAAATTATTTTCGTAAACCCGTTATTTTTAAACTTGAAAACATGTCCTTATTTTTTATGTATTTATTTGAGAAAGTGGAACGGGTAGCCATTTAATAAACTAATGAGTCCTTTAATGAGTCCAATTTGTTCTTTATTTGTTATGTACTTATTTGTTCTTTAAGGGATTCTGCTTTCCCCTAAAGGACAACATACGTGTTGGCCTCAGTTGGGTCGCCCATGTTTGGTAATAAACGACTCAGATTTTCATCGGACCACTCAAATTTCATCGAGATGAAAATTTGAGTCGTTTATTGCCGAGTATGGGCGATCTGGATGGGGCCAACAATCATATTGTCTCCTATTTCCTTAGGGAATAGCATGGTCCCCGGGTTTATAATCATCCCCTCACAGTTGGGACTAAATTTATGGATGAGTTTCAACTAGTTAGTAATTAATAAGGGTAGATGACGCCCTCCTCATCCCCCTCTCCGGACATTTTAACTACAGAACAATCTTATTCCCTCATTTTACTATCACTTTATAAAAGAAAGTTGGATTAATTTATCCTTTCCTATACATAAGAATATTGATTAATATTTTCCATTTGCACGTATGTAGAAAAAGAATCACCCAATTTTTGGCTTTGTTGAATTGTTTTTAGGCAATTGATAATACCAAAACCAAAAATGTTACTGCCAGAACTCATCCATGTGAGTTTACTTCTTCGTCCTCCTTCCAATCTCACCCTACTTTTCAGTTTCTCTCCTCAACAAAACCCAAACCCAGTTTCTTATGTTTTGCCCTGCGATAAATGAGACTCCATTATTGTGTTTTGCACTATTCACTTAAACCAAGGGTTTTCAGTGCAGTGAGATTCCCATAACTCGACGGAATTGAACTCGAAAACCGATTTTCACCGAGTAGTAATGCTGTCAATCCTCTAAGCTCGCTGACAAATGCAGGAATTCCACCGATTAATCGATTCCCTTGGAGATCAAGAACGCGGAGTAGGCTACAGTTTGTGATGCCAACCGGAACGACGCCGTCAAACATATTATTCGACATTTTTAGCTCCTCTAATCTCGATACCGGAATCGAACCCGAAAAAGAGTTACTCGAAATGGTAAACTCGGTGACATTGCAGAAAATAGAAGACGGGAGGGAGTCAGAGAGATTGTTGTGTGCGAGAGAAATCACTCGGAGATGAGGGAGCGCTTCGATGGACGACGGAACGATGCTGCTCCGGGAGTTCCCTTCGGCGCTCAGTGAAGGAGGGACGCGCAGTTTGATAGCGCCGAGGGCAGGGTCCCAATCAGGAAATTGTAATTGAGCAAGAGGAAGCGGAGGCGCTGGAGGTGACCGAGACTGGGCAGGGTTGAGCCATGAAACTCCATTATTGTGTCTTGCCCTGCCCTGCAATAATGAGATCATTTGGTGGTGGGGAAACTGGGTTTGGGTTTGTTAAGAAGAGGGAGAGTAGGGTAGATTGGGAGGAGGGCAAAGAAGTAAATTCATATGGATGAGTTTGCGCAACAACATTTTGGGTTTTGACATTATCAGCTGCCTTTGTTTTTAAATCTATATATATATAAACAACACATACATGAGACAGAGGCCTGGGGAGGGGGAGGGAGAGGGAGAGAGAGATTAGCACAGATGAACCAATGGCTCGATTGGATGTGAGATTAGATTTAAAGGTATTAGAGCTTGTACATTAGTAAAAGGTATTTTACATATCCAATGATTCACTTTTTTCATTTTACCTACTTAAATCTTTCTCAATCTCATAGCAATTATCTCTATTATACCTAGAGAGAGTGAGTAGAGAGAGAATGAGGAAGTGGGAGAGAGGAGAGAGAAAAAGAATAATATTTTAATACTTGTGATCTTTATAGTCATTTTACCTGATCAAAACCAAAAAAAGAGTTTGCACCAGCCTTTGGAAACACTTAGGTATTTTACCTTTTCAGAAAATGCTCTCCAAAGCTAGAGAGTAGTTGTTTACCAGCAAAGCATTAAAATATTATTCTTTTTCTCTCTTCTCCCTACCACTTCCTCATTCTCTCTCTACTCTCTCTCTCTATTTTTTAGTAAATTTTTTAAGGATGAAGAGGTATAATAGAGATAATTGGTGTGATGTTGAGAAAGATTTGAGTAGGTAAAATGAAAAAAGTGAATTATTGGGTAGGTAAAATACCTTTTACTGATGTACATGCTCTTATATAAGAATGATGGATTAGATAGTAGGGGGTATTATGTAAGAAGGGTGGACCCATTTTGATGTGACGGAGGATTAAATAATACTTGATTTGGATGAGGGACAAAATGGGGGGATAATGTTGTTTTGTAGTTGAAATGGAAAAAAGAGGAGATATTAGGAGGGGGATTCCACAAAGCCGGCTCAAGCCCTAGCTATATGTAAGCCCCTCTTAGAGAGTATTAGGGGGGGTTATGAAGGAGGAGGTATTATCAAATCCTCCCAATTTTTGTCTTTCCAAACCACGCTATAGAATCGGTCCCACGGATTAGAAGAAGGGATTGGACAATACCCTTCATAGCATGGCATCCAAACGAGCCCCAAATTCAACGACTCCCATAGTGATGGTGACTAGATGAGAATGGAAGTGAGTGGGATTTACACAAGGCTATGCTTTGTTGTGGGAAAGAAGATGGGACAAAATGACCAATATACCCTTGTAAAATTGTCACTTGGACGGCACATGGCTATTTTTTGTCCAAACATACCCTTGTAAAATTGTCACGTGAACGGAAGGCAATAGAGGGGTCAGATTGAAACGCAATTGAAATTTCAAGGTTGTTCTTATCCAAATAAAAAATAGAAGGACTGAAATAGAATCTGCGTAAAAGTCGAAGAGATATAAGAAAAATTTATCGGTGAAGCCCTATAAATAACACTCATTTCATTACCTCTCATTCATATTTCATGCATCTCTCTAACCCAGATAGCCATGGAGCCCTAATCCTGCCATTTGTGAGCGATGATTGTTCGCTGGCCGTTCGACTTCTCTATCACGACCGCCTACACTGTTCATGGTTCCTAGTTATATTCTCTTCCATATGATGTTGATGTACTATCAGCTTGTTTTGCTAGGGTTATATGCTTTTCTTCCCCTTTTCATTCGAAATCCCTTTTTTATTTCTTTCTGTATATCATCAGAAACCCTAAGGATCAATTTGGATCAAGGATTTACAAAGCAAAACAAAAGGACAAGGAAAAACCTAGTTTTTTTTTTTTTTTTTTTGTATTTTACTTCATTATCTTTCAAGTTGTTCTCAGTAAAACTTCAATAAGTCATTGGTTTTAATGAATAGTTCCTGAGAACGGTTTTGTTGTGGGTTTTTTTTTTTTCATTTGGTTTGAATTTCTCTGGGGTTTAAATCTATTTGGAAGAAAATTGAGTTTTCATCGGACATTTACTTGGCTTATCAAAGTGGCAATGGATTCTCGGATGCACTTATCCTTATGTGAAACACCTTTTCCGGACTTGATGAAATCCATATATCCAAATATAAAATTTACAAAAAAAATTAATTGTCTTTAGATGTTTATCTTTTGCAGGTTTAATCGGGTGCTTCCAAATGTTTATAGAGTATGTACTTCACGAAATAGTTGTAAAAAGATTATTTATAGAGCCGCTTGATTTTAGCCGTTCATTTCGGCATTGTACGGGCACGATTTACCTCCATATAATTTCTGAAGTACTATCTCTCACTCTTCATCCAATTTCCAAAAAAATTCACGTCTTTTTTATATCGTATTTTTACGAGTCCAATCAAACACAATATAACTAGTTTTTCAAAGATTATATAATCTCATCTGTTATTCCATTCCATGAACTCCACTTGATTCTTTTTTCTTTTTCTTTTTTTTTTTATCTTTTGTCTCACATCTTTTCCAACTTGGCAATCGAACGTGTCATATATTTTTCTTTCTTTCCTTTTCTTTCTCCTCCTCCCCAGCCCATAGTCACATCGTATTTTACCGCCAATTAAAAAGATAATTAAAATTTATAAACTAATGCAGCAAAATTAAAATTTTTGTACAAAATCTTTATTTTAGCAAAAATATTATGTCAAAAATGACAACTACGATTAGACAGAGGGAGGTCTTGGGCACCACAGGGTGCCGTGCTTGATCTCTCCCCTCCACCCCACCCTTCTAGACTCTACCGCCATTTAAAAAGCTAATTAAAGACTAAAGTTTAGTATAAGCTAATGCAGCAAAATTAAAAATTGTGTACAAAATCTTCACTACTTACAGAAAAATAGTAGTACTAGTTATGTGTGGAGTAATAAAAAAAATGACCACTACGTGTGGCACATAAGGGAGCTGTGCTTGGTCTTGTCCCGAGCTTAAAAATAAACGGTATACTTACCTTATTTTGAGAAATATTTGGATAAAAGTGCCAAGTCTTTTAAGAAATAATCAGTTTATTTAGTGTAAAAATGTTTTTTTTGGGGCTAAAAAGTGGTTATTTCTCAAAATACAAGGGTAAAAGTGCCAAAATTTTACTTTTCAGATTCCTCTCGTCGGGACGAATCAATAACCCACAAAAATTTGGCGCAAAACTAACAAATGCTAAAAAAATTCCAATAAGGACAAAGCTTTCAGATTTAAGTTAAGTTTAAGTTCAAGAGAACCGGACCTTACAGCGGGACGGTTCTAGGGACACTTAAAAAATATCCTATAGTTTCCGATCAAATTTTGATGATTCGAAACGTTCAATATGTTTTAAAACGTGTTTTTAAGGGTGCTCCCAAGAAATCAGCTAAAAAAAATATAGAGAAGGACTTAATTTGTACAGTTTTTCATAAAACAGTGTCCCTAAAACTGTCCCGACTGTTCATTTATTGAAGGAAAAATGCAGACTCGTTTGCTAAGTTTTGGGTATCCGGTATGTTTTTTTCCCAAGATGCTACATGCGTTCGAGTCCATCAGATGAGATCCGATCACATTTGAAAGTTCGGAACAAGGCACACGAACAAAGAGAATTCTTTCTCTTAAACACTTCTAGAAAATTAAGCCTAAGAAAGTTCCGATCACATTTGACTTTTTCTTATTTTGTCTTCATTCAAATTTTTTTTAACATTTGTTAGTTTTGCACTTAATTTTTGTGGGTTCTTGATTTATCTTGTCAAGACGAAGAAAAATTATCATTTTTATCCAAATAGTTTTGTAAGTTTCCAAGATAAAACCTCAAAAAGTCGGCTTTTGAGGCTTTTTGTTAGATATTTTCAAAAATATTTGGGTAAAATATATATTTTTTTACCTTTTTGATTCCTATCATGCATATAAATTAATAATTCACAAAAATTAAGCACAAAACTAACCTACGCAAAAAACATTTAAATTAGAACAAACAAGGAAAAAAAATCACAGAATCTTAGCGGAGCTTGTTGCGCAAGAAGTGAATATTCCCCAACCCAAAAAGGATGAGTTGAGTTTTGTTTACCCCGAGTGAATATTATCCTCCTTTTTATTGGTTGAAATGATGTGGACCCACTACAAAGTGACGCCATGCCTGACATCACTATGTGGTAGGGTCCATACCATTTCAACTAATAAGATGGAGGGTAATGTTCATACTCTTTTACGGAAGGTGAACAAAATTGCACTCAAACAAGACAGAGCAAACCAGACGAAAAAATCCCGAAATCAGCGACTCATAAACGGATTTTGATTTGGTATATTACAGCGGCTCCGCTTCCAGAAACTACTAGTACTACTACTGGTTTTCTTTTTCCCCAAGAGAGATACAGACAGACAAAGCAAAACCGCTCACTTCCAACGCCTTTAAATCAAACCTCCTCTCTTTCCTTCTTTCTCACAAATCCACATTCCTCTCTCTAACAAACTGTAATACCCACTTCTGTTTCTCTCTCTAGACTAATGGGTAATCAACCAAACATCGTTTTAGTTCGTCTTCCATTTGATATACTATCAATTTTCCATTGCTGTGTGCTTAGTTGCCTTAATTTGAGTTTTGGGTTTGGTTACTTCGTTTTGTAGGTTCTGCCGATAAGAAGATTAAGATTGGAATCAACGGTAATTATTTTTTTGTTTTGAAAGTTTTACTTGTGTGTTTCTTAAGTTTTATTGTTGGATTAGGGGAATTTATCTCTGCTGAAAATGGTTTAGGTTTTGGAAGGATTGGTCGCTTGGTAGCCAGGGTAGCTTTCCAGAGGAACGATGTTGAACTCGTTGCTGTCAATGATCCCTTTATCACCACTGATTACATGGTATATATATATTTGCTTTTATGTATATGTGTGTGTACAGTTATTGGTACATGTTAATGTTCGCTTTGTACGTTTGCTCTGCTATTTCCCGACCCTGCTATTCGCAAGGAAGGTTTGTAGAGAATTACGCAAGGAAAAAAAAAAACGCGTTTGGGTCCACAAAAATTTAGAAAAATATTCATAAATTTTTGAATATTATTTTATGGTGTCCTGTTAAAAATCAGCTCCCACGGGCGAAACTGCTCAATTTCGTCCTGTAAATCCAAAAGTAATACCTTCTGATGTTCATTGGAGCTGATTTTTTATAAGGCTCATAAAATAATATTCAAAAATTTATGGATATTTTTTTCAGATTTTTGTGGACCCGGAATGAGCCCAAACGCGTTTTTCCTTGCGTGATTTCCTGCAAATCTTCCTTGCGCTTAGAATTTTCGGTGTTTTCCCTATTAGATTTGTGTTTGTTTTCCTATTAGATTTGGGCATATGTGTCAGTCCCTTTGGATTGAGGGATTCGATAAGGAAAGAAAAAAAAGTAAAGGGTTAGAGTTTCTTGCCAAATTGCTTGTTTGCATTGTGTTATTTGGTGAGAAATGGAGAGAAAAAGTTCAAAAATGATATGTATTTTTGATTGGCTCCTTCCGCTTTCTTATCACACCATTTCTCACAATGCAAATTGAGGCTGGTGTTTTGCTTATGTCCGCGGTACATGTTTGCTCCTTTTTCCCCCCGTATCGTTGGCGCGTAAAATGCTTAGATTTTAGAGCGTGAATTTGTGATTGCGATTTGACCTCGTTGCTGTTGATGGTCCCTTCTCCAATCAATGCTTAGTATATGTCTGTTTTTTCATATGTATGTATTCAAGTGTGTATGTCAGCCTTTTGATTATTTCACACATGTTTTTGCTACTTTTATACCCTTTTTTTGGGTTGGAAACTATTCAGAGAGTGATGTTTCGTGATTGGGAATTGTGCAGACATACATGTTCAAGTACGATAGTGTTCATGGCCAGTGGAAGCATCACGATGTCAAGGTGAAGGACTCAAAGACCATACTCTTTGATGAGAAACCAGTCACTGTGTTCGGCCTCAGGTATAGCACTAATAGCAGTCCGTTCTTCCTTAACTTCCGTTGTCCTAAATTTCAAACCGAGTAATGAAACTGCAATTTTCGTGTGGTTGTTCTGCAGGAACCCTGAAGAAATCCCGTGGTGCGAAACTGGTGCTGAGTTTGTTGTTGAGTCTACTGGAGTTTTCACTGACAAGGAAAAGGCTGCTGCCCACCTGAAGGTTTGATTTGATCTCCCATTTTTGTTTGTTGATTTTCTTTGTCTGATGGAAGTTTGAGAAGCCTTTTATATATCAGGTTACATTGTGTAATTGGGTTGTAACTTGCATGGATAACATAGTACAAAGTCTACTGTAATTAATTCTCTCAATGATTGAATTGGGTTAAATTGTTCAGTGAATGTTTATCAAGGCTTTTGATTCATGTAGATGTGGTGATTGGGTATTGACTTTAATTGTTTGGGTGGTGATCAGGGTGGGGCGAAGAAGGTGGTCATTTCTGCCCCGAGTAAGGATGCTCCTATGTTCGTTATGGGGGTTAATGAGAAGGATTACAAGCCCGATATCGACATTGTCTCAAATGCTAGCTGCACTACCAACTGTCTAGCTCCTCTGGCCAAGGTTGCATCCAAACTAATCAAGGATAGCCAGAATTGTTGCCTTAGTTGATATTTTCACATGGCTTTGCTCATAGTTTTCTGTTAAAACTTTTTGCAGGTTATTAATGATAGGTTTGGCATTGTTGAGGGTCTTATGACCACTGTTCACTCGATTACTGGTTAGTCGTTGCTCACGTGGTTGTATATGCTTTTGAATAATGAGTTATGATGTTGGATTTAATATCATCTTAAGTGTCTCTATTATATTGTCACAGCCACTCAGAAGACTGTTGATGGGCCATCAAGCAAGGACTGGAGGGGTGGAAGAGCTGCTTCCTTCAACATTATCCCCAGCAGCACCGGAGCCGCTAAGGTAGTTCCCGAGTTACTCTCTCAGTTGATAAGACAATTGTTGTTTGAACGAGATTTGAACTCAATCTTTTGCCCAGTTGTTGGATTTGTTGAAGAGCAGACACTGTAATTAGATGCGAAATTTTCAAATGCTGAACACCCATGTTGTGTTTTGTTAAACATGAACCCGTTATATGCTATACGATCTTGTTTGGTGAGATTTTTGACTGATTTCCTTGTGTTTTTTTCCGCTATATCACAGGCTGTTGGAAAAGTTCTGCCAGCACTGAATGGTAAGCTGACTGGAATGGCCTTTCGAGTTCCAACTGTCGATGTTTCAGTTGTGGACCTCACTGTTAGGCTTGAGAAGGGGGCTTCTTACCAGCAAATCAAAGATGTTATCAAGTGAGTATCCCCACTCTTGAAACTTGCACCGTCATCTCGCGAATAACATTAAGCAATTTAGATGCCAGAGGATTTGTTCTGGTGTCCTAACAAGGATCTTACCGCCAGTTGCTATGACGTTCCGTTGCCATCTGATCTGATATTCTGTTTCTTGGTTAATTCAGGGAGGAATCGGAGGGGAAACTCAAGGGGATTTTGGGGTATACTGAAGACGATGTGGTCTCGACAGATCTCATTGGTGACAGCAGGTAAATTTTTTCTCCTTAGTGTCCTCGCTGATTATGTTACCTGACATGTGCAAGCGTGAAATTCTTATCAAATATCGTGTTTCTTGTGCAGGTCAAGCATCTTTGATGCCAAGGCTGGGATTGCCTTGAATGACCATTTTGTGAAACTCGTCTCTTGGTATGACAATGAATGGGGCTACAGGTAATTCTTGTATTTTATTTTTCTCTTTCTCATTAGAGTGCAAGTTTATCCATCCACCTAAAAGTTTTTAGATTGGATGAATATTACCCACTTTGTCTGGGGCCGTACCATTTCCCTCTAAGATGATCAGAGTCAATTAATTTGTTGGGTGTGGTTTGTAAGCCAATCCTGAAAAAAAATTTATCTGATGTCTGTTAAGTATTTCAGATTTACAATTGTCTTGGTTGAAAAAAAACCCTGCACAAAATATGCAATATTCACCAACTTTTTAAGAGTGAACAAAAACAGCACTTGTTCTCACTATGATTACTCGATGAATATTTGCCCCTTGCTGCATATTTAGTTTGTTTCCTTGACACTATAGTATATGTTGTTGCAGTTCACGGGTGATCGACTTGATCGTACACATGGCTTCCGTTCAAGCTTGATAAGTATCACCTCAGATGATGCAGAGAACTTCTAGTTTTGCTCGTGTCGATGGGTGGTTTTTGGGTCTCTTGAGGTTGCTAGTTCTGAATAAACATCAAGTCTTCTGTACTTAAGTTATTGACCGATGTCTGGGTCTTAAGTTGTTGTACACTGTCCTTGTTTTTTATTCCTGGGTTTTTCCTTGTTGCTCTGTGTCCTGAGTATAATTAATGGAATATTTTCTAGAATATGATAGTTCGCATATTATGTCAGAGTTGATTTCAGTGTTTTTTTTTTAAAGTAATTGACGTGTTTCTCATCGCATAGATGAGTGCAACTAGTTCTGTGTGAGGATATGTTGAAGAATGGAGATACCACATTTAATATATCACTCTGTTGTAGAATTTGAGATGTCACATTTAACCTGTCTCACAAAATCAGAGTACGCTACTCTGCACAATCAGTGCTTGTTCTTAGCTGGAAGACATCTAAAGGCTAAGCTACATTTTGGATTTTGTTTCCGTTGGCTCGTCTTAGTAGAGTTACAAAACATTATTTTTGGAATTAATAATGTTCCATGCATACAGATGCTTTAGATGTTTCGTGGGATCCATTTCCAGATAGCAAGGCAATGAGAGTTGAAGTAGAAGTTGGAACCTAATCCAAAACAAACCTACCAGCTCGTATCTGGGAAACTAATGCAGGAGATGTAAGGAGTCGAAGTTTCCTAAATCATGGATAATCAGGATAGTGTTATCAATCCAGTTGATGCAAATGCGGTGATTCATTCATAAATCCTGTTCTGTGATCCCAAACTTCATAAACTCGTACAACAATTTGTGTTGATACAATTCAATCAAACCTTCCTTATTTGTTTTCTACAGCGCATCTTAAAAAGAACGTGTGCGACCTCCTACATGACCATTCCTCGGCCTCCTACATCACCATTCCTCCGTCAATGGCGAACATCTGCACAGCCACAAAAAAGTAAGGGAAACACAACTTGAATTTTCGAGGAAAATTCCTTGTCTCTTGAAGCAAACATTAGAAAACAAATCCGAAAGATTCAAGCAGAAATTCAAATCCAAGAGATTCAAACACAGCCTCAACTTGAAGAAGTAATTAGGAATGTCAGGGTTTCACTAACCTGTTGGCAGAATAACCTGAGAAAAGGGTTTTGAACAGAGGAAACGCAGAGATCAGTCAAGATTTCTCGAAAGTCCACAAAACTCATCAAAGGAAACGAAAGATATTGATCCAAAACATACCGAAGAAACTCGCTAACAATAGCGGCTGATCCACGGAGAGTGATGATGTCTTTGGTGGCTGTTCTTGAGCCCATCTGAAGTAACAGCCCTTTTCAAGTCTGAATCTGACAATTTCGTATGTAGATCTGTTGAAAGACAAGAAGGGTTCTATGGAGTTCGTAAAACCAAATAAGAGAGAGGAAGGAATGGAACGATTTCGATTCTGCAAACTAGGGTTTGGCTCAATCAAGATGCAAAGAAAATGGGTTTGGTTTCGTTGAGTGCCCAGAAATATGTTTATGGGGTTTTGGAGTGAACGATAGTACAAAGCAGGAAAAAAGCGGGAGCAGTTCCTGTCCAGTTTTATTAGGGTCCAGTCAAGTCCAGTTTTGCCCATTCCGGGTCCAAAACAATGATCAGAATCGTTTATTTTGTAGAGCTCGTCGAATGAGTCATCTATGCCAAAAATTAACTTGATCGAATATCAATAGGTACATGAACAAAATAGATTTGTACAAGAAAAAAATGGGCAATTATTAATTTCAACTTAATTTTTGTCATTGCTTTTTTCTTATACAAATCTGTTTCATACATGTACCTATTGATGTTCGATCAAGTTAATTTTTGGCATGGATAACATATTCGACGAGCTCTACAAAATGAACGATTCCGATCATTGTTGGGCCCACAATGGCCCAAAACTGGACCGGACTGGATCCTAATAAAACTGGACAGGAACTGCTCCTGAAAAAAGGTGTGGGCTTTGTTAGGTTTAGGGTTTAGTTTTATTTTTGTTTCTAATCATTACCCTACTTCTTTTTTCAATCATTATCCTATTTTTTCAATTATTTTTTTCTCATCTCTCTCCAATTATTACCCCCTATCTTCAATCATTACTCTATTTCTCTCTTCACCCACTACCAAAACTAAACTCTCAACTGAACAATACCGTGGCTTTTTTGTCTTGGGTTTTGGCTCCACGCTCAGAAGCAACGGTCGACCAAATTTGAAATTGCAAATTCCACTGTGGAAAAAACTTGGATTTAGCGACCAGATCTAAAGGGCCCCGCAAACAAAATAGTGTAGGAAATTGATATTCATATAGTATATATATATATTTATTTATACTCTCTCTTTTTTTTATTTTTAGTGTTGAAAATATATTTTTCACTAAAAGACAAAAAAAGTATTGATAATAAAAAAAGAAGTGCGAATATTAATTCTCTCTCTCTCTCTCTATTAATTTATTTGAGTTTTTATTTTATTTTATGTTTTTATCTTTCAAATTATCAGTCATTTTTTTTTATTTTATCCTTGAACTATCAAAACCATTTATTTCGTTCTTGAACTATCCAAATTTCATGCATTGAGTCCAATTAAACCTTTAACAAACTAATGAGTCCAATTAGTTATTAATAAGTCCAAATCCCAGCCATTGGATTTAATGGGTGTGATTTGGATAGTTTACGAACGAAATACTCCGTAGGTAATTTTGATGGTTCAAGGACAAAGTAGAAAAAAATGAGTGATAATTTAAGGGATAAAAATATTTAAAAAAAAATCCCTATATATACCTATACTCTTACAAGTCCCACCCACCACAATATCCAACCCAAAATGAACATATGCTTACATAAATCACCTAATGAGGTGATTGGATGTAGTCAAAGGGAGCTGGATGAATTAATCCGGGAATGAAGGGGTGATGAGACGTTCTTGGCTTAGTTTGGCAAATAAACCCCCCCTCCATAAATCATGAATTGGTTGGTATGGATGAGTTCAACCGGTTATTAATAAGGACCGATGAGGCCTCCTCATCCCCCCTTCATTTTATCTCTCATTTAAATTATGCATTATTTTATCTCATTTTTTAATAACTTCATTCAAATAACCTATTTTTTTTATTATCAATTCTCTATAAAAGTTATATTAATATGGGTCCACACTCCATAAATAATACTCCATACTATATTATCTCCCTTCATAAATAACACCTCTAAACTCATTCGGCATCCAATCTGCCCCTACAAGCAAGATCAAATTCAGTGAAGCTTTCTTTGTAACTACGAAATAAGTGAACTGATTAAGCGCATGATTTCTTAAGCCTATATGTATTACAGTACAATACAAAAGCATTATACAATTGAGGGAAAGAACAGAACACACTATGGCCGAGATTAGCAAAGATGAACCAAATTCGGCTACTCTGAGAGCAATGGCGACGAGATGGAAATAGAACTATAGAAGTGGGTGCCTAAGGGCCTAAGGCTATGCTTTTTCGAGGGGGAAGAGGATTGGACGAAATAACCAATATACCATGGTAAAAAATGACCACTACGATGATAGAGAGGGAGGCCTTGGGGCACATAAGGGAGCTGTGCTTGGTCTTGTCCCGAGCTTAAAAATAAACAGTATACTTGTCTTATGGGAAAATGACGGCTAGGGATGTGTTTGATAATTAATATCTATCAAGGATATTTTCAGTATTAACAAATGTTCTCAGTTTGTCTTTGGCGGGTATTAATTATCAAAACATGTCCTGAGCCGTCATTTTCCCTTGTCTTATTTTGAGAAATATTTGGGTAAAAATGTCAAGTATTCTGAGAAATAATTATTTTTTAGCAAAAAATATAATTTTTTTTGGCTAAAAAGTGGTTATTTCTCAAAATATTTGGGTAAAAGTGCCAAAATTTTACTTTTATGATTCTTCTTGTTGAGACGAATCAATAACCCACAAAAATTTGGCGCAAAACTAACAAATGCTAAAAGAATTCAAATAAGGACAACTTTTAGATTTAAGTTAAGTTCAAGAGAACGAGACCTTACTGCGGGACGGTTTAGGGGACACTTAAAAAAATATCCTATAGTTTCCGATCAAAATTTGATGATCCGAGCTGTTCAATATTTTAAAAACATGTTTGTAAGGACACTAGCAAGAAATCAGCTCAAAAAAAAATCAAAAAGGCCTTGATTCGTGCAGTTTCTCATAAAACAGTGTTAAAGTATATTTTTTCCCCAGATGCTATATGCGTTCAGGTCCATCAGATCCGATCACATTTGAAAGTTCGGAACAAGGCACACGAACAAAGAGAATAAAATTCTTTAGTTACTTTTAGAAAATTAAGGCTGAGAAAGTTCCGCGAAGACATTTTTTTTTTTGTTTTGTATTTATTCAATTTTTTTTGTTTGTTAGTTTGGCGCCTAATTTTTATGAATTCTTGATTTGTCTAGTCAAAACGAAGAAAAATTTAAATTACCATTTTTATCCAAATATTTTTGAAAGTTTCCAAGATAAAACCAAAAAAAGTCGGATTTTGTGGCTTTTAGTTGGATATTTCCGAAAATATTTGGGTAAAATAATAATTTTTTACTTTTTCGATTCCTTCCAATCATATAAATTAACGAGATAAGTTGAAAAATTAAAAAACTAAGGACAAAACTAACCTATGCAAAAAAAATTTATATAAGAACAAATAAGAAAAAAAATCACAAAATCTTAGCGGAACTTGTTGCCAAGAAGGAACTTGTTGCGCAAGAAGTGAATATTCCCCAACCCAGACGAGACAGAGCAAAACAGACGACAAAATCCCGAAATCAGCGACTCAAACGGATTTTGCTTTGGGAAAAATTACAGCGGCTCCGCTTCCAGAAGTACGAAAAGTGTACTACTACTACTGGTTTTCTTTTTCCCCAAGAAAGAGAGAGAGAGACAGACAAAGCAAAGCCGCTAACTTCCAACGCCTTTTAAATCAAACCTCCACTCTTTCCTTCATTCTCACAAATCCACATTCCTCTCTCTAACAACCTTCAATACCCACTTCTGTTTCTCTCTCTAGACTCATGGGTAATCAACCAACATCGTTTTAGTTCGTCTTCCATTTGATATACTGTCAGTTTTCCATTGCTGTGTGCTTAGTTGCCTTCATTTGAGTTTTGGGTTTGGTTACTTCGTTTTGTAGGTTCTGCTGATAAGAAGATTAAGCTCGGAATCAACGGTAATTATGTTTTTGTTTTAAAAGTTTTACTTGTGTTTTTCTTAAGTTTAATTGTTGGATTAGGGGAATTTATCTCTGCTGAAAATGGTTTAGGTTTTGGAAGGATTGGTCGCTTGGTGGCCAGGGTAGCTCTCCAGAGGAACGATGTTGAACTCGTTGCTGTCAATGATCCCTTTATCACCACTGATTACATGGTATATATATATATATATATATATTTGCTTTTACGTATATGTGTGTGTACAGTTATTGGTTTGTGTTAATGTTTGCTTTGTACGGTTGCTCTGTTTTTTCCCTATTAGATTTGTGTTTGTTTTCCGATTAGTTTTGGATATATGTGTCAGTCCCTTTGAATTGAGGGATTCGATGAGGAAAGAAAAAAAAGTAAAGGGTTAGAGTTTCTTGCCAAATTACTCGTTTGGATTGTGTTATTTGGTGAGAAATGGAGAGAAAAAGTTCAAATATGATGTATATTTTTGATTGGCTCCTTCTGCTTTCTTATCACACCATTTCTCACAATGCAAATTGAGGCTGGTGTTTTGCTTATGTCCGCGGTACATGTTTGCTCCTTTTTTCCCTGTATCGCTGGCTTGTAAAATGCTTAGATTTTAGAGCGTGAATTTGTGATTGCGATTTGACCCATTGCCGTTGATGGTCCCTTCTCCAATCAATGCTTAGTCTATGTCTGTTTATTTACATGTATGTATTCAAGTGTGTATGTCAGCGTTTTTATTAGTTCACATGTTTTGCTACTGTTACCTTTGTTTTTGGGTTGGAAACTATTCAGAGAGTGATGTTTCGTGATTGGGAATTGTGCAGACATACATGTTCAAGTACGATAGTGTTCATGGCCAGTGGAAGCATCACGATGTCAAGTTGAAGGACTCAAAGACCATCCTCTTTGGTGAGAAACCAATCACTGTTTTCGGCCTCAGGTATAGCACTATAGCAGTCCGTTCTTCCTTAACTTCCGTTGTCCTAAATTTCAAACCGAGCAATGAAACTTGGCAATTTTTGTGTGGTTTTTCTGCAGGAACCCTGAAGAAATCCCGTGGTGCGAAACTGGGGCTGAGTTTGTTGTTGAGTCTACTGGAGTTTTCACTGACAAGGAAAAGGCTGCTGCCCACCTGAAGGTTTGATTTGATCTCCCATTTTTGTTTGTTGATTTTCTCTATCTGATGGAAGTTTGAGAAGCCTTTTATATATCGGGTTACATTATGTAATTTTGAAACAGTAATTTTTTAATTTTTACTGACAAGGAAAAGGCTGCTGCCCATTGGGTTGTAACTTGCAAGGATAACATAGTACAAAGTCCACTGTAATTAATTATCTTAACGACTGAATTGGGTTAAATTGTTCAGTGAATGGTTATCAAGGCTTTTGATTCATGTAGATGTGGTGATTGGGTATTGACTTTAATTGTTTTGGTGGTGATCAGGGTGGGGCGAAGAAGGTGGTCATTTCTGCCGTGAGTAAGGATGCTCCTATGTTCGTTATGGGGGTTAATGAGAAGGATTACAAGCCCGATATTGACATTGTCTCGAATGCTAGCTGCACTACCAACTGTCTAGCACCTCTGGCCAAGGTTACATCTAAACCAATCAAGGATAGCCAGAATTGTTGGCTTACTTGATAATTTCACATGGCTTTGCTCATAGTTTCCTGTCAACTTTTTGCAGGTTATTAATGACAGGTTTGGCATTGTTGAGGGTCTTATGACCACTGTTCACTCGATTACTGGTTAGTCATTGCTCACATGGTTGTATATGGTTTTGAATAATGAGTTATGATGTTGGATTTAATATCGTCTAAATGTCTCTATTATATTCTCACAGCCACTCAGAAGACTGTTGATGGGCCATCAAACAAGGACTGGAGGGGTGGAAGAGCTGCTTCCTTTAACATTATCCCCAGCAGCACTGGAGCCGTTAAGGTAGTTGTCGAAATACGAAGTTACTCTCTCAATTGATGTGACAATTGTTGCTTGAACGATATTTGAACTCAATCTTTTGCCCAGTAGTTGGATTTATTGAAGAGCAGCCAGGCCTGGCCCTGAGATTTTGGAGGCCCTAGGTGAACTTTAAAAGTGAGGCCTCCCATTGTTATGTATGTATATTAGTTGTTTGAAAAATATAACCATGATAAGCCTTGGGGTGAAGTGGCAAACCCCTTGTCTATTGGGTACTTTAGGTTGTGAGTTCCAATATCACCTCCAACAAATAAATGCCATTTTTTTGTACATGTCCAATCACGTTAAAAAATGAAGAGAGGGAGAGTCGAACCCGCAACGCTGAAGCCAAAAGAGGGGCCTCCTACCACTGAACTACACTTGCCTATGTTGAAATATAAAAAGCATATATAATATAATATAATATAATATTTGGAGGCCTTATTGTTGGGCCAAAAATTGGAGGCCCAAGGCCGTGGCCTGGTGGGCTATACCCAGGGCCGGCCCGAGAGCAGCCACTGTACTTGGATGCAAAATTTTCAAAATCCTGGACACCCATGTTGTGTTTCGTTAAACAACACGTTATAGTTATAGGTTGTGCGTCCTTGTTTGGGGAGATTTTTGACTGGTTTCCTTGTTTTTTCCACTCTCACAGGCAGTTGGAAAAGTTCTGCCAGCACTGAATGGTAAGCTGACTGGAATGGCCTTTCGAGTTCCGACTGTCGATGTTTCAGTTGTGGACCTCACTGTTAGGCTTGAGAAGGGGGCTTCTTACCAGCAAATCAAAGATGTTATCAAGTGAGTATCCCACTCTTGAAACTTGCACCGTCATCTCGCGAATAAAATTAAGCAATTCAGATGCCAGAGGATTTGTTCTGGTGTACTTGATGTCCTAACAAGGATCTTACCACTGGTTGCTATGACGTTCTGTTGTCATCTGATCTGATATTCTGTTTCTTGGTTAATTCAGGGAGGAATCGGAGGGGAAACTCAAGGGGATTTTGGGGTATACTGAAGACGATGTGGTCTCGACAGATCTCATTGGTGACAGCAGGTAAATTTTTTCATAGTTTACCTCCCTAGTGTCCTTGCTGATTAGGTTACCTAACATGTGCAAGCATGAAATTCTTATCAAATATCGTGTTTCTTGTGCAGGTCAAGCATCTTTGATGCCAAGGCTGGGATTGCCTTGAATGACCATTTTGTGAAACTCATCTCTTGGTACGACAATGAATGGGGCTACAGGTAATTCTTGTATTTTATTTTTCTCTTTCTCATTAGAGTGCAAGTTTATCCATCCGCCTAAAAGTTTTTAGATTGGATGAACATTACCAACTTTGTCTCGGGGCCGTACCATTTCCCTCTAAGATGATCAGAGACAATTAATTTGTAGGGTGTGGTTTGTAAGCCAATCCTAAAAAAAAAATTAGATCAATCTGATGTCTGTTAAGTATTTCAGATTTACACTTGTCTTGGTTGAAAATTCTAGTCTAGAATTTGAGCCAAGAATTGAATGGATTGATGAAGCACTTATTGATATACAATTGGGTTGGGTTTTTAAAAGAATGGCCAAAAACCAAGCCTTACAAAATGGACGGATTCAATCATTGATCTGAGAGTCGGTGAGGCCCTGCACAAAATATGCAATATTCACCAACTTGATGAAGCAGTTATTGATATACAATTGAGTTGGGTTTTTAAAAGAATGGCCAAAAACCAAGCCTTACAAAATGGACGGATTCAATCATTGATCCGAGAGTCGGTGAGGCCCTGCACAAAATATGCAATATTCACCAACTTTTTAGAGTGTGAACCAAAACAGCACTTGTTCTCACTATGATTACTCGTTGAAATATTTGCCCCTTGCTGCATATTTTTTTCCTTGCTGCATATTTAGTTTGTTTCCTTGACACTATAGTATATGTTGTTGCAGTTCACGGGTGATCGACTTGATCGTACACATGGCTTCCGTTCAAGCTTGATTAGTATCACCTCAGATGATGCAGAGAACTTCTTGTTTTGCTGGTGTCGATGTGTAGTTTTTGGGTCTCTTGAGGTTGCTAGCTCTGAATAAACATCAGGTCTTCTGTACTTAAGTTATTGACCTATGTCTGGGTCTTATGTTGTTGAAGACTGTCCTTGTTTTTTTTATGTTGACTCATGGAGTCTTCCTGGGTTTTTCCTTGATGCTCTGTGTCCTGAGTATAATTAGTGGAATATTTTCTAGAATATGATCGTCCGCATCTTATGTCAGAGTTGATTTCAGTTTTTTTTTTTAAGTAATTGACGCGTTTCGCATCGCATAGATGAGTGAACGAGTTCTGTGTGAGGATATGTTGAAGAATGGAGATACCACATTTAAGGAGGCGGGGTTGAAGAATGGAGATACCACATTTAAGGAGGCGGGGGGCAGCTGTGCTCGAATTCTGGGCCAATTTCGGTCTTGCTCCGATGATCGAAAGCGTTCACTTCGTAGAGCTTGTCGAGCAGAACTACTATGCAAAAAATCAGCTCAATTGGATATCATTAAGTGCGTGATCGGAATCTATATAACTCTCGGTCCATGGGTTACAGTAGATTTGATCCAGAGTTTCGAATTCATTCTTTTCAAGATAAAAAGGTTCCAATCAGGCACTTAATGATATCCAATTAAGTTGATTTTATGCATAGTTCTACTCGACGAACTCTACGAAGTGAACGCTTCCGATCATCGAAGCGAGACCGAAGCGGGCCTAGAATTCGGGCACAGCAGCCCCCCGCCTCTGCATTTAAGGAGGCAGATATCACTCTGTTGTAGAATTTGAGATGTCACATTTAACTTGTCTCACAAAATCAGTGTACACCACTCTGCACAATCAGTGCTTGTTCTTAGCTGGAAGACATCTAAAGGCTAAGCTACATTTTGGATTTTGTTTCCCGTTGGCTCGTCTTAGTAGAGTTACAAAACATTCTTTTAGGAATCAATAATGTTCCATGCATACAGATGCTTTAGACGTTTCGTGGGATCCATTTCCAGATAGCAAGGCATTGCAAGTTGAAGTAGAAGTTGGAAGCTAATCCAAAACAAATCTGCCAGCTCGTATCTCTGGGAAACTTTTTTTTTTTTTGAAAATGTCAATTCATTCAAGCCCGAAGGCGAAGATTACATCGCAAAATACATGAGTGCACTAAACTACCTAATCCGGGACCCTAGGACACCCTGCAAAAGCAAATCAACACGAGGTGCCGATATGAGAATCCCGTCCGGGACAAAGCAGAGAGATCTCAAACGAAATCCCAGTACAAACCATTACACAATAAAATAGATGTAATCAAAACAACGAACAAAATACAAGTGTAAAGGAAAACTGCTCCCATGGACAAACCACAACGACCGGAGCGACCGAAGAAAACCCCGACAGGCCCAAGGCCGAGACCAGATCTACCTTCACCCTCGATCTCTGGGAAACTAATGCAGGAGATGTAAGGAGTCGAAGTTTCCTAAATCATGGATAATTACGATAGTGTTATCAATCCAGTTGATGCAAATACGGAAATTCATTCATAAATCCTGTTTTGTGATCCCAAACTTCACAAACTCGCACAACAATTTGTGTTAATACAATTCAATCAAACCTTCCTCGGCAGTCCTTATTTGTTTCCTACAGCATATTTAAAAAAAAACGTGTGCGACCTCCTACATCACACCATTCCTCGACCTGCTATATAACCATTCCTCCGTCAATGGTGAACACCTGCAGAGTCACAATTGCAGTGATGAATATGGAGAACGAAAATAACAAGCAAAAATAAAAAGAGGGAAAGGTGAGATCTTTATCAAAAAACATAGATATGATGAGTTGGATTTAATAACCTGTCCAGTAATGTAACTGGCCGCGGGATTGAGGGCCAAGAATTCTACCAGCCCAGCAATTTCTTCCGGTTGGCCGTACCTACCTGAATTTACAAAGCAGATGACAATAAGAATTATTCAAAACCTTTTGCTTCATGTTTGTTTTGAAATCACGGATTTGAACTCCTATGAATCAGATAAAGAAGCAGTCGTCTCAACCCCAATGTTATGAGAATAAATTCTATGATTAGCTGGAAAATTCCCCTTTTCCGCCCCACCAATCAAGGATCGCCAACTCAGCAAATGCCTTCTTCTCTCCCACGACTTCCCTGGCTTGGAATCCTATGTTCCTCCTCCCTGTCCCAGTGCTAAAAACACTACACACTACACGAGTCCACCACATTAAAAAAAAAACCATGGACAGGCCACACCCAATCCCTCCCACCGTCATCTCCCCTGGATCTCTCGATTGGATCTCGCCAACAGCAACCATCAGAAGAACACCATCTCTCTACTCTACAATCACCACCTTCTCACAGCTAAAAACTTTTGACCTACACACACAAACACATATATACAACTCAATCCACAAGGAATTATATATGACCCACACACAAATGTGTGTATCTGTAAATTCATCTCACGCTCTGAAAGATAAATAGTGCTTATATTGTATTTAGTTTTGACTTGTTTTCAAAATCAGAGTTCAATGAATTAACAACCCACTATTAAATTCTGAACAATTCGATCGGCTGTGTTTGGGTTAGGTCAAAAGGAGGATTTTCCAACTGAGGTGGGAGAGGAGGAGGGATTTGCCGAGTTGGCGAGTCTTGATTGGTGGGGCGGAAAAGGAGGATTCTCCTGCTGATCCGGATAGAATTTATTCTCCAATGATAAAGGCAACCCTAATGTTACATCTACCGGACGCAAGGGAGCACCCTTATTCACCAGATGCTAGCTTGTAGCACAATTGGAAACAGGGATTTAAGATTTGTTGTGGGCAGCAAAGGAAGTGAAAGAACTAGTAAACCCAAAGAGAAGTGTTTGGATTCAAGCCCATGGTACAAAGACAGATCCAGAAATAGAAAAACAGAATAAAATCAAGTAATTCAGGTTTAGGTAGAAATGAAACGAAAACACAAGGCTATATCTCAGCAAGAGCTTATATGTTTTCATCTATCTTACCCAAAGGGATGGTTTCCAAGATTTTCTTCTCAATGTCTCCCCCAAGCTCTGCGGTCATATCAGATGCAATGAATCCTGGGGCAACAGCGTTAACCTGTTGAAAGAAAAGCTTTACTACTTGCTGCATCTAGTACTGTGTGTAATTATGAGAATGGATTGACACGATTGAAAACTCACATTAACATTCCTGCTTGCATATTCCTTTGCCACGGTTTTCGTTAGGCCAATTACCCCTGCTTTGGCAGCACTATAATTGGCTTGCCCAATATTACCAGTAAGACCAACAACTGATGCTATATTAATTATCCTCCCCTGCGACAAATGAAAGATCCCAAACCAAATTATTGGATGAAAACTTCCAGATAAATAAAAACATTTTATCATTTCTTCTTAAAAATCCAAAGATCATTCTCAACGACACTCTCGATATCATTACTGGTGACCAGCATAATACAACCTGTGAGAAAGGGATACCTTTTTCTTTTTCATCATAATTTTGGCTGCAGCCTGCAAATAGTGGAAAACATTATCAATCCAACATACAAGAAAGCTCCACGTCTGTCAATACTCAAGAACTAAAAGCCTTCACACCTGTGTGCAGTGGTATACACCAGTGAGATTCAGATCAATAACTTCCTGCCACTGAGACGTCTTCATTCTCATCAATAAACCATCTCTAGTAATACCTGAAATGATAGGGAGGATCATTCAGAGGAAAACCTAAAACTGTATACCATGGAAGCAGAGACGAACTTTCAAGAACCTGCATTGTTTATCAATATATCAACAGTTCCCCATGCGTCAACTGCCTGTACATGGGACAATCATGAAGTATTAGCAGAATATTTAAACCTAAAACAATTGTGAAAGAGAACATGTGCTCACAGTTTTGATCATTGATTCCACATCCTCTTCTTTTGAAACATCTCCCCCAAAAGTAAGAGCCTGACCACCACATGTCTCGATCTGCAATTAGTGGTAGTGAAGTCATTTTCCATCCACATTAGGGCCAAGCAACACCTTTGTGGTGCAAGGAGTACAACAGATGAAGATGAAACATACAAATTGACAAGGATAGTCTCACGACGTGATTCAAGGGGATGGCTAATGGGATACACATCTTTGTATCTTGCTGTTGTAATTACAATCATGACACAGAAAAGTCAATATCATACATGAACCATTGGCCGCAGCAGTAATCGGCCATGTAGTTGTATAAAGTTTCCTCAAGTTCACTAGGTAACAGTTCCTGTTGGTGTCGTAATAAACCAATATAGATTTGCAACAACAATGTTCCATAATAATCAAGTGGCTGACTGGCTGGTTTTTAGTGGTAGAGGGAGGGACAAATCATTCAAGTTGACGCCTTTGCAGTATAGCAACCATTGAACCTTAATAAAGTCCACCAACCTTCAAGTTTTGAATTGTTAATTAAGAAGAGATTAACTCGAGGAGAAAAACAGGAAGAGCACATGCATCATGCTTATAACAGCTGTGCTATGAATGCAGCAGAATATATCAAAGGAGATTATAACTATTTAACAGCACCAATAAAGCTACAGTACCCACATCCTTAAGAAGAAAAAAAAGAACTAATTGATCAGATGACCCCTAAAAAAGAGTTATCCATTACCTCTTTACAAACTTCTTCTGCCTCCTTCGATGACCTAGCATAATTAACCAGAACCTGTCATTGGAAGTCCATAATTAACATTTGGAGGAAGAGCCAGCTGAATGAAAACTGATCCACTGCTTATGATATCAATTATCACTCTGAGGCAATCAAAAAACATCACTTATCGCTCTGAGGCAATCAAAAGTAGGTAATTGAAGCATGTAAATACAATTCCGGGAATGGATTTTGCAGAATCAAAGAGTTGCAGTCATGTCCTTTATATGTCACTTGCAAAAGCGTATTTAGCAACAAACCAATTCATCCATTGAGCTAGAAGTGATGAAACCTAACAAAACTATTGCAGTAAGTTACTTGTCATGGGTCATAAACTTGTGAAAATTAGTAATATTTTAAAGCTGATATTACTCACAAGAGAGAAATATGATTTAAGCTAACATCCTCAAATACTTGTGAAGAATCCTCTGACCTTACAACCAGCTTTCCCCAAAGCCAACGCAATAGCTCGGCCAATGCCTCTAGAGGCTCCAGTAACCACAACAACAGGAGCTTCCACGCTTTGAGTTGATTCAATACTAGCTTGTGCAACAGTGGCGACCTGCGCTTTTACACCTGCAGTTTCCGTCACAATCAAACAAATCTGAAGAGTTTAAAGAAAAAAATTTAATTTCCAATCTAAGACATGTAAATATAAGGACATTCTTCATCGAACTATCTTTGTTTTCAAGAAAAAACACTGAAACGTTAATCTCAATTCAATGGGTTTCTCAAACCCATAATTTACGAGAAACGCTATGACGCTTGATGTCCTAAATTAGCCATATGTGCAGGTGCGGCTCCGCAAGGCTTTCAGGGGTTCCCTGGTTGAAAAAATGCATTAAAATGTTTTTTCTTTTTGCCAATAATTTTATTTTTCTTTAATATTGTCTCCACTGAATTATTTGTACAAGTTCAGAGTAAATGAAAATTCAGTTAAATATTTAAGGAAGTAGATTATATAGCTCAATAAAATAGGATAAACTAGGCCTAATAAGTTTTCAACCAGAATAACTATATTTATTTTATAAAGTGTTTTGTATACAAAATACGTTTCACATATTTTTCTCACCGATGAGCCTGCAAATGGCAAATGCGTAGCAAGTCCAACACAAAATAGGCCTGCAACTAATTCCTCAAAATTATGCCCGAGAAAGTACTACTCTCCTGTTTTAAGTCTCTAGATTTGAAAATAATCTCAACTTGTCAAGGAGACATCCCCGTTAGACATTTTCAAATCAACTTTCACATCCACTTTGTTCCCAAATTATACTTCAATTTTATCCATCAACTCTTTAACACATTAACTTTTCAAAAAGACAAAATAATGATCGTACAAAGTACAAACTTCTATTTATTAACTTTTCAAAATGAACGCTTACAAAGGAAGTGTCCAAAATGAAATACTTGACTATCATTTGGGACGGCGGGTAGTGTCTTTTTTTTTAGAAGGGAGAATGTACGAGTTCTAACACGACTGATTCGATCTAAAAAACACGAACGATTCAATGCAGTGATGTCATTAAGAAGATGTCGGAACGCAATAACAGCGACAAGCCTACGTATTTGCGTCCCGCAATGTATATATGTAAACATGTAGTCTAGTGGAGTGAATTGCAGAAGAGGAAACGAAATCAGTACCGGACGAAAATAACGACCCGCAATGCGATTTGAGGCTCTGCCGGAGGTGAACGGATCCAACTCGGCCGGTGACCGGAGAGCACAGCCGGAAATGAGCGAGTTTCAGGTCGCCGGTATGTGCGATCGCGGCGGTTTTGAAGGCTGTGACGGTTGGAGTAGCCATTGAAGCTCTGGTGAAAATTTGAACGGAAACGATTCAAGAGAGGAGAGAGAGAGAGAGAGATTTGCTTTGGAAGCACCGAAGTCCGAGAGAGTGGCGATGAATACAAAGAGGCTCCCTTGATGAGAGTCGTTACTTATAAAAACGTTGGCTCCATGGGTCGGTCGGGCCCGCGGATGGATGTCAACATCATCGATCACTCGTGTGATTTTTCATGTAACGCAAACAAAAAAACATCCACCACCATTCTTAATTACGACCTGAGCCAATTATATTGTAGGCCTTGATCTGAGATCCAGAAAGATTTGGATGAATTGTATTGTCTGAAGAGTAATAGATGGCCAAAGTCTGATGGTTTATTTCTCTTGTGACAATATGTTTCCGTTGAAACGGATAGCAGTATCCAATAAACTTAGTTTTTTGTATGAATGTTTTAAAACCAATAAAAAATGAATTGTGTGAATCGTTAATTGAACCTAGTAATTGATTTTGTTTCGTGTTACACGAGTGGATCTCGATTGGTGGAAGGCGAGTGAAAGATGCAAAATGAAATCCAAGATCTTTTTCGTTTATTTTGTTGCAAGACAAATAGACGGCTAAGACAACCTGTTTCTCTTATGACGAACATGATTGGAACGAATTTTCAATAAACATGATTTCTTTGCAATAGATGATGAGAACATAAAAACCTACAAAATGAAGAGTTTAGATCGTCAAGTAAAACTGTGGTAGGCCTTATTTTACGTCACGAGAGGGTCACATGAAAATGTCAATCAGGTGAGAAAATTTTGATTCCTTGGACTATTTAGATAATATAAATACAATAAGTATTGAATAGCTATCTTTTACTTTATTATTTTTTTCCAATTTAATTAAATTTGGTTGTCACTTATAATTAATATAAAATTGTTTATCTCTTAGCCTTTATTAGTTGTGAAACTCAAATTTTTCCATAATAGTGATTGCAATTCACATAACTTCTCACCTTGGCTCTAAAATATTTTTAAGAAAATCTCTGTAATTGTTGTCAATGTACCTCAATTACAAGGTGCCGTCCATTCCATTTCATTAACTGAAAAATGACAAGATTGCATTATCTCATTGTGACATATTTAATTAAATTTGGTTGTCACTTATAATTAATATAAAATTGTTTCTCTCTTAGCCTCTACTAGTTGTGAAACTCAAAATTTTCCATAATAGTGATTGCAATTCACATAACTTCTCACCTTGGCTCTAAAATATTTTTAAGAAAATCTTTCTGTAATTGTTGTCAATGTACCTCAATTACAAGGTGCCGTCCATCCCATTTTGTTGACTAAAAATGACAAGTTTGCATTATCTCATTGTGACATCTGAACTTATCGTACCCATAAAAAACAAAAAAGTCATATACTATAAGCTATACAAATTCAGACAAAATGTCACAATCTAATAACCGTCTATTTATATTTTTTAAATCCTACCATCTATTTATTTAACCAAACATAACCAATGACCATCAAATTTTTTTTTTGGGAGAAATTCAAACCATTAAAACGAAAATGAAATAAGTTCAAGTACATGCATGGTACAAAACAAAGCAAATAACTTTCTAATCCCTAAGATGGCCTATGCCCGCGCCATCCTCTGACACAAAATGGCCCACCGGTTGAGGTTAATCTTCGGTAACCACCAATTTCGTCCATTTGTTCTGCTCCCTGCCCAGCCATATGATTAGCACTCCGGTTTGCTTCTCTGTAGATTCGAACGAGGGAAGCCTGGGTTCGAGAGTAGCATTTTCGAGTCAATGGTAAGGGTGCCCAATAGGGGGCCATCATTGAGAAATGGGAGATGCATCTCTTTGTAGAGTAGTGCAGAGCGATTGACTCGAATCTTAATTGAGCAATGAATAATTTAGATTTATATGTGCTTAGATTCGATCCGAATTTATCCGTGCCGAAATAAACAGCCGGATGAGCCGCTATGCATCCGCTCCGCATAAAGCTGCCGAGCAGCATCGATCCTCAGGTCCCATCATTGACCAACTAGACAGCAACAAAGCAAGGGAGTCTGACTCAATGCACACATTGCTTAAACCTTTTTCCTGCATTATGGATAGGCCTTTATAAATTTCCAAAGCTCCTGCTTTGTTTCTTTTGGTTTTCAAAAAGTATTTTTCAAAAAATACCCTCTAGATTCCTCCTAAATTCTTCCTATTTTTAACATTTCTTTCTCTATCTTTCTCCACTTATTACTCCTACTATTTTTCAAAAAAAATTTCAAATCCTAATCCAAACAAGGCATCCATCTCTGAGCTTAGGGACTTTTTTGTCTTCGGAAATGTAAATTAGCCCGGACGATCTAAACAATAAAATAAAAATCTCAATGGCTTAACCGGAATACAAAGTGGTTATAGGGTTTAACCCAACCAGATTTTACGCAATCAAAAAATTGATTTGGGCGAAGAAAACAGTTCACAAAAGCTCATTGGCCGAGCCGGATAAGATATGTAGCAGAGTCTTCCTCCAGATTGCACAAAGGCACCTACCTTTGATCAATGACACCGTGTATGGCTCATTGATCATATTCCTTTTACCTGTAGAAAATTTCCCTTGAACACTTTAGTACGTTAGGAAAGACTTTAATCTTTAAGGGATCAAATTCCTTAATTCTAACCCCAAGAGATCGGCCAAGTAGTCTTGGCTTGGGACTTATGGGTTTGTTCCTTCTTAAGGTCTCAGGTTCAATTCTCCTTACTAGCAATTTTTAGTGTCATCTCACCCTGTGCGTAAGCGTGTGTTTCGGTTGCTAGAGGGACTGTAGAAATTAGACTGAGGAGCGCGGAAACTAGCCTGGGACTCCTGCATTACAAATAAAAAAATAAAAAATCCTCAATTCTTGAACCGGTGAAAATTTTCCCTTCCTTTTGCAATGACACCACACCCAGAATAATGAAGACCTTACATAGTAAAGGCAAGGGGCTGAGCCGAAGCTTTTGTTAGTGGGGTAAAATATCGACGCGTTAAATTTTGCAACTTGCAATTTCCCTACAGTCGTAAAAAGTATTAAAAACAGCTTCAATAACACCGCCACCCAAACATACTTCTACCAAATAAATACTAGATACTAAAGGCTCCATTTGTTTGTGCGTAAAATATTTTACTTCTTTTTCGGTGTTTGGTTGTGTAAAAAATTAGGAAATTATTTTACATGTAAAATATTTTCTATCAATTGGATGAAAATGATTTATCCTTAAATCTTCCGTAAGTTATTTTCCGAAATGAACCCGTTGTCTTCTATTGCAATTATCACTGCACAGTTTTCTCGATTGTCAGTCCTGACCTACATTCAATTCTAATATTTTCATATCTCTTCACCATTTAAGCCCCCCTACACTATTTTATTAATTTCTGAAAATATTTCCAAGTGCTAACCAAACACCGAAAAAAAAAGTTTGAAATTTAATTTTTGAAAAAATATTTTATGTGGATAACATTTTATATTGTAAAATATTTTACATAGAAACAAATAGAGCCTAAACAGCAGTATATGGCCATTTTGAGATTTAGTGCGAGAGACCACTAAGATATATTAGCAAGTTCAACGGTCTTGCCAAAATGGCTCGAGCCGCCATTCCCAAAAAACAACATTATTGGTACAATGGTGCAAAGCCATTTTCAATAATCCTTTTTTTTAATCCCATTTTCAAATTGTTCAAAAGGAAGGGATGGGTTTTGTGGTTTGATTTGCTGACGTGGTAGAAATGGCTGGGTCATTTTTGGGTGAAAATGGGTGGAGCAATTTATGACCGGAGAAATCGAACTTACACCTCCAGGATGGGAGCAAACCTGCTGGCCTAGTAAATACATCATCGTCATTTAAGGTTAAGATTGCCAAAAATATCTATAAAGTATATAAACTCATTTCCAATGGAAGTGGGGTCACTTGACCCTACTTACCCTATAGTCCCTCCGCCCTTGCAAGTACCCACTTCCAAAGAACTAAACTCATCCAACACACCCGTCTTAATTTTTTTCCGATGATCAGGGGTGTCCGGACTTGTGATACCTCACCTCATTGTTTGAATGGTTAAATATATTCCGATGATCAGGGGTGTCCGGACTTGTGATACCTCACCTCATTGTTTGAATGGTTAAATATATTCTGTGCGAAACAAATTGAGGGGGGTTTTGGTGATACGAGAAATTTTTCAGTACTGAGCGAGTACCATGTGGTGTCCGCACAGCACATCCGTACCGTGCATTTCGGTTTTGGATGACTCATATTTGGAGAGACAGAGGAGAGAGAGTGGTGGAATGAGAGGAGAGATAGTGTTTTAATCTGAGCCGTCCAACACACTTTTCGACGGCTCGGACGTGGGTGCTCGGCACCCGTCAGGACGTTGACTGCCGTAGATGTGGAGTCTGCAGAACAAAATAGATTATTTGCTGGTAAGGAAAACAAGGGTGGTAAAAAAGCAAAGCACCACTTGAGTACATGTGGTCAAGTAAACACCACTAGATTACTAGTGATCAGCATGCGCTATAAAGTCCAAAGCGCATAAATTGAAGTTAAGATGGGAATAAAGAGACGACCATAAAGGGTTTGATGTGGCTGGGTTGAGAATAAATAAATCATCACGAGAAAGGGTTTGATGTGGCTAGGGTGAGGAGAAGTTTTTGGGTGCCGGTAGGGTACCACACACGTGTTATTCTATCGGCAATCTGGATTGTCAAAACGTGTTTTGGACGGTTTGGATTTTTAAGCGACAAAAAGAGGAGGGAGAGTGGTACCCGCTTGACACCCAAAAATCTCTCGGGTTTAGGAGGTGGAATTTTTAGGAGTACGTGGATGTGTCAGTCGAGTATTTTGATATTCGCAATTTGGTGGTTGTGCGATTAAGTGAAAGAAAAAGTCTCGCAGCACATACCTTTTACAAACTCCGGACATAGCTGTATTCAGAATTGCTGGAGGCGTGTAGGCCATATGCATCCAACAGTAGCAATTTTTTTGGGGGTAAATATGCATGTAGCAATCCTCTTAAGTGAAATTTTGTTACTAGTTTTATTTAGGAGGGGGAAAAATGGTACGTGGTAGGCGGAGGGAGGAAACTGGAAACATTCGGGTAAGTTTTGATTCACTTAATCGCACAACCACTGAATTGGTTTTAGTCGAATGATATTACGCGTGAGGAATATGTTCCAAACCAACCAGTTCTTATGTGTCCATCCGTTCTGCAAGAATATTTTTCTTGAACGGGACGGCAAGAGATGACCAGCATAGCAACCTCCCTTGGCTATGAACATAGGAATTCCCAACTTGCGATGGAACGTCCAGTTTGAGCCATAGCTACTGTCCGAAAAGGCGAGTCCGTCACCACAACACTACTTAGGTACTAGACGGACAAAGGGCCCTCCATGCAAGTCTCGCAGTTGGCGGGACTCGAACATAGACGGATAGCGTACAGGAGGGAGGAAGCACTTAACCCCACTCACCCGTGAGACCTATTACCACCTTCGGGGGAATATGGATCTTGATCAATAATTGTTAAAGCTATTTCAGGCAAACCCCAATATAGTGTTGCCAGAAATGGCTAGGCTTCATAGATCTATAAATAGAATAGCAAACCCTCCCTAGCCTGCTGTAATTCTCCATACATAAATTTTCAAAATTTCTGCTCTTTGATTGCCTAAAAACAAGATGAGAAGAACCCTTGCCGTT
Source organism: Rhododendron mucronatum var. ripense (assembly GCA_019656295.1). Taxonomy (NCBI): domain Eukaryota; kingdom Viridiplantae; phylum Streptophyta; class Magnoliopsida; order Ericales; family Ericaceae; genus Rhododendron; species Rhododendron mucronatum. Next base: position 482,229 of record BPLT01000075.1, on the reverse strand, counting down.
GTTTTCGTCATTCTTGCATTAGCTCTTCTCCTAAGCACCAGCTTGCCCCGAAAAGCCGATGGTAGAGTCTTCTACAGTTTCAAAGTCCTTCAATCAAATGAGTTTTCTTCAGAACTGATTCTGAAAACAGGAACAAACAGAGCATATTTCCGGTCGCGTTGTCTAGCCAAGGGTCTAGTCCCCCCTTCAGCACCAAATCCTGACACCTACATACCCCATCAAGCCCATGCCCGTCAACATGCTACGCCTCGTTTTCTGTACCCATAGCTCGTGGTTTCACTTGGACTAGAGAAAAAATCAATCGCCATAAAAAATAACGACGACCAAGAAGAAGACGAAGCAGCAGCAGCCGCCGCCATTAACAATGTCACTCTGCGGTGTATAAAAACTCTATATTAAGGAAAGGTTAAGAGGATATCTTTTCGTGTATTGTCTTTCGTAACAGAACATAAAGAAACATTACAGTAATGTATGCAGTCTTAGCTTCTATACTATTGTTATTGTTATCAGACGTTTGACCGCGTCGTACCGTGTCAAATATATATATTTATAAAACATTGGAGTTAACTACTATTCCGTAAAACAGTGGTTAAGACGAGTCAGGGACAATATGGATAAGTTACTATAATTTCAATTAACTTTTAGATTAATTCAATAAGAAAAGATTGAATTGTTTGATTTGAGAAGACTGAATAGAGTAAGAGAACAACTAAATAATTGATTGAAAACTGGTGGAGGAAGGATCTAGGGTTTCGAATCCACCCCGACCGCGTAACAACGATATGTATAGGTTAGGTTTAACATTCGAATAATTAAAGACTATCATTAGAGATTGCAATCCCTTTCGATAATCGTCAAGAAAATAATCGGGTTGTTAAAAGGCATAGACTATCCCATAGCACGGACTGTCTCTCAGTAGCACGGTCTGGCCACCTAATTGCATGATCCGTCTTATGAGCATAATCTATCTCAGAACTCCAACCACAATCAGTGAAAACTATTGTTTAACTTCGTATTTGAAAATCGCGAATATAAATACAAAACAAATTGAAAGAATTAAAACCATTCCATAAAACTGAAACAAGTTCTAGTTAAACAATCGATCCGAATATTAGAACCTACACCAATACATATACAAAGTTACTTGGCACGGTGCTTCATCTTCTTCTAGGAGATGGTTTAGCCGGCCATGGAACCCGAAGTCCTTTGTTCGTAGCCCTATTCCGTCTTCCGTTCTCTGTTTTGTCTCAAGCCAACCCTACTACCCCTTGTATGTTGTAATAACATGTGCCGACATTACGGAAGGCTGGTCCAACTTTCCCCGCAATTCACTTGTTAATCCTTTACCCCTTTTTTCAATACCAACCAAGACCAATGTCAATGGGCCCAATCCCCTCTTGGAAAATCATAAACCATGTGCAACCCATAGGCCCGGGAATAATTCTTGATTAACCCTTTTACAATACAATACTGTTCGGGCCCACCACATAAATTGTATTGTTTCATAGCATAACAATTCCATAAGACCTTTCAATTTGCACATTTTCGCACCCATCGGTCTCCGAGGCCTACAAACATAATAAAATGCTAAAATACATTAAGTAACAATGTAAATAGACTGACAAAGCGTAGATTAGGCGGATTAAATGAGTGCTTTTCAGCACCTATCAATGTTGCTCTTTCTGCAAAGGTGTCTTGTTTTTAAGGGCAAACTTCGCTTATACCCATGTTGGTTGGGCTATGTGCGGATAAATTCCTTCACATTGCTTTGTTGCATTCGCACCTCTTGTGGTATCTGCACCCAATCTCGTCCATGTTAACGGAAATGTGTCTCACACGCCTCTTGAATCTGACCAATAGAGAACCACTGCCTAATGTAGTTAGTCGCTTGTCTTCTCCCCCCATCCAAACCACCCCCCCCCCCCCCCCCCCCCCCCCCCCCAACCCTAAGTGGTGACTAAGGTAGCCCCAAGGAGGACGGGGCTTTGGAGGCCAAGGCTATAAATAGCCTCTAGACCCTCCGTGCTAAACTTAACACCCCCGCTAACTATACAATAATGGCAATAAAAAAAAATTGAATCTGACCAATATATTAAAAATTTAATCTCAGCCATCCATAATGTTAATTCGAACACTATTCTTGGTAAAATAAAAGGTAAATTTAAATGTAAAATTTATTTTACACTCCATCCATCCCCATTTAATAGTCTTTTCTGAAAATGTAAATTTAAATGTAATATTTGTTTGGAGGGCAAATATTTAGAATATATCATTTAGTTTATTCCAAGCAAGTGTGTTTTAAAGTTGAAGCTATTGATCTTCGTTCAGTGAGAAATTTTTTTTTTTTGGGTAGCTGAGGAACAATCCTGCAACTGAGCCACTATTGGACCCTACTGCGCAATCCAAACCTCGGAGGAGACTAGCACAGCAACCCATCTCCATGGCCCCCCACTTAAATCATGGTTTGCCTCCAAGGGGAATCGAATCCTGCTATGTTGCAAGGGCAAGTTTGCCCTTACCATGTTGACAAGTGACAACCCATGAGTGGATAGTTTAGTGTGATTTTATTTCCACGAATGTTGTATTCAACAAACCGTACAATACAAGATTGATGGACTGGATTATCAAGGTGACCTCGCGGACCTGCAATAATCTTAACTTCACGGTGGAGTTGAGATCTCCAATTTTAGCAAATCTTGACTCGCTATTGAGGCTCCCGAGGCATTCCCATCCATCAACAGAATTGCCTGGGATTCATACCTAAAGAAAAGGTTTAATGCTGAGGTGATTAAGGTGCATTTCTAGGATTTGTACAAGGCCCCCCTAGCAGAAGCTTTGATGACATGCTTAGCCTTATCGACCCAATCATCTCCCTGGAGTGTAATGATCAACTGTCCAGAGAAGTCACAAGAGAGGAGGTCCAATTGGCAGCCTATCAACTTGGGCCTCTGAAATCCCCTGGGTCTGACGGTTTTCTAAGACTGTTTTAATAGTCCTATTGGGATATTGTGGGGGAGGATGTCTTTGGTGTTGTCAAGAGTTTTTTTCAGGAGAGAACACTTCTCAAAGAGGTGAATCAAACTCACGTCACTCTTATCCCCAAGGTGCCTAATCCTGAAGGTATGAATCACCTCTGCCCTATTACCCTTTGTCGATTTATTTACAAGATTATTTCAAAAGTACTCACTAGTAGGCTACAACCTTTTATTGGCAATATTATATCGGAGCACCAATCGGCCTTCATTCCTGAAAGACAAATCCAAGATAATATTATCATTGCCCATGAGGTTTTCCACTTTATCAAGCACAAGAAACAAGGCTCAAAAGCTTCTATGGCTATCAAGCTGGACCTTAACAAAGTTTACGATCGTGTTTGCTGGGATTTTCTGTTCAAAGTAATGGAAAAGATGGGATTCAACGACGGATGGACCAATTGGGTGAAACAATGTGTGTGCTCTGTCAAATACTCAATCATGGCCAATGGGAAACAGGTCTGCTCAGTGAATCCAGGAAGAGGTCTTTGCCGGGGGGACCCGTTATCCCCATATCTTTTCTTGATGGTGGCAGATGTGTTCTCTACTATCTTACAAAAGGCAATCTTGAATAAATCTATTGGGGGAATTCGGATGAGAAAGAGGTGTCCTACTCTTTCACACTTGCTTTTTGTTGATGATTCCTTAGTGTTCTTGGAAGCGGGGCCCCAGTACTGCTCAAACTTTATGCAGTTGATATCATGTTATAGTGAGGCATCTAGTTTGTCCCTTAATGTGTAGAAGTCAAGTATGTTTTTCTCTCCTAACACAGGGGAGAGTCTCAAAGAAGAGGTGAAGAGTATTATGGGAATGAAGGAAATGGAAGGGGATGCCAAGGATCTTGGGAAATGGAAGGAGATGCCAAGTATCTTGGGCTTCCCTTGTTCTGAGGGAGGTCCAAGCGAGAATCTGTGAGCTACTTACGAGACAAGATCATGAGGAAAGTGCAGGGTTGGAGTAATAACGAATTGAACCAGGCAGGAAAGGATGTTCTTATCAAGTCTATGCTTCAACCAATTCCGATGTACACCTTCATGTGTTTCAAAGTCCCAAGCTCTATTTGTGCCTGTTTGAATTCAGTAATAAGTAAATTCTGGTGGGGGAAAGGGGATGGAGCTAGTCACATCCACTGGGAAGCATGGCATAAACTGACAAACCAAAAAGGGATAGGTGGTTTACGTTTCAAGGATTTTGAATCCTTTAATACTGCACTCTTAGCGAAACAGTTTTGGCGGTTGGTCTCTAATCCTAATTCTCTTTGGGTAAGGATCCTTAAAAGTCTTTACTTCCCCAATAAGAATCGTATGGAGGCTGTGAGAGGGGCTGCACCTTCATGGATTTGGTCTAGTCTACTGGAAGGGAGGGATCTGCTTAAAGAAGGGCTTCAATGGAATGTGGGGAATGGAGACTTGATTGATTTTTGAAATGATCAATGGGTTCTTGATATTCCTGGTGGCAAGGTGACTCCAGTACAGATTGGTCAGCAATTACCAACAAAGGTCATGGATTTTATCAAGCAACCATCCAAAGAATGGGATAGAGAGAAACTTAAGAGCTGTATACCAGAAGAATAGGTCTCAGTTGTGTGTAGAATCCCAGTTAGTCTTTCGAGCTCCCTGGATAAACACATTTGGTGTCACACTAATTGTGGGGAGTATACTGTGAAGTCGGGGTATTTCCAAAGAAAGAAGAGTGTTACTGAGGTGGTTTCTTACAAGACCTGTCAAAAACAATGTGAACAAGCTTATGGAATTCTCTAACAGCCCTCAAGATTCGATTATTCATGTGGAAAGCTGCTTGTAATTGGCTAGCCTGCAAAGCCAATTTGTTTCGTAGGAAACCTAATCCTATGTGTCCAATTTGTGTAAGTGCTAGTGAGACAATTGAACATATGCTGTTCCACTGCCCATGGGTTAAAGCTGTGTGGTTTGGTAGTGGCAAAGCTTTTTGGCTGCTCCAAAAGGAAATTGTGGCAGTGGACAAATGGCTAGAAGATCTGCTGTGTGGATGCCTTTCAAAAGAATCGGCAAGAGAAGATGTGGGGATTATCTTTCAAATTTGTTGGGCAATCTGGAAGGAAAGAAATAGGTGTGTCTTCAATGACAAGAACCGAATGCCAGAAGTGGTGATTGAGCAGGCCTGAGGAGCTAATGTGGACTACTTACAAGCTGTTTGCGATAAAGTTCAGGGGGATTTTGTTATTCGATCATTGGTGGAAAGGTGGTCCCCGCCTCCTCCATCGGTGTTGAAAATTAATTGTGATGGAGCTTTTAAATCTTCCCGCAGTCTTGCTGCCTTTGGCATGATTGCTGGAGATAGTGGTGGATTAGCTCACGATTGGCGGTGGGGCAGAGTTATGGTGTCTTCGGCTTTGATGATTGAAGCTTGGGCCCTTAGAATTGCTTGCTGTATGGCAAAGGAGTAGAGCATCCCTAAGGTGATTTTTGAATCTGATTGCAAGACTCTTATCAATTGCTTCAACAAACCCAAAGTGAAGTGCCCATGGGGGATCGCCACAGTAGTAGCAGACATCAAGGGTTGGGCTAAATCAAGGAATTGGTTGTTTAGTTGGCGTAGTTGTGCCTCAAACAAGGATGCTCATTGGATTGCGTAGCGGTGCATAGATAGAAATTTTTTGTTTCATACGGGTTGTATTCTGCCCCGAATTAGATTCTATCTTGTACTCTGACTTGCACTGAGTTTTTAATCCAAGTGACATATTAAAAAAAAAAGAAGAAGAAGAAGAAGAAAAGGTTTAGCTATTACAGGTAAATTTCTACTTATAGACATACAGAAAGAGATACCGATATGTAAATCGCTGCATTATTTCTACATAGTTACTAGTTAGTTTTCCCGTCTCTTTGATTGCCTAAAAGCAAGATGAGAGCCCTTACACCGATAGCATGGTTGTCTTCCCAAAATGCTATGGCCACCAACGGTGGCTTCACCGACCTTGCACCGAAGGTCATGCGGGGCCCACTACGGATTCCGCACAGAAAATACGAGCCGTTCAATAATTTTAAGAAAAAAAAATGAATGGCCTCGTAAAAAATCAAATCAATCCGATATGTGTAGGTGTTCGATCCAATTTTTCCATTTTTCATTTAGATTACATGATCATTATTCATTCAAATTACAATATTCTGTAACTGAATGAAAAATGAGAAAATTGGATCGAACACCTACACATTAAATTGAGCTGATTTTTCACGAAAGTACTTAGTTATTTTTTTAAAATTATTGAACGGCTAGGATTTCAGTGCATGACCCATATTGGGCCCCACGTGGCAGTTGGTGCACGGTCAGTTGCTGCAGAAGGGTTCGTTTTCTTCATACTTGCATTAGCTCTTCTCCTAACCACCAATGCCCAAAAGCATTAAAACTGAGATATGAGATTCTTACTTCTATGGAAATAGAAAGTTGTCTCTTCTGCACAGCCATAAAAGCATGAAATTGCTTAATGTAGATACTCCGGTACCCTTTCATTCCAAACCGAGGAAAAATAGAAAGACATGAATTGCAGCTTATTGCCTCCCGCCTTAGTCCCTAGAGTGTTATTAGAGCCATCAACAGTTGACTGAGAGTGTGTTTGGACCCTCATTCCCAATAAGGTCTGAATGCTAGAAATTAAATTGGTTGGTTCATCACTTTTGGAAGGCTTGTGATTGATCAGCTGCAATTCCCTCGCGCTGTTTACAGCAACAAAACCCAGAGCTATTGGTTCTAAACCCGTTGATTTTGGCAAAGGCAGTTGAACGACAATTGCGACGGAGCGTCGTTCTTCGCAACGACCGAGATTTGAGAGCCATTCGATCGCTGGCGAGACCTTCCTGGTGCGGAAACCGTGTCCTCCGCCGTTGGATCTGCTCCGTTCAATTTTGACATTGATTGTTCCGATGGCCGTCGATGGAAAGAAGCCAGAGACGGCCACGGCGAGGGTAAGCGCGGCGAGGACAAGGACGGGCCTGCAGATGACGAAGAGCGGGATGGTGAGCGAGAGGCCGCCGAGGATGAGGCCAGAGAGGATGGTTTGATTGGGTGGGGATGGTGATAAATAGACAATGCTATAATTTAGGGATTTAATCAATATACATTGAATGGAAAGTGTGTATTATGGGATTTGATATCCTAGAATAACATACCTAAACTTTAAGATTTCATCCCAAAAATCTGTGTTATATATATATAATATTATATAAAGACAGTTTTGGGATAATTTTAAAATGAGGATAAAATCATAACTGTTCAAAAAGTGTCAGATAAATACTTACGTGAGATGGGATTTGAGAATGAATATTTAAAAACTCCAAATTTCAATGACACCCCTTAAAGTTTTCCTCAATGATAGCTAGCCTCTTTAATAAATGACAATAAACTCCTTGTAGTTCATTACATCAACACCCCAATCTATAATAGTTCGACCAATTAATACTAACGTGCCACGTCAGCAACAAGGCAAAGTGGAGAAAGTCACACCTTTTCCTCTCGTCTGGTTACCAGAGTTAACTTGCAAGGGTTAACTTTACTTTCGGGAGCAAAGTTTGAACTAACAACAAGAATTCCACTCGTGTGTACACAGAATCGTCAAATTTTTTATGCTCACCGTGCTTCAATTGGATCTCTTAAAACTGTATATTCATTTGCAAAGATTTCTAACTTTTCAATATAAAATAAAATGGTGGTTGTGCATACACGGAATATTGTCTCTTATTCGAACCTCTCGTGTAGCAATATATATTTTTTTGAACGGCGAAATTTTTTATTTATTAATTTTTAAAGTGAATACAAACTAAAATGAGCAAAGAGAAAGACAACAAATGTCATCCGAGACGAGTAGCAATATGTAGTTAAAAATATTTGAGAAATGCATGATTTCCACACTCCTTTTTCTATATCGACACTCATTTTTTGTCTTTTAGCAACAAAAATAAATACATCCATTTTCAATACTAAAAAACAAAAAGAGAGTGCGGATCTCGAAAAAGAAAGTGTGAAAATCACTCTCCATTTTTGTATTATCAATAAGAAGATTCACATGATTTGCGCTCATGCTAAACATAAATCCTCCGTTGGATTCCACTCCCAAATATAACAAAATACAATTCCTAAGTTCTGAAAGGGAGGAACCATTGAGTCACATCTCATAATCCATGTAACAATTTCAATTAAAATCAAGTTTTTGTTGTCATTCTCAAAATTCATCCCGAAAAAATCAAAACAAGGATGTGTATGTGGCCTCCATCGTCAAATCCTGCATAAAGAATGTGCAATGCAGTAAAAACAAAGTTATACATGGTTGCAAAATATAAAAAAATGCTGTCATTTAAAGATTTATCCAAGCTAATAATTTTAGTACCATGAATGTAGAACGCTGAGGATTTTGGGATACAATAAAGTGTGTGATGGGGTTTCCACACACAGAGAGGAAAAGGCCCGAAGTGGACGATTCGGTGTAGAGACAAGTAGAAGTTGACGATTCGGTGTGGAAACAAGGGGCCTTTATGCAATGATGGGGTTTTCTTTTTTTTTTTTTTTTTTGTAATTGTCCAAACTTTACCCCAAAAGTGAAGTTAACCCTGATAAACAGAGGAGAGGAAAAGGCGAGACCTTATCCACTTCCGTACTTTTTTGCTGACATGGCGCATTTGTATTGGTTTGGAGGAAAATGGAGGTTTACACCGCCGGTGTAAGGAATTTATTCTCTTGTGATAATAAAAAGTAGGGGAATGACTTCGGATAAAAACCTATTTGATCAAAACGGATAAAGTCATAAATCACCCTTAATTACTCGTATTTTACTCATTCAAAGAACTGTTTTGGTCAAAAAGAATAAATTTCCTTTTTATATACAACTTGAGAGAATTTTAGTCTTGATTCATGAACTATTACAACTTTTGGGTATAAAAAAATATAATTGAAAGCATTTTAATAGTTATCATACTTATCAAATAGCATAAGTTTGTCAATGTAAGTTACTTTTGGTTGATTCCATCACGTGTTTTGTCAAATTGTTGATTGGGGTGTAGATGAAATGAAAATGAAACCACAAGGTGTTTAGATGTTGGGATTAGTTCGATCCCACCTGCAATGGAACCCTAACGAAAAAATAAACTCACTTGAAGAACGCACGATATTTATGTGGTTTAGCTTCAAAGCATAGTACTCCACAGGAGAAAGAACAACTTTCACTACTATTTGAATGAGTATAATGAGATTAAAAAAAAAAAAATACCCAACCCAAGCTCTCAAGCACTTACGTATTTTTATCTCTCACGCTCACACAAGTTGGAATACCTTGGCCTTGTTTGGTCACCATTTCACTTTCAATTTTCAGTTTTCTTTTTCAGAATTTTCAAAAGTAGAGAATGACTTTGATTTCCAAAAAGAGAGAATGACTTTCAAAAGTTTTGAAAATTGGAGTAGCAGCAAAACTGAGCTTCCACTTTTTTCAAACGTAGACACCGGCTGCCAACTCTTCCGCTTCTCTACAGAAACTAGTTTTTAGCAAATAGAAAAGTGGCAGTGTTACCAAACAAGGCCTTTATGTGTAGAACTCAATTAACTCATTAAAATTAAATTGGAAATTAAACTCGTGATAATATATATGTGATGATTTATTGTTAGCAATACATCAATGAATAGGACTGGAAAAAAAGAAGAGGACCTTATTGACGTCAATTGTAAGAGTTCTAGTCCATGTCTTCACATTCGTTTTTGTTCAAATAGTATGCTTAACCTATTAATTACCCTTCTATATATTTATGATATGAGAACTGTAATTTAGTTTGTCAATTCCATTAGAGGCCAATGATGGACATTATGAACGTGATGCTACAAAATTATTGAATGACAGCATTAATCACAATTCCCGCAGTCACCACTGTCACTTATTATTCCAAAATTCTCCCTAAAACTCAACCCGAACAAAGCCTGGCTTTGACCAAACCACCAACTCATTGCACTGCTCAAAATCACCGAACCAAACAACGTATGCCATTATTTTTGTTTTCCCTACGCAAACTCATTCAATTCTCCCCCTTTTTTCCAAATGCATTGCTTAGCGAATTTCTAGACCTAAAATAATGGGTTGTCCCAGGCGTAAGGCTATGACTGATGTAGTATAATATCCGGTAAGATCGAAGTCGAATCTACAGAGATGGTGATGTGTGCTGACTTAAAAACTCGGGTTGTTATCAATTGAACTAGCTCTTAGGTAGCCACCCCTTGTCATTTAATGCTGAGATTAACTAAAACCTAGGAAATTGTTTGGTTTTTTGCAAATAATTAAAAGGAGGTACGGTTGTAGGGTTCATAGCACTCGCAACCAGTCCGGACTTATCTGCTCCATTCGTTATTCTTGAAAACGTTCGACTTTAGAGAGAAAAAAATACCCTGAAAGATGCGAACTTTTATGGTCGCCGTTTACCCATGCGCAGTGGAGAATGACTTTTGGTCCCCCATTCATCCGTTCACATGGGCTTCGACAATGCCTGTGTTTGTCTAATGAAAGTGCTTTACAAACTTAAAATTGCCTTTTCATTATTATTTTGAAATAGGAGCAGAGCATATTGGACCTGGCCAAGGTGTGCTAATCACTCTGCAACCCTACTTATACGACTACTCACTCATTATCAAACAAAAAATAAAAGAAATCCTAGATTGAAACATGCTTCTATTGCTTGGAAAAGAAAAACAAACGAGAGATATACACTAAACGAATATCAATGAACAATTTTAATTAAGAATGTAAATTAATACGACTTACCGAAGTGCGAGCTCCGAACAAAACTTCGAAAACTTGAAGGGAAAAAAGAAAAGAAAATCTAGAAGGAAGAACGTAAATATAAAACTGCAAAATAATAATATTCTTACTGGCCGAACAATAGAAAGTGTGTTTCTGTGTTTTTTTGTTCCCCGTGCGCAGCTTTTCTCCGTTTTATAGTATATCCTTACTGGCCGACGAATAGAAACCCTTGTGGGCCGAGTTATTACTCTCCAATTGGACTTGACCGGTTGACCCGAATCCCTTCTTCAGTACATGTTGCAAGTTCCATTGGCTTGGCCAAGACATAACCAATTTATTCTCAAAGGCAGTCAAACCCATAAAATATGAATGGACCCATCAATTAAATTAGTATTATTGGCCATGCTGGAACTCCACATACCAATCTGCCAACTCATAATGATAAGGCTCCAAATTTCTACAACACAAAATAATCGTATAAAATTCTAAATAATAATATAAAATAGACATAGCAATAATAAATTAGAGGACGTGTATGTAAATATTTACGTGCTTATCAAGCATTATATCACATGGGCAAAAAATCCCAACATATTTGTCATTAAGAAAAACCTCAGGAAGTGTTAGTGAAATTTACCGAACCGAAAAATTGGTTTGGGTGAAGAAAACAGTTGACAAAGTGCATTGGAGCTGGAGAAGATGAGTTAGCATATTCTTCCTTTTGATTGCACTAAAGCACCGACCTTGGTGAATAATATCGAACTTAACTAATTGACCATATTCCTTTTCAAAGGTTCAAAGCTTTTGTAGCAATTTCCCCTTGAACTCTTCAGTCTTAACTCACAAGGAAGGATTTTAAGAAATCAAACACTCTGACTATGCCAACAACGGAATCCAAATAAGCTTCATCTTCAAGTTGGTGCATGAAGAGGTCCTTCAAATATGGGTGTTAAATTAAGGGAAAATGACGGCCGATGACGTGTTTTGATAATTAATACCCGCTAAGGACAAGATAAGAACATTTATTAATATTGAAAATGTCATTGGTAGGTATTAATTATCAAAAAGAGTCCTTGGCCGTCATTTTCCCTTAAATTAATGAGCATTAGGAAACCATATAACTCAAGTAAAATCGTATTTTCTACCTTTTCCAGATAATTGATTCGTGGAGAGGGAATATAGAATATAAACATTTCAATCCCAGGCTAAGATCAGATGTGTTTGAATCGGGATGCCTGTGCCCTCAATACAGTACCCACTCCAAAAGAACTAATATATCCCACCATGGGGGGACCAAGGGGGTGTCAGGGTGCCGAAGCTTTGCACAACTCTAAATACTCTCATCTAATTATATTAGTTTTTAGGGTAATTTGAAAAAGTTTTATAGGACCAGCCGCTGCAAATCTTTTGAGGGGAAAAAGTTTATGAACTCTTATATATGTGTAAAGAGGTCCGGTACAGTCCATAAACTGGATTCATGGAACTGTCCATGAAACTGTCTGGACGGTCTAGACAATTTTATGGATTCAGTGTTTAGTGAATCTAGACTGTCAGACAGTTTCATGGATCTAATGTCATAGATCCTATCATATTTGATGTGTGAAACCCCTTAAAATTTTAAGTGATCAACTATTTTTTGGTCTTAGGTAAAATTTGTAGACCGTACGCCTTCCACATTGTTTTTTGCCTGGGAAGAATAATTTGTGAAGGAATTATTATATTATGTTCCAAACTGATCATTAATTGTAAAACATTTTTTCAAAGGCTCCTGCAAAAATTCAGCTCAATCCGATACTTATAGGTGTTCAATCCAATCATCTAATTTTTCATTTAGATTTCAGAATATGAAAAAGTTAGATGATTTGATCAAACATCTATAAGTATCAGATTAAGCTGAATTTTTGGGAAGACACTTGAAAAAATGTTTTATATTTAGTGAATGGCTCGGATCATTTGTGTGGGATCCGAAGTGGACCCCATGGAAAATCTGTGCACAAAATTTGTACCAATCTGCTGTACCCTTAGACTTACTGCATCTATAAATACCTCCCTGCAGACTGCAGTAGTTCTACATAGGAGTAGAAAATTTTCATATTTTCAAATTTTCTGCTCTTTGACCGCCTAAAATCAAGATGAGAGCCCTTGGCGTTGTTTTCGTCGTTCTTGCATTAGCCCTTCTCCTAAGCACCAGACCTCAGAAAGCTGATGGTAGAGTCTACCGTGGTTTCAACAAAAGTTCTGTGATGCTCCCAAGTGGTATGGGAGCATCATACTCCCATTAAATTACAGCCCTTGGATTGAATACAGGTAAATCACAACCCTTGGATTGAAACCAAAAAAGTAAAACTATGGTGGTTTTGTTGAAAACGAGGTGGTTTTGACTAAAAAAACAAATGACTACTTACCACAGAATAGGCAACTGATACTATTTACTAAGGCAGCAATTACCATTGTTTAAGTAACACTTACCATACAAACAGGCATCACTTACTACAACCGGTTGGTCAGGTAATAAGTTGCCACTAAGTAAAAAAAAACAGATGACTACTTACCACAGAACAGGCAATTTATACCATTTACTATGGCAAGACTTACAATTGTTTAAGTAACACTTACCATACAAACAAGCAACACTTACTACAACCGGTTGGTCAGGTAACAAGTTGCCACTAAGTAAAAAAAAAAAAGTACCTGATTTTGGCGGGAAAATTTGCAGATTTTAATTGGTTATGAAAACATAAAAATTTGAAAAATATTTTCCATAATTTTCAAATGACATTATAAATTTATTTAATTGATTAATTTTTAAATAATAATTTATTATAGATATATTTAAGTAACTTAGTTTTAAATATTATGGAAAAAAACAAAATATTTATTAATATTTTGATAGCTTACAAATTTAGTTAATATATATTATAAAATGGCGCCACAAGTTCATTGTTACAACAACATTGTACGATAAATATATTTTTGTTTAATAGCGATTGAATAATTTTGTAGAATTCTCTACTATTTAATGAAATTAAGCTATTCAAATTCATTAATATAGTTTATAGTGATCAATATGATATATGAGGGATTTTCAAGTGAGGAATCCCTCATTTTGTTAAAATGCGGGACTTTCATTTCCCGATCAAATTTTGAAAATCTGAGCCGCTCAATGTGTGCAGAACATGATTTTAGGGGTACTCGCGAGAAATCAGCAAAAAAAAAATCGGGGAGGGCTTCATCCGAGCAATTTTTTTTGAACTGTTTAATGAAAACTGCTCGGATGAAGCCCTTCCCGGTCATTTTTTTTGTTGATTTCTCGCGGGGCCCTTAAAATCACGTTCTGATCACTTTGAGCGGCTCGAATCATCGAAATTCAATCGGGAATAGGAGTCCCGCATTTTAATAAAATGAGGGATCCCTCAGCAGAACCTAACTCTATGATATATTTTACAAATCTAACAACTAATAGTGTTGATACTAATATATTTGGCAGCGATCAATCAACGATAATTGATTCATTTATAATTGATTGATCTGGTTAAATGTTCAGCCAATTAATCAAACAATTTGAATTGATTAAGATCATCTTTGGCAGATGTGGTAGTTAACAATAATGTTGAATGACAGTGACTAGTGAAAATTAATATAATTGGCTAAATTAGGCTGACTAATATATTTAATTGCTTAACCATGGACTTATCTATTTCAATCCTTCAAGTTACACAATTAGCAAATTTCAAAAATGGTTATTTAATGGTTAACATTGATCATTTAACAAATGAAAGAGTATGAGGTTAACATTGATCACTTTGCTAATATAAGAATAACCACTAGTGAATCAGTAAATTGAAATATCTCATTTATTTGATTTTTTTAAAAAGTAATTTTATTAATATGACTGCTTTTATTTAATTTATCATAAAAGAAATACCATATATCTAAATAAAATTTAATGTGGTAGGTAATAAGACATTAATGGTGATATAAAATAATGGTGATATACATTAATGTATACCTACCCGTCATTAATGTCATACTTACTATAGAATGAAGTTTACTTACCAAATAATATGGGTAGAGATACCACAAAAACTAAATTTTTACCACGAACTAATTCGTTGATAGAACTTACCACGTGGTTGACAATACTTACCAAGAAATAAGGGAACAATGACTATATACTTACCATGAAATAAGGGACCAGTTTTACCACACAAACTTATTAACGTTTTGCCAATTGTCATGTTCACCTACCACCAATTATGACATTAATGGTACCAGGTTTCTCCATACCTACCTTAAACTCTGCAAACTTATCCAGTCCAATTCCTCTAGCTCCCATTCATCTCTCCTCTTGTCCAAAAAGCTCTCATTCATCTCTTCTCTTGTCCAAAAAAATGAAGATTTAAGAAGAAGGTCCATAAAAAGTTGAAGAGGCTCACCAAGTAAGTTTTTTTGAAGAATAAATTGAAATTAGTGCTGATGATTACCTCATACCAATTTACCAAATGATCATAAGTTGAAGAATCTCTAATAAGTGTTTCACAATAATATAATGAAACTTCCCAGATTTTCACGTTTTTATGGTTATACTTACCATTTACTATGGTTTTTTTTACCTGTTTTTATGGTGTTTTTACTACGAATGAAAACCGTATTAATTCAGAATTTAGGAGAATGTGTTCTCTATATTCGTGGTAAGTATATCCAGAATTTAGTAAAAAATCCTTTATTTATAATAAGTATGATTATGAAAATGGTAGGTAATCTCCGTAGGTAGCATAATTTTGCTTGCCATACCGTAGGTAATATAGTATTTGTGGTTAACATATCTATGTTAGTTTTTACTATTAATTGTAACCTATTTGTCTGGATCAGATTTTGAGAGATGGATGACAATGTTCAGCGAAATGGAAAGAATGTAGTGATTGACATTTGTGACGACTCCAGCAATGATGACGAAAATGACGAAAAACGGTTGGATGAATTAACGGAAGAAGAAGTTTATCAAATGACATTTGACATGCATGAGGATGGAGAAACATTCTATAATGCATATGCCAAAGTGAATGGCTTTAGTATTCGGAACTATAATATGCACAAGGACAATGCTGGTATCGTGAAGTCAAGAAAGTGGGTATGCTCAAAAGAAGGATATAGAGACACTAAATACTTGGAGAGAGAAGATCGAATAAGAGAGCCGCAGGCACTTACTAGAGTTGGATGTCCTGCTGTATTTAGTGTCACATTGGAAAGAAGTTCTGGCAAGTACTTGGTTAATAACTTTGTGAGCGTCCACAACCATTCCATGATAGGGCCTCGTGGTGTCCCTTTTCTCCGCTCCCATAGGAAGGTAAGTAGTTCTGATAAAGCCTCGGCCAATACTATGCATAAAGTAGGTATTAAAACAAGTCATATAATGGATTTTGCGGCGCAACAATCCGGTGGATATGAGTCTGTCGGATACACGCAAAAAGATCTTTACAATCATTTTACAGCTCAACGCAATATAGAGGTTGCGGACGGTGATGCGGAAGGTGCCTTAGCCTACTTGTGTGCAAAAGCTGAAAATGACCCCATGTTCTATTACAAATATGACGTGGATGAGCAAAATCAGCTAAATAATCTGTTTTGGAGAGATGTAACATGTAGGACAGATTATATGTGCTTTGGAGATGTGCTAATATTTGATTCGACTTATCGGACGAATGCGTATCGGAAGCCATTGGTGATACTAGCTGGAGTTAATAGTCACTTTCAAACAGCAATTTTTGGTTGTGCATTGTTGACTACTGAGACTGTTGAGACTTATACATGGGTGTTGGAAAGATTTCTTGATTCTATGGACCACAAGAAGCCTGTGTCGGTAATGACCGATGGGGATAAGGCTATGTGGAGAGCAATAAAAACTGTGTTACCTGATGTTAATCATCGTTTATGCAAATGGCATCTTAAAAAGAATGCTGTCAGTAATGTCCATGTTCCTGGATTCTTAGCTGACTTTGAGAAATGCATGTCAATGTCAACTGAAGAAGAGTTTGAAGTTGCATGGCAGAATCTTTTGGATGACTATAGCCTTCACCAAAACCAGTGGGCGGTAGATGTTTATAAAAAGAAGACCTTGTGGGCAGAGGCATACTTGCAAGGTATTTTTTTTGCGGGTGCAAAAAGCACCCAACGTGTTGAGGGAATGAATGCATACATGAATCGATTCTTAAAACTACGTCTCAAGCTTTTTGAATTTGTACAAGCATTTGATAGGGCTCTTGCAAAACTTCGTCATAACGAGGCTAAGGTACAAGTTGAAAGTGTGAATAGTACTCCGGTTCTTTCTACATGCATGAAACGAATTGAAAAACATGCGGCTGATACATTTACTCGGGGCATATTTAACAAGTTTCTCAAAGAAATGAAGAAAGAGCAATCATTGTTTAAGGTGGATAAAGTTGAGTTTGAAGATTTTCGGGTTTACTACTTATCTTGATACCAACAGCCGGACGCCACGTGGAGTGTCAACTATCAGCCGAATGATGGCATCATGAAATGCTCTTGCTTGAAATTTGAGTCAATTGGGTTTCCATGTCAGCATATGATCTCAGTCATGAAAATGGAGCATATGAGAGAAATTCCCTCTTTTTTGATCTTACAAAGGTGGACGAAAACGGCGAAATCCTTCCCCCTACATGGCAGCACACCAATGCCAGAATGGGTCACGCAAACGACAAGATTTGGGGCATTGTCAAGCGCATGTGTCGAAATGTGTTATTATGCTTCGCACATAACGAAGGGATATAATGAGACCAAAGAAGAAATCACCAAGTTGACATCCAGAATGAGGGAGCTCTATGTGTTACATGTTGAGGAGGAGCAAAGAAAAATGAGACAAAACGACAATGTTGAGGGGACATCTATGCATTTTGGTGTTGGCGACCCAGTCATTATCAAAGGTAAAGGGACCCATAATTTGGCCAAGGACTTCATCCCGAAAACAAGAAAATGTGGCAATTGTAGAGAACCCGGTCACATAAGAACCAAATGCCCTAAATTAGTGCATGGAGATAATGTGGGAAGCATGAATGAGGATGAAGACACATATGAATCAGATGTGAGCGTTATTCACCAACAATCATTTACCAATCTGAGCATAAATCAACTCTCTTTTTTAAACACCCTGCTATATCATTGTTCTATGATCAAATTCAGCCAATACATATCCATAAATGGTCTTCCAATTGAGCTAAACACAACTACGATGCATGGTAAAACTTAAGCTCGACCACACTGAATCGCAACCAGCCTGTGGTGGCAAGTAAGAACAGCAGCTCCTCCTCTATTGTTTGGTTCTCTAAAAAGAACAAAACGAAACAAGAATACAAAATACTTTTCGTTTTTTTTTTACCTCAATCCTTCTCTTCTTCAATTTCACAATAATCTTGGTGCTCACAACAAAATACTTTTCGTTTATGAGCTCTTAGAGAGTTGGTGGGTAAAGAATTATGAAAGATCAGCCACAAGAAAATTTGAAGTATGGCAGGTATTTTTAACTTCCATAGCCATTTCCAGTCAGCAGAATCATGGTCCCTAGGATTAACAATGTTAAAAGCAGCAGCAGAAGAAAAAGTACCATTGGGAGTATCCACCCAGGTGGGATCGATGGTCAAGAAACCCATGAACATTAGGGATATGAACAGCAAGTATATCTGCCAAAGTCTGATCATTAACAATATGTGCTACAGGAGAGAGATCCCATCTAGCATTGTTATCAATAATACTGTTAAGTGTCACATTGAGATGGCCATGGTTACCTACTTACCTGGATGCTACGAGCTATTTAGTTATGGCTAGCATATATTCAAAATATTCTCAAAAGAGTCTGGTCTACCTACTGGCCCATTCATGGGTCCACCTAAATGTTTGGGAATCAGTTTGTAGGCCCATATAAACTAAACCCAACTAATTGTGTTTACATATAAGGAACCCAAATCAAAATAAATCATTAATTTAGAAGCATCCCTCCAAACAGTTTAGTAACACAACACTTAGGGCCGAACTTGCTCCAAAATGTATTCAACTAACTAATAAAATTTTTCAGCCCAAAAATCCAAACAGCTCACCATAGTAGACTCTGGTTACACATAACAAATAAGCACAACAAAGTTAATATTGCAACGTACTCACCAAAACAACCCCCCAAATCCCCCTTCCATTCATCCTATTCCTGATTCTCCCAAAAAGTCTGTGTCTCTCCTTCCTCCCCTCTTTTCCCTTCCTTCGATAAACTCTCTAACCCACGTTGTATAATCAATTTTTTTTTGGTCATCTCAACAGCCCACACATTAAAAAAAAATTAAAGCAAATTAAACATACATTTTTACCAAACCATCACGATTCACACACAATGAACCACGTACGAGTTACCTACGGACCACCCATGCAAAGTGCATGATAAAATCATAGTGATTGGAGCATATTAGAATTTGGACATTGCACAAAGGAAAACACTCCTGTCGGCCAAATTAAAACACCAAAATATGTGTTCAAACTTGGGGGACCCTCATGTCTGCCATTATCCTTGCCATTATCCCCACATTGTTCTTTTTACATTATTCAATCACTATCTACAAAAAAAAGCAAGCAAAATCCACAACCCCAGGTCAAACAAACTAAACAGTTGGAATTTTCAATTACAGACCATAATGAAACGTGTCGAAACTTGAGCCAATCATGTACAGATCTAGTTTTTCAACTAAAATAATACAAATCAGTTCATAGGAGAACCCACAAACCCACGTTAAAACAAAACAAGCCAACAAACCCACGTCAAAGCTTAGCAACAAAAAAAAAAATTGTTCAAAAGAAAAAGGCGGCAAAGGTGTGGTTTTCTGTTCCAGAGAACCCACAAAACCCTATATGCAGGGGTGTTTGTGTATTGTAGTGGTGGCTGTGTGCTTGAGAGAGTGAGAGAGAGAAATACCTCGCACAATGGAGGGGGCTTTTCGTTGTGACCGACTGTTGAGGACGAGAAAGGGTTCGTCGTTGTTTGTTTAGGGGCTATGAAGGTATAGAGGCGGAAGAGTGGTGAGGATTTTCGTCAACTGTGCAGAGGGGAGAGAGATAGAGGCGTTTAGAGCTATGGAGGTAGAGGCGTCCGGCTATGGAGGCGTCGGAGAGGAGGAGGCGAGGAGAGAGCGACGATCGACAGTGAAATTAGGGCTCAAATATTTACCTGTGATTGCAACTTTTTTTTTTCTTTTACCCGGAAGTAAATCAACCGGAATAGGAGGTAGTGAGAGAAAGAGAGGAGATTTGATGAATGGCCAGGATTAAAAGAATCAAATCCAACGGTTCAAATTTGATGGGAGTATCATGCTCCCAAAACCAGCGGTTTTTGATGGGAGCATCATAGCCGGACGCTGGTTTCAAAGTCCTTCAATCAGATGAGTTTCCTGCACAACTCATGATTCAGAAAACAGGAACAAACAGAGCATATTTCCCGTCCCGTAGTCTAGCCAAGGGTCTAGTCCCCCCTGCAGGACCAAATCCTGACACCTACATACCCCATGAAGCCCATGCCCTTCATGCTACACCTCGTTTTCTGTACCCGCAGCTCGTGGTTTCACTTGGTCCACAGAAAAAATCAATCGCCAAAACAAATTAATAACGAAGACGACGACGACAACGAAGAAGAAGCCATTAACAATGTCACTATGCGGTGTGTAAAAAACTCTTCGTAAGTTGTTGGGTTTTTAATCATGCATAGTGACATTCTATAAAGAAAAGGTTAAGAGGATATCTATTCGTGTATTGTCTTTCGTATCAGAACATGAAGAAACATTACAGTAATGTATGCAGCCTTAGCTTCTATAGTGGTAATCTATACTATAGTTATTGTTATCGGACGTTGCTCTTTCTGCATAGGTGACTTGTTTTGGGCGCGGCTATTCGCAGCCCTTTGTTTTCTCCCGTAGCCCACCATATTTCGGTAAGTGGTTGTTGAAAATCATAAATAACATTTCGGTAAATAGTTATTAAAAATAAGATTATATTTCGGTAACTACATGTCAAAAATATGTTCAACTTTCGGTAAACAACTGCCAAACATGCATTTTCGGTAAATAATTGTTGAAAAAAATATCATATTTCGGTAACTGGTTGCTAAAAATGTATTTCAATTTTGGTAACTAACTGTCGAGTATAATTGAAAATTTTTAACGGATTATGGGAGAAAATAAAGGGTTGCAAATAGCAGCGCCCCTTGTTTTTAAGGGCAAACTTCAATAATTACCCCAGTTGGTTTGGTCTATGTGCGGATAAACCCCTTCACATTGCTTTGTTGCATCCGCACATCCTGTGGTTTGTGTAAAATTGTATCCACGGCCAATTTCGTCTATGTTAACGAAAGTGAGATCCAAACACTATTATTCGATAAACCCTTTCACACGCCTCTTGAATTTGACCAATATATTAAAAATTTAATCTCAGCCGTTCATGATGTTAATCCGAACACTATTCTTGGTAAAATGAAAGGTAAATTTTTAAATGTAAAATTTACTTTATATTCCCTCAGTCCCCATTTAATAGTCTTTTATGAAAATGTAACATTTGTTTGGAGGGCAAATATTAACTTTTAGAATATATCATTTAGTTTATTCCAAGCAAGTGTGTTTCAAAGTCAAAGCTATAGATCTTCATTCAACGTGATTTTATTTCTACGGATGTTTTATTCAACAAACCGTACAAGATTGATGGTTCGGATTGTCAAAATGACCTCGCGGACCCACGATATTTTGAATTTCACGGTGAAATTGAGATCTCCAATTTAGTGAGCCTTGACTCACTAGTGAGGCTTCCGAGGCATTCCCATCCATCAACAAACATGCCTGGGATTCTCATACCTAAAGAAAAGGTTAGTTTGAATTGTCTCATAAAGCTGTTACAGGTAAATTTCTACTTATGGACATACAGAAAGAGATACCGATATGTAAATCGTTGCATTATTTCTACATAGTTTTCCCTTCTTTAGACTCTTCGATTGCCTAAAAACAAGATGAGAGCCCTTTAGGCCGATAGCATGGTTTTCTTTCGAAGATGCTACGGCCACCAACGATGGCTTCACCAAACTTGCATCGATGTATGGCTCGTTCAACAAATTTTTTGAAAAAATGAGTGGCTGGCCTCGTGAAAAATAAGCGCAATCCGATGTGTAATTGCTCGCCAATCTTCATAATTTTCATTCAGATTGTGCTAATTTTTCACATGAACACTTGGTTATTTTTTAAAATTATCGAACGGCTAGGATTTCAGTGCGAGACCCGTAGTGGACTCTACATGGCAGTCGGTGCAAGGTCAGTGATTGTAGAAGGGTTCGTTTTCTTCATTCTTGCATTAGCTTCTCCTAACCCCACCAATGCCCAAAAACATTAAAACTGAGATATGGAAATAGAAAAGTGTCTCTTCTGCACAGCCATAAAAGCATAAAATTGCTTAATGTAGATACTCCGGTACCCTTGCATTGCAAACCGAGGAAAAATAGAAAGACATGATTCCAACCACATAGCATTCTACAAAACAAGGAAAGTCCGAGTTCGAATTTCAAATGATGGACCAATGACTCAATATTTCATTCTCATATGCGGTACAGAAGAAAAATAGACACACACACACAAAAAAAAAACAAAGGCTTCTTAAAGGGAAATCCCAATGAGTTAGAGTCCATAATCACATGGAATTGACTCAGACAGGTTGAGGAGAGTCGCAATATGACAATCTTGTTCCGCACCCAGTTTGGCGAGCCTGTCCACCACCCTGGTGCCCTCCCTCAGAGTGTGTCCAAAGGTTTAGAAAGGATAGTAACCAGCTATACGCAGATACGGAGACTAAGAGAGCTACATCCAAAAAGAATGACAAGGGTATTGGAGTGCTAACTGCTAAGCACTTCTCTGCGCTGGTCTTTTAGAATTATTCTTGCGTCGCACCTTTATCAGAGCCTTATCCAAATCCTGCAAGAGGAAAAGCACATCATTGTTGTGAAGAAACGATAAAAACAGAAGTGCCATGGATCCGCGTCAAATTCTGAGACGTAACAAAAAACTACACACACAAGATTTTCAAGATGAATGTGGATTGAAGGCATTCCATTTCCAGAGCCACATATATAACTCAGTTTATATCTAGATGGATCCTTCCCCTCTCTAAAGGAGAGGAGACAATATTTGTAGGAATCATTCAACATCAGGGTTCACAATTGATGCATGCCCAACTTCCGTCATCATCCAAAGTTGCTATAATCTAACATGTATCGCAGCTCATACGAACACGTCTCTAAAAGATCCAACAGTCAGGGTAAGGTCTGTAAGGAGGACTCTAAAGTTCATGCATCACCCCCAAATCTACCAATGGCCAATTCTATCGGTCCAACCATCTTTACTACTGCAGTTAATGTATTAAAATCTACTCAACAAATACAGCCATGAATCAAACTGAAGACACTCTCACTAGTCAAGTTATTATAGTTTGTAACATCCGGAGACCCTTGGGAGCTTCTGAAACTGTATACGAGTCCCATTTCTGTTTTGGCAAGTATACCAGTCCCATTCATCACGCATGGAAAAGGTATATGTAAAACATGCAAAAAGCAAGAACAAGGCGCCAGAGATAGAATTCTGATAAGTTAAACCTGTCATGGCAAACTCCAGTTTCAGTGCTCTTTCTAAAGACCTCAAGGCTTGATAATCAGTTACTTGTATCCAAAATGTCAATGGAGAAAATAGAAGTTCTTTAATAAGCAAATCAACTCAACGAGAAGTCAAATGGCCAACTATTTGGAGATGACTCCACAAATCCTTTTGAAGAGAAAGTAATAATTATAAAACACCATTCTCATGGTTGCATGAATGATCTTGAAAGATAGCGCATAAAATAAGCTAGAAAAAACCTCAATGCAAGAGACCACCAACAAGCAAACCCCATATTCACCTGAGTTTGTTCTTTAGTCGACATTTCATCAGTCCAACGACTCTCCAGATTGTAATAAGCTCTAGCTTTCTCATCAAAAGCATGAACAATAATTGTGCCTGAATGGTAGTCACCGAAACCCAGTTCAATCAATACACAATTGCTAACTTAGAACAGTCTGTCAGTGAAAAAAGATTACAAGTATAATGAATCCCTCAATATTAGTCCTGTGAAATCGCTTGTCTTGTTGAATTACGTATCCACTCATTATGAGTCCGACTAATCAAATATGGCTTAATAGCTACGGCACTTTGTAGTTTTTGAGATTATGCTGCCAATATCCGCCAGAACCTATGATGCACGGATATGGATAGCAACACCGTCACTAATATGGGAACATGGGAATTCTAAAAAAATAGGGATACGGACACGGCGGAGGACACACCACGTGCATATTTGACACCCAGAAATTTTTTAAAAATTGAGGTTTAACCCCCAATTTTTTAAAAAATTATAGTTTGGCCCCTATAGTGTCCCAGCCGTGTCCCCTAAAAAAATTTATATTAAATTATGGGACACGCCACGTGACATAAACTCCTTATAGTTTTCCTCAATGATAGCTAGCCTCTTTACATATGAGAAATGACAATGAACTCCTTGTAGTTTTAATTTTCATTACATCAACACCCCAATCTATAATAGTTCGACCAATACTAACACGCCACGTCGGCAAAAGGGTACGAAAGTGGAGAAAGTCACACCTTTTCCTCTCCTCTGGTTAGGCCATCTCCACCAGCCTCAACAAAATTTTAAGCAAATTAGCTAGAGAAAGTACATTTTTCTGGTGTAGCTAGCCCTTAAATTTTTGCACTATCCAACAGCCTAGCTTTTTTAGGCTATTCAAACCCATTAATATTATACATATATATATATATGCATCTTATATTCATACTCCATATTCGTACAACCCAGATCTCGCCGCCACCACAGTTCTCCGTCTCCGGCTCCGGCACTGACGAACTTCTGTGTTCTACATGGAAGTGAAACCCACCTCCCTCTCTCTCTCTCTCTCTCTCTCTCTCTCTAACTGAAACCGAAACCCACAAATCCTCTTCTCTCAAATCCCACAAACCGGATCTGGAGATGATCCGTACCTTTAGGGCGAGTGTTCTGTCGATTTCGTAACCAACAAATCCGTTGATTTCGAAGGCTCCAACAGTCCGGCAAAGCAGAAAAGAGTAAAATACTCTGGGGCCAGTGATCCGTACCTCGCTCGTTCGAGCGAGGTACTGTAGCTCTCAAGCAAATTGGCGTGGCTGGAGCGAATCTCCTGGGTATGTGATTTCACTGGTTTTGTCGCCATTTTTCTCTAATATTGGGCTGAAGAGAGTCTCCTGGAGATGCTTTTACCAGAGTTAACTTGCAAGGGTTAACTTTACTTTTGGGAGCAAAGTTTGAACAATTACAGAAGAAAACCATCAGTACATAAAGACCCTTCGTTCCCATTATCAAGAATTCCACTCGTGTGTATCGTCAAATTTTTTATGCTCACCGTGCTTCAATTGGATCTCTTAAAACTGTATACTCATTCGCAAAGATTTCTAACTTTTCAATATAAAATAAAATGGTGGTTGTGCACATACACTGAATATTGTCTCTTATTCGGACCTCTTGAGTAGCAATATATATATATATATATTTGAACGGCAAAAAAAAGAAAATTTTATTAATCTTTAAAGTGAATACAAAGACTAAAATGAGCTAAGAGAAAGTCAACAAATGTCATCCGAGATGAGTAGCGATATATATATAGTTAAAAATATTTTGAGAAATGCACGATTTCCACACTCCTGTTTTTTATATTGACACTCATTTTTTGTCTTTTAGCAACAAAAAAAATACATCCATTTTCAATACTAAAAAACAAAAAGAGAGTGCGGATATCGAAAAAGGAAGTCTGAAAATCACTCTCAATTTTTGTATTATCAATATGAAAATACACATGATTTGTGCCCATGCTAAACATAAATCCTCCATTGGATTCCACTCCCAAATATAACAAAATACAATTCCTAAGTTTTGAGAGGGAGGAACCATTGAGTCACGTCTCATAATCCACGTAACAATTTCAATTAAAATTAAGCTTTTGTTGTCATTCTCAAAATTCATCCCCAAAAAAATCAAAATGAGGATGTGTATGTGGCCTCCATCATCAAATCCTGCATAAAGAATGAACAATGCAGAAAAAATAAAGTTATACGTGGATGCAAAATATAAAAAAATTGCTGTCATTTAAAGATTTATCCAAGCTAATAATTTTAGTACCATGAATGTAGAACACTGAGGATTTTGAGATACAATAAAGTGTGTGATGGGGTTTCCACGCACAGAGAGGAAAAGGCCCTAAGTGGACGATTCGGTGTAGAGATGGTTTTTTTTTTTGTAATTGTCCAAACTTTGCCCCCAAAAGTGAAGTTAACCCTGGTAAACAGAGGAGAGGAAAAGGCGAGACCTTGTCCACTTCCGTACTTTTTTGCTGACGTGGCGCTTTTGTTTTGGTTTGGAGGAAAATGGGGGGTTTATAAAGAATTCATTCTCTTGTGATAATAAAAAGTAATAAAAACATATTTGACTCTCAATTACTTTGTTTAGCCATTGAAAGAGCTATTTTGATCAAAACGGATAAAATTATAAATCACCCTTAATTATTTCATTCAAAGAACTGTTTTGGTCAAAAAGAATAAATTTTTTCTTTTTTTATATACAACTTGACGGAACTTTTGTCTTGATTATATTCATGAACTATTACTACTTTTGGGTAAAAAAAAAAAAGATAATTCAAAGTATTTTAATAGTTGTTATACTTATCAAATAGCATAAGTTTGTCAATGTAAGCTACTTTTGGCTGATTCCAACACGTGTTTTGTCAAATTGTCGATTGGGGTGTAGATGAAATGAAAAATGAAACCACATGGTGTTTAGATGTTGGGATTAGTTCGATCCCACTTGCAATGAAACCCTAACGAAAAAATAAACCCGCTCGAAGAACACACAATATTTATGTGGTTCATCTTTAAAGCATACTCCACGGGAGAAAGAATAACTTCCACTAATATTTAAATGAGTACAATGAGATAAAAAAAATACCCAACCCAAGCTCTCAAGCACTTACGTATTTTTATCTCTCACGCTCACACAAGTTGGAGAAGGGCTTTGTTTGGTAACCATTTCACTTTCAGTTTTCTTTTTCATAATTTTCAAAAATTGAACATGGAAGTATGTTTGGTTGTCTATTTTGATTTCCAAAAAGAGAGAATGACTTTCAAAAATTTTGAAAATTGGAGAAGTAGCAAAACTGAGCTTCCACTTATTTCAAGAGCAGGAACTGGTTGCCAACTCTTCCGCTTCGCTATAGAAACTGGTTTTTAGCAAATAGAAAAGTGACAGTGTTACCAAACAAGGCCCTTATGTGTAGAACTCAATTAACTCATTGAAATAAAATTGGAAATTAAACTCGTGATATATATGTACGTGATGATTTATTATTAGCAATACATCAATGAATAGGACTGGAAAATAGAAGGGATTTTTATTGACGTCAATTGTAAGAGTTCTAGTCCATGTCTTCACATTCGTCTTTGTTCAAATAGTATGCTTAACCTATTAATTACCCTTCTATATCTATATAATAACCAATAATAACCAGAAATGCTAGCTAACCACACAGATCCGTATGTGCACAAATATAATGAGCAGAAATGCTAACCACACAGATTGTATGTGCATAGATTGTGCACATACGGCTCTGTGAGGCCCACGATAGGGTCCCCATGCACAAACAATCCAAACCTTCCATTAGCTTTAAAATGATTTTATAAGACATCACGCTAAAAGTCAACTCAATTGGATACCTACAAGTGTTTGATCCAATTGCCTAAAAGTTTCTTCAGATTTCAAAATCCTGAAGTACAAGAGAAAATTTGAATGATTAGATTAAGTATTTAGATATATTCGATTGAGCTTATTTTAGTGTGACAACTTAGAAAATTATCTTAAAGATAATGGACAGCTTGGATCATTTGTAGAAACCCCGTAGTAGGCCCCATCGGGCCGTATGTGCACGATCTGTGCAATAACTCTCTATGTGGTTAGTATGTCCCTATAATAAGGGAACTCAATTTTTAAATCCTTTACAAATAAATCTAACGGCCCAAACTTATATAGATAAATCCAATGGCTGAATTGAGTTTGCACCCAAATCCAAACCTCACCTATTACGTCTGCACCACAGAAAGTCAAACAAAAAAAAAGCTAACAGCCTCTCCTTTGTCTCCCTATCTCCAACGGCTGAATTGTTTTCCACTTCCCCCTCTCTCCTTCGTCTCACTATCTCCTCTTTCTCTATCTTCTCCTTCGAGCCCTAATTGGTACACCACTTGACGAAAGGCAAACAAAAAGAAAGTGGAATAAAGGCAAACAACCTCGAGAGAATTAATCCTACCTTTTTCTTTCTTTTTTATTATTTCAGGTAATCTCCCTATGTAATTTTTTTGCTTTTTGTTTTATTCCAAGTATTTTTGTAGGCATTCAGAACTTAGAACTTTAGGAATTTTATATTGCATTCAAGTTGTTTGTATGAATGCCTAAATGAAATAAAGAACTATACATTTACCTTTTGTTTGCTCCTCCTCTCAACTTCTAATTTGTTTTCTTGACTGTATAGTTAGGGGCTATTTGATAAAACTGAAAACTGAAAAATTAAGTATTGGAAACTGAATGCTGAAATTTTTAAGCTGAAAAGCTGTTTGATAAATATATTAAGTACTGAATTAAAAAAAAAGATGAATTAATTTTGTTCAAATTCTCTCTTAATTTACTAACGGTCACAATATACTTCTAGTAATCGTGGAGGAGTAGTGGAGGTGGTGGTGGTGGTGGTGTAGTGATGGTAGTGGTTGTGGTGGAGTTGGTGGTGGTGATGCAGTGGTGGTGGTGGTGGAGCTGGTGGTGGTGGTGGAGTGGTGGAGGTGGTGGTAGTGGTGGTGGTGGAGTGGTGGAGGTGTTGGTGAGAGTGGTTGTGGTGGTGATATGATGGTTGAATGTAAGTATACAAAAATTCAACCAGAATTAAGTAGCTCAAAATTACTTAATTTTTTTTTCAATTTTTTGGCCTATATTTTAAGTGGTACTTAATTTGTTAAGCAATGTAAAATGTGGTTGTCAAACCTACTGAATCACTTATTACTTAATTGATTCAGTTTTAAGTGCTGAATTTATATTATCAAACAAACCCTTAGTTTCCTATGAGGCTGCACATTTGTTAACCCAAAAAATAAAATAAAAAACGAGAATACTCCTATATAAATAAATCTAACGGTCCTAACTTATGTAGATAAATCCAACGGCTTAATTGAGTTTTCACCCAAATCCAAACATCACCTATGACTTCTGCACCAAAGAAAGTCAAACAAAAAGAAAGACTAACAACCGCTCATTTGTCTCCCAATCTCCAACGGCCGAATTGGTTTCCACCTCTCCTTCTCTCCTTCGTCTCACTATCTCCTCTTTCTCTACCTTCTCCTTCGAGCCCTAATTGATACACCACTTGAAGAAAGGCAAACAAAAAGAAAGTGGAATAAAGGAAAACAACCTAGAGAGAATTAATCCTACCTTTTCTTTCTCTTTTACTATTCCACGTAATCTCCCTATGTAATTTATTTGCTTTTTGTTTTATTCCAGGTATTTTTGTATGCATTCAGAATTTAGAACTTTAGGAATTTTATATTGCATTCAAGGTGTTTATAAGAATGCCTAAATGAAATAAAGAACTATACATTTACCTTTTGTTTGCTCCTCCTCTCAACATCTAATTTGTTTTCTTGACTGTATAGTTAGTTTCCTATGAGGCTGCTCATTTGTTAACCCAAAAAATAAAATAAAAAATGAGAATACTCCTATATAAATAAATCTAACGCCCAAACTTATGTAGATAAATCCAACGGCTGAATTGAGTTTTCACCCAAATCCAAACCTCACCGATTACGTCTGCACAAAAGAAAGTCAAACATAAAGAAAGACTAACAACGTACCTCTCCTTTGTCTCCCTATCTCCAACAGCCGAATTGGTTTCCACCTCCCCCTCTCTCCTTCGTCTCACTATCTCCCTCTTTCTCTGTCTTCTCCTTCGAGCCCTAATTGGTACACCACTTGAAGAAAGGCAAACAAAAAGAAAGTGGAATAAAGGCAAACAGACTAGAGAGAATTAATCCTACCTTTTTCTTTCTTTTTTATTATTCCAGGTAATCTCCCTATGTAATTTCTTTGCTTTTTGTTTTATTCCAGGTATTCTTGTAGGCAGTCAGAACTTAGAACTTTAGGAATTTTATATTGCATTCAAGTTGTTTGTAAGAATGCCTAAATGAAATAAAGAACTATACATTTACCTTTTGTTTGCTCCTCCACTCAACATCTAATTTGTTTTCTCGATTGAATAGTTAGTTTCTTATGAGGCTGCGCATTTGTTAACCTAAAAAATAAAATAAAAAACGAGAATGCTCTTATATAAATAAATCTAACGGTCCTAACTTATGTAGATAAATCCAACGGCTTAATTGAGTTTTCACCCAAATCCAACCTCACCTATTACGTCTGCACCAAAGAAAGTCAAACAAAAAGAAAGACTAACAACCTCTCCTTTGTCTCCCTATCTCCAACGGCCGAATTGGTTTCCACCTCCCCCTCTCTCTTTCGTCTCACTATCTCCCTCTTTCTCTGTCTTCTCCTTCGAGCCCTAATTAGTACACCACTTGAAGAAAGGCAAACAAAAAGAAAGTGGAATAAAGGCAAACAGACTAGAGAGAATTAATCCTACCTTTTTCTTTCTTTTTTATTATTCCAGGTAATCTCCCTATGTAATTTCTTTGCTTTTTGTTTTATTCCAGGTATTTTTGTAGGCAGTCAGAACTTAGAACTTTAGGAATTTTATATTGCATTCAAGTTGTTTGTAAGAATGCCCAAATGAAATAAAGAACTATACATTTACCTTTTGTTTGCTCCTCCACTCAACATCTAATTTGTTTTCTCGATTGTATAGTTAGTTTCCTATGAGGCTAAAAATAAAATAAAAAACGAGAATGCTCTTATATAAATAAATCTAACGGTCCTAACTTATGTAGATAAATCCAACGGCTTAATTGAGTTTTCACCCAAATCCAAACCTCACCTATTACGTCTGCACCAAAGAAAGTCAAACAAAAAGAAAGACTAACAACCTCTCCTTTGTCTCCCTATCTCCAACATCCAAATTGGTCTCCACCTCCCCCTCTCTCCTTCGTCTCACTATTTTCTCTTTCTCTATCTTCTCCTTCGAGCCCTAATTGGTACACAACTTGAAGAAAGGCAAACAAAAAGAAATTGGAATAAAGGCAAAAAGCCTAGGGAGAATTAATCCTACCTTTTTCTTTCTTTTTTATTATTCCAGGTAATCTCCCTAGCTAATTTCTTTGCCTTTTGTTTTATTCCAGGCATTTATTTAGGCATTCGGAACTTGGAACTTTAGGAATTTTATATTGTATTCAAGGTGTTTGTAAAAATGCCTAAATGGAATAAAGAACTATATATTTACCTTTTGTTTGCTCCTCCTCTCAACATCTAATTTGTTTTCTTGACTGTATAGTTAGTCTCCTATGAGGCTGCACATTTTTTAACCCAAAAAATAAAATAAAAAACGAGAATACTCCTATTTCCTTAAACCATAGTGGGATTATTATTATTTTCCTAAATGTCATTCTCATACTTTAGGGAAAAACTTGTAATGTGATATCAAAAGTGACATTGGTGCAACGTGCTCAACGAAAACGAGAAAGAATTTTAAAGCAAGACACTGTACGATTGGGCCAACGCTTGCCGGGAGATTGTGAGCGACCTGGCGAGTATCTTCAAACGAGACAGCATACAAATTTACCTTCGTTGACTCCTAGACGCCGTCATTTAGAGAGCTTGGACCAAGACCCAAATGCAACAACTGTCACTCTATCTGCACAAAAGCAACAAATGGTCACCCGGTCGATTACAAGATAATTATCTAGGCCAAACTTATTGTTTCCTCCTCGAAGTATATATTAGGTAAACCTATATTTTACTTTACACTCTTCAGAACTAGCGTTCATGCCCGTTCGATGCACGGGGCCAAAAAAATCAATACATAGGACAAAAAAATCAATGCGTTGGCCCGTGCATCGAACGGGCATTAACGCTAGTTTTTAGATAGTGGGGCAGTAGTTGGCATTTTGAGAGTAGCAGGAGGGTGTTTTAAAAAAAAAAAAAAACTGGTAAGTGTGTGAACGTGGAACCAAACACCAAGACTTAAATCAAAGCAACGTGGGCACGAAGAGACCCAGATTACAAACAGCCGGGCACCCTAAACCTTTACACTTTTTTTTGTCTAAGTTCCTAAAAACAAATCTAGACCAAAGTCAAAAGGGGAAGCAAATCAATAGTAAGCCTATGGAGTGGCAATACGTTTGCCATCAAGCATATAAGGTAAACAAAAAACAGATGACATGGAAAACGCATAAAAAATACAGAAAATTGAACCCTTGTCACCAATAATTAGTGATTACCTTCCAATGGTTAGGCAGAAAATTATTCAGTTCAAAGACTAAGCTGGTCTATCACTCCGAATAGCATGATGTTGTGATTCATGAAGTGTTTCCTAAGATGTATGTCGGGCAGATATGAACACACCTAAGTTGGGAAGCACTGGAACATTAGAAAAGCAGGAGGGAAAAACATCTTATTTCCATATGCCTTTAGCCACCATTTTTAGCCTCATGTTTTTCATAGACGTGCATGCAAAAAGCCATTAAGATTGAAGCAAACAGAAAAAGGCGCTACAAATTTTGCTTTGCTTACTTAGTTTACGTATTTGCCCTCAAAATTTCGAACTTGTGCTCGCTCTTATTTTTTATGGGTAAGAGCAGGGGGAGAGAATTCGCAAGACTGACCTTTGAACAGTGGATGAGCACTGAAACAAAGCGTTGGTGTAATCACAACCAAAAAGTAAAAACACCATTAGGAAAGAAATGTGAGAATATTAAAGAAAGAGGCCAGAAAAGTGCATGAATGCAAAAAAATAATAATAATAACCTTTGATCGGTTGAGCAATCTCCCAATTCAGTATAGTTCTTGAACATAGCCTATTGCTTTCAAAATCTACCGAACAAACTTTCAAAATTTGCATAACAAAAAAGTAGAAACAATTATGTCAATTTGAGTAGGGGCTGTGGAGGATTAAAGAATGAGAAAAGTGGTGAGGTTTTGCTTGAGAAGAGATTAAATAGTAGAAGAGAAAATTAGGGAAGAATGAGGACGTGGGGCATTTATTTTTTATTTTGTTGACGTGGAGGATTGTAGTGGGCAGGTGAAAGGAGGAAAGGAGACGTTGGAGGGAGTTTGTTTTTAGGAGTAATATGGATGTGTGTGTGAGAGATGAACTTGGGAGTGATTTTTTTACAAAAAAAAAAAAAAAAAAAATCTAGAACTTGGGTTTTTTTAAAAAAATTAAATTTCCGTCAGATATTCCCTAACTGTTTTGAACGTGGGTTTTTTTTTTTATAAAAAAAAATGAAAAATCTAGAAAATAGGGAATGGGGGTTTGGAACGTGGGTTTTTTAAAAAAATATTAAATTTCCGTCGGGTGTTCCCTATTACTAACCGTCTTGGACATGGGTTTTTTTTTTAAATGAAAAATCTAGAAAATAAGGAATGGGGGTTTGAAGGCTTTGAGAGATCCACTACATTCTCTTAGGATATTGATAGATAGATAGATTCTCACGATGTTACACACCCTTATTTTTCAAGTATATAATTTTGTAGGCCTACTAATACTGACCGAATATCATGAGAATCTATGCAGCGATGATGAATTAAATATGCCTATGAGTTAGAGGTTCCTGCTCCAATGCAACTAAATGTGAGGGGGAACTTAACGCATCTTTTTGAAAGCATAGTTGGATTATTATTATTTGCCTAAATGTCATGCTCATATTTTAGGCAGAAGCTGGTAATGTGATATCAAAAGTGGCATTGGCACAGCGTTCACAATGAGAACGAGAAAGAATTTTAAAGCAAGGCCCTGCACAATGTGTTAATTGTTTGAGTCGTGCCTTTGGGCATGAGCATGTACTAGAAGAACTCTATTTGAACCTAATTTAAAAAAAAATCTTCCCGTATAAATCGACTTCGTTGCCGGGGTGGTTAATAGTTTCGTAATTCATTTTAGTTGTGTTCAAGATGCGTTGCATTGTGCCTTCAGACACAGGCAAACCCTAGTAAATAGACATAGCAATTATAAATTAGGGAGCGCGTATGTGAACATTAACGCGCTTATCATGCATTATATCACATGGGTAAAAAAACCCAACATATTTGTCATTAAAAAAAACCTCAGGGAGTGTCAGTGAAATTTACCGAACCGAAAAATTGGTTTGGGTGAAGAAAACAGTTCACAAAGTGCATTGGAGCTGGAGAAGATGAGTTAGCATGTTCTTCCTTTTGATTGCACTAAAGCACCGACCTTGGTTAATTAATAATATCAAGCGTACCTAATTGACCATATTTCTTTTTAAAGGTTCACAGCCTTTGTAGCAATTTCCCCATTGAACTCTTCGGTCTTAACTCTTAAAGGAAGGATTTTAAGAAATCAAACACTCTGACTATGCCAACAGCGGAATCCAAATAAGATGCTTCTGACTATGCCAACAACGGAATCCAAATAAGATGCTCTGACTATGCCAACAACGGAATCCAAATAAGCTTCATCTTCAAGTTGGGAGGTCCTTCAAATGCGGGTGTTAAATTAATGAGCATTAGGAAACCATCTTCTAACTCCAGTAAAATCGTGTCTTTCTACCTTTTCCAGATAATTGATTGGTGGAGAGGGAATAATAGAATATGAACATTTCAATCCCAGAAGGCTAAGATCAGATGTGTTTGAAGCCGTGCGATATACTCTGGATGCCTCTGTCCCCAGTACAACACCCACCCCAAAACAACTAATATATCCCACCATGGGTGGACACAAGGGGGTGCCAGGGTGCCTAGGCCCTTGCACAACTCCAAATACTCTCATCTAATTATCTAATTATACTAGTTTTTGAGGTTAATTTATAAAAGTTTTATGGGACCAGCCCCTACAAATCTCTTGAGGGGAAAAAGTTTATGAACTCTTATATATGTGTGAAGAGGCCCGGTGCAGTCCATAAACTGGATCCATGGAACTGTCTATGAAACTGTCTGGACGGTCCATTTCATAGATCCAGTGTTTTAGTGAATCTAGATGGTCCAAACAGTTTCATGGATCCTATCATATTTTATGTGTGAAACCCCTTAAAAAATTTCAAGTGATCAACCAGTTTCTGGTCGTAGATAAAATTTGTGGACCATACACCTTCCACATTGTTTTTTGCCTGGGAAGAATAATTTGTGAAAGAATTATTATATTATGTTCCAAACAGTAAACCCCGATATAGTGTTGCCAGAAACATGGCTTGGCTTCATACATATTATAAATACCTCCCTGCAGACTGCAGTAGTTCTACATAGAAAATATTCATATTTTCTGCTCTTTGATCTCCTAAAAACAAGATGAGAGCCCTTAGTGTTGTTTTCGTTGTTCTTGCATTAGCTCTTCTCCTTAGCACCAGACCTCGGAAAGCTGATGGTAGAGTCTTCCGTGGTTTCGAAGTCCTTCAATCAGATGAGTTTCCTGCTCAACTCATGATTCCAAAAACAGGAGCAAACAGAGCATATTTCCCGTCGCGTTATCTAGCCAAGGGTCTAGTCCCCCCCGCAGCACCAAATCCTGGCACCTACATACCCCATGAAGCCCATGCCCATCATGCTACGCCTCGTTTTCTGTACCCGTAGCTCATGGTTTCACTTGGTCCAGAGAAAAAATCAATCGCCAAAACAAATTAATAACGACGACGATGACAACGAAGAAGAAGCCATTAACAATGTCACTATGCGGTGTGTAAAAAACTCTTCGTAAGTTGTTGGGTTTTTAATCATGCATAGTGACACTCCATAAAGGAAAGGTTAAGAGGATATCTTTTCCCGTATTGTCTTTCGTAACAGAACATAAAGAAACATTACAGTAATGTATGAATGGATCCAAAAAAAAACAGTTATGTATGCAGCCTTAGTTTCCATAGTAGTAATCTATACTATTGTTATTGTTATCGGACGTTGCTCTTTCTGCATAGGTGACTTGTTTTTAAGGGCAAACTTAGCTAATTACCCCATGTGGGTTGGTCTATGTGCAGATAAATCCTTTCACACTGTTTTGTTGCATCCGCACATCTTGTGGTTTGTGTAAAATTGTATCCACACCCAATTTCGTCCATGTTATCGAAGTGAGATCTGAACACTATTTTTCAATAAACCCCTTCACACGCCTCTTGAATTTGACCAATATATTAAAAATTTAATCTCAGCCGTTCATAATGTTAATCCGAACACTATTCTTGGTAAAATGAAAGGTTAATTTAAATGTAAAATTTACTTTATACTCACTCTGTCTCCATTTTATAGTCTTTTCTGAAAATGTAAATTTTGTTTGGAGGGCAAACTTTAACTTTTAGAATTATATCATTTAGTTTATTCCAAGCAAATGAGTTTCAAAGTCCAAGCTATAGATCTTCATTCAACGTGATTTTATTTCCACGGATGTTTTATGCAGTTAACTGTTGAAAGATTGATGGTTTGGATTATCAAAGTAACCTTGCGGACCCACAATAGTCTTAATTTCACAGTAAAATTGAGATCTCCAATTTTAATGAGTCTTGACTCACTAGTGAGGCTCCCGAGGCATTCCCATCCATCAACAAACTTGCCTGGGATTCTCTCATACCTAAAGAAAAGGTTTAGTTTGAATTGTCTCATAAAGCTATTATAGGTAAATTTCTACTTATAGACATACAGAAAGAGATACCGATATGTAAATCGCTGCTTTATTTCTACATAGTTAGTTTTCCCTTCTTCAGACTCTTCGATTGCCTAAAAACAAGATGAGAGCCCTTTAGGCCGATAGCATGGTTTTTTTCCGAAAATGCTACGGCCACCAACGATGGCTTCACCGACCTTGAACTGATGTCCATGCGGGACCTACTATGGGTTCCGTACAAAAAATATGGCTCATTCAACAATTTTTTAAAAAAAACGAGTGGCCTGCCTCGTGAAAAATAAGCTCAATTCGATGTTAAAAATAAGCTCAATCCGATGGGTAAGTGCTCGCCAATCTTCATATTTTTCATTCAGATTGTGCTGATTTTTTGCATGAACACTCGGTTATTTTTTAAAATTATCGAACGGCTAGGATTTCAGTGCGGGACCCGTAGTCGACTCTACGTGACAGTCGGCGCAAGGTTGGCGGTTGTAGAAGGGTTCGTTTTCTTCATTCTTGCATTAGCTTCGCCTAACCACCAATGCCCAAAAACATTAAAACTGAGATGGAAATAGAAAAGTGTCTCTTCTGCACAGCCATAAAAGCATAAAATTGCTTAATGTAGATACTCCGGTATCGTTGCATTGCAAACCGAGGAAAAATAGAAAGACATGATTCCAACCACATCGCATTCTACAAAACATGGAAAGTCTGAGTTTGAATTTCTAAGGATGGACCAATGGCTATTTCATTCTCATATGCGGTACAGAAGAAAAATAGACACAAACAAAAACAAAGGCTTCGCAAAGGGAAATCCCAATGAGTCAGCGTCCATAATCACACGGAATAGACTCAGACAGGTTTAGGAGAGTCGCAATATGACAATCTTGTTCCGCACCCAGTTTGGCGAGCCTGTCCACCACCCTGGTGCCCTCCCTCACAGTGTGTCCAAAGGTTTAGAAAGGATAGTAACCAGCTATACACAGATACGGAGAATAAGAGAGCTACATCCAAAAGGAATGAAAAGGCTAATGAAGTGCTAACTGCTAAGCACTTCTCTGCACTGGTCTTTTAGAATTATTCTTGCGTCGCACCTTTATCAGAGCCTTATCCAAATCCTGCATGAGGAGCACATCATTGTTGTGAAGAAACGATAAAAACAGAAGTGTCATGGATCCGCGTCAAATTCTGAGACGTAACAAAAAACTACACAAGATTTTCAAGATGAATGTGGATTGAAGGCATTCCATTTCCAGAGCCACATATATAACTCAGTTTATATCTAGACGGATCCTTCCTCTCTCTAAAGGAGAGGAGACAATATTTGTAGGAATCATTCAGTATCAGGGTTTACAATTGATGCATGCCCAACTTCCGTCATCATCCAAAGTTGCGATAATCTAACATGTATTGCAGCTCATACGAAAACGTCTCTAAAAGATCCAACAATCAGGGTAAGGTCTGTAAGGAGGACTCCAAAGTTCATGCATCACCCCCAAATCTACCAATGGCCAATTCTATCGGTCCAACCATCTTTACTACTGCAGTAATGTATTAAAATCTACTCAACAAATACAGCCATGAATCAAACTGAAGCCCACTCTCACTAGTCAAGTTATTATAGTTTGTAACATCCGGAGACCCTTGGGAGCTTCTGAAACTGTATACGAGTCCCATTTCTTTTTTTTGGCAAGTATTCCAGTCCCATTCATCACGCATGGAAAAGGTATATGTAAAACATGCAAAAAGCAAGAACAAGGCGCCAGAGATAGAATTCTGATAACTTAAACCTGTCATGGCAAACTCCAGTTTCAGTGCTCTTTCTAAACACCTCAAGGCTTGATAATCAGTTACTTGTATCCAAAATGTCAATGGAGAAAATAGAAGTTCTTTAATAAGCAAATCAACTCAACGAGAAGTCAAATCCAACTATTTGGAGATGACTCCACAAATCCTTTTGAAGAGAAAGTAATAATTATAAAACACCATTCTCATGGTTGCATGAATGATCTTGAAAGATAGCATATAAAATAAGCTAGAAAAACCTCAATGTAAGAGACAACCAACAAGCAAACCCCATATTCACCTGAGTTTGTTCTTTAGTCGACATTTCATCAGTCCAACGACTCTCCAGATTGTAATAAGCTCTAGCTTTCTCATCAAAAGCATGAACAATAATTGTGCCTGAAAGGTAGTCACCGAAACCCAGTTCAATCAATACACAATTGCTAACTTAGAACAGTCTGTCAGTGAAAAAAGATTACAAGTATAATGAATCCTTCAATATTAGTCTGGTGAAATCGCTTGTCTTGTTGAATTACATATCCACTCATTATGAGTCCGACTAATCAAATATGGCTTAATAGTTAGCTAAGGCACTTTGTAGTTTTTGAGACTATGATGCCAATATCCGCCAGCACTGCACAAAAATAAATGTCCAAACAATCCCGATAAGTAAACCAATAGAGACGTGAACATACCAGAGTCGATAACGATCCACTTCCCCTCCTTTTCTCCTTCTACACTGGGAAGTAACATCCTCTCAGCCCCTCTTTGCTTTTGCTTAACCTGTCCATCAAAACCAGACAATAATGACTCAATTAACAGTTTTTGTTTTCCTAACTAACCCAGTAACACAGAAACTATTCTTAAAAATAAACAATCGGCACCAAGTTCTGATTCCAGTGGAGGTTGTGGTTAGAAAGTCTCAAAATCTGGGCTCTCTTTGATTTTTTCTTGCCTTTTATGAACTTCATCCAGATTTGAGTTCAATGTGATTATAGTTTTCCAGTGAGTCTTCATGAGATGAACCAAGAAAGTAAACATATAGAACAAATTTGTAACAAGAAAACCAAGAAAGTAAACATATAGAACAAATTTGTAACAAGAAAAACAAAGACAACCAAACCCCAAAATATTAAGCTTTTTCAGAATGACAAAAAACGGAAAGAAAAGGAAAGAAAAGAAAGTTCTCAATTCCAAGATATTGGTCAAGTTTTTCAATCATCCGAAAAGGAATGCAGACCATAGTGTGGCAAATAAGCTTCTGCGAGACTGTGTGTGGAGGAAATAGAAAAGGATGATTGGTAAATTAGTGCTTGACCAGGTTCTTGTCTAACAGCAGCTACTAAAGAGTACAGAGCGAAAATCCTCTTTCGCGTGGGACTACCTCAAAACCAATGAGATATGCAAGTCTATTCTTACTGACAGCACAGCTACATGCTGGCACGCAGTTCCTCGCACTCAATTCCTCCAGATACATTGCTTACATACCTGGCATAACATTCTTGGGAAGCAATTGGATCTAAGGTCCCGAGGAGATTTGGCAGAATATCTTGTGAACAAATCGAGGTCGAAGTTGAAGATTCCGATCAGCTAAACACCCAGTGTTTAAAAGGTGCCAAGCGGATAGGAAACTACTTCTAACACAGAAATAATAATACAACGCAACAAGTACCCATTCTAGCCTTTCGGGAATTCAAATTATTGCATATCAAAACAACAATGAACTAAATAGTAGCAATTCACCAAAAATATCAACCACCACAAAAATGAGTGCATGCATAGGACTTCAAACGAACCGATCCCAAGCAGCTTCACGTTCAGCTCCTTAGTAAACGAGTCCACTTTGAGCTCAAGTTTTAAGCGAGGTAAACAAAGCCGAGCTAGTTGTAACTCGGCTCCTAAGTAAACTAACCGAGCTCGAATACCTTGATATTGAACAAGCTGAGCTCGTGCTAGACTAGTTTTTTTAACGAGCTAGGCTCAGACACATCAAAGCAAGACTCGGCTTGTTTCTAGAGGCTCATTAAGTAAACAAACAGATTTAAATCACCTTCATATTAAACAAGCCGAGCTCGAGCTATACTCCTTTTAAAGGAGCTAAGCTCGAGCTATACTACTTCAAACGAGCCATGCTCGAGCTATACTACTTTCAACGAGCCGTGCTCAAACACTTCAAAGCTCAGCCTGACTCATACACGGCTTGTTTGTAGAGGCTCGTTAAGTAACTGAACCAATTTTGATCACTTTTATATTAAACAAGCCGAGCTCGAGCTACACTACTCCTAAACGAGCCAAACTTGAACACTTCAAAGCTCATATCGACTCGTTTGCAGACCTAGACTGAAAGTGTGTGCGCGAGCTCAAGCCAGTTGTACCTCTGCTTGTTTGCAGAGGCTAGTTAAGTAAACAAACTGAGCCGTGCTCGACTTCCTTGATAACTAAACGGGCCTAGCTCGAGCTAGGCTAGTTTTAAAAGCAGCTTAGCTCGAACAGTTCAAATCTCGGCTCAACTCATTTGCAGCCCTAGACTCAAAGTGTGGATGTGAGACCGCGTGCGAAGGAAAGTGGAAAGGCGAACCTTGTAAATTAGGGCTTGAGCGATGTTCCGAACGTGCCAAGCGGACCGGCCGGTGGCAAACACCATGAAATCGGTCCACTCGCAGTGGTTCCCGACGGGGACGACGCTGATGTTGTCCGCCTTGACGTCGGTGAGAATCTTCTGAACCTCGTCCAACTTCAGCAGCCCTCTGTCGGCGACGGCGACGTCATCGGTGTTATCGACGAGGGAGGAGCACAAGGTGCGGTTGAGCCCTGGAAACCCTAGCTTCCATTGCCGAGTGGATGAGAGAGAAAGAGCTCGAGACCTCAGAGCAGCCCACATCGGACCACAACCCACTTCGGTATGCCGGCTGCCGTTGAGGGAGAGAGTTGGCTAGATGGATTCGAACGTAAACGACGGCGTCGCGACGACGACAAAATCCGATGCGACGGTGGTATCTGTGAGAGTTCTCCCCCGTCACAATTTTTTTAGGGTCTGTTCGGAACCTAGGAAAAGTGATGGGGGGAAAAGGAAAATTTTTTATTTTCCTTAACGGCTGTTTGGTTCCTATTTAAAGGAAAGGGAAAGTAAAATAGGAAGGAAATAAGGCTCTGTAGAGGGGAATGGTTAGGGAAATTGGAGAGAAAACCTCCCACACAATTATAAGAAAAAAGATAGTTAAAAGTTTTCTTTTCATTTCATTTTCCTCTTGAAGTCAAATAAGAGAAAATCATTTTTTTCATAGTTTCTTTTCATTTTTTCCTTTCTACAATCAAACAAGAGAAAAGAATTCATTTTCTCCACATTTTTCCTCTTTTTTATTTTCGTTTCCTTTCTTTTTCACAAGTTCCAAACAGAGCCTTAGACTATTCCTGATCCAAAAAGATTATCGGATTGTTTTTGGTTTGTTTTTTTTTTTTTCCTCGAATCTCCACAAATTTTGTGTGTTACGAGTAGTTTGCAAGTCTCATTCATATACTCCATCCAATTTTGTTACAACAAAACTATATTTTTTTATGAAGTGCAAGGATTTTGATCTAGACGGCGGCTTAGTAGACAAATATTATTTATAAGAACGTATACTTATAATATTATAATATTTTTATTTTTCAACAAATTAAATTTGTACATTAAAATAATTCTAGCCTAATGCAATTAAAGTATATCAATCATTTTATTTTCTTTTAAACTATTTCAACTGTCATGTATTTATTTTTTATTCATGAAAGAAATTGAGAAATAAAAATACAAGATAACCTGATTTTTTTATCAAATCAAACTAAAAATTTTAAGATTGTAAGTAGCTATACACAAATAATTATTAATAATACTTAAAATCAAGTATATAGAAAATAACATTTAAATCAGGTACAGAGAAAATAAAACTTTTAAAACTCAGGGGTTTGGGGGTCATGCCCCAATATAGCTCCGTCCCTTATGCCTTCTATTTTTCAGCTTTGTTCTACTCCAAATTACATACTAAACCACAAGGGAAAAATGGGTAAAGAGGTTAGAGCTTGCTTTGAGCTAAATTAAAAGAAGCGGCTGCTTTAGGGCACCCTAAAAAATTTTGACCTTTTAGGGACTCTCTTATTTTAGTACCTTCTATAATAGTAGTTCAACAAAAATGCCCAATCTTCATTTTTTGATTTAGGTCCCTGAGTTCCTGAAATTTCAAAGCTGACCCTTGTCAAGAAGCCTCATGTTG
Organism: Rhododendron mucronatum var. ripense; assembly: GCA_019656295.1. NCBI lineage: Eukaryota > Viridiplantae > Streptophyta > Magnoliopsida > Ericales > Ericaceae > Rhododendron > Rhododendron mucronatum. The sequence continues at coordinate 439,527 of BPLT01000075.1, read as the reverse complement.
GTACATCCACACCATCATACCGCTCCAACACCCAAAAAGAAGTCTAAACTCTCAAGTTTTGATTAGAGACATTAATGTCTTTTAGATTGAGATTCGAAGACATTCTGAAGGGGTAAAATGTGTATGCACCTGGGTGTAATTTCGGTTACTTTAGTGACGGTCTACCAACGCTAACGGAGAGTGGAAAATCCTCTCTGTGAAAATTTTCTACAGCCGGCAGCTAAAAAAGAGAAGGAAAAATTGTAATTTCATAAACTCGGGGGAAGTTGTTGTCATTGTCAGAAACCTCAGAGTTGATAAGTGTTTTTTTTTTTTTCCCCGGATACACTGATCTTATGCCTCCATCGGTGTTCACATGTTACGTTAATTATTACAATCATGAAAAATAATCGTGGCACCCAATAAATAACACATGCTACATTAATTATTACAATCACGAAAAATAATCGTGTTATCCAATAAATAACAATAACCACGAGTAAAATATCGTGGGATCCAATCACATAAAATCAACAAAAATCATGTGACCATAATAGCTGGGTAAGAATACTGCAAAACAGGATTAACACAATTCTATGTTTCCTCTATAATCGACGGACAACATGGCCTGTTTAGTCCATATGATACCACTTGAGTAAACTTATAAGATTCGATTATCTCAAGCCTTGCAGGTGAATGTTTGTATCCGACATGTCGAATAAGTTAAGCGAATAGTCTCAAGTTAAGATGTTGATTACGTGAGAGATTATTAGTAATTTATTTTAATCAACGGGTGTCTGTAATCTTAACGTGAGGAGATTAATAAGTATTTAATATCTTGAAACAAGTAATATAATTGACATAAGAATGAAGGTGCAATTATAATTCTGTAGTGAGGTGAATTATAATTAGTGAAATAAGAAATAGAATCCTGGTGGGATTAAGATTTCTTATGTACACTGAGAGCTCAGACTTATTATTCTTTAGGTCCCTATCATAACCCTATATATACCGTTATGCTCTTTCGGTTAGGTTGAACGTTTTTCTATTATTGACAAAATAGAGGCAGGATCAGAGAGAGTGAAGGGAAAGGTTCGATCGAGCAGTATTCGTCGGGTCATTACTGGATCTTGGATTCGGTTTCCTTCCTTACCTACAACCTCGTCTCTCTCTCTCTCTCTCTCTCTCTCTCTCTTCCTTTTTCTCTCCCTCTCGCGTCAGGGCTCTCCGACGCCACCTCCACGACGATCGATCCGGTCAGCCACCAAGTCACCGGCCACCTCCGCCTCAAGTCACCAGAAACCCCAAGGTGTGACACCTCTGTTTTCCTACTTGCTTTGCAGTGGCTTCTGTTTAGGGCTTATATCTACTGATTCGTTTCGATGTTATGATTTTTTTTTTTTTCGTTTTTGTGTGCGAAATATACAGGTCTGTTAAGAAATTGTAAAGTGCCGTCTGATATAAATGTGATTTAGATTTTCTTTGTAATTATCTAATTACTGACAACATTATGGTTTTGTCTTCTGGACGTCTAGGGTTTCAAATTCCAATTATGCTTGTTCCTCTCGCGTAGCTTTTAGAAGTGTTAGTTTCTTTACCCTGTTTTAGTTCGATTTTCTGTGGTATTGTCGTTCCATTTCATTAGAATTTCATCTCGTGGTGGGTTTTGCACCAGGGAAGGAAGAGTTGATATGGCTGATACGAGAATGGTTTTTGTGTGTGAGGAGGAGAAACAGATAGTGGAGCCAGAACTCATCAACTACTCCGGGACAAAATCCAACAGGAGACTTGAGTCGTCTCGTCCTGATGGCGCTAGGAAGAAATCCAAATTGGATGGTGATAAGAAGAAAAAATCCAAATTGGATGGTGATAGGAAGAAATCCAAATTGGATGCTTATAAGTTGAAACCAGAAATAGATTATGATAGTTTTGATTATGATAATTTTCCAGTAAAGCAGTGGATGCAAATGTTTCGCAAGTTTACATCCCTAGAGATGATGGATTACCAAAGGAGGCTCCTAAAGAGCGGGGTATGTATATACATATTTTGATACTACTTCTATTTATCTCCTTAAATTCACTCTGTAAACACTCCCTCCCCTCTTTAATTAGTAGGTTTCTATTGTAATTCCAATGGAATATTTATATACATATAGGGGTTTGATGTTGGGGATATTCCCAATAACATACATCCTCGGGATGCACGCATCACACCAGTTCGGTTGGATGATTCCCCCGCTGGAGATGAGCAATTGAAGGAGCTTGAGAGTTATTCAAAGTTGGCTCTTGACCAGTACAACCATAACAATGTATGTTTTTGTGTGTGGGCTTTTCTGGTTCTTTAAAATTCTTTCATCCTTGCCTCATTTGTTGTAACTCCTTCTAACTTCTTCCTTCAATTGTACTGTATTAGAAAACGAAGTACCTTTTTGTGAAGTTCCTCAAGGCGAACTACAGCCTCCACGCTTATGAACGTAAGGAGTATTACTATATTACCTTTCAGGCCAAGGATGTTGCCTGTTTGGAGCATTCTCTCCCTAAGAACTTTCAAGCTCTCGTCCGTGCTGGTGAGGATGAGGCAACGGTTGATTTTTGCAGGCCCGAACCATGATTCTACTTTCGAACTAGTCCAAGGTACTTTTTGTCTGAGTCATCTTCTTATATTGTAGTAGTTGGATTGTTGATGGTTTCATACTTTTATGTTACCTCCCTTTTCTTTTTCTTTTCGACACTTGTGCACTTCTGCTGGTTTTTGAATGGATACCATGGCTATGAAAATTGGTCTGCCCCTTCACTTTATCTTTTCCTCCGTTCGATGTTATTCGAAATTATTTATATGTGGTCTTGTTACGTGCTCCACTGTATTCCACTGTGCACCTTTCCAGCAAAAATTAGTTAAAGTTTTTTCCCGATGTTGGACGGGAGGAATAATTTTAGTTCATTCCATAGAATACTACAATAACATTGGAATCAGGTTATATCGTGCGGTTTTCGAACAGTTTATCTTTTACTTTTTCCTCACAAGATTAAAAACAGATAATGTTATGTCATTCTTTTTAAGAAATGGTATGAAGAGAGCATGGTGTACGGTTTTCAGTATTGCTCTCATAATCAAACTTGGTCACAACATTATTCAGTATTGCTATCACCTCTTTGGTTTCTTAATTACTAGGTTTTTTTTTTTTTTTTTGTAACGAATGGTGCTTGATGTTCTAAGTACTTTGGAGTTTAGACATCTGTTGTTATGCCGGCCCAGCATCAATCTATTTTCGGCGAAGGGACTTTAGGAATAACTTTCTAGAGGGGTGTTGGCTCTACGATTTTGCGTTTGCAAGAGGCGAGCTATTGCAACTGAAAATTATGGGCTTTTTCTTGAGAAAGGCTTCTTCTGCAGGAGAACAGAACTGATCTCTATATTGTGGGGAACCCTTAAACGAACTTGCGGAATCTGGACGGGTTTGTTTATTGGCTCATTTAGACATTTACTCACCAACTTTTTTCCAATTCTGCTTTTAGTTGTCTTATCATATGGGCTTTAAACTCCTCAGCTTCAAGCTAATTATTAGTTGGGGAGAGCCATCAACATCTTTGATCCCAGAATTACACGTCTTTAAACTTGTCATTCTTTGTCCAAAGATTAAAATCTGCAAGGTTTCTTCATTTTAACTTGTGGCAATTTTGTGACAACTGCTGGGCTCTGAATACTTTGGAGTGATTGTGGGGAACCCTAAAACGAACTTGCGGAATCTCAGCCGGTTTGTTTATTGGCTCATTTACACACTAACTTTTTCCCAATACTGCTATTGGTTGTCTTAATATGGGCTTTAAACTCCTCATCTTCAACCTAATTATTAGTTGGGGAGAGCCATCAACATCTTTGATCCCAGAATTACGCGTCTTTAAACTTGTCAAGTTGTCATTGTTTGTCCAACGATTAAAAATCTGCAAGGTTTCTTCATTTTAACTTGTGGCAATATTGTGACCACTGCTGGGCAATACTCTGAATACTTTGGAGGCATCTATGGAGCAAGGCTACTAAATGAAACATAACGAACCCGTACCAGCCTATGAGGTGTATTTTCGATTCTGGCATATCACATGTTTCGCATACCCAAATTCTTTTTCTCAGTCTTTGCCATATGATAGACGGCTAGAGGTACCCTCGATACACTCAGCCGTTCAGCCGGAATAGTACTTTTCTATTCTGTTTCTTCTATACCTGGGATTTTATTTTTATACTTGGCATCTTTCAAAATCAACTTTTGGATCTTGTTGGTCTTTAATGTAATGGAACTGAGCTTTGGGTTTGTGATATTAGTTTGGTTAGATAGGCTACAGGAGTAGGAAAAAAGAAAGTTTCGGTTTTGTTTTGATAGAAAACACTAGGAAGAACACCATATGTTTGATAAAAAGGAATGACTTCGGTGTCCCCGGTCATTTTGGGGACACTGTAACTTTTGGCATAACAAAACCATTATGAGCATAACCAAAACCCATTACAAGCATAACAGAACAATAACAAGGCATAACCAAAACCATAGCAAGGAATAACTTATTTGTTATGCCTTAGTTGGGTTTGGTTACGCTTTAATTGATTTTTTGGATATTTCTTGGTTATACCTTATTTGGGTTATGTTATGCTTATAATGGATTTAGTTATGCTAATAATGATAAAGTTATGTCAAAAATTACGGTGTCCCCAAAATGACCGGGGACACCATAGCATCATCCTTGATAAAATGCCTAAACCAGCAAAATGCCTAAGTCAGTCATCAACGAATTCTGAAATTGTCAATTGTACAAGTGGATCAATTGGAGCTTTTCCAGATTAGGTTTTCGTGTAGAGTAATTATGGACTAATACGAAGGAGTATATTGTAGTCCAAATTTTGTTTTTGTGTAGAGTAATTCTGGACTAATGCGTAGGAGTATATTGTAGTCACTTGATTTTGGTTTTATGCTGCATCACTTGATTTTGTGATTGACTAGAATACTTAATTTGCAGATACTCTTGTGATCCAATATAAGTGGTAAATGTCTCTCTACAACCACTTTGATTCATCATCGTCATCCTCTTCCTCTTATGGTGGTGGGATTAAAGCCATATATAGAGGTGCTGCTATTGCGGCAAATGTATACGAGAGGCAGCGATAAAAAAGAGGCCTCGTAGGAGTGGTTATATGCAATCGCAACGATACATACCTCGTGATTGGATGGGGGCTGAATTTTTTTTGAAGAGGTATTACTTAGGGTGCACATATATTGATGAAACATTTTGTCGACAATTCCGGATGAAAAATCACTCTTCATGAAGATTCATAATCGGAGGGAAGGAAGTCACCGATTTTTTCCCCAAAATTAAGGGATGAAATCGATATATTTTTGTTAAAAAAAAAACGTAATGTAGGGATCTGAATGACGGAAAATAGAGGGGGAAAGAGAGTGAAATTGTAGTAGACGGGCCGTGGATTCCTTATTTTGGTTATGGATTAGAAGTGATCATTGTGGATTGTAATATTGTTAAATTTAGCAACCTTTTAAATGAATAATTAAAAGCTGATGTGTCAACTTTTGAATAATCCTTTTTTATTATACCACTGGGCATGCTCTAAAGACATCCATTCTACTTCATTTTTGGTAGTGGTGCTCGGTTCATTACCCCAAAATACAAGTCATCTAACTATTTCCTCTAAGAAGAAGGTTTGTACGTCATTTGGGTGCTGCACTGTAGCCGCGCAGCTTGGCTAGCTCTGTCCTCATTTAGGGCCAGTTACAAAGATCGGATTCTTTTACATTGCAGAGCCTATTGAGTACAATAGGTACGTAAAAAATTAAGTTAATCGGTTTCCGAATAGTATCTAATCCGAGAACATTTATATTGGAGAAAATATGCTCGCGTGCTAAACTCATTTCGTTTCCATATAAATGCACTCCGATCATATGCTTATTCCACGATTGACTTGACTTTTTAAGTGACTATTATATTCAACGAGCTATGCGATGAGAAGAAATTAGATCATCAAAACTAATCCCAAATGAGGACAGATCCAGTCGGACTGCACAAATGGAACGGCAAACAAACCGTGTTCTTCCCCAAAATCTGAAATAACTTTTGGTGGAAAGTGAGGAAAGAAAAGGAAAAATAAGAAGAAAAATGAGAGGAGAAATTTTACTATTCCTAGAAAGGCGATTTTGTCATTTTTTCTCCTCTTTTCTCACCAATCAAAAAAACAAAGGGAAAAGTTGGACTTTCTCTTCATTTCCCTTCTTTCGACATGTTAAATTCTCTCCAATGCCAGTGCCACCACTATCCATGCTATCCATCCGCCAACAACCTGTCCAGATTTCGAAGAAGACTACTACTGGCTATCTCCATCTCTGATCAAACAATTTCGGTGTGGCAATACCCGTGTCGGCTGTCTCCGAGTGGTTCCCAGGTCGCCATAGCAGCGGTTCAATGGTATTTTTGGTTGGGCTCTTAATTTGGGCAAATGACAATACCATTTTGATGCTGACGTTGTTCAAAACTATTTATGCTTTCTCGACTAATTGAATCGTGATTTCCATTCATCAATTTGGTCCTTTGTGTGTGTGTGTGTAAAGAGAGAGTGTGTTTTTGAGAGATTTTACAATAATTCTATTTGCCCCGAAAAGTTGCCCCGAAAGTGAAATTAATGGTTGAGATTCACTTTGATTTGTAGGACCTAATCATCCAAGTGAAACTAAACCATTAATTTCTCTTTCAAGATTATTTTCGGGGTCATTTTTCGGGGTACCTAGCTTTGCTCGAGTTCCTAGGGTATTGGTTTGGGCATCTTGTAGTTAAACATTAGGTGGACTTAGAATCGGGTCATAGTTTAAGGAGGTTTAATGTAATTTATCCTTTGCTTTTCCCAATAGTTCTTCGTTGAGCTCAGCCCAAGAATTTTCCGGTTCATAGCCGGGGCACCAAATGATTCAACTAAAGAAAGAAGTGCTTTGGGCCTTCGGGGATCTAAAATTGGAGTTTGACCTCATAAGTGTTGAAAGAAAAACAAAAGCAATATTTCGATAAAAGTAGGAGCTTGTTTTATTTCTCCAAAAAGAAAAAGAAAAGAGAGGAGCCTTTTTGGTTGTCAACAAAACAAGGCTCGCATTGTGGTTCGTTTACCAAACTAAGATAGTAAAATGGACCACAATGTGAGTTGTTACAAATTGTTGCTTAGCCAGCGTTGGCTTGTTCGAGTTGTTACGAGAAGTAATTTTTTTGAACAGCGCAAGTTGAAGAGAATGATGGGATTGGAATTGGATTGCGGGGATCTTTCGTCAACGCAACGTGGCCTTCTCTTGGGGTGCTCCTCAGGTATGCTCTATCTATTCCTGCTTCCAAACAGGTACTCCCGCAAAACCCCCGACCCACACCCTAACTTCTTCTGCTTTGCTGTGGGTGTATGTTTATGCATCTACTTGTTAAGAGGTCTGAAGATAATCAGGGTGGATTCATCCTTTTCTCCATTGAGGATTGCAGTGGTGCTTAATAAGATGTCTGATTTGAAAGCATACCTGAACCTTCAGATTTTCTCAAAAACTGCCTTGAAGTGAATGATTGTGGGTTTGAGTTATCTTCAACTCTCATTGAACATGTTCATGTACATAGCTATGAATCTAGATGTTCTATATCTTGGAGATGAGTCTAAAGTGTTAAAATACCAATATAAAATTTTGCACTTGTCTGGGTATAATCATCACATTCTATAATTAGTGGTAAGTTCATGACACCCAATCATTCCGAAGTACCAAAAAAAGATAAGTTCATGACAATTACGCCAATCAAGATATTTTAAACAATGAGAAAACGAACGATATCTTTCAGCAAAAGTAAAACTATTACAAATACCATCCTAAAATAAAGAGAGAGCCTTTGCGTAAGAAGAAAGAATTGAACCTTGACCTCCTATTGAGGTGTAAGGACTCTGGCCAACTGAGCTAGCCTTGTTGGTTTTGTGGCGGTAGTAGGGGTGTGCACGGGTCGGTCCGGGTTGCATCCGTCACCCGACCCCGACTGTCGGGGTAGCCCATCTCTGGACCCGTAACCAAACTGAGTCATTGTCATAACTACAGAAGACTTCCTCTTCAGACTGGACAGCATCATTGCCTCTCTGTAATGAGTGTGTGCATGTGTTGTGTGTGTGAGTTTGGGCATCTGTGTGTGTTGTGTGTGTGTGTGTTAGGTGGGAGTATCATTATTCTGGTGGGTGCTTTGGTGGAGGCTTGGGCGTGGGGAATTCTGATGGGGGGTTTTTCTCTGGTTGTGGGGCATGGTCTATTGGTGGTTTGGGTGGTGGCGGTGGGGTGATGTGATTGTTTTGTTGGGGGTTTTAGGTGGTGGTTATAGGATTGGGAAAATCTGCTGGGTTTTTTTTTTTTTTTTTTTTTTCTCTTGGTTGTGGGGTGTATTGGGTTGGTTGTTTGGGGGGCCGGTTGGGTGGTTAGGTGGTGGTTGTGTGTACGCTTTGTGGGGGTGTGTATCAGTTTGGGATGGAGTTAGATGGGAGGGTGTTTTTAGGCTGGGGGGGAGGGTGTTTTTAGGCTGGGGTGGAGGCTGTGTAGATTGGCAGATACTGGGTGGGCTTCTTCATCATTATGGAGATGTTTGGTCTGCACATTGAGATATCTTTCACTCTTATGATATAATTGGGTTTCTGTCTAAGGTGGTTGATGTTACTTATGCTGCTGGTAATGCATCAATCAACACTAGTTCTGGAATGCTGTTTTTTTGGAGCTAAAATATGGATTCTCTATTGTTGCTGCTTTTCGGTCTATATCCAATGTTGTTGTTCTGGAGTTCTTTTAATGCAACTGATGTATCTGGGCCAATTGAAGGCTTCTGGAGTCAACTATCTCAGGAGAAATCAGTATGCTACTGTTCAAGAAAAGGTGTTTTCAGCTTGTTGCCACGGGATAATTGTTCTTTGTATTTTTCTTCTTTTGTTTTCTTTCGAGTTGGTTTCTCACCATCTCCCTATTTCTCGATGGAGACAATGAAGGGATAGGGTTATAACTTAGCGGGAGAGTGTCACCTTGACGTGGTGGAAGGCATCAGTTCGATCCCCCAAATGTGAGTTTTTCTATCCCAACGTCAGCCCCCGCCTTTTTAGATTTCAAAAACGCAATATAATTGAGGTTTTGATCTTGACAAATCTTAGGATAAAAAAAACTTCTTCTATCAATTAATTGATAATTATTAGTTTCGGTCTTAGCATTTTTATTATTGTTGAAATTGTCCTTGATTCAGGCCTCAAGATCGGTTTTTTTTTTTTGAATAGATAAATCCAAAATGCCCAAATCGCGATATTTGCTATCTGCGCTTGGTTTTATATAGTCCATCTCTCTTCTTTGGGTCTTGGATTGACATATGATTGTCCGAATTCTTATGTGCCAACCTAGTTGGGATGTTTGAGGCGGGTTGTGATGCCATTTTTAATTCTTGTAAGTCTTTGTAATGCTTATTCAAAGATTAATAAAATTTTCTTTACTGTTAAAAAAAAAGAAGAGATTATAGTATATGGACAGGACATGGACCTAATGAGATCCCACGGTAAAGTTTGTTGCCCTTGGGAGTGAGTCCAAGACTCAAATCTACTTGGAAACCTGTTCAGGACAAAATGAAAATGAGATTAGCTTCTTGGAGAAGGAGACACATCACCTTTGGGGGCAAAATAACCATGATCAAATCATCTGTAAGCACTCTCCCTCTTTACTACATGTCAATTTTCAAAATGCCCGTCTGTGGTAAAAATGGAAATTGCGTCTTGTTAACTGGGAAACAATTGCTAAGCCTAAAGAATATGGGGGTCTGGGTATCAGAAGGATCAAATATATGAACAACTCTCTTCTCATGAAACGGTTGTGGAGGTTTGGAAAGGAAAAAGATGCCTTATGGAGAAAAATTATTATTGCAAAATACAAGTTGGAGGAAGATAGCAGGTTACCCAAGATGGAAATCAATAGGAAAACCTCACCTATTTGGAAGGACATTATCTCTATCCAACACAAGGAGCCTCAATTTTTCTCAAAATTCATGAACAACATAAGTTTAAAGGTGGGTGATGGCAAAAAGATATCCTTCTGGAATGATAGTTGGCTAAATGAAACATGTTTAGCCAATACTTTTCCAAGTCTTTTCAGTGTTGCACGTAACAAATCTGTGCCACTAGAGTTAGTTGTTGGCAATAACTCCTTGCCTATTGAGGAAGCTTCTCAATTCAGGAGAAGACTATTTGACAGGGAAGTAGAACAACTCCAGACTCTTAAGCATTTACTGTTTAACTGTGGCATTACAACTACGGCAAACAGGGCAGGTCAAATTGAGTGGAGGGGTTGTACATGCAAGTTGTTCTCTTGTAAATCAATTTACAGCCTCTGTGGAGACAATGAGAGTATAACTGATCCTATTTACAAATTCATTTGGAAGAAGATTGCTCGTCATAACATTAAAAAATGCTTTGGTTGGCTTGTGGTAAAGGGAAGAGTAAAGACAGGTGATTACTTGCACAGGCTGGGAATAATTCATTCAGTTGATGGAGCTCTATGTGTAAATTCTGCAATGAACACATCGAAACAATGGATCACTTTCTTCTGCTTTGCACTCCTGTATGGTCCATTTGGACAAGATTACTGCCTTGGATTGGTATCCAATGGGTGGTTCCTCCAAATTTGTTAGCCCTTCTAATATGGTGGTTTGATAGGAAACTTAAGCCAAAGCTGAAAATGTTGGGATTGTATTCCCTTTGCCGTCTTCTGGACTTTGTGGTTAAAAAGAAATGCGGCTTTATTTGAGGTTCTGGATTGGAATGATATTCTTGAATTGATCAAGCTTAAAATCATATTCTGGGCAAGAACAACCTGGGGATCCACTTCTTGCACTACAGAAGACTTCCTCTTCAGACTGGACAGCATCATTGCCTCCCTGTAATGAGTGTGTGCGTGTGTTGTGTGTGTGAGTTTGGGCATCTGTGTGTGTGTTAGGTGGGAGTATCATTATTCTGGTGGGAGCTTTGGTGGAGGCTTGGGTGTGGGGAATTGGTGTTTTTTCTCTGGTTGTGGGGCATGGTCTATTGGTGGTTTTGGTGGGTGGGGGGGTGTTGTTGGGTTTGGTTTCATTGTTTTGTTGGGGGTTCAGGTGGTGGTTAAAGGATTGGGAAAATCTGCTGTCGTTTTTTCTCTTGGTTGGGGGGTGTGGGCTGTTGGTGGGTGCGAGTTTGTGATGGTCTTGCACTACTTTCTGCTGGAGGTGGTGTATTGGGTTGGTTGTTTTGGGGGGTTGGGTAGTTAGGTGGTGGTTGTGTGTATGCTTTGTGGGGCTTAATAGCTTTTGAAGGTAAAGCAGAGAATTTTTTATTATTCTATCACAAATGAATTGATCGTGCCATACAATAAGAAAAGATACCCCTATTTATACAACTGAGGTATCCTGACTAACTAATCAAAACAGAAACAAATTGTAACAGAATTAGTGGAGCTAAGAAACCACTTCAGCCACTGACTCAGCTTGAACTTCAGCTTGGGCTATTGAGCTTGAGCCGTGAGCTGTTGGGCTTGAGCTATGTTGGACTGAGTTGGTTAACATCCCGCCGCAAGTTGATGGGGGCACTTGTGCAAGCATCAGCTTGGCACGAAGAAGGACAAAATGATCACTAGTAAGGGGTTTGGTAAAGATATCAAATGCGGACCCCAAAGTGGCCACACGTGACAGACCTCAAATGCGGCTACACGTGAGGGGGATGTTAAGGAAATAGTCCCACATTGCTTGGGAGTGGAATGAGTGATCACTTAATAACATTGAGGATCTCTCCACTCATTGCCAATTGGTTTTGAGATGGATATAAAGTTTCTACAGGGCTGTGTATCAGTTTGGGATGGAGTTAGATGGGAGGGTGTTCCAGGCTGGGGTGGAGGTTGTGTTGCTTGGCAGATACTGGGTGGGCTTCTTCATCATTATGGAGATTTTTGGTCTGCACATTGAGATATCTTTCACTCTTATGATATAATTGGGTTTCTTTCTAAGGTGATTGATGTTACCTATGCTGCTGGTTATGCATCAATCAACACTGGTTTTGTAATGCTGTTTTTTTGGAGCTAAATATGGATTCTCTATTGCTGCTGCTGTTCGGTCTATCCAAATTCCAATGTTGTTGTTCTGGAGTTCTTTTAATGCAACTGATGTGTCTGGCCAACTGAAGGCTGCTGGAGTTATCTCAGGAGAAATCATTATGCTACTATTCAAGAAAAGGTGTTTTCAGCTTCCTTTCTTTGTATTTTTCTTCTTTTGTTTTCTTTCGAGTTGGTTTCTCGCCATCTCTCGTCTTCTTTGGGTCTTGGATTGGCATATAATTGTCTTAATTCTTATGTGCCAACCTAGTTGGGATGTTTGAGGCCGGTTGTGATACTATTTTTAATCTTTGTTCCTTTTAGTCTTTGTAATGCTTATTCAAAGATTAATAAAAAGAATTTTGCTGTTCAAAAAAAGAGAGATTATAGCCTATGAACAGGGACCTAACGAGATCCCATGGTAAAGTTTGTTGCATCATCTCGCGATGATGATGTAGAATCTCTACAATTGGTTCCTATGATAGGCTGAGCTCAAACCGCTCAGCTTCAACAAGAGAGTTGGTGCATTTTCAATTAGTCAAGCTCTAGCCTCTTCCAAGAAGGCAAATAAAACGATGCTCTCGAGTTCTTCTGCTCGATCTAAAAAGATCCATTCACTCGGCGCTTCGACAAATTGTGTACTCATTTTCTGTTTCCTTTGGACCGTGATGATGTTTGCATCATGCGATTGGGCTCATGTGTGTTGGCCTTGCGTATGTTTGGAAAAGACTCCGTCTATTTTAGTTACTATACTAACTTTTGTTAAAAATTACCATAGAAATTGCAAGGTTTCCAGATAGTGCTTTTAAGCTTCTTGTAATGCTCTATCCTGCGACATGTACATGAAATACTTACCAAGTACGCAGATAACTAGAATACATTCACTAAAAGGATTACTACAATTACACCAACGATTGGAACCCAAGGAAAAATTGCACAACGATCCCCATCCACTGAATTCCTGAGGGTATTCCTTTCTATTTGTGTCTGGTCTCGTTTTTTTTTTTTTTTTGGTGTCGGGCTAACTTGGAAATATGAAATTAATAATCAAAGATTTTCATATGTTGCGCCGACTTAGAAATCCGAAAATAAAAAACATAAGTGTGTGTTTTACTTATGTGTTGTGTCTTCTCAAAGAGATGGGATGATTTTTTTTCTGACTTTTCTAATACTTGCTTGCATTTTTTAGTGTTAAAACCGTTTGTTATCCAAAAAGGCATTTATCTTTGCTTGCAGTTTTTAGTAAAATAATCCAACATAATATTTCTTCGTAAAGCTAGTTAAATTCTTTGTTTTAAGAGCTATCTTGTAACAATCCCAATTTTCACCCTAACAAACACGAATTCTTTGACGACATGAATAGAAAAATCAAAAAGCGAGACGCAAAATTGACAAACCCAACATTTTTTTGAAAAACACAAAATAAAAAAGAGCCCAAAAACTGTAAAAAGTGCTTAGCGGAACGCGATTGTCCTACATTGTCCTGCTATTGTAAGTTTGTAACTAACCAATGATATCACTGTAGAATTAAAAAAAAAAAAAAAAAAGAGCTAGCTATAACTACATCTACTTTCCGATACATACATTAACTGGTCACACACAACTAATTAACACAATGTGTGGTCAAATGACTAAAAAAGAGTGCGAGTTGAGAAACCAAGCTTAGTTGAGTTGGTTTGCTCATGTGTTTTTCAAGTGGTTGTCAGTATTCGAGCACCATGCGGAGCAGGTTTAAGATTCAGGATTATCCATATACTCTAAATCCTTTGTTGACTCGTAATTGACTAGTGTTGTGGCCTCTAAAATTTTCTACGTCACTAGTAGAATTTATATGGGGTTGCCTCTAAAATGCGAGCCATTGTTTTCTTATCTTCTCTTCTCTTCTCTTCTCTTTCTCTCTCTCTCTCTCTCTCTCTCTCCACTATAATCTGGTGAGATTAGAATTCCGTGCTCCTATCTTTGTCCTAGTTCTGAGATCCCAACTCCACTGACAAACACGCTGAATTAATTCCGGTGAGAAATTGCAAATCCATATATACTCCTAATTCAATTTTCTTTCTATCTCTGTACGCGAAATATACCGTTTCTGAAAATACCATCACTCTTTTTCGTTCAACCAAGTTATTATCACTATATTTCGCTCATGTGGTATTTTCGCTCGCTCATGAAACCATTTTTGCTCAAATGACAATTTTTTCGTTAGATTTCCAAAGAGAACGAAGACTGATGCACGTTCTACTTCTAATACCACGAATATAGATTGTGGAAAAAGGATCTAATGATTTACTTTCTAAGTTGCTGTGCATATATTATATAAGCGGGAGATGATAGTAACATAGATGTGTTTGAAATTCGAATTTAGATTCAATCATAGATGGGTCTAAAATCGTTTGAAACATCTGAATCCACAAAATATACGTGAAATTGACACACAAAATGATTTTGGGTATATTTGTGTTTGAATTTTGTATTTGAACATAAGTTTTTGAAGCTTTTTCAATAAGTGGAGGGGACAGGGCCCTCCACAAGCTACTCAACTGTGTGTGTGGATCATTTGACATTTGTGTTTGTCTATTGTGCGTTTGCAATTTGAGAAAAAAAAAAAAAACACACCTCAACTATGACCCATTTTTCAAAAACTTCTTTACAGTTTAAAACTCAACAGCTTACGCCCTCAAGTGAAATTATTAGAATTACTATTGTAAACTGTTGTAAGACGTATTATTAGTATTTCCTGTTTTGGCAAAGTCTGTAATAAGTCAGGAGTAGTTAATATGATTGTACTCTAGAATAAAGAAAGTCAATAGGTTAGTACTTCAGCAGGAAAGCCAATTAGTGATGAATAGGAAGTTCAAATTATATGGTGTGATGTAATCAGTGAGGTCAGTACTCCCTCCTTTCGCCTATAAAGGGAGGGCTCCGCATATTGTAAAGGGCAAGTCAGTTCCAGCCAATAATATCAGTGTTTCCCCAATATATCCTGTGTCTCATATTTACTCTCTTCGATCCTAACCTACTTTGTGTTTGTACCCACTCCGTGTCTGAAAACTATAAGAATACTAGGGTCAGAGATGGCATCAATGGAAAATCACGACTTACCCTCTTGCCAACAATCATGAGCCCAACGTATTTTTTTCACTTTAACCTTCACTCTTAACCTCCCTAAAAGTACCTCATCGAAAACCAAATCCAGTGAAATTACTACACTCAAACAGAAGCTATTCCAAACCCTCCTATCCTGTGATCGCTTGCGTCCCCATGATTAATCTCAACAGTAGGTTCTAATTTTGGGAATTAGCCTTACATGAAGAGGAAAGAGTAATTTTTTCATAAGCTCTTGTTTATCCCACCACGTCTTGCTCATATGACAAGTTTTGTCCAAAATCTTCACGTTTTGCTAATCGAAGGAGTTTATTTTCATTTGATGGATATTCTTTCGGGTTGTCTAAAGTAATTTACCATTCATCTTTTGAGCTTGTCAAGGACGTTAGCAATACTAAAATAAAGTTGATCGGTAACACTGATTTAATTGGGAACCAAATTTATCCTGAAGAAAAGAATATATTGTCATAACGGGGATCAGTTTTGGTGGTTCACAACATGAATTTTGTGATTCGTGTTATAAGACTTTTGTGGTCAAAATATGAAAATTCATATGAACTTTTGTTCTCTTGTATCTATCGCAGATTATATTTGAACCTTAAAAAGGTTCTCTATAGCCTTATTTTGTCTCAACAACCACTTTAAGAAGTTGAAGTAAGTGCAAAATGCCCCGATTTTAACGCAATTGTTGGCCTTCACCACTAGACGGCTTTGATCCCTCTCAAACTCACCACTGCCATTCAACCTTGAAATCATACAGCTCTTTAAGATAAATATAATTCTGTCACCTTGAGTTATTAAAACGAGCTGGGTGTGGAAATTTATTTCCTGTATCAATACTTGTACTTTGGCTTACTATGTCAATAGGATGGCAAGTTTTCGTTGTATACCATACTAAGAAAAATCATTGTTATCTAAGTATTATTATACTCGGATTTCAAAATGAACTAATCTGAATTAATAATATTCAGGTTCTCCCTGTAGTGCAACATTTGCGCTTCTCCATCCCTCTGTATAAGTGAAGTACTTTACTACCGGAAGGAAAAAGTTGAGGATCATCTGATTTTTGGCGTCTTAATCGAGAGTTCTTTAATTATCTCTCATGGCCGGAGGTAATTTTACATATTTTATGTATTATGTTTGTATGTTCTTAATCTACATAGATTGGGCTAACCAAAGTTTTTTCAGTTAGTCAAATTAATCATATAGTTTCTAAGATCAAAAGTCCAACCATTAAAGAAGGCCATGGCACTTGAACAATACTCACATAGTTAATGAACATTTAAAAAGGATGAACATTATCCTCCATTTTATTCACACTCCTTAAAAGAGGGTGAAGATACACCCTCCATTTTATTGAAAAGTCTACGATTCCTGAAGACGTGCTGGGCCCACCCCGGCCACCAGATGGCTCATCCTAGCCGTCCAAAAATTCTACAAAAAAATGGAGCGTTTGAATCGAGAACCTACGTACACACATTGGATGTCGTTGATTCTCACATGGACCCACTCGTTTTTTTTTTAGAATTTTTGGACGGCTCAGATTATCTGTCTGGTGGCCAAAATGGGCCCGGCACGCCGTCGGGAACCGATCGGTATCCCTTTCCGGTCGGGAACCGTAGCACTGGTCTAATGGTGTGAATCTCACCACAAGTGATGTCATGCTTACCTCTGTAGTATATTTTTTAGTAAGCATGATATCACTTTGTGGTGGAATCCATATCATTTCAACCAATAAGAAGAAAAGTAATATTCATATCCTCCTACAAAGCTGAACTCCAATTCATTGCACATTGCATACTATGACCTAGGACTGTAAAAGTCATACTCCCTCTCTCCCCCTTTTTTGACGTAACTTTACACTACAAGAAATTTGGGATCTTCCAACGGTTTTCTTTACTGACGCTTGGAAAAAACCGTCGGTATAGATGGTGCATAGTACCGGTTTGCAAAACTTTACTAGTTATAGGACTATAGCGATTGTTTTCATGCAATTGTTATTAAATTTCATGACTATAGCGATAGTTTTTAATAACCGTTTAAAAATTGGACTATAGTGACGGTTTTCAACAACGATTACTATAAACCGGAGTATAGTATAAATATTAGTAGGTGCTTCAAGTAACACAAGTGCTTTGTTAGCTTAACTGGTTTGAACGCGCGCGCGAGAAGCAATATTTGAAAAGGGTGCCACAAGGGTGCCACAAGGAATCGAATCCAACCTATCTTGGATTTGATTCCTAGGAGAAGCAATATTTGTTGTGCTGCCACAAGGGTGCCATGCAAGCGACACTTGGGTGTCACGTCAGCTCCACGCGGGTGACATGGGGTTGTCACGTTAGCACCACATGGAGGACACGTGGTCATTAAATCACAAAATAGTGATTTTTCAAAAATAAAATAAAAATGTTACTAAAAAAATGCTCGTCAAAATTGTCGCTATACCTCTACAGCGACGGATATCTTGCGATGCTTTGGCCGACGGTTGGTGAACCGTTGGTATAGCCTTTAGCGATGGTTTTTGTGTTCTTTAGTGACGCTTTTGACCATTGCTAGATCCCGATTTTCTTGTAGTGTTAACTTATTAAAGAGATATCATCATTACATCTATCACATCAATTTTTACCTGCTTTTTCCATACCTACCCACTATGGAGACATCATTAATATATTTTTACCCATTATTTTTCAAAGATGAATTTATTTTTAGGGGCAAAATGCGAAAAATACATAATTTTTCTCACTAACTTTACAAAATAAATATTTATTAAGGACAATCCAAAATAGAATATTGGACTCTAATAAAGGGATAGAAAGGAGTACTAATTTCTATGGTTAGATGCAATAGTAACTGAATTGGCAAATAAAAAACTTAGCTTGAAATCGAAGAAAATCTTGCCAAGTTTTCCAGATCGACCTGCCTCGGCGCTCAAAGAGAAAGTTTTGAAGTCTCATGGCCACTAAGGGCAATAAACGAGCTGATTTATTTTGGAATTATTTTGGCCACCAAGGGCTGAATTTGGAGGCTGGAAGGGGCTCATTATAGAGGTCACAAAGGACAATTTTAGAGACCGCAAAACACCGTCCATTATATGGCCCCATTGGGGGCATAATGAACGGGTTCTCAAGGCCACAATATACCACAAAATTATATTACGTAGATTATTGGAATTCCTTATATATTACTTTTCTTTTTCCCAACTCCCTGACGTACGACATTGGGACCTTGGGATCTCACAGTAAGTCGAACTTGTCAAGCAATAGCTTGTTTGATCTGGGTCTCAAATCTTAGGCTCAATTTTTAACTTTTTTGTCTAGGACTTTTTTTTAGTACTATGTTTTATTTTCATAACTTTTTGTTTAGTTTTTCATCATAATTTTTGGGATTAATTCATCTCAACAAGAGAAATCAGAAAACTATAGAATTATGGACCGATGTTGAAAAAAGTTAATATAAGACCATACTTTAAACTAAAAAGACAGCTGTTTGGGATTGTTCAAATCTTTAGTGAATTTCTTTTGCTTTTGGTCCTAATGTTTAGTACTTATATAGTCTTCTTTCGTTGAGATGGATGATTAATAAAAAAACACAAATCTAAAAAGTTTAGAAAAAATGAACAAAACACCTAAAACGAAAAAGATAAATAAAGTTAAATAGAATGGAACCATAATGAGTTTCGAATTAAATTCAGTCTTGTTAACCTCTATAGGCTATATGATAATACACAAATATCTCACAGATATTAATACACTTTCACAAACATCAATACACTTTTACGGATATCAATGCAGCTTTTACCTATTATTCTCCACCTTGAGGGCTGAGGTTAGTATTTTTCAATTATAATATCATTCAAGTTTGGGTTGTTTATTTAACAAATGAATCTCAAACGAGCTTTTTAACGAGTGAACACGAGTTCGATGTCCGTTTCAAAACCCTAGTTGGGAGTCTGCTCTTAAGGCGACTTGATTAGAATTTTTTTATTTTTCGTTACTATCCTTAACTAAAGAAATGAAGTACTATTTGTGGCTCTTGATCATTGAAGCACACTGGAATTCCAAAAAACTAAAGAGAAGTAAATGAAACGAAGCACATGAATGATAGACCATTTTTGGTCCATCGTTTAATCAAAATCCCCCTGAAAATCTTCAGCTTTATCTTTTCATGTAGGAAGGGCATAAATAGAAAAATGATAGTAATTATTTTAGAAATTATCCTTCTAGTTTGAATGATATCTACATTTTGTCCCTCTAGTACTAATCGTGTCAAATTTAACCATATAGCTTATAGTCCCTCACAATTGCGTCCTATGATTGGAACATACGAAGTTCATAGGCAAATTGCCATTTCTCCTTCCCGGAGGCACAAGATTGTGATTTCATGCAAACTAGAGGAACTATTGGAAAATCCGAAAGTCATAACCTTAATTAAATGTCTTTGTATCATTTTTTTTTTCAATGGTTCTCTTGATTTTTATAACCTCCTTATCTTCTTCCTCTTTTTCGGTAGCCCCAGCCCACGTTACCCCTCACTCTCTCTGTCCTCTCTCTTCTTTTCCCATTGCATTTTTTTTGGTAATGCAAGGTGTCCCGGGCCAGGTTGCGCGCACCTCAGACTAATCCCTACAGCCTCTCCCATAAGCGTTTCGCATGCTTAAGCGTAGGGGTGAGATGGCCCCAAGAGTTATTGGCATTCCCACTCTTTTTTCACAACCGAATACGCAGATTTATACATCCAACCACCTATTGAATCGCCGAAATAATTAGCTGGCTTGGCCTCGCACTTTCAATTCTCATCCTCTCTATTGTCTCACACCTCACAAGCACTCTAAGGGCCCGTTCTGGTTTGTGGAAAATGTTGGGGTCCACCCATAGTGGTGGGGTTATTTTGTATAACACCCTTAGTATTGGGTGTTGAGCGTATTTATCCTTGGAGTCTCTTATATATAGTTGTAAATCCTATTAGGGTTTGCGTGTGACATAATGTGAGGAAGAGGGTGAGGTGAGCGTGGGGGGCCGGTCTGTGGCCTCCCAAAGAGGAACCGGCGTGTGGTTCCCGGAGAGTTTTTTCATTTATTGTATATTGTGTGAATATATAATCAAAGGGAGTTTTTCTCTGAAATCACTGCGTGTGTTTGTGTGTGTGGTGTCCCTCACGGTCCTAACAATTGGTATCAAAGCGGGGTTGAAGAAGAGGGTCACCGGAAAAACCATGGGTTCGATTTCTGAAAAAAATAAAAAAAAAAGTAGCTCACGAACCTCGTGTTTTGTCACCCGAGGAGGAAGCACGGAGCAAGGCCTAAGCTGGTTCTCGGTTGAGCCGTCTGAAAACTCAATCGGACTAGTAAGGGTTGTGCACCTCACTGAGACGAGTCTGTAGGAGGTGACGGGGTCGAATTTCGTCACCGGATGAAGGCTCGGGAGCCATTCGATCGCAGCGGGCGGAGTCGGCGGCGGGCAGAGAAGCTATTTTGAAAAGCCTGAGGACGTGGATGATCAAAGAAGAGTTTTGAGCACTGGGTTGTGTTCACCTCGAGGAGACGATCACAGGTTGGGGTAGAAAGTCGCCGGAGGAGCTCGGAGGTGGCGGCAATGGCCGTTCGAACAGCAGAGGCGAGTCTGCGGAGAGGCGATTCAAGGGTGGTTCGTACCAGGAGTCGTCGGATGCAAGATTTAAGCACGGGGTTGTGTTCGTCTCGTCGAGACGAGCTCGGGAGTGGTCGGAAAATCACCAGGAGACGCCGGAGTAAGCCGCACGCGCGGCTAGAAGGAGAGGCGCGTGGAATCGCGTCAGATCTACGCGCGCGCGTGATCTGCACGCGCAGGAGTTGGGCTGGACACGCCAGCGTGTGGAGAGCGCGTGTCAGTCAACGCCACATGGGTGGTCAACGATGACTAGGCGATGAGTCAGCATCCCAGTCAGCAGCCACGTCATCGGACACGTGGCGGAGCCATGTCATCAGGAAGGGTCCCATATTGGGTGCCATGTCATCGGTCAACTGTACACGTCATCCGGTCAACGATGACGTGGCAGTCCAGTCAGCATGTACAGTGCTGGTCAACGGTCAAGAGGTCAACTGCCGGGTCAGATTGGGTTTTTTGCGATGTCGGGGCCGTTCGGACTCCGCTTTTCGCGTATGAGTAGTCGATTTGGACTATCTCGACGTTCCGGATCCAACCGTGCATTCTATTTTCTGATTGGAGACTCCTAGGCTGAGGCTAATGTTTAGTTGAGCAAGAATCAGATGTTTGGAGGTTGTTCGGGTTGTGGGTATGCTTATTTCTAGCAAGGCGATCAGTCACAGGAGACCTAGCAAGTAAGGAGACACTCGATTGGGTCAGGGGACGCTGATTTGGAAGTGATAACAGGCGCTTTTTTAGGGTGACAATTCGTGGTGATCTTGAGAAGGTCAGGGGACGCTGGGAAAAAGCTGGGAATGGAACGAGTATGGGCCAAGTGGCAGGAGAAGACCCGAGATGAGATGACAGAGAGTGGTAGGAGGCTCTGGGAGTGGCGGATGTGATGAAGACCTATAATCGGGAGTTGCAGTTGTGATTTGGGCTGCATGAGGATGATGATGGGCAACCAATACATGCTCGTAGAGAGTACAGACAGATGGAGCTAATGTTTGGTACTAGACAAGCAGTATGAGTTTTTGTGATAGTGAACAGGTGAAGCAACAGTTGTGGAGACACACAGGAAGGGCACTGGAGTACGAGGAGTCATGACCTGAGATGTACAGGAGTGTCGGTTACCAAATCAGATTGTGTGTGGAATAGTCTGCAGACGGCGGGCAACTGGTTGTTTGAGAGATGTTCACGGGAGCTCCGGACAAAGGGATGGAGATGGAGACCAGACGATGCATCGCTGAGATCTCTTCCTTTGTGGATATTGTGACTGAATTCTCTTCAGGATGTGTGGCCGCATAAGAAGAGATGGAGTCACGGATCGTGTCCTGCGAGGATGCGAACACTCCGGTCAAGGGAGTGAGAGCACTCTATTGAGGGGGTGCTTAATATCGGCGGAGATGTCGGTATTGCAGCCGGACAGCGCTGCGGGTTTAGCCTCAGAAGATCTAGTCTTGCAAGGAGACATTCAGTCAGGCAGGAGTACTTCGATGAGGGGGTGCTGGCAGCTAGACTTGGAGTGACACAGGCGCTTTGCCAGAGAGGCTGGACGGATGCAATGATTACCCACTCTGGGTGGAGGGGGTGATTGTTGGGGTCCACCCATAGTGGTGGGGTTATTTTGTATAACACCCTTAGTATTGGGTGTTGAGCGTATTTATCCTTGGAGTCTCTTATATATAGTTGTAAATCCTATTAGGGTTTGCGTGTGACATAATGTGAGGAAGAGGGTGAGGCGAGCGTGGGGGGCCGGTCTGTGGCCTCCCAAAGAGGAACCGGCGTGTGGTTCCCGGAGAGTTTTTTCATTTATTATATATTGTGTGAATATATAATCAAAGGGAGTTTTTCTCTGAAATCACTGCGTGTGTTTGTGTGTGTGGTGTCCCTCACGGTCCTAACCAAAGTTGTCAATCCCGTTCCGTACCGGCCGGTACCGGCCGGTACGTACCGTACCGGTGCGTAAACGGAACGCAAAGTTGCCAGATCCGTTCCGGTTAAAATACCGGTCTGTTCCGGGTGTTCCGGTCTGTTCCGGCCATTTTCCGGTGTTCCGGCCGGTACAAAATTACGTTTTTTTTTTTTTAATTTTTTTTTTTATAGATTTTGTATATTTTTACACTTAAAATTTTAAAAAATGGTAGATATATATTAAATATATATATATATAATATTAATTGCGGTAAATCTGGAACGGTACCGGAATACAGCCCGGTACCGGGACGTACCATTCCAGTAGTGAAAACGGTACGCTAGCCGGTACGGTATTGACAACTTTGGTCCTAACAGAAAAATGAAGTTTTAAAAAAGGAAGGTAATTTCAAATTTAAAAATTATGTGTTTAAGTAAATAATTTTCCTACCAATATGAATCTTGTTTGATAGATCTCATTGAGATCTTTTAAACGGTGCAAAAAAAATTAAAAAATCATTTTCCATCTTCATTATATTTGCACTTGAAATTATATTTTTTTTTGAAAAAGAAGATTTAAAAAGAAAGCGGAACGCCGTCTAAACCCCGCGATATATTAAGCTTTTCTCCAACGTCCCCTCGGGAATAGGAATAGTAAAGGGAAAAAAAAAAACTAAACTGGTAGGAGTATTTGTTTTGGTAAGTACTATATATGGAATGCATTTTCAATTTTGTCTTCATTTAAAAAATAAAAATTAATCTTACTTTCGCAAAGGAGGGGATGTGAAATACCACCAAACAAACAAACTCCTAGTAAACAAGCTAAATTCCCACTAACATTGCTTGGCCTTAAAAACCTAACATCTCAATCAAACTTCTATTTTATCAATTAATCATATTGCATTTGTCAGTTGCTGCAGCTTCCATCCAACCTGTCTGGGAGATTGGGAAGTGCTTATGGGTTCCAATTACTAAACGCATCAATTATGCCAGAAAATTGACGAACAATTGGGAAGCACTTTGCAAGAAAGCATCGGAATTACGTTCCAAGAAAGATGAGATTGATACTAATATTGAAAGATTCCGTCAACAGAGAACTCCGACCCAGGAATGTGATAATTGGAGAAATGATGTGGCAGAAATGGAGAACAAGGTTGCGACCTTACAACAAGAGTTCAATGTTGAGAAGAAATGTGTTTGGGGATTATGTCCAGACATTTTGGAGCGTATAAAGCTTGGTAAGCGAGTGGTAAATATGATAGCCGAGATTGACCTACTCATGGAAAAGAAGTTTCAAAATGAATCTCTCATTGATTTACCACCAGCTAGAGTTGAGAGGAGGCCAGACCCCTCTTTGAAATTGACATCGTCTGCATATGCAACACGGGACATGGTAATGGATAAACTTCAAGATGAGAGCACTGTAAAGATTGGTATTTGGGGAATGGGAGGAGTAGGTAAGACAGCTATCTTGCAACTCTTGAACAATTACCCTGATGTCAAAACAATTTTTGATTTTGTCATATGGGTAACTGTCTCAAAAAGTTGGACCATTAGAAAGCTACAAAACGAAGTTGGGATGCGGTTATCAATAGCAATAAATGCTGACGAGTCTAATGATAGAGTTGCAAGTAAATTATTTACGAGACTTGAGGGCAACAAGTACCTTTTGCTTTTAGACGATGTTTGGGACGAGGTGGATTTAAGTATTTTAGGGTTCCCCAATGCCAATCAACAAAATGGTTGCAAAGTTGTTTTGACAACCAGAAAAAAAGAAGTTTGCCGGAAGATGGAAACTGATGCTGAAGTACCTGTTTTAGTTTTGCCAAACGAAGAAGCATGGGAGATGTTTTCCTCTAGAGTGGGCCACGTTGCAACGCTTTCAACCATCAAGTTGTATGCCCAAGATATTGTTAGTGAATGTGGTGGCTTGCCACTGGCGTTGAAAGTCGTATGCGGGGCACTACGGAAAGAGGAAAATATGTATGTGTGGAAGAATTTGTTAAGAGAATTAAGGTCACCTGCCACATCTGTCATTGAGGACTTGAATGACAAAGTGTTCAAGGTACTAAAGGTAAGCTATGACCAATTAAAAAATATTGAAGAAAAGAAATGCCTTCTGTTCTGTGGATTGTATCCAGAAGATGACATGATTGAAAAATCTAGATTGATAGGATATTGTAGAGCAGAGAGGATTTTTTCTAGTAAACTTACTTTGGAACAGACCCTTGATAAGGGGGAAGCTATATTGCAATCTCTTATAGATGCGTCTTTGTTGGAGAAATGTGATAAAGATGACTCTGTGAAGATGCACGATGTTATTCGAGACATGGTATTGGCAATAACTTCCCTGCAAGGAGAGGAACCCACACATTTAGTAAGAGCTGGAATTTCTTCGGAGAAGGCTCCAGAGGAATTGGATTGGAAAAATGCAACACGAATATCCTTTATGAATCATGACTTGCGCAGCTTACCAGAATCACCAGACTGCCCAGAGCTTTTGACCTTGTTGCTTCAAGGAAACAATAATTTAGAGGTGATTCCAGAAACTTTCTTTAATAACATGTCAAGCCTCCGAGTGTTGGATCTGTCACGCACCCGTATTAAATCGTTGCCAACTTCAATATCTAAATTGGACGGTCTTCGAGAACTAGTCCTTTTAGATTGCAAAGATTTGGAGGCTCTCCCCAAAGAGATTAGTGCACTCAAGGAGCTGGAAATGCTTTATGTCGGACTATCTAAATTGGAAATTGGCCGTTGGGGGATGAAAAGAAAAGAGTTAATTATTCCTGGTGGGATGATATGTGGGATTCCTCATATTGAAGTAATTGAACTTACAAGTCGACTGAGCGATGAAAGTACAAAAATTATTGCAAAAGAACTGAGCAACTTGGGTTCACTTTCTTCTCTTGCATTTGACTTCCACATAGTAGGTAATCTGCAACACTTTCTGCAAAATAGCATACCATGGAAAGAGAGAAGACTGATGCAATTCGTATTCTTAGCTGGGAAATGTCGACACCAATTATACAAACATAATCCTTGGTTACTTCAACAGAGTAAGAAGTATAACAGGTTTCTAGCTTATGAAGGAGGAGGAGAAGAAAGGAATAGTGGCCTTCCCCCAGCCATAGAGGATGCATTTATCCGTTCAAATGGCTTTTTATTAAGCAGGCATGGAAAACTCAAAGTTGTATCAGAATTGGGCATGCAAAACACAGATGAGTTAAGATATTGCCAGATTCGAGAATGTGTTGCACTCAAAACAATAGTCAATAGAAATGGGCTTGAAATGAGTGCTTTTTCTAATTTAGAATTCTTGATTTTGGACAAACTATCGAATTTGAAATCCATTCTTTGCTTGGAGATGGAGGAGGGACAATCACCACCACCACCACCACCACCACCACCACCACCAAATGTAAACAGCTTTACCAATCTAACAAGATTGCAGGTGTTTGAGTGTCCACTAATTGAGCACGTCTTCTCAAGTGGATTCATGCTTCAACAAATGTCCAACTTGAAACATTTGACTGTCGGACGTTGCGTGGGACTCAAGGGGATGATTCCAGAGGATGAAAAGGTGGAATATGAGGCTCTACCCAAATTGTCGAAGTTGTCCCTCCATAGTTTGCCTGAATTTGTCAACATTTTTGAAGGTGTTCCCACGTGTTGGCAATCACTAGATGAAGTGATAATAATGGATACTCCGAAGCTGAGGAAACTCCCCTTTGACGCTAATAGCGCTCCTAATTTGAAGGGAATTAATGGCTCTGAGGAGTGGTGGGATGCATTAGAGTGGGACAGCCATGCCATCAAATTACAATTCATTAAGTGGCCCTGAAATTGAAAAAGTAAGCAGTTTATGTCGATAAACTAAAAAAAGTTAATTTTAAGACAAAAATAGTCAAATAGTATCTTTGGTTTATTTTTGTCTTTTCTGAATTTTTTTTTTTTCCATTCGGTGGTCCTTATTTTTTCTACTGTTTTGATTTTTCTTGTAGGGCCGAATCAGGAAAAGAGGTTCACCAACAACGAAATAAGCCAATTGTTGATTTGAAAAAATTATTGGCTTCTAGTACAGAGTTTGAACTTCCAATTGTGAAATAGATGCACCACCGAGGCCATCTGCTTCGTAAGTATCTCATGTAACATAGTTATACTATATTGTCAGCTTTTTTGTTGGGGTATGCCCCTCCATGCATATAGCTTGTATGTTCATTTGGTTTCCAATGGATATTAATTTACCCCAAAGAAAAACATATTTGTATTATATTAATCAACTTTTCCATTTTTGTATGGCTCCAGCTATGTCCTCTTCCCTACGATATCCTTGTGCTTGTTCTCTTTTCTTGGTATTTTTTTTTTCTTAATCTGTATTCTGCATTACTTTACTTCAAGTAACCTTCCGATAATCCTAAGGGGAAAACCTACACCCCCGATGATGGGGAATCGACGGGTTCACAGGACCCACCCGGGTCCGGCACGGATGATTCGAGCCGTTCAATAAAAAACAGAGAGAGTGTTGGGAGTTCGTCCGATGCATCGACCCGCCACTGCGTGCTCAAGGCCCAATTTGTATGGGAGTACCGGCAAAGAGTCAACCACATTACTTGGACCCAATATACACTGAATGACCCATATCCATTTAAAAGGCTAAGCCTTGTAAGTGGTGAGCCATCCAATTGTATATTAAGGTCCAACTTTTTTTTTTTTTTTTTCTGTTTATCCAATGTGAGACTTAACATTCACACATGTTCTAACAGGGAACTCGTGAAAAATCAGCTCAATTCAATATGTGTACGTAGGTGCTCGATAAAAATTGTAAAACAATCTCCATCCACTGAATTCCTGAGGGTATTCCTTTCTATTTGTGTTTGATTTTCATATGTCGCACCGACGAGGCGCAAAAAGGCGCACTTCTTTCAAATTCGATCACAATCCTAGGATTATGTTGTGTAGGTTAAAATTATTACTTTTTGGCCGCCGAAAAGAGACAAAACAAAAGGGTCTCTAATTATTTTCTCTCATTGATCTCTCTCTTAACTGCTCTCATCGATAAGTCAACTTCAGAGAACTTGGAAACTTCAACGAGCAGTTTGATCAATTCTCTCCCGACCCATGAGCCAACTTTAATTTAATTTCAAATGTTGGATGCTTGTCTTTAATTTGTTGATTTTGACATTTTAGGATTTGTCTTGAAACTTTTATTTTTTCTGAAACAAAATTAAAAGACTTGATTCAATTCTCCTTAAATGTTAGTCTCATTGAGTTTTTCTTTTCGTGATCCGAACCATTTATCTTTAAATTTGCTATCTTTCATCAGTTGGATGAAAAATCAAGTTGTTTTGGTGCTGCCTAATCCAGTACATGTAGAGTAAAATAAAACTCCTTGTGAAATTGGGGAGGACCGGGCCACCGCACCCCAACAAGCTCCACCCCTGACCGATTGGGTCGCTCACTTTGCAGGTGAATTCCATTGGGAGAACTCTTGCATTTGACTAGAAGGTCTGGAGTTCGAGTATTCTCACATGTATGTGGCTATTCTTTCCTTTGTATTGTTGGGGTTATTTCTCCTTTTAATGGGGCTTGTAGTTTATACCTGTACAGTGATAGTTACAGGAAATTCGTGCTACTCCTCAAGAACTAAATTAATAGAGTCACAAATATTATAGAAATACATACACTTCTTAAATGGTTCTTTCAACCAACGAAACACAATCTAGGAAAATATAACGATGACAGACCCAGAAAAAAAGTATTTTATTTTTTTGGGAATCAGAGCTCATTCGATCACCTCATAGTTTAATAATTTACAATCCACACTTTACGATGTCAAACCAATAAAAAAGATGAATGATGATAAACTTAAAAAAGAATCTATACGTAACAGACCTAAAATCAAGCTGCATGTGAGGAGAGATGTTAAGGAAATAAAATCTCATATTACTTGGGTATATATGGAATGAATGATCAGTTATTATAATGTTAACACCTCTCTACCAATCTATAATAGCTTAAGTTTTTGAGTTGTATATGGTAGTAAAATTTACACATATACGACAAGAGAGAAACAGTGATGGAAATAATTGACTTTTACCGGCGTAAGGGCATCTCTAGTGCATGAGTTAAGAACTTTAGTTGTGTCATAGATTAACTGAAGTAGCATGGATAACCAACAAATTTGAGTTTTTGGCTTTTTGATGGGTTTGCTAACTGGAGAGCCAGTACCTAAAATTTTAACTTTGATTAACTGTGGGAGAGAGGGAGGGGAGCGACAGAAACAAGGGGGGAGAAAGGGCTCTGCCGCGCGTGTCAAGTGAGAGAAAGAGAGCAATGTTGTCAATTCCGGTTAGTAGCTTAGTACAGGTCGATACGTACTGTACCGAATATAAAAGGGTACACATACGTGGGTGTTCCATACTGGCCTATATTGGTCAATATTGGGTGTACCAGCATGTATTGGTCGATCGCGGGCTTGTACCCGGAATCTCAGCCAGTACGGAAGAAATTGAGTATTTTTTCTTTTGCTTAAAAAATACTTAAATTTTAAGATAATTTAACAAAATTTGGAGCTTATAATATGTTAATCATCTTAGTTAGTTATTATGACTAATTTTAACGTACATTAAAGTGTTAGAATTTATTTTATTTCTCTACTTTGAGTTTTTTTGGTTCTTTTGTGAATATATTAAACATATATGCTGTCAATTTGGAATAGTATCGAGATACACACCGGAAAAGGTACGAATCGTTCTAATGGAGAAAATGATACGCTTATTGGTACTGGATTGATAATTTGGAAGAGATAGGAGAGAGAAAAAAATAAGAAAAGAAAAGAAAAGAAGAGGGAAGCCGAAGTGGGGAACAAAGAAAGAAAATGATGGGGAACATTTTAAGGGTATCCACAATGCTATAATAAAAAATTGATAATCAAAAATTGCCACATCAGCTTTTGATTATTCATTTAAGAGATTGCTAAGGTTAGCAATGTAGATGTTTACAATGGTATAATCAAAATTGGTTAATCAAAACTTGTCATATAGTAGAAAATAGTTTTTCTAAAATATTTTTTTTTGAAAATAATAAAAACTATTTACTAGAAATAGAAAATAGTTTTTTGAAACCTTTTTTGGAAAAAAAATTGTTTTTAAAAAATTGTTTTCTTAAAAAACAATTTTTTAGTAAAACTTTTTTTTTTTGAAAAGAAAGAGAGAGGAAAAGTGAAGAGAGATAAAACATTTTGTATAATGATTGCTGTATTTGATTGAGAATATGTATAATCTATTAAATTTGGTTATTCTCAAAAGATTGTTAGTTTTAATTATCCAAAATCCAAAATTTGATTATTTCTAAGAAGGTTGTTAAGTTTGATTATAGCATTAAGCTTCATTTTGCATCAACATTGTTAAATTTAAAACAATTTTACTTTTGAAAGAGATAGGAGAGAGAAAATGTGTGTACACGTGGCCACATGGGTGTAATTTCGGTTACTTTAGTAACGGTCTACCAACGCTAACGGAGAGTGGAAAATCGGCAGCTAAAGCAGAGATGGAAAAATTGGTAATTTCAGAAACTCGGAGGAGGTTGTGGTCACTGTCAGAAACCTCAGGGTTGGTAAGTGAAAGTTAACCTTATCTACAGCCTCGTCTCTCTCTCTCTCTCTTCTTTCTTCTCTCTCTCGAGTCGGGGCTCTCCGACGCCGCCTCCACTACGATCGATCCGGTCAGTCAGTCACTGAGTCACCGGCCACCTCTGCCTCAAGTCACCAGAAACCCCAAGGTATGGCACCTCTCTTTTTCTACTTGCTATGTTGGGGCTTCCGTTTAGGGCTTATATCTACTGATTCGTTACGATGTTATGAAATTTTTTTTTTCGTTTTTGTGTGCGAAATATACAGGTCTGTTAAAAAATTGTAAAGTGCCGTCTGATTTTAATTTGACTTTGATTTTCTTTGTAATTATCTAATTACTGACAACATTATGGACGTTTAGGGTTTCAAATTTCAATTATGCTTGTTCCTCTCGCGTGGCTTAGTAGTGTTAGTTTCTTTACCCAGTTTTAGTTCGATTGTCTGTGGTATTATCGTTCCATTTCATTAGAATTTCATCTCGTGGTGGTTTTTGCACAAGGAAAGGAAGAGTTGATATGGCTGATACGAGAATGGCGTTCGTGAATGAGGAGGAGAAACAGATAGCGGGACCGGAACTCATCAACTCCTCCGGGACAAAATCCAACACGAGACTTGAGTCGTCTCGTCCCAATGGTGATAAGAAGAAATCCAAATTGGATGGTGATAAGGAGAAATCCAAATTGATGCTGATAAGGAGAAACCCGAAATAGATTGTGATGGTTTTGATTATGATGATTTTCCAGTAATGCAGTGGATGCAACAGTTTCGCAAGTTTACATCCCTAGAGAAGATGGATTACCAGAGGAGGCTCCGAAAGAGTGGGGTATGCATATACATATTTTGATACTACTTCTATTTATCTCCTTAAATTCACTCTGTAAACACTCCCTCCCCTCTTTAATTAGTAGGTTTCTATTGTGATTCCAATAGAATATTTATATACATATAGGGGTTTGATGTTGGGGATATTCCCAATAACATACATCCTCGGGATGCACACATCATACCAGTTTGGTTGGATGATTCCCCCACCGCAGATGAGAAATTGAAGGAGCTCAAAAGTTATTCAAAGTTGGCTCTTGACAAGTACAACAACCATAACAGTGTATGTGTCTGTGTGTGGGCTTTTCTGGTTTGTCAAGAATTCTTCCATCCTTGCCTCATTTATTGTAACTACTTCTAACTTCTTCCTTAAATTGTGCTGTAGGAGAAAATGAAGCTTTCGTGAAGTTCCTCAAGGCAAACTACAGCCCCCACGCTTATGAACGTAAGGAGTATTACTATATTACCTTTCAGACCAAGGATGTTGCCTGTTCTGAGCATTCTCTCCCTAAGAAATTTCAAGCTCTCGTTGGTGCTGGTAAGGATGAGGCAGCGGTTGATTTTGCAGGCCCGAACTATGATTCTAATTTCGAACTCGTCCAAGGTACTTTTTGTCTGAGTCATCTGTTTATATTGTAGTAATTGGATTGTTGATGGTTTCATACTTTTATGTTACCTCCCTTTTCTTTTTCTTTTTATGTTTGACACTTGTGCACTTCTGCTGGTATTTGAATGGATACCATGGCTTTGAAAATTGGTCTTCCCCTTCACTTCATCTTTTCCTCTATTCGATGTTATTCAAAATTATGTATATGTGGTCTTGTTACGTGCTTCACTGAAGTCCACTGTGCACCTTTTCAGCAAAAATTAGTTGAAGTTTTTTTCCGATGCTGGACTGGAGGAATAATTTTATTTTCATTCCATAGAAATTCTACAATAACATTGGAATCAGGTTATGTGGTACAGTTTTTGAACAGTTTATCTTTTACTTTTTCCTCACAAGATTAAAAATAGATAATGTTTTGTCATTCTTTTTAAGAAATGGTATGAAGAGAGCATGGTAGACGCTTTTCAGTATTTCTCTCATCATCAAACTTGGTCACAACATCATTCAGTATTGATATCACCTTTTTGTTTTATTAATTACTAGGGTATTTTTTTTTTGGCAACGAATGGTGCTTGATGTTCTAAGTACTTTGGAGTTTAGACATCTGTTTTTATGCCGGCCCAGCATCAATCTATTTTCGGCGAAGGGACTTTAGGAATAGCTATTCTAGAGGGGTGTTGGCTCTACGATTTTGCGTTTGCAGGAGGCGAGCTATTGCAACTGAAAATCATGGGCTTTTTCTGAGAAAGGCTTCTTTTGCAGAACTGATCTCTATATTGTGGGGAACCCTTAAAACGAACTTGTGGAATCTGGACCGGTTTGTTTATTGGCTCATTTACTCACCAACTTTTTTCCAATACTGCTTTTTGTTGTCTTATCATATGGGCTTTAAACTCCTCAGCTTCAAGTTAATTATTAGTTGGGGAGAGCCATCAACATCTTTGATCCCAGAATTACACGTCTTTAAGCTTGTCAAGTTGTCATTGTTTGTCCAACGATTAAAAATCTGCAAGGTTTCTTCATTTTAACTTGTCGCAAAATTGTGACCACTGGTGGGCAATACTCTGAATACTTTGGAGGCATCTATGAAGCAACGCTACTGAATGAAACATAACGAACTGATACCAGCCTGCGAGGTGTATTTTCGATTCTGGCATATCACATGTTTCGCATACCCAAATTCTTTTTCTCAGTCTTTGCCATACGCTAGACGGCTAGAGGTACCCTCAATAGGTTCAGCCGTTCAGCTGGAATAGTACTTTTCTATCTAGTTTCTTCTATACCTGGGATTTTATTTTTATACTTGGCATCTTTCAAAATTAACTTTTGGACCTCTGCTGGTCTTTAATGTAATGGGCCTGAGCTTTGGGTTTGTGATATTAGTTTGGTTAGATAGGCTATAGGAGTAGGAAAAAAGAAAGTTTCGGTGTTGTTTTGATAGAGAACTCTAGGAAGAACACCATATGTTTGATAAAATGCCAAAACCAGTAAAATGCCCAAGTCAGTCATCAACGAATTCTGAAATAGTCAAATCGCTAGAGATGAGTAATGTTAATTGTATAAGTGAATCAATTGGAGCTTTTCTAGATTAGGTTTTCGTGTAGAGTAATTATGGACTAATATGAAGGAGTATATTGTACTCCAGATTAGGTTTTCGTGTAGAGTAATTATGGACTAATGCGTAGGAGTATATTGTAGTCACTTGATTTTGGTTTTATGCTGCATCACTTGATTTTGTGATTGACTAGAATACTTAATTTGCAGATACTCTTGTGATCCAACATAAGTCGTAAATGTCTTCGTACAACCACTTTGATTCATCATCGCCATCCTCTTCCTCTGACAGTGATGGGATTAAAGCCATATATAGAGGTGCTGCTATTGCGGCAAATGTATACGAGAGGCAGCGATAAAAAAAGAGGCCTCGTAGGGGTGGTTTTATGCAATCGCGACGATACATACCTTGTGATTGGATTGGGGCTGAATTTTTTTTGAAGAGGTATTACTTTGACGAGCTATGCACATATATTGATGAAACATTTCGTCGACGATTCCGGATGAAAAAAATCACTCTTTATGAAGATTCATAATAGGAGGGAAGGAAGTCACCGATTTTCCCCCCAAAATTAAGGGATGAAATCGATATATTTTTGCCCAAAAAAAACGTAATGTAGGGAACTGAATGACGGGAAACAGAGCGGGAGAGGGAGAGAGTGAAATTGCAGTGGACGAACTGTGGATCCCTTTTTTGGTTATGGGTTAGAAGTGATCATTGTGGATCTTAACATTGTTAAGGCACCGTTCTGCTTTCTCCAAAAACTTTCTTTTTCAAAAAGAAGGTAATTTCAAACTCAAATATAATAAAAATGATAAATAATTTTTTAATTTTTTTGTATAATTTAAAAGATCTCAATGAGATCTATCAAACAATATCCATATTGGTACGGAAATTATTTGTGTAAACATATGATTTTTGATCTTGAAATTATCTTCTTTTTCAAAAACTTCCTTTTTGGAAAAAGTAGAACAGCACCTAAGCTTAATAACCTCTTAAATGAATAATTAAAAGTTGATGTGTTAACTTTTTGATTTTCCTTTTTTTATTATATCAGTGTGCATGCTCTAAAGACAGCCATTGTACTTCATTTTGGTAGTGGGGCTCGGTTCATTACCCCCAAAATACAAATCATCTAACTATTTCTTCTAATTAGAGCAAGTTTATCAGTGAAATGTATTTTACCTACCCAATAATCTACTTTTTCTATTTTACCTACTCAAATCTCTCTCAATCCCACACCAATCTTCTCTATTATACCTATTTATTCTTAGAAAATATACTAAAAGAGAAAGAGAGAGAGAGGGGAAGAGAGAGAATGAGAGAGTGATAGGGAGGAGAGAGAAGAAGAATAATATTTCTTTATGTATACATTGCTACAGTTGTGAGGTATTTCTGCCGAACCAAAACTCCCAAATGTATTTTACCTTGGGGTTTTGCTGCTCTGGTGTAGGATGGTTTTTCAAGATTTGCATAGCTATTTTACAGAAAACTTCATTTTAGCTCTACTGATGTTGTTGCTCAAAGAAGGTTTGTCTGTCATTTGGGTGCTGGACTGTACCTGCGCAGCTTGGCTAGCTCTGTCCTCATTTAGGGCCAGTTACAAAGATTGGATTCGTATACATTGCAGAGCCTATTGAGTACAATAGCTATGTAAATAATCAAGTTAATCGGTTTCCGAATGGTATCTAATCCGAGAACTTTTATGGTATCTAATCCGAGAACTTTTATATTGGAGAAAATATGCTCGTGTGCCAAACTCATTTCGAGTCACTGTCTCTTGAAGCCTTTGTAGCTGCTCCCGGACTTTGGCTGGGGTCTTCTCAACACAATTGGCTTGGGTGGAACAGCTTGACCAAGTGGATTTTGGAAGAAAGATTGTTGGCAAAAGCCGGGATTAGATGGGCAAGATTAAACGCGCTTCACCCCGCTTGCGTCATGGAAGGGTTGCTAGCATGAAAAATCCAAGTTAAATAGAGTAGTATGATATGAATTTTTCTTCTCTGATGGAACTGAACCAAAATGATTGAGGAAGATTTTACACAATACATTGAACCCAACAAAGTTACCACTGTCACACATTTGTACTTTGTAGTGAACCCCACTACATAGCTAGCTGTTGACAATGAATTAAGCCCCGTTTGGTGGAGTACTATTTTTCAATCAATTTTGCTGTGGTGGGTCATTCCTCATTAAGTCTAATTTGTACGTATTGGGATGGTTATGAAATCGTTTGGTTGGTTGTTCAATTGTGGCTGCTGCTTTGGTTTGTTCAATTGTGGGGTTTCCTGTTCCTTTCGCGTCTTGGAAAAATATCTGCAAGTAGATCGAGAGGTTTGGAAAAGTCTTTCTGTAGGAGCACTTATGGGGTAGAATTAATAATTGACAACACTAGGAAACATTATGGAAATTTCTAATCTCTCTCTCTCTCTCATAAGGAAATTTCTAATCTCCTCTCTATCTCTCTCTCTCTTCAATAGTAGGGACATCACCCGAATTCCTGTAAAAAGATATTGTGAATTCCATATGCTCCTATCTCTGTCCTAGTGGTGAGATCCGAACTCCACTGGCTGGCAAGTACGCCGAATTCTGGTGAGAACTTGCAAATCCATGCTCCTAAATGCTCTCTCTCTCTCTCTCTCTCTCTCTCTCTCTCTCTCTCTCTCTATATATATATATATATGTGTGTGTGTGTGTGTGTGTCTCTTTGGAATTTGGAAACCTGGAACAGATCTTGAAAATTTCGAGTTTCTGTAGATGTTTCCGAACTTTGTAGTTTTGATTAAGTGATGTTGTTAGGCCTGGTGCACCCGGGACTTAAGGGTTTGCTTTTTCTTGAAAATTATTGATATGTTGTTCATGTCGGAAAAATGATCAAACCAGTGTTTTGTGTGATCTTTGTTATTTCAGTAAATGGTTTTAGTTGATGTAGTTAAAAATGGCGTTCCCAAATTGCAAAACCTCTATATATATTTGACCGAGTACATGGCCAAAAAGCGTTGAAGTGGAGTACATTTGTTGCTTCGGTATAGTACTCCTTGTGTTTGCGGTATTTGCAAAGAAGTTGTATTGACAAGATATGAAAATACATCTATGAACTTTTGTTCCCTTGTATCTATCTCAAACTTACCATTGCATGCCATCCGACCTTGAGAATCCGCTTTCTAAAAGGAGGGTGTGGAAATCATATAGCTCTTCAAGATAAATATAATTCTGTCACCTTGAATTATTAAAATGAGCTGGGTGTGAAAATTTCTTTCTTGTATCAATACTTGTACGTTGGCTTACTATGTGAATAGGATGGCAAGTTTTCGTTGTATACCATACTAAGAACAGTCATTGTTATATAAGTATTATTTTACTCGAATTTCAAAATGAACTAATCTGAATTAATAATATTCAGGTTCTCCCTGTAGTGCAACATTTGTACTTCTCCATCCATCTCTGTAAGTGAAGTACTTTACTAGTGGAAGGAAAAAGTTGAGGATCATCTGATTTTTGCCGTCTCGATCGAGAGTTCTTCAATTATATATCTCTCATGGCTGCTGAAGGTAATTTTACATATTTTATGTATTATGTTTGTATGTTTCTTAAGCTATATAGTCAATGCATATAGTTACTAAGATCAAAAGTCCAACCATTAAAGAAGGCCATGGCACTTGAAAATTACACATATTCAATTCATTACCCATTGCTTGCTATACTATTATGCTAGGACTGTAGATGTCATACTGATTTCCATGGTTATATGCAATAGTAACTGAACTGGCTAACAGAAAACTTAGCTTAAAATCGAAGAATATCTTGCCAAGTTTTGCAGATCGATCTTTCTCAGCACTCCAAGAGAAAGTTTTGAAATCTCATGGCCACTAAGGGCAGTAAATGAGCTGAATTATTTTGGCCACCAAGGGCTGAATTTGGATGCCGCAAGGGCCTCATTATAGAGGCCACAAAAGACAATTTAGAGACCGCAAAACACCATACATTATATGGCCCCATTGGGGCCATAACTAACGGGTTCTTAGGGCCACAATATAGCACAAAAAAATTACTGTAGATGATTGGAATTCCAACTCCCTGATGCGGGATTTTGGAACCTTGGGGTCTCATGATAAGTCAAACTTGTGAACCAATAGCTTGTTTGATCTATGTCTCAAATCTTAGGCTCCATTCTTGACTTTTTTGTCTAGAACTTTTTTAGTATATTTTATTTTCATAACTTTTTGTTTGGCCTCATTGTAATTTTTGGAATTAATTCATCTTGACGAGAGGAATCAGAAAACTATTAAATTGTGGACCGATATTGAAATTTTTTATCTAAGATGACACTTTAGACTAAAAAGACAACTGTTTGGGATTGTATTTGTCGTTAGTGATTTTTTTTTTTTTTTTTGCTTTTGGTCCTAATGTTT
Source organism: Rhododendron mucronatum var. ripense (assembly GCA_019656295.1). Classification (NCBI taxonomy): domain Eukaryota; kingdom Viridiplantae; phylum Streptophyta; class Magnoliopsida; order Ericales; family Ericaceae; genus Rhododendron; species Rhododendron mucronatum. The sequence continues at coordinate 401,754 of BPLT01000075.1, read as the reverse complement.
TAGTACTTATATAGACTTCTCTCGTCGAGACGGATGATTAATAAAAAAACAAAAATCTAACAAAAGTTTAGAAAAGATGAACAAAACACATAAAACGAAAAAGATAAATAAAGTTAAACAGAATGGAACCTTAATGAGTTTCAAATTAAATTCGGTCTTGTTAACCTCCGTAGAATAATACACAAATATCTCATGGATATTAATACGCTTCCATAAACATCAATACACTTTTCACAGATATTAATGCACCTTTGACTTATTATCCTCCATCCTGAGGGCCGAGGTTAGCATTGTCCAATTAAATTATTCAAGCTTGGGTTGTTTATGTAACAAATGAATTTCAAATGAGCTTTTTGACGAGTGATCCCAAGTTCGATGTTCGTTTGAAAACCCTAGTTGTCATTCTGCTCTTAAAGCGACTTGATTAGAATTTTCCATTTTTCGTTATTATCCTTAACTAAAGAAGTGAAGAATTTGTGACTCTTGATCATTGTAGCAAACTGGAATTCCAACGATCGTGTTTAGATTTAAATAAAACAAAAAGTAAATGAAACGAAGCACATGAATGATAGACCATTTTTGGTCCATTATCAGAAGCCCCCTGAAAATCTTCAGCTTTATCTTTTCACATAGGAAGGGCATAAATAGAAAAATGATAAATTTCTTAGAAATAGTCCTTCTAGTTTGAATGAAATTTACATTTCGTCCATCTAGTAGTAATCGTGTCAAATTTAACCATATACTGTAGCTTATAGTCCCTCACAATTGCTTCCTATGATTGGAACATATGGAGTACATAGGCAAATTGCCATTTCTCCTCCCCGGAGGGCAAAATTGTGATTTTATGCAAAGTAGAGGAACTATTAGAAAATTCAAAAATCATAACCTTAGTTAAATGTCTTTGTATTATTATTTTTCAATGGGTTTATCTTGATTTTTATAACCTCCTCTTCTTTTTCACCTGATTAAAAAACTGTCCAAAACTTTTTGAGTTAATCTTACTATTTTCTCTTTCTTTTTCAGTAGCCCCAGCCCACGTTACCCCTCACTCTCTCTGCTCTCTCTCTTCTTTTCCCATTCTATTTTTTTTGGCAATACAAAACGTCCCGGTCCAGATTGCGCGCACCTCAGACTTACAGCCTCTCTCACAACCGTTTTACAAGCTTACACATGGGGTGAAGGTGGCCCCAAAAGTTGTTGGCATTCTCAATCTTCCCACTCTTTTTTCACAAGCAAACACACAGATTTACACATCCAACACCTATTGAATTGCCAAAATAATTAGTTGGCTTGGTCTCGCACTTTCAATTCTCATCCTCTCTATTGTCTCACACCTCGCAGGCTTATCACAAACGTCCCTTCGGGAATAGGAATAGTAGAGAAAAAAAACTAATCTGGTAGGAGTATTTGTTTTGGTAGTACAATGGAATGCATTTTCAATTTTGTCTTCATTTAAAAAATAAAAATTAATCTTATTTTTGCAAAGGAGGGTTTCGGGGGATGTAAAATACCACCAAATAAACAAGCGCCAAGTAAACAAGCTAACTTCCCACAAACATTGCTTGGCCTTAAAAACGTAACATCTCAATCAAACTTCTATTTTGTCAACTAATCATATTGCATTTGTCAATTGTTGCAGCTTTCATCCCACCTGCCTGGGAGATTGGGAAGTGCATCTGGGTTCCAATTGCTACACGCATCAATTACGCCAGAAAATTGACAAACAATTGGGAAACACTTTGCAAGAAAGCATTGGAATTACGTTCCAAGAAAGATGACATTGTTGCCGAAATTGAAAGATTCCGTCCGCAAAGAACTCCAACTCAGGAATGCGTTAATTGGAGAAATGAGGTGGCTGAAATGGAGAGCAAGGTTGCGACCTTAGAACAAGAGTTCAATGTTGAGAAGAAATGTGTTTGGGGATTATGTCCAAACATTTTTCAGCATATAAAGCTTGGTAAGCTAGTAGTAAATATGATCACCAAGATTGACTTACTCATGGAAAAAAAGTTTGAAAATGGATTTCTTGTTGATTCGCCACCAACTAGAGTTGAGAGGAGGCCAGAACCCCCTTCAACATTGTCAAGTTCTGCGCATCATACACTAGACATGGTACTGAATAAACTTCGAGATGAGAGCACTCAAAAGATTGGTATTTGGGGAATGGGAGGAGTTGGGAAGACTACTATTTTGGACCTTTTGAACAATTACCCTGATGTCAAAACAATTTTTGATTTTGTCATATGGTTAACTGTCTCAAAATCTTGGACCATTCGAAAACTACAAAACGAAGTCGGAATGCGGTTATCAATAGCAATAAATGCTGACGAGTCTAATGATAGAGTTGCAAGTAAATTACTGACGGGACTTGAGGGCAAGAAGTACCTTTTGCTTTTAGACGATGTTTGGGATGAGGTGGATTTAAGTGTAGTAGGGTTCCCCAATGCCAATCAACAAAATGGTTGCAAAGTTATTTTGACAACCAGAAAAAAAGAAGTTTGCAGGAAGATGGGAACTGATGCTGAAGTACCCGTTTTAGTTTTGCCAAACGAAGAAGCATGGGAGATGTTTTCCTGTGGAGTGGGTCACGTTGCAACGCTTTCAACCATCAAACCGTATGCCCAAGATATTGTTACAGAATGTGGTGGCTTGCCACTAGCGTTGAAAATCGTATGCGGTGCACTACGAAAAGAGAAAAATGTGAATGTATGGAGGAATTTCTTAAGAAAATTAAGGTCACCGGCTACATCTGTCATTGAAGACTTGAATGAAAATGTGTTCAAGGTACTGAAGGTAAGCTATGACCGGTTAAAGAATATTGACGAAAAGAAATGTCTTTTGTTCTGTGGATTGTATCCAGAAGACTCCTTGATCGAAAAATCTAGATTGATAGGATATTGGAAATCAGAAAGGATTTTTTCAGGTAAACTTACTTTGGAACAGGCACTTGATGAGGGAGAAGCTATATTGCAAGCTCTTATTGATGCGTCTTTGTTGGAGAAATGTGATAAAGATGACTCTGTGATGATGCACGATGTTGTTCGAGACATGGTATTGGCAATAACTTCCCTGCAAGGAGAGGAACCCACACATCTGGTGCGAGCTGGAATTTCTTCAGAGATGATTCCAGAGGAGGTGGAATGGAAAAATGCAACACGAATATCCTTTATGAATCGCGACTTGCGCAGCTTGCCAGAATCACCAAACTGCCCGAAGCTACTGACATTGTTGCTTCAAGGAAATAAAAATTTCAAGGTGATTCCAGAAACTTTCTTTAATAACATGCCTAGCCTCCGAGTGTTGGATCTGTCTTACACTCGTATTAAATCGTTGCCAACTTCAATATCTAAATTGGACGGTCTTCGAGAACTAGTCCTTTTAGATTGTGAAAATTTGAAAGCTCTCCCCAAAGAGATTAGTGCACTCAAGGAGCTGGAAGTGCTTTATGTCGGACGATCTAAATTGGAAATTGGCCGTAGGGGGATGAAAAGCGTAGAGTTAATTATTCCTGTGGGGATGATATGTGGGATTCCTCATATTGAAGTAATTGAACTTACAAGTCGACTGAGCGATGAACGTACAAAAATTATAGCGAAACAACTGAGCAACTTGGGTTCACTTTCTTCTCTTTTATTTGACTTCCGCATAGTAGGTAATCTGCAGCACTTTCTGCAAAATAGCATACCATGGAAAGAGAAAAGACTAACACAATTCGTATTCTTAGCTGGGAAATGTCCACATCAATTATACGAATATGATTCTTGGTTTCTTCAGAGGAGTAGGAAGTATAAGAGGTTTCTAGGTTATGAAGGAGGAGGAGAAGAAAGGGATAATGCCCTTCCCCAAGCAATAGAAGATGCACTTATGCATTCAAGAAAGTGAACTTTTTGTATTATTATTTTTTCAATGGGTATAAAGCTTGGTAAGCTAGTAGTAAATATGATCACCAAGATTGACTTACTCATGGAAAAAAAGTTTGAAAATGGATTTCTTGTTGATTCGCCACCAACTAGAGTTGAGAGGAGGCCAGAACCCCCTTCAACATTGTCAAGTTCTGCGCATCATACACTAGACATGGTACTGAATAAACTTCGAGATGAGAGCACTCAAAAGATTGGTATTTGGGGAATGGGAGGAGTAGGTAAGACTAGTATTTTGGACTTTTTGAACAATTACCCTGATGTCAAAACAATTTTTGATTTTGTCATATGGTTAATTGTCTCAAAATCTTGGAGCATTAGAAAACTACAAAACGAAGTCGGAATGCGGTTATCAATAGCAATAAATGCTGACGAGTCCAATGATAGAGTTGCAAGTAAATTACTGACGGGACTTGAGGGCAAGAAGTACCTTTTGCTTTTAGACGATGTTTGGGATGAGGTGGATTTAAGTGTAGTAGGGTTCCCCAATGCCAATCAACAAAATGGTTGCAAAGTTATTTTGACAACCAGAAAAAAAGAAGTTTGCAGGAAGATGGGAACTGATGCTGAAGTACCCGTTTCAGTTTTGCCAAACGAAGAAGCATGGGAGATGTTTTCTTGTGGAGTGGGTCACGTTGCAACGCTTTCAACCATCAAACCGTATGCCCAAGATATTGTTACAGAATGTGGTGGCTTGCCACTAGCGTTGAAAATCGTATGCGGTGCACTACGAAAAGAGAAAAATGTGAACGTATGGAGGAATTTCTTAAGAAAATTAAGGTCACCGGCTACATCTGTCATTGAAGACTTGAATGAAAATGTGTTCAAGGTACTGAAGGTAAGCTATGACCGGTTAAAGAATATTGACGAAAAGAAATGTCTTTTGTTCCGTGGATTATATCCAGAAGACTCCTTGATCGAAAAATCAAGATTGATAGGATATTGGAAATCAGAAAGGATTTTTTCAGGTAAACTTACTTTGGAACAGGCACTTGATGAGGGAGAAGCTATATTGCAAGCTCTTATAGATGCGTCTTTGTTGGAGAAATGTGATAAAGATGACTATGTGATGATGCACGATGTTGTTCGAGACATGGTATTGGCAATAACTTCCCTGCAAGGAGAGGAACCCAAGGAGAGGAACCCACACATCTGGTGCGAGCTGGAATTTCTTCAGAGATGATTTCAGAGGAGGTGGAATGGAAAAATGCAACACGAATATCCTTTATGAATCGTGACTTGCGCAGCTTGCCAGAATCACCAAACTGCCCGAAGCTACTGACATTGTTGCTTCAAGGAAATAAAAATTTAAAGGTGATTTCAGAAACTTTCTTTAATAACATGCCTAGCCTCCAAGTGTTGGATCTGTCTTACACTCGTATTAAATCATTGCCAACTTCAATATCTAAATTGGACGGTCTTCGAGAACTAGTCCTTTTAGATTGTGAAAATTTGAAAGCTCTCCCCAAAGAGATTAGTGCACTCAAGGAGCTGGAAGTGCTTTATGTCGGACGATCTAAATTGGAAATTGGCCGTAGGGGGATGAAAAGCGTAGAGTTAATTATTCCTGTTGGGATGATATGTGGGATTCCTCATATTGAAGTAATTGAACTTACAAGTCGACTGAGCGATGAACGTACAAAAATTATAGCGAAACAACTGAGCAACTTGGGTTCACTTTCTTCTCTTTTATTTGACTTCCGCATAGTAGGTAATCTGCAGCACTTTCTGCAAAATAGCATCCCATGGAAAGAGAAAAGACTGACACAATTCGTATTCTTAGCTGGGAAATGTCCACATCAATTATACGAATATGATTCTTGGTTTCTTCAGAGGAGTAGGAAGTATAAGAGGTTTCTAGGTTATGAAGGAGGAGGAGAAGAAAGGGATAATGGCCTTCCCCAAGCAATAGAGGATGCACTTATCCATTCAAATGGCTTTCTATTAGGCAAGCATGGAAAACTCAAAGCTCTATCGGAATTGGGCACGCAAAACACTGATCAGTTAAGATATTGTCAGATTCAAGAATGTTTTGCACTCGAAACAATAGTCAATAGAAATGGGCTTGAAATGAGTGCTTTTTCTAATTTAGAAGTTTTGATTCTGAGGGAATTATCGAATTTGAAGTCCATTCTTTGTTTGGAGATGGAGGAGGGACAATCATCATCACCACCACCACCACCACCGTTAAATGTAAACAGCTTTACCAATCTTACAAGATTGAGCGTATGGAAGTGTCCACTAATTGAGCACCTCTTCTCAAGTGGATTCATGCTTCAACAAATGTCCAACTTGAAAGACTTGATTGTCTCCCGTTGTTGGGGACTCAAGGGGATGATTCCAGAGGATGAAAAGGTGGAATATGAGGCTCTACCCCAATTGTCTTCTTTGTTCCTCGGTGGGTTGCCTGAATTTGTTATCCTTTTTGAAGGTGTTCCCAGGAGTTGGCAATCACTGGATGATGTGACAATATCAGATACTCCGAAGCTGAGAAAACTCCCCTTTGACACAAATAGCGCTCCTAATTTGAAGGGAATTAAGAGCATTAAAGAGAATCAGGAGTGGTGGGATGCACTAGAGTGGGACAACCATGCCGCTAAATTACAACTTCTTTAATACTAGCCCAGAAATTGAAAAGGTAAACATTTATGTCAATAAATTAAAAAAAGAGTTTGTTTTAAGACAAAATTAGTCAAATAATATCTTTGGTTTATTTTTGTCTTTTATGAATTTTTTCAAGTTCAATCCTTATTTTTCTACTGTTTCAATTTTTCTTTGTAGGGCCGAATCGGAAAAAGAGGTTAACCACCAACAAGATAAGCCAATTGTGGATCTGGAAAAAATTATTGCTTCGAGTGTAGAGTGTGGGCTTCTAACTATGAATAAGATGTGCACCGTCGAGGCCAAGTGGTTCGTAAATATCTCATAAAACATGTTTAAAACATAAAAATGAACCGTTCTTGTCAGCAAAGACAAAAAATGAATAAGAGTAGGAAAAGCAGTAGGAGCGGGTGCAAACGGAGTATGAATAAGAGTAGGAAAAGCAGTAGGAGGCTAGGAGCGGGAGCCAATGGGGTATGACTAGTAGGGGCCCGTAAAGTGCGAGCAACCACTCCCTCAAGGTAGGGATCACTCTCAAAGCGTTGCTTCCCTTAGGCACAACCACGTCACGACGCTGGTCAAACGTCTTGTAATCCTTCCTCTTCATTGTCCGCGTTTTACGCATAAAAGTGTACGCACTAATATCTGTTAATTCAATAGCAAGACACTTAGCATTCACATATTCGTGTCTGGAAAAGAAACTATAGAGAACACACTTGCTATTTCAAAAGTTCTAATTATGCTTAATCCATTAGAAGTCACAAGTTCCTATCCATTAATCATATCGTCCCTCCAAATATCAAAAATGGTGGGCGCACAAGGTGTTCTGGTTTTTTTTTTTTTCTTATTATTGTAATTAAAAAATCTAATTAAGAAACAAGGTACTTCATTTTAACATATTTTCTAAAAACCTCTTGGAGACCACCCTTGCAAATTTAAGAGAGTTATTACAAGAGAAAGAAAAGGAAAATATAGCAGAGCAGAGAGAGGAGAGAGAAATGGAGATGGAAATGAAAGCTTGTTAAGGAGAAAAGAAGAAAAAATCTAAACAAATAAAGGCAGTCTACTGCTGCTGCTGCTTCTCGTCGTGGTCTCCAATTTACTTTCTTTGTCTACAGTCAATCATCCCAGATTCCCATGAGAGAGCAAATGCGCTCATGGATATTGGATGGTCTGCCTTCAAACTCACCAGGAAACTTAGGGACATGAAAATGGATCCATATCAGAGGAGGACAAGCAAAAAAGGAGAGAACTAAAATCAGATATGGGGAGGTTAGGGAGAGTTGTGGAGAGAATGTGGCATCAAAAATCCAGAGTAAACTGGTATCTTAAGGGGGATATTAACACCAAATTCTTCCATATATATAATGGCTTCTTCAAGGCAGCGTAGGAACTGCCTCAATTCCATCACTGTTTTAGATGAAACTATTTTGGATCCCCCTTTGATTAAACAAGCAGATTCCAATCATTTCGAGAAGCTCCACCAGGAATCTTTTGGACATCAGACCTTCCTTTTTGGAAAGAATTGGTAATGAAATTTGTCCTGAATTGGCACAGAGTTTGGTGGCAGAATTTGAGATTCAGGAAGTGGGGGAAGCAATAAAGTCTAGTGATGGTAACAAAGCCCCAAGACCAGATGGGTTTATTCTTTTAAGCATCAAAAAAGGATGGAAATTCATGGAAGGGGACAAGAATGCCAGATTGCCAAAGGCTTTCAACTCTTCTTTCATTGCTCTGATTCCCAAAGTTGGCAACCCACTTAGCCTAAATGAATTCAGACCCATAAGTCTGATAGGCTCCATGTACAAAATTCTCTCCAAAGTACTTGCATCTAGAATAAAAACCACTATTCCTTTGGTGGTTGGTGAAGTTCAATCAGCATTCACTGGAGGTAAAAGTTTTAAAGATGGAATACTGATAGCAAATGAGATCATCGATGGCTGGAAAAGAAGTAAAAAGGAAGGGATAATCATTAAATTGGATTTTGAGAAAGCCGTTGATAATCTTAACTGGAATTATCTCTTCAACTTGATGGAACTCATGGGTTATCCACTGCTGTGGATACAATGGATCAAGGCTTGTCCGTCATCGGCTTGGGTTTCAATGCTTGTAAATGGCAGCCATACGGAAGAATTCCAAATGCAAAAAGGTGTGAGACAAGGCGATCCCCTCTCACCTTTTGTGTTCATCATTGCAGCAGAAGGTCTAAACTGGCAATTCAAAGATTCTGTAAACCAAGGTCTATTAAATGGACTTGACATTGGGCTTGGTGATCTCAAACTCACTCATCTTCAGTTTGCAGATGACACTCTTCTTTTTTGCCAAGCCGAAATGGAACAGATTATGTTAATCAGAAGATTGCTAAGAGGATTTGAAACAATGTCTGGTCTCAGAATCAACTATCACAAGACTGTGGTTTGAGGCATTGGTGTGGAAAAATCAATGGTAGACAGTATTGCAAATCTACTGATGTGTCTGGCCAATTGAAGGCTTCTGGAGTTAACTATCTCAGGAGAAATTATTATGCTACTGCTATGGTGTCCCCGGTCATTTTGGGGACACCGTAATTTTTGGCATAACAGAACCTTTACAAGCATAACAAAAATCATTACAAGTATAATAAAACCATAACATGGCATAACCAAAAACCAATCAAGACATAACCAAAAATCAACTAAGGTATAACCAACCAAGTTATGCCTTGTTATGGTTTTGGTTTTGGTTAAGCTTATAATGGTTTTGGTTATGCTTATAATGGTTTTGTTATGCCAAAAGTTACGGTGTCCCCAAAATGACCGGGGACACCGAAGTCATTCCCTTCAAGAAAAGGTGTTTTCAGCTTGTTGCCGCCGAGCCACCGAATAATTGTTCTTAGGCTTTTTCCTTTCTTTGTATTTTTATTCTTTTGCTTTCTTTCAAGTTGGTTTCTCGCCATCTCCCTTGTCTTCTTTGGGTCTTGGATTGGCATAACATTGTCCGAATTCTTATGTGCCAACCTAGTTGGGATGTTTGAGGCGGATTGAAATGCTGTTTTTAATCCTTTTTCCTTTTAGTTTTTGTAATGCTTATTCAAATATGAATAAAATTTTCTTTGCCGTTCAAAAAAAAAGAAGAAGAGATTATAGTATATGGACAGGGACGTAATGAGATCCCACGGTAAAGTTTGTTGCATCATCTCGTGATGACGCTGTAGAATCTCTACAATTGGTTCCTATGATAGGTTGAGCTCAAACCGCTCACAGCTTCAACAAGAGAGTTGGTGCATTTTCAATTAGTCAAGCTCCAGCCTCTTCCAAGAAGGCAAATAAATAAAACGATGCTCTCGAGTTCTGCTCTAAAAAGATCCATTCACTCGGCGCTTCGACAAATTGTGCACTCATTTTCTGTTTCCTTTGGACCGTGATGATGTTTGCATCATGCGATTGGGCTCATGTGTGTTGGCCTTGCGTATGTTTGGAAAAGACTCCGTCTATTTTAGTTACTACTAACTTTTGTTAAAAATTACCATAGAAATTGCAAGGTTTCCAGATAGTGCTTTTAAGCTTCTTATAATGCTCTATCCTGCGACATGTACATGAAATACTTACCAAGCACCCAGATATAACTAGAATACATTCACTAAAAGGATTACTACAATTACACCAACGATTGGAACCCTGGGAAAAATTGTACAACGATCTCCGTCCACTGAATTCCTAAGGGTATTCCTTTCTATTTGTGTCTGGTCTCGGAATCATTTTTTTGGTCGGGCTAACTTGGAATATGAAATAATCAAAGATTTTCATATGTTGCGCCAACTTAGAAATATGAAAATAAACAACATAAGTGTGTGTTTTACTTATGTATTGTGTCTTCTCAAAGAGATGTGATGATCTTTTTTCTGACTTTTCTTATACTTGCTTGCATTTTTTAGTGTTAAAACCATTTGTTTTCCAAGAAGGCATTTATCTTTGCTTGCAGTTTTTAGTAAAATAATCCAACATAATATTTCTTTGTAAAGCTAGTTAAATTCTTTGTTTTAAGAGCTATCTTGTAGCAATCCCAATTTTCACCTAACAAACACGAATTTTTTGACAACACAAATCGAAAAACCAAAAAGCGAGACGCAAAATTAACAAACCCGACATTTTTTTTTGAAAAACACAATACAAAAAAGAGCCCAAAAAGTGTAAAAAATGCTTAGTGGAACGCGATTGTCCTACATTGTCCTGCTATTGTAAGTTTGTAACTAACCGATGATATCATTGTAGAAATAAAAATAAATAAAATATCTAGCTATAATTACATCTACTTTCCGACATTAAACATTGACTGGTTGGCACGCACAACTAACACAAGTGTGTGGTCAAATGACTCAAACGAGTGCGAACCTTAATTGAGTTCGTTTACTCATATGACTTTCAAGTGGTTGTCAGTGTTCAAGCACCACGCGGAGCAAGTTTGGGATTTAAGATTATCCATAGCCTCTGAATTCTTTGTTGACTAACATATTAACACCCTACTAATCTCTACTAATTATAAACCATGGCAAAAAAAAAAAAAAAAAAGAGTGCGAGTTGACTGGTCCTAATTGACTAGTGTGTGTGTGGCCTCTGAAATTTTCTACGTCACTAGTATAATTTATATGGGTTTCCCTCTAAAATGTGAGCCATTGTTTTCTTATCTTCTCTCTCTCTCTCTCTCTCTCTCTCTCTCTCTCTCCACTATTATCTGGTGAGATTAGAATTCCATGCTCCTATCTTTGTCTTAGTTCTGAGATCCAAACTTTGCTGACGAGCACGCCGAATTAATTCTGGTGAGAAGTTGCAAATCCATATATACTCTAAAGGGGAAATATTACAATACACACCTCTTATATGGGTGTGTATTATATGTACCCCAATATGTTATGAATTATAGAGAAAATGTTACAAATCGTATAGCTAAAAAGTTATGAATTGTATAAAGGTTACGAGATACACTAAAATATTATGAATCATAACAAAAATGTTACAAATTGTAACGTTGAAATGTTATGAATTCTAGAACAAAAGTTACGAAATACACTAAAATGTTTTGAATAAACCATAAAATATGTACATATGATACACCAAATACCAAATACAGTATAGATGTTTGTGGCTTGTGATTCTCATTCTTGATGCAGTGTTTCTTTCAAAAAGTCAAGTCAATCAGCTTTTCTTAGGAAAACTCAATCTTGGCGAACACATCTCTCATTCAAACTCTCCGACTGCTATGTGCGGTATTACGAACTATGTTCAACTTTAAAAAAAATGATAAAACTAAAAAGGAAAGGTAAAAAGCCAAGTACCCATTTTATTGGTTTACGGTAAAGAAATTGACTTCTACACTCTCATTTTTATCACTTACACTTCTTTTTTGTCTTTATTTAATGTGAATTTACTCTGTTGCCCCTTAATGTGTGAAAAAATGAACTTATGAAGGATGAAAGGGTAAATTCACATGAATAAGGACAAAAAAGAGAGTGTACATGGTAAAAATAGGAGTGTAGAAGTCAATTTCCTTACGGTAATTAATAAAGAACTCATAGGACTTCAAAAGACTAGGAAAATAAAGGGAACAAAACCAAAAGCTGGGAATTGGAAAGTAAAAGGGCATTGTGGTCTTTGTAGAACAAGTTTTTTCTTTTCATTAACTACTTAACACTATTTCTATAGTAGTGGGTTCAGTTCTTCTTGTTTAATGATCTTTAAGCCTTCACCGGCCCCAAGGCATATATTAACAAAAGCCTTTTATAAATTATACATTTTGGTAAGATAAGCGACAAACCAAGCCTTACGAATTGATTAAACCAAGTTTGTGTGCACCAACCAACTTAAAGTATAGATCAATGGCCTAATTTGTACACGTTCATTTTGCGTGCTCACAATTTTATTATACTTTCTCTCTCCAACTTTCAATTTTTAAGATACTAAGAGCATCAGTAGTGGAATAAACAAATGTGAATAATCAAAACATGCCACCGCAGATTTTGATTATCTATCTAAAGAATGCTAAAGATAGCAATGTCAAATTCCACATTGGTTATTTTTTGTCCATAATCAAAATCAATGAGCCCTCCAAACTTTATCCCTTTATTTCACGCATATTTTTTGAAAAAGAGGTTTTTGAAGAAAAAAAAAACAGTTTATGTTAGAAACAATTCAAAAAAAAAGTTTTTCGAAACAAAAAATAGTTTTTTCAAAACACACATACTTTGTTCACTTAAAAACTGTAAGTACAATTTTGAAAGAATTGTATTTACACAAATAGTTTTGAAATTTTAAAAACTATAAATACAATCTTTTAAAAAAAGATTTTGTGTAAAAAATAGTTTTCTATAAAAGAGTTTTGAAATTTCAAATTAGTTTTTTGAAAAACACATTTTATTTACTTACAGCTTTAAAAAAATTTTAAAAAATTGTTTTTTTGTAAAAAAAAAGTTTCCAAAAAAAAACAGAAAAAAAAATCTGAAAGTTACAATTTTTTAAAATTATTTTTTGAAAACATTGTTAAGAGAGAGAGAATGGAAGAGAGAGAAGGTTTTTGTGTAATATTGGTATACTTGATTGAGAGATAAAATTTGGTTATTGACAAAATATTGCTAGCTTTGATTATTAAAAAGCCAAAATTTGATGAGTTGTTAAGATGTTGCTAGGTTTAGTTATTTCAATGTGAGCATTTTTTTGATCCAACATTGCTAACTTTAACAATTTTTTGTTTTGCTTATTCCACTGTGGATGCTCTAACACCCTGCTAACCCTCATTGATGTGTAAACTATGGGGGAAAAAAAAAAAGCGTGCGAGTTGACTAGTAATTGACTAGTGTGTGCGGCCTCTAAAATTTTCTACGTCACTACTATAATTTATATGGTTTGCCTCTAAAATGTGAGCCATTGTTTTCTGATCTCTCTCTCTCTCTCTCTCTCTCTCCCCGCTATAATCTGGTGAGATTAGAATTTCATGCTCCTATCTTTGTCCTGGTTCTGAGATCCCAACTCCTCTGACAAGCACGACAAATTAATTCTGGTGAGAACGTGCAAATCCATATATATACACACACACTCCTAATTCAATTTTATTTCATTTTTCTCTTTATCTCTGTACGCGGAAATTACCATTTGTGAAAATAGAACCATCACTCCAACCAAGTTATTATCACTAATTTTGCTCACATGGTATTTTCACTCGCTCATGAAACCATTTTTGCTCAAATGATAATTTTTTCGTTAGATTTCCATGGAGAACGAATATTGATGAACGTTCTACTTCTAATACCATGAATATAGATTGTGGAAAAAGAATCCAAAGACTTACTTTCTAAGTGGGTCACTGCGCATATATTATGTGTAAGCGGGAGATGATACTAATATAGATGTGTTTGAAATTCGAATATAGATTCGATCGTAGATGGGTCTAAAATCGTTTGAAACATGTGAATCCACAAAATACACGTGAAATTGACACATAAAATGATTTTGGGTATATTTGTGTTTGAATTTTGTATTTGAACATAAGTTGTTGAAGCTTTTTCAATAAGTGGAGGGGACACGGCCTACTCAAATGTGTGTGCATCATTTGACATTTGTCTTTGCCTATTCTTGCTCTCGGACCTTGGAATAATATTTGTAGTTTCGATTGGCTAGCTAGATTAAAACTTAACGATTAACTCCCTTAAACTATACGAATACTAGATGTCATAGATGACATCAATGGAAAATCATAACTTATCCTCTTGCCAACAATCATGAGCTCAACATGTTTTTTTCACGTTAACCTTCCTAAAAGCACCTCATGGGAAACTAAATCCAGTGATTTCACCCTCAAACAGAAGCTATTCCAAACGTAAACACCTCCTATCTTGCGATCGCCAGCATCCACATGACTAATCTCAACAATAGGTTCTAATTTTGGGAATTAGCCTTAGATGAAGACAAAAGAGTACTTTTGTCATAAGATCTTGTTTATCATATCATGTTGTGGTCACATGACAAGTTTCGTCTAAAATCTTCTCGTTTTGCTAATGAAAGAAGTTTATTTTCGAAATGGATACTTTGAGCGGGTTAAGTGTTGATTTTAGACATTGAATAGATTAACTGAAAATCATCGATTCTTTACGGTGGTTTAATGTAATTTATCCTTTATCTTATGAGTTTGTCAAGGACATTATCTTATGAGTTTGTCAAGGACATTACCAATACTAATTACGGTAACACTGATTTAAATGCGAACTACATTTATGTTGAAAAAAAAAAGAATAGATTGTCATAACGGGGATCAATTTTGGTTTTATCTCAAGATACATGTGTTACCATTTGATTTACTCCAACTCACCTCTTGTTTCGGGTGTATCGTACGTCTCTTACAATATTTTGTGGCTAATTTTATGAATTTTTGTGGTAGTTCACAATATGAATTTTTATAGTTCAATGTACGTATGAATTTTGTGGTTCGTGTTATAAGATTTTTGTGTTCAAAGTAGGAAAATCCATATGACCTTTGTTCCCTTGTATCAATCACAGACTATATTTGAACCTTAAAAAGGTTCTCTATAGCCTCATTTTGTCTCAACAACCACTGTAAAAAGTTGAAGTACAAAATGCCCCGATTTACACTAAATTCTAAAGCGTTACACGCAATTGTTGGCCATCACCCCTAGACGGCTTTGAACCCTCTCAAACTCACCACTGCATGCCATCCGACCTTGAGAATCGGCTTTATAAAAGGAAGGTGTGGAAATCATATAGCTCTTCAAGATACACTACTACAATATTATTAAAAGATGACGCTTGAAAAAGTGAAAAGATGTCAGTTTTTTTAAAAAATCATAATTAAAAAAGATTGCAATAGATAAATAATATCAGTCATCTAAAAAACTGTAATATATTATATTTATGATGTGATTTTCTAAAATAGTGACATAACTATTCTTTCTTTTTAATATCAATTTTTCCTAAACTGTGATATAATATATTATGATGTTACTTTGTCAAATAGTGATATAACAATTATTTCTTTTTAATGTCAGTTTCTCCTAAACTGTGATATAACATATTTATGATGTCACTTTGTAAAATAGTGACATAACTATTCTTTCTTTTTAATGTCAGTTTCTCTTAATTTGTGATCTAATATATTTATGATGTCACTTTGTAAAAAAGTGACATAACTATTCTTTCTTTTTAATGCCGGTTTCTCCTTATAAGTGACATTAAAGAACAAAAATTTGTTTTTGGAGAAAACGGTGTCATCTATGAGTGTCGTTACTTTAAAGTCTCAAATCGGGAGCGGGTCGTTACATATGGTATCAGAGCCTGTACCAACTGAAAATGTTAGACAAAATCTCAACCCCATACGAGGACGTGTGTTCCTAAGTGGGGGAGATTATGATACCCTGCCCCGGGGGAGTTCCAGGTACTGGTCAACCGGCCTAAGGGCAGTTGGGACCCCTGCGAGGGGTTGTCGGAATGGTGACCAGAAGGGTCAATCGAGAGTAGTCTCATATCGTTTGGTGAAGTGTAAATTGTGTTCTATAAATAATATATTGTCATCCTATTTTATACAAGGACTTTTAAAGCTATAAGGGTGCCAAAACCAATTGAAACTTCATAGTTAAGCGTGCTCACACTAGAGTAATCCTGGGATGGGCGACCTCACTGCGAGGTTAGATGGGGTTTGGTGTTCAAAGCGGACAATATTATACAGGGTAGGAGCGGATCGTTACAAAAGATGATGGCTTTAAAATACTTTAATGACGTTTCACAACTAGGGGTGTATACAGTCCGGATTGGTCCGGTTCTTTAGAAAATCAGTAACCGGACCATTTCAAACGGTTCTAGAAATTGGGAATTAGAACCTAACCAATAGTGGAATCTAACCAGAACCAAACCGCAAAACCAATTCGGTTTTAGTTCAGTTCCGGTTCCGAATCTATCCAATTAGCATCCAAATCTATCTATGGTGTGCGAGATTGAAATTATAAAGACTAATCCATTAAATAAGGTTGCAAAAAATTGAAAGAATAGGAAGGTAATCTATTAGAATAGAAAAAAAAAGGAAGAAAATAAAAACTTTCCTAACAAATGAGATTTCATCTCTAAATAAAGTAAGTTTAGCCAGAAAGAGATTAACCTACCAAATTACACACATATTTATTTTTATATAATTACATATATATATTAGTTTTAAACGGTCCGGTCATGTTCTAACCACGGTTTTTTAATTGAGAACCAGTAACCGAACCAAATTTAACGGTTCTTATTTTTTTGGAACCATAACCTGACCACAGAACCACAGAATCAGACCAAATAGGAAGGTTCGGTCCCGATCGGACCGGTTTTACGATTCGGACGGTTTTCTTAAACACCCCTATTCACAACTGTCATTTTTTACCTTTAATGACGTTTCACAACCGTCATCTTTTACTTTCAATTACATTTATAAAGCGTCATCTTTATATATATTAATGACAGTTTTAAACCGTCATTTTAAGATTCAGACTTTCAATGACAGTTTCAAAACTGTCATCTTTCACATTTAATAACACTTTTAAACTGTCATCTTCTATGATTATTGTAGTAGTGATAATATAATTCTGTCACCTTGGGTTATTAAAACGATCTGGTTGTGGAAATTTCTTTCCTGTATCTATACTTGTACTTTGGATTACTATGTCAATAGGATGGCAAGTTTTCGTTGTATACCATACTAAGAACAGTCATTGTTATCTAAGCATTATTATACTCGGAATTTCAAAATGAACGAATCTGAATTAATAATATCCAGGTTCTCCGTGTAATGCAACATTTGTGCTTCTCCATCCCTCTCTATAAGGGACCAGGGGAGTGTGCTGCGCAGCGTGCTGCACTTCCTCCGGCGCCGCCTTGCCGGCATCGGTCCGACGATCGGAGACATCCACTGCGTAGAGCTCGTCGAATACTACAAGTGTATCAAAAATCAACCCGATCAAATATCGTTAAGTATCTCATCGGAACACATATAATTCAAAAAGAATGGATTCAGTGGTTTTGATCCAGTGTTTCATATCCATTAGGATTCATTTTTTTTTCAAGTTATATGTGTTCCGATGAGATACTTAACAATATTTGATCGGGTTAATTTTTGGTACACTTGTAGTATTTGACGAGCTCTACGCAGTGGACGTCTCCGATCGTCGGACCGATGCCGGCAAGGCGACGCCGGAGGCCGCGCAGCACGCTGCGCAGCACAGTCCCCTGGTCCCTCTATAAGTGAAAAAGTTGAGGATCATCTGATTTATGGCGTCTAGATCGAGAGTTCTTCAATTATCTCGATTTCATAGCTGAAGGTAATTTTACATATTTTATGTATTATGTTTGTGTGTTTCTTAATCTATATAGTTAATGCATATCGTTTCTAAGATCAAAAGTCCAACCATTAAAGAAGGCCATGGCACTAAAATTACTCACATACTCAATTCATTGCCCATTGCTTGCTATACTATTATGCTAGGACTGTAAAAGTCATACTGATTTCCACGGTTATATGCAATAGTAACTGAACTCGTAAACAAAACACTTAGCTTAAAATCGAAGAAAATGTTGCCACAGTTTTGCAGATCAACCTTTCTCAGTACTCCAAGAGAAAGTTTTGAAATCTCATTGCCAATAAGGGCAGCAAACGAGCCGAATTATTTTGGCCACCAAGGGCTGAATTTGGAAGCTGCAAGGGCCACATTATAGAGGCCACAAAAGACAATTTTAGAGACTGCAAAACACCATCCATTATATGGCCCCATTGGGGATCGACATAAAGAACGGGTTCTTAGGGCCACAATATACCACAAAAAAATTACAGTAGATGATTGAATTCCTTGTATATTACTTAATTTCTTTTTCCCAACTCCGTGATGTGGGACCACTTTGGGACCTTGGGGTCTCCCGATAAGTCAAACTTGTTAACCAATAGCTTGTTTGATCTAGGTCTCAAATCTTAGACTCGATTCTTGACTTTTTGGTCTAGGACTTTTTTAGTATATTTTATTTTCATAACTTTTTGTTTAGCCTCGTTGTAATTTTTGGAATTAATTCATCTCGATGAGAGAAATCAGAAAACTATTAAATTATAGTCCGATGTTGAAAAAAGTTTATATAAGACGACATTAAGACAACCATTTGGGATTGTTTTTGTCTTTAGTGAATTTTTTATTTTTTTGCCTTTGGTCCTAATGTTTTAGTACTTATATAAACTCCTCTCGTTGAGCTAGACGGATGATTAAAAAAAAACCAAATCTAACAAAAATTTAGAAAAGACGAATAAAACACATAAAACGAAAAAGATAAATAAAGTTAAACAGAATGGAACCTTAATGAGTTTCAAATTAAATTCGGTCTTGTTAACCTCCATAGAATAACACACAAATATCTCACAGATATTAGAAAGTGAGAAGATGGCAGAAAAAACAACAAAGTTAGGATTAACGTAAAAGACCTAAGGTTGTAATTTTTTTTTTCTTTCACACTCATATTTTCGGCAAAAGAAACCCAATATGAGTAAAAATTGTTCAAGAAAAAAATCGAACTTCAATGAGAACTACAAAAAATCCTTCGGTGTTTGAATCCCTTGCATGAGAACTTAAAAAAATCGTTCAAGAAACTCCCATTTTTCGGCAAAAGAAACCCAATATGAGTAAAAATTATTCAACGAAAAACTAGAACTTGCATGAGAATTGAAAAAAAATCCTTCGATATTTGAATCCCTTGCAATTTTCCAACAAAGGTTATTTTATTTTTTCTGACTTGTTCCTTGAACCTAAGACTTCAAAATTAATTACGTAGATTAAATTTATAGTTTAATCAGCTGTGGAAAAAAAATTATGTGATCACTCTCTCGGTGTCTTATAAACAATTTTTTCTTACCGGTAAAAAATCGTTCAAGAAACTCCCAATTTTTAGCAAAAGAAATCCAATATGAGTAAAAATTGTTTAAGAAAAAAATCGAACTTGCATGAGAACTAAAAAAATCGAATTTACATCACTATCGTTAATGGTTGTTCAGAAGTCGCTTTCAGCAAAAGAAACCCAATATGATTAAAAACCATTCAACAAAGAAATCGAACTTGCATGAGAACTGAAAAAATCGAACTTACCTCACTATCGGTAATGGTCGTTTAGAAGTTGGAGGATGTGGAAAACCTATGCATGTGACAAACAAACCAAAAAAAACGTAGACCTTCTAAATAGAAGATATATTCAAATTTTAAATCTTATATGATAAGTTTTCCGAAATCACAGGGAACCAATAAAAGGCCGAAAGTTTTAGGTTTCCTTTAGTCCTAAATAGAAGGTATATTCATTATAATTTTCCTTGTATATAGGAGCCAAAAGCGTTAGCAAAAAAAAACGGAGCCAAAAATATTTTATCTAATGCCTAAATAGGAGCCGAAATTGTGGGATAATCTTCCCTGTTACTATCTTAGAGCAAGTTTACCGGTCCGTAGTTATACTACCTTGTAAATAGCTCACAATTCTATTTTAGCTTTCAACTTTTTCTTTCACAACTACACTAACACTATTTTATTTTAATTAAAACCAATTAAAATATACATTTTTTCACTCCTTTCACCAAAACCCAGACTACAAATTGGGAGAGAGAGAGAGAGAGAGAGAGAGAGAGAGAGAGAGAATAAAAAATTTGCAACCTAGTGCACAATGCTATGGTAAAGGTAGCGATGTACTATTCACACACCTCGGATGCCGTTGATTCCCTCGCTGACCCTTTCGGTTTTTTTTTTTTATAGAATTTTTGGACGGCTCGGATCAGCTGTCCGATGGCCGGAGACGGCCCGGCGCGGCCGCCGATACGATTTCCCTCTGCCGGCGCCCATTATCATAGCAACAATCTTATTTTTTGTATAAGGCAACTTCAAGCTTAAAAATCATGTGTTTACTCAAATAATTTTCTTATCACTATGGATCTTGTTTGATAGATCTCATTGAGATCTTTAATACGGTGCAAAAAAATTGAATATTTTTTTTCATGTACATTATTTTTGAGTTTGAAAATGTGAAAGGAACTTTTTATTTGGGTTTTCTGGAATGGCCTTTCTTATTTTTGAATGAGAAGTGGCAAAATAAGTACTTATTTTTTAAGAAGGTTTCCAGAACGGGGCCTAATTCCTTTCTTGATTTAATTCTTTTCTTTATCTAATTGCTTTTATCTTATTTATTTATTAATTCCTTTCTTTATTTTATTGAAATTCTTATTTAATTTTAATTTGATTAACTCAAATTATGTTTTAAAGTAAATTATGTTTTTACATTTAAATTTACATTTATATTTAAGAATTTTATATTATTTTAATTAAAGACACCGTTCCACTAACAACTTTTTTCACTTTTTTGTTTGTCTTTATTTGAATTTTTTTTTTGCGTATGTTAGTTTTGTGTCTAATTTTTTTGATTTTCTGATTCGTTTCATTAAGACGAGTCCGAAAACTAAAAAAAAAAATTAGTTTTATCCAAATATTTTGAATAAGGACCAAAAGCGGTCCTTATTCAAAATATTTGGATAAAAGTAAAAAAAAATTGTTTTTTCCGACCCCCGACAGCGCCCCCCTCTCTCTCTTGCCTAATCGAAAGATTTTTGTCTTGAAAAGAATGGATCCGAAACACTGGATCAAATATACTATAACTCATTACTGGCAAGTTATATGTGTTTCGATTAGGCATTTAATGATATCCGATCGAGTTGATTTTTTGTATACTTGTTCAACTCGATGAGCTCTACAGAGTAAACGTTTCTAGTCGTCGGAGTGAGACCGGAGTGGGGCCCACTCGGCCAGGATAGCACGCTGCTGTCCCTTGAAGGGACAACAACCCCCCAAGTCCCTTAATTTCACAGAGAGAGAGACAGAATTTCCTAATTATAGATTTCCGGAAAGTGAGTACTCGGAAATGTTTTGTTTCCTTAATCAAAGGCATGTAAAGGCCTGGCTTTTTGATTTCATAAAGAAGGTATTTATAGAAAGAGATTTAATGTGAGAATTGTATTTTCAATTTAACGGGGAAAGTATGTACCAATCCAACGGTAGAAAATATAAACTACTCTCCCATATTATATAGATATCGGTTTTGTAGCTATATACTCCCTTCGTCCTAATTTAATTGTCATTTTTGGGAGTTTGTGTCACTTTCCAATTAATCATATCTTGTAATTTATAATGTTTTAGGTGATTTCGAAAATTGAATTATAAAATAAATTGAGATCTATCAAACAAGATTCATATTGGATATAAAATTCATTACCACTTTAAAGATATACTCCCTCCGTCTCTTTTTAAATGTTTTGCTTCGTAATTTCAACTTATTAAAAAAATATTATCATTATACCTTTCACATCAACTTTTTTCTCAACTTTCCATACTTACCCATCATCATTACACTTTTACTCACTTACTTTTCAAAATGAATCTACTTTTGGGGACAAAATAGACAATTCATCAACTTTTACCCATGACTTTACAAAATGGACACTTATTAAGGGACAACCCAAAATGGAATACCGAACTATAAATAAGGGACGGAGGGAGTAGTGTGTGTGTGTCTATATATATATATATATATATATATATATATATATATATATATATATATATATATATGGAGTCCCCTTCTTATGAGGGATCCCTTACTTAGCTTCAGTGCGAACCTAATAGATCCCGATCGAATTTCGATGATCCAAGCCACTCAATATGATCAGAACGTGATTTTAAGGGTTTCCGCAAGAAATCGTCAAAAACAACGGTTAGGAAGGGCTTCATCCGAACAGTTATTTATTGAACGGTTAAAAAAAAATTGCTTAAATTAAGCCCTTCCCAGTCATTTTTTTTGCTGATTTCTTGAGGATACCCTTAAAATCACGTTCTGATCACATTGAGCGACTCGGATCATCGAAATTTAATCGAAAAATGAGAGAATTGGGGAGGTCCTCACTTAAGGAGCCTATAAGGTCCTCACAGGAAGCTCATTGTACATACATATAGCTGACCCCCCCCCCCCCCCCCCCCCCCCACCTTCTCTCTCTTCTCTTCTCTCTGTCTCCCTCTCTTTCTTTCTCAAGGTTTCGCTGGAGAAAAGGCCGGAGAAGAAGTTGATTCTTTCATTTTGGGTGGACCGAGATCTCCGATCGGACCGATTCTCCAGAACTGAAATTAATACCGATCAGAATCGGTCTCAAAATTATATACTTCAAACCCGATCAGTTTCCGACAAATCCACTCCGAACCAAACGAAACCAACCAAATAACACCCCTAGCGGCAGGAGATGTGAGAAAAAGTGACGGAAATAATTGCATAACGACATCCAATATGCAATTATGTACGACTAGTGTAGTCATAAAGCATTCAATCACCAGTGATTGTTCAGAAGTACAAAAAAAAATTCAATTACTAGTGACTGTCTAGTCATAAAGCATTCAACAAATCACTAATTCATTCATTGTTAAAAAAAATATATATATTTTCCGTTTGACCAAAAAAAAAAAAAAAGAAGTAAAAAAAAAATTCAATTACTAGTGACTGTCTAGTCATAAAGCATTCAACAAATCACTAATTCATTCATTGTTCAGAAGTACAAAAAAAAATTCAATTACTAGTGACTGTCTAGTCATAAAGCATTCAACAAATCACTAATTCATTCATAAAGCATTTCACAACGAGAAATGATATTGCCATACCATTTTTTGATAATACAACACCCTGCAAGTGTACTTTTGTACCAAAAAATATACTTGCAGAGTATGACATTATCAAAAAAGGGTGTGGCAAAATAACTACCCTTGACAACACTAGGAAACAATAAGGAAATTTCTAATCTCCTCCTCCTCCTCCTCCTCCTCCTCTCTCTCTCTCTCTCTCTCTCTCTCTCTCTCTCTCTCTCTCTATATATATATATATATATACTAGTGTTTGCCCGTACATACGGCACTACGCACCCCAGTTAGAATTGCCCATGCCTACGGCGGCTCAAACACTAAATCGATTCATTAGTGTGTAGTATGTGATCCTTTTCTCAGTGTCACGAAAAAGAATTACCCGTGCTTACGACACTCTCCCAACTAAATTTTTAAGTAAGCAACAAAGAACATTTCTAACACCAAAAACTGCCAACGATAATCCAAATAGAGCATTGCCTTTGCTTTTAGACACCAAAATTCCCCAAAAAAAAAAACAGAGACAAAATCCCAATCCCAATAAACTCCAAAAATTTTCAAATACCTTTGCGTCCAGGGAGCTTTCTTTGCCCACCATCTACGCAGCTCGTAGGCTTTCTTCCAAAACTTCAAAAAAAACTCCCAATAAACTACAAAAAATTCTAAATATATTTGCTTTCACGAAGCTTTCTTGGCCTATCTCCCACCGTCCACGAAACTCGACAAATTTGAAAGATTTCGCCAGGTAAGGAACATTCCACGCAGCTTTGTTGGCTCAAATTTGAAAGATTTCGCGGGTAATTTGAAAGAGCGGTGTCGATCAAGAGAGAGAGTGTTGGTCCAAATTTGAAAAATTTTGTGGGAGATTCGAAAGAGCAGTGTCGAGATCGAGAGAGAGAGAGAGAGACCCAAACGCCAACAGAAGTAGGGTTTTTTTTTATGCTTCTGACAACATTTGATTTGGGTAAAAAGAACCGATGACATTTTTGTAATATATTTGTAAAAGTGTGAGTGTTTTCTTAAGAGAGTTGAAAAACACACACATCAACCCTTAATTAGATCAAATGAATCTCAATCCTTCTTTGTATTTATGTGGAGGCCCACGACCACACAAATACAAGTTGAAAGAAGACTGAGATTCATTTGATTCAATAGCTGATGTGTGCTCTTTAACTCTGTTAAGAAAATACTCATACTCTTACAAATATATTACAAAAATGCCATCAAAAGATAGATAATACCGTAGGCTCGAGTAAACACTAGTATAGATATACTATTCAATAGTGTAGGCAGATCGCACGATTCGCGGTAAGAAGAATCATGGTCCTATCTCTGTTCTAGTTGGGAGGGATGGCCCCACACCAACCCATAAGGGCATGTACACCAGTTGTGAGGCAAAATGCCTGTGAACAGTACCAAAAATTCACTTTACCGATTCATATTCTTCACCCACGCTACACCAGTCTTCCTATTTTACCTACCAACAGTACACACCACTGCTGCCTACCAAGTCAAGGGAAGAGAGAGAGAGAGAGGGGATGAGAGAGAAACAACAATATTTTATTTATACCTTTGCTACAGTTCATCTCCAAAAGTACCGAGCAAAAACACTAAATGTATTTTACCTTTGTTTTTACCTAGTCTGCTGTACCCCACTTTTCTCCCTTTGCATAGGTAAAATACCTAAGATTGGGTGTTTAACTAGTCTTGTGCACATGCTCTAACTCAACCCATGACCGCTGACGCGGCGGAATGGCCCCACATCAATAGCCGAAAAAAAAAAAAAAAAACCAAATCTGGTTCTCTCTCCTCCTCTTCACCAATGACCAATATTCCCCCATGGACGCCCCCCACCTTCCCTCAGAGTCTCAGACACCCCCCCTAACCTATAACCCACTGGTCCCACTCCCACCAGCCGCTGCCGCCAATTCCACCCAAATGATCTCCTACAAAAGAAAAACAAATTTCATAGAAGTTGCAGAAAATTTGAGTTTGGAACACCTACCAAACAATTTCAGAAATATAAATTGCATAATCTGGGGAGGGGACTTGAATTGGGAGGCCCAAAAAGACTTCTGGAGGCGGAGGGCGAGGAGGATGACGATGCCGGAGACCGCCATAGCAGTGGACAGAACCACCCCTTGTGAATTCAAGATTGAAAACATGCCTGGAGAGAGAAAGAGATAGTTGAAATAGAGATGATGTTTTCTTTTTTGGTGGGTGAATGGATCTTCAATGGAGGTCGTTTGAGTGGAATCGGCGGCGGCAGCAGCGGGTGGGAGTACAGGTAGGAGGAGAGGACGGGGTGGACCAACACAGGTGATAGGCCGCAATGACGTTGTGGTGGGCGGAGGCCCAGAGGGTTGTTCGCCGGAGATAAATCCGGTGGAGGTGGTGGGAATTGCCGGTGGTGATGGGTGTTGCCCTCTCCTCCTCCCTCCCTCCCTCTCTCCATGAACAAGAGATGAGGGTTGGGAGATATTGATTTTTCGGTTTTTTTTTTCCTTAAATTTGGGGGTTTTTGCTGACGTGGTGGTGGGTTCCACGCCACGCTAACGGTCATGGCTTGGGTCAAGGGTTAGTTTCATGGTTTGCAGACTTATTGTTGTGATATAAGAACTCTGATGACAAGTACGCGGAATTCTGGTGAGAAATTGCGAATCCATGCTCCTAAATGCTCTCTCTCTCCTAGTTGATCAAATTACGAAACTCATGAACTTTTGTCCTCGTGTCTATGGCAGATTGCATTTGAATCTTAAAAAAGTATCTGTTGCCTCATTTTGTCTCAAACTCACTTTAAAAAGTTGAATCAAGTACAAAATGTCCAGATTTTCGATAAACTCTAGGAACCAGCTCCTCTCCAATACCGCCTCTCTCCCGTCCTCTCTGATTTGCAATTTTGACAATGATCAGAATCGTTGACGTTGAAGATTTGTCAAAATGTCAGAAACTGCAATCACACGAGGATCATGTTGATCGGACACCGGTTGATACCTGATCGGCACACGTTTAGATAGGAAAAACACACAAATAGGTCAAAATCGAGTGTGAAAAAGCAACACTAGTGTGTTATTTTTTCACTCCAAATGCATGCAGATCATGTATCAATCGGTTTTTTGGAGTGATTGCAGTTTTGCACGAGATCTACAGCATGAACGGTTTCGATCATTGTTTTGGTTTATTGTTGTCTTTATTAAAAAAAAATTGAGTTTCGATGCTCATTTTTTACTTTTTAAACCCTCTTCGTCATGACGAAACAATAATTCACGAAAAAAAAAATCGATGCCAAACTAACAAATGTTGAAACAAAATTTGAATAAGGACAAAAAATGATCCATTTGGATTATCAAAAATGAAACTCACACAACAATCTAAACATAACACCAAACACAACTTTTCACATACTAATCTGAATTTACTATACGCAGGTTCTCCCCGTAGTGCAACGTTTGTCCTTCTCCATCGCTCTCTATAAGTGAAGTACTCCTACTGGCTACTATACTACTACTGCAAGGAAAAAGAAGTTGAGAGGATCATCTCTAATGGCTGAAGGTACGTAATTTTACATATTTAATGAATTATATTTTTGTATGTTTCTTAGGGTACCGTTTGCGCAGAATAATTTTTTGGTTTTGTCTTTATTCAAATTTTTTTTTTTTTTTTGCATTCGTTATTTTTATGGCAAACTTTTATGTAATATGGATGGGTAAAGATGAGAGAAACCGAAAAACTAAAATATTACTCCCTCCGTCCCTTTTTTATAGTCCGGTATTCCATTTTGGGCTATCCCTTAATAAGTGTCCATTTTGTAAAGTTAGTGGGTAAAAGTTGGTGAATTGTCTATTTTGTCCCTAAAAGTAGATTCCTTTTTAAAAAGTGAGTGAGTAAAAGTGTAATGATGATGTGTAAGTAGGGAAAATGAAGGAAAAAGTTGATGTGAAAGGTATAATAATGATATCTTTTTAATAAGTTGGAGTTACGAAGCTGGACAATTAAAAAGGGACGGAGGGAGTATGACTTTTACACAAGTATTTTGAGAAATATTTAAATAAAAGCTCAATAAGTCAGTTTTTGGACATTTTCTTAGATATTTTCCAAAATACTTGTTTGAAAGTTATAATTTTTTACTTTTTTGATTTCTCTCATCTTTATTCACCCATTATTTCTCATAAAAATTTGGCTTAAAACTAACAAATACAAAAAAAAAATTGAATAAGGACAAAATAAAAAAATTATGGTGCATAAGTTAATTACTACACCAAAAATTGCCTTTGCCTGCGGTTTTTTTACCGTCAGTATAGGTTGTTACCGTCGGTAAAAGGGTGCTAATACTGGCGGTAATGACAAACCACCGAAAAAGATAATTATAAACGCCGTTTTATTAATGGCATGAGTAAAACCGCCGGAAAAAGTAACGGTAATATAAAACTACCGGTAAAACTAACTATTAAAGGCGGTAATTTATCGCCGTTTTTGTATTCCCACAATTGTTCTGTCACGCCCTCGATTTTAAATATAAATAAATAATCCATTTCAATAAAAGATCCTGGCATAAGATAAATAATACCCAAAAGAGACCCCGCCTGTTTAACTTTACAAACAAATCCCCAAGTTTAAAAATATACAACATTGGCACTTCGGCCCCAAACGATTCCAAATACAAGTACAACCAATTACTTAATTACTAAACGATTTAGTCAAAAGAAATTTTAGAATAATTAGTTACAAACTCGTTCTGATCAAAATAAAGTCATTACAAAGCCGATTAAGTAACTCAATGAATTAGCTTCTAAAAGTCTTCCACATCCACGCACATGAATGCATGCAAACTATTGTCCAGTGTTTAAACCTGAAAAGAAAGATTAGGTTGAGCTACACTAGCCCAATAAGAAAATCTTTACCAATGCTATGTGTAAATATGATGACAAGTGCATAAAGATGAAGACAAGAGATACAACTCAATTGATGGATATCAATCAATTCATGAGTATGCCAACGTTCAATACGATCGTTCTAAGACATGCTATTATCACAATATGCCAACTCTAGAAAATCTCGACACGGTTCCCTATCACCAATCTCTACCATCTGTATTTCCACCAATTGCGTCACAGTACTACACCACAAGGGTTACCATATTTAAGGACTTTCATTTCGAGTCTTGAGAACCCCGTACGCCTTCCAAAAATCTCCAACATACATCCAAGTCCATTCTCCATTGACTCATTAAATAGTAAACATAGGAAACTTTCTGGGTCTTAGGGCCCCATACACCCACGATATATTCCGGGTACTCATGACCCCGTACATCCATCTTACATACCGGGTTTTAGGGCCCCAGATACCCACAATACATTCCGGGTACTCGTGACCCCGTATATCTATTTTACTTTCCGGGTCTTAGGGCCCCATATACCCCTAATACGTTCCGGGTACTCGTGACCGCGTACATCCACTTTACATTCATCCCACGTACTTCCAAGACCCTAATTTCAAGAATATAGATAGGAGAAATATGTTGATATTAGGTAGGTTGTTCACATAATAACTCGTGTTTCCCTTTTGTTCCCAAACTCTTGATCCCGACTCACCCCTCGTATCACATGGTATCAATTGTAAAGTAATCGCATTGTATATTAATAAATACCTTAAGCTCTCATTATTTCCTCAAAATCTATCATGACACTCTACGTCACATACCGAACCCACAACGACTCCTCGACACACAACCCGCTAGGTTCTAAATGAGAATCTGAAGAGCGAGTTCCAAAGGAACTTAAGAAGTTCAACAAGATGAGGCACGAGGATACCAATGAAAACACTACCCATCGGATCTCTAGACAAGCTCATGTCATCTCATAACACTCACCACTTTATCTCTTATAGCCCACAATACTCCTATCGACTTTACGGCATATTTTACTAACCAGCGTCGTTGTTATAATGCTCCAATGGGTGCTAAGAGACAAGATCAAATAACGAGTCATTAGGATATAAGCAATCATACTCTAGAGGGACCTAAACATGTTCTAATTATTTAGAGAATCATAACATGGAACAAGAATAACCGTAGGAATAACCACAGACATCAACAGACCGACACACGTCTACTCAAATGGTCATAACTTTATGTGTACTAATCGGTTTAAGATGATTCTAGTGGCAAATGAAAGCTGACTTCAAGACCTTCGATTCGATATAAAATTTTCATGAAACAGATATCGAACGAAGAAGTTATGGCCGTTTAAAGTTGGGCTGAAACCCAGAAAGTGGGCAGAACTTCCAGAGAGGGGAGGGATCGATCCCTCCTCTCATGGGGATCGATCCCCCAAGGGAAAAATCCAGATTTGAAGTGAGGGAACGATCCCTCATGCTTGGGGATCGATCCCTGGGCGATTTCGGGCGATTTCTGCACTTTTCGACAGACTTCAAAGAGAGCGAAGGAGGACGATCAATGCTTGATTTCCACACCAAATCAACATACAAACACATAAAAGAGGTAAAGAAGTCCCTACCTCGCGACGATAACCAAGATCTACGAGATTTGAACGAGCCCTAGCCTTTTTGAACTTCAAAACCTCGATTCAAGCTTGACCCAAGGATTTCCAAGCTCAAGAACACGATTTGAAGGCCGGAAGGTTGGTGATTCTTGAAGTTTTTCAGAGATTAAGTGGAGTTTTGAGTGAGAGGAGGAGAGAGAGATATGGCCGGCTAGAGAGAGGGAGAGAGAACGGATGAGAGAGAGATACAAGGAGATAAATGATCTCCTACACCACACACACATCCCTTTTATACTCATACATCTTTATAACACACTCACACTCCCTCTAACTTCTATTCTTTCACTTAAGCCCCAAATCAAATAAATTCCCAAATTTCTCTTTTATTCGATATTCTAACATTTATAAAACTTTTAAAATATTTTCGTGAAAATACGCGTCTCTACATGTTCTGCTGACGGAACTTTTACCGACGGTAATGTACTTTTACCAACAGTTTTGAGACTATTACCAGTTGTTTTTTAATACCGCTAAAGAAAATATTTGGCGAAGTGTAATCACTAGTGTGAACGGATCTACACAGACTGGCCAACCAAGATTGTTTTAGTTAGTCAGTTTCATGCACTCGAAAAATAGCTACACAGTACACACTGATCAATTCATTTCCCATTGCTTGCTACACAATACTGGTAGGACCGTAGCAGAAGTCATACTGATCATTTCTTTCCATGTTAGTAATATGGAATAGTAACTGAACTGGCAAATAGAAAACTTATCTTGAAGAAAATGTTGCCAAGTTTTTCAGATCGACCTTCCTCAGCACTCAAAGAGAAATTTTTGAAATTCCGTGGCATCCTTGGTTGCATTCTTGTAAACTTTTTTGTCCAAAATTTTTTCTGATATTTTTTTACCTTTTTTTAAAACTTTTTTGTTTAGCTTTTGACAAATCTAAAAAGTATAAAAATATAGACGATATTGAAAAAAGTTAATTTAAAATGACACTTTTTATATTTGATATTTAATCGTAAATGAATATGTAATTAACTGGGAATTGGCAGGTTGGGATTCAAAACAATTTTGGTCTTAAAATAATTTAAATTTTGTTACGCAAACCTGCATTGAAACCACAAATTATTTAGATTAGAACTCCTATTGCTTGATGATTTCCTAATCCTAAATTAATGGGTTGTCTAAGCGTAGGGCGGAAACCGATATAACACAATATCCGATAAGACCGGAGTCAAATCCACAAAGACGGTGGTGTATGCTAACTAAAAATTCGGGTTGTTATAATTTTAATGGGTTCTTAGGTAGCCACCCCATTGTATTTGATGCTGAGATTCAGCTAAACTTATGGAATTGTTTGGTTTTTTCAAATAATTAAACGGAGGTACAGTTGTACGGTTCATAGTATTCGCAACCAGTCCGAATTAACCCTGCTCAACTCAGTGTTCTTAAAAACATTCAACTTTAGATTGAAAAGATACCCTGCAAGATTCAAACCTTATGGTCGTCGTTCACCCATGGGCAGCGGAGAATGAGTTTTGGACCCCCATTCCCCCGTTCACATGGGCTCTGACAATGCCCGGGTTTGTCCACGGGAAGTATTTTACCAATCTAAAATTGTTTTTCTTACATTCTTTATTTTGAAATTGGAGCAGAACGCATCCAATCCGGCCACGGTGTATTAATCACCCCGCGACCCTATCCCGATGACTACTCACAAATATTCACTGCGTAAGAAACAAAAAAAACCCTAGTTTGAATTATGCTTCTATTACGCGAGATGAAAAATAAACAAGAGATAACAACTAATTGAATACCAACTTGTGGGCAACGTGCCCTGAAATTGTAAGGCGGATTAAGGGAGCGCTGAGACAAGGGCTCAATTCAAAGTCGCCACTTGGGTTGAAGGTTTGACACCCAAGGAACCAAACTTGAAACGCCTGCTGCGCTGTTTTTGATTTGAAAAACGAAAGCATCAGTCCGTCATAATCATATTTGGGTTTGGGAGTCAGGTTACGAGAGGGAAAGAGTTTTAAGACACCTTTCTTGCCCAATTCGAAGATCGATCTCTACTTAAGCATTTTATGAAAATTGTGATTCTTCTTTTATTAATCAATTTTTAGCCAATTAGGACGGGAAAATAGTTAAAAGGAGAGTTTAAAACCGTAACACTTTGTAGGATGTGATTGAGAATATGGATGCGAGAGCAATTAGTATAGGATGAAAATAGACTCTTGTGGGAGTTTAAACAGACTGGGAGGCTACTATTTTGGAGTGATGCGTATAGGAAGAAACCAGCATGCATTGATTAAGTCACCGCATGCTGACCAGACTTGCACGTGCCACTACAAGACCTACGCACGCCAATAAGCCTAAGCCCATAGCTCTTATTCTCAACCTTTGGACTCTGAAAATGACCAGTGCACATCTAAGATAAACCAAGCAGTTCATATGGCAGTTGATAGACAGTTCTAAGTAGTTTAAAAGCTGAAAAGCCCTACTAATTAACAAAATACCCCATAAATAGTGAAGGGACAAAACATTGGCCTAAGGCCAAGTTACCCATGCAAAGGCCACTCATTGGTTAGAAGACAACCTGCGCGCGTGGGCAATCCACAGGCGCTCGTTGATTTGAGCTCTCAAACCAATGTTTGATTTTACACTTTTCTGGGTTTTGGGACACATCCAGAAAGATCTCAGGGGTTCTCCACATCATCAGGTAAGCATATTGAAATAAAACTAACAGTTTTAACTAAGAAAAACAGTAGACTGATTGTTAGCATGCTTAACAGTGATCTATATGTAAGAAAAACATAAAATAGTAACACACCAATCCCCACGCGGACCTGCTCGCGCAGCCACATAGTGGCACGTGCGTGCTATGGACCAGCGCGCGCTTGTTCCTACTAAGACGGTTTTTGAAACCCTGCCAGCTGTAGGGCCAGGACTGGTATTAATTACCAGTCTTGGCCCTGCTAACCCCCCTCAAGGATCAGAACAGAAAAACGGTAGGTGTTTTATACCTAGATTGAGTTTGAAATGTGCTTGAGCTTTGAGTGTGAGGTTGTTTGAGTGGTTGAATGATTGTGTAATGGAGGAGGAAGAACAAGCTATGTTCTTGGAAGCTTTGGATTTTTCTAACCCTAGATGTGTGAAATTTTGTAACCTTTTTAAAAGACTTGGAACTCTTTTAATGGATGAACCATGGGAGGTATATATAGGGAGAGATGAGGTAGGTATGGTGGCAAAGAGAGGAGTTTAGCCAGTCCGCGAGGTTGATTGAGGGTTA
This sequence comes from Rhododendron mucronatum var. ripense, assembly GCA_019656295.1. Taxonomy (NCBI): domain Eukaryota; kingdom Viridiplantae; phylum Streptophyta; class Magnoliopsida; order Ericales; family Ericaceae; genus Rhododendron; species Rhododendron mucronatum. Next base: position 368,748 of record BPLT01000075.1, on the reverse strand, counting down.
CTTGGTGGCTAAGCTTACCAACCCAAAGGTGATGGGAACAAGCTTTGATTGGCGTGTGCGCATTACGCCCAGGCGTGCGCGTGTCATCCTAACACGCGCTTGGGTCAACGGTCAAACTTTAACTATTGACCACCACCTGTCCAGTTGATCGGCGTGTGCGGGTTTGGGTGAAGCGTGCGCATGTATCACCGACTCACGCGTTGCTCACAGGTCAAGTTTTGACCATTGACCAACACCTGTCAAGTTGATCTGCGTGCGTAGGCCTTAAACCAGCGCGCTCCGGTAGGGTTTTTGGCTAAGGTTAGGGGTTCAAGGATTTTTCAAATACTCAAAACTCAAATACTTATCATTCTCGGGGTGTTTTTGATCCGTTTCATCATTGGAGAATCAAAAATCGAAAGTAAACTAATCTGGTAGCCCAGATTGGGGTATCTACACAACAAACAACTTAAATTAAGAATAGAAATTAAAACGAGTTACCGGAGTGTGAGTAATTGAGCAAGACTTCGAAAACTTTAAGGGAAAAAAAAAACTGCAAAAAAAAAAAAAAACAAAACAACGGTGAGTTAAAAGCTCTATTAATTTTGTAAACCAATTTCAATTCTAAGAGAACATGGACGTTGATGGACATTAGCAGTAAATCCCAAGGCCCAATTCATGATTCATTCCTCTCAGCTCTGGCCACGTTTATTAATTTAATAGGCTTTCACGATCTAAGCATCCAAACACCTATAAGACAAAAACCACATTACTAATCTCCAAGTAACAATATAAATGGACTTAACAAAGATAAATTAGGAGGCGCTTATGTGAACATTTACGTGCCTATCACTTATCGAATGCATAATTGAGTGACGGTGTATGTCTATATGCAAAACATGTTTTATATTACACTTTTGGCCCGATGCTCTTAAAGTTATAAATCTGTTATCCCCGAAAATAGCTTAAAATTACGTTGTCATATATGTACCCATGTGTCCCAGTGTTTGCCCAATAAGAAAAAAACAAAAATTCAAAGGACATGCCACATCGTGTGACCCATAAGTGTCCGTAACTTCATGCGTTCTGGTGTTGCCAAATAGATACAATGATCCTAAGGGAGTCGATGCTTCATAGATTTAGCCATTGGGTATGAATATGGGGTCTCTTTTGGACCTTAAGTACTGCTGAAGTCTCTAATTTGGGCCTTTGACTTGAAAATAGCAAGACACTTTGATTTGGGCCCATTTTTGAGGACCTTATGCAATGGCCGGGACAGAACTTATGCAATGGGCCAGGCCTGATAGGAGTTGAAAAACATGAGATAATTCTTAGCGGGTCCTATTTTTCTAGTTAATGGCTTGGCAGATCCTTCTCATAAAGTTCGTATGTATAACTAGGTCGTCCAAAAAAATTCCACGCGCATCTAATGCCTTGCGTCTCTACGTGCGCTCCCTCTCGGCCTTTCTGCCTTTTGGTTGCAAGAGAGGTAAATAAATTTGCCACATTTAAAGCAAACATACCCATCTTGCAGTTGGAGGAATTAAACTAATTTTCAGAACCACAGGAGAAGCCATTCTGTCTTTATGTGTCACTTTCACACTCTCTCTTACACTCTCTTTTCCGTCTCTCTCTCTCTCTCCCCAATCACTCATTCTCTCTCTCTCTTTTTTTTTTTTTTCCTTTTTTATTTAAATCTTATAAAGTTTTACGTGGTCTTTTTTTTTTTTTTGCACCTTGAAATGGTAATTTAATTTTTTATAATGAACTTACACTGTTAATTACAAAGTTGTATTGTGATTTCTTAAATTAACACTGTTAATTGTGATTTTAAACTACTAATTATAAATTTAGACAAAATAATACAGAAATTAAAAATATTTTTTAAAATTTTAAATCCACCTACATAGAACCGGCCCATAAAAACCCCAGAAAAAACATCAGAAAATTGGCCGTCGGTCCAAAGAAACAGGCCCAATTATACATTTAATCCACCTGCTTGTTTAGTAAGGTGTCGGGTCCATTTTTATTTTAATGAGACAATATCTAATGCCCTCCTTTTGACTTCTCGCGGCTTCGTACTCATGCTCGACCTCGACGACCAACACTCCGGCGCCGGCAAAGTGAGCTCATCTTCAATGCCGGAAAAGAGAACCTATCTCCGACGCCGAAAAAGACAACTATTACAACAAAATTGCATTTTGCACAAAAAAGTACCAAGCATGTTGCCGTGGATTTCATTAAATAACTACAACAAAATTGAAGGTTTTTTACTCCATCATACAAGAGCACAAAGTTAGAAGCGACAAAACAGAAAACACAGTCTAGTCCTTCAGATTTGTGAAAGAGTGACAATTTTCTAAAAAATTTGACGTGTAATTTTATCCACCAATTGAACCACTAGATTTGACCATCCACCGTCTCATAATCGGAACATCATCATCATCGCGTGCAAACTTTTGATCTCCGTCACCGGTTGCTGTTTGTACTGCTTGACACCATGGGAGATGGTAGGTGGGTGGGTGAGAGAGAGCCTATGTTTTTCTCTGAGTAAAAGCAAGTTTACCGGTCATTAGGTAAAAATATGGTAAATATTACATATTTTTCATTTTATATGCTCATATTTCTTTTAATACTACGCTAATACTTTTTATTTTATCTATACCTTAATATAATATTATTAGTTCATTACGTGGTAAAGTACAAGAAAAAAAAGTAACCAATTAGAGAAGAGAGAGAAAGTGTAAAAGAAACACAAAAGAATAAAATAATCAATACCTAGTGAATAGTTCTACGGTATTTAGAGCAAGTTTATCGATCATTAGATAAAAAAATGGAGAATAATACACATTTTTTATTTTACCTACCCACATTTTTTTCAACATTACATCAATACTCTCTATTTTATCTATCCATGAATATAATACTCCCTCCGTTCCAAAATGACTGTCCCGTTCGGTCTCCAAGAAAAATTTTAAATTGTTAATATCTTTCAATCTACAATGTTTTTAAATATTTTAAAAACTTTGTATAATAGAACTAATTGAGATCTATCAAATAAGATCCATATTGTACACAAAATTCATTATAGATTGAAAGATATTAACAATTTAAAATTTGCATTGAAGACCGAACGGGACAGTCATTTTGGAACGGAGGGAGTATTATTAGTTTATTATGTAGTAAAGTACAAGAAAAAAAGTAACCAATTAGAGAAGAGAAAAAAAGTGCAAAAAGAGCACAAAAGAATAACATAACCAATACCTAGTAAATAATCAGTGTACACAATTGTCTTGTATCCACCTCCATTTCTATAACAAAACAAACCAAGTAGTAACTTTTTCTTCCTCTTCTAAAATAATCTTCCCTCATATCATATCCGTCTAGTATCAAAAAAATAAATAAATCATATCCATCTATATATCCCCTCTTATTATATCCTTCTTCTCCCCTCTAAAATTTTAACCTCTATCAAACAAGCTGTAAAGGTATAGGGTACCCCATATTAGTGTATAGAAAACAGGTTTTTGTCATGGTAGAAAAGCAATTGTTCCTTTCAAAAAAACAGATAAATGAGTTCACTTTTGCGCCATACAAGATGTGGTTATCTCTCTAAGTCAATACTCTTTATTATTTCAAATAGGGTTATTTGTTCAAATTTGTACTTTGTACAATTGCAATAAAACTAAAAAATATAGTTATTTGTCCAAATCACTACTCTGTCCATATATATACTACCATGTATTATTCCAAAAAGACTTACAAATAAGGTTAATACTAAACAATATAGATTTGAACAAATAACCACATCTGTTTGTTTAATGCAGTTATATAGAATAAAAATTTCTTAGATACCATTTATATTTCAGAGAGATAACATTATCTGTTGATTTTTTTTAGAATAATAAACAATATAGATTTGAACAAATAATCACATCTGTTGGTGTAATGCAATTATATAGAACACAAATTTCTTAGATATAACATTATCTGTTGATATTTTTGGTATAATAAATAGTATAGATTTGGGCAGATAACCACATCTGTTAATTTTATTATAATTGTATAGATGTGAAAATGTAATTGTGGACCTGCGGCCAAATCACCCTTTTACTAATTAAGACCTTAAAAACTAGTAAAACCATTAATAAATTGGCACCGATAACATTATGTGTTACTATTTTAGAAGATACAGAGAATTGACTAACACAGATAATCGTAACTGTAAACTTATTTTTGAGAGGAGTAGAATATATTGACAAAGATAAACTTATTTGTTATTTTGTTTAAAAGATATGGATAATAGTTAACACAAATAATGAAATTGGTCAAATAATATTCTCTATATCTAGCCAAAAAAAATATACAGATCTAGTTATCTGTGAAAATAATTACACTTTCTTGAGCCAACTAAACTAACAAAATGCTGTCGATTACTAAAATATATATAACCAAAAATAATGAAATTAATTTTCGCGCTCCAATTTTTACTGATGGCTCTCCACTTTTAACTTAAAATTATTAGTAACTTTATAAACAAAATGAAAGGCCATCAGTAAAAAATAAAGCGTGAAAATTAAAATCTCAACAAGAAATATTTTTGACATCTACACAACTCACATTCCGCAATCGTTTTTAATATTATTACGTAAACCAAGAAACCTTTTTCAAATTTATTTTTTCTGAAACCTCCAGTCAATTTAAAGCACACAAAATCCAGAACAATGATAAAGAAATGTCAAGGACTCAAGTGCCTTCTTTTTTTTTTTTTGGTAAACTAGGAGCATTAGATCAGATTAAGAGTCATACAAGAGTCTAGGGTATTCTACCCCATTTACGTCCTCGCGAAGTTGCGAGTTAATACAATCCGAAGCATCATCAAATACATGAAAATCTAGGGCATCGTTAAACGACATACTAGCTATTACATCCGCACATTTGTTTCCTTCCCGGTAGATGTGGTCAATCTTCTCCACTTCCAACGATCTCATCAAACATCTGCAATCATGTATGAGATTATTTAGAATATGTCGGGGTTGATTGGGGCCCATAATCAGTTGAATGGCTGCCTTTGCATCCATTTCCACACAGAGGGGAATAACTTGCTTGTTGTAAGCAAGTTGTAGGCCATCCCTAAGAGCCCACAGTTCTGATTCCAAAGCTGTCATTTGCCAAAGAGTTCTGTGGAAACCAACTACCCAGCTTCCTTTGTCATCCCTGATTAAGCCACCTGCTGTGGATTGAGAGAGCCGCTTTTTGCATGCACCATCTGTATTGAGTTTGAAATATGGGGTGCTGGGGGGCACCATTTCACGAGCACAGAGACCCTTTTGTGGGGTTCTAAGGCTGGAATTGAAAAAGCTTTTGATCGTTTAGAATGGGGGTTTATTCGGAAAATGCTTTTATCCTCTTTCCTACCCTTTGGGTCAACCTCATCATGTCCTGCATCTCCTCATCTTCCTCCTCTGTTCTTTTCAACGGTGGAAAGACAGAAACCTTCTGGCCTTCTTGTGGAATTAGGCAAGGGGATCCCCTTTCCCCATACCTCTTCATCTTATGCCTTGAGTACCTCTCCACGCGTATAAATGAGGCCATCCAGGACAAATCCTGGAAACCCATCAAAGTTGCAAATAGGGGCCCCTACTTAACCCACTGTTTTTTTGCCAACGACATCGTTTTGTTTGGTAAAGCCACCCCTGATAACTGTCACACGATTCGTGACATCCTCTCTGACTTCTGTTCTCATTCTGGACAGCGCATTAGCTCCTCCAAATCTAAAGTGTTGTTCTCCAGAAATGTCGCTCAAGCTGACAGAGAAAACCTTGCAAGCATCCTCCAAATGCCCGCAGCTCTTTCTTTTGGAGATTACCTTGGCTGCCCCATCCTAGACAAAAAACCGAGGAAAGCTGATTTTAAAACCATGCTTGATAAAATAAATTCCAAACTTGCTGGCTGGAAAAACAAAATTCTTCCCATGGTGGGACGAACTACCCTCATCAAATCAGCCAATTGTTCCATCCCGGCTTATGTCATGCAAAATTCCATGCTCCCCTTATCGGTCCATAAAGCCATTGACAAAGCCAATAGGGACTTTCTTTGGGGTTCAACTGCGGAAGCAAGGAAAATCCATGCGGTGGGTTGGGAAAAAGTCACTAAACCAACTGAGCTTGGAGGGCTTGGTATCAAAACTTCTCTCAAAACAAATACTATTGCCATGGCCAAACTCAATTGGAGAGTTAATGTGGAGGACAGAATTTGGTCTCATGTCCTCCTCTCCAAATACAAGCACCGCTCCATTGCTTATAATCGCCCCTCTCCCACTTGGAGAGGCTTGATCAAAGGGGAGCACGTCTACAACTCCGGCACCAAGGTAGCCATTAGAAGTGGGATCAACACCTCCTTTTGGCATCTCAACTGGACTGGTCTTGGCCCCTTGAGATCATTAATTGCAGGCCCTCTCCTCCGAGATGAAGCTAACTTCACTGTTAGAGATGTTTGGGGTACAACCGACTGGGACCTCTCTAAAATTTCCTTTTCTTTCCCTCTAGCATTCTCTCCCACATCCTCCTCATCCAGCCCCAGAGGTTGGACCCTCAACTGGACATCACGGTCTGGAACTCCTCTCCCCATGGCACCTTCTCCTCAAAATCTGCTTGGCTTCTCACTAGAAACTTTGCCTGCACTCCCCCTTTTGATAATTGAACTTGGATTTGGAAAATAAAAGCTAATCCCAAAATCAGTAACTTTTTTTGGCTTGCTGCCCAAAATAGGCTCAAAACAAAAAATCTGCTCTTCTCGAGAAATATTTCCCATAATGATCTTTGCGAAATTTGTAATGCTGATAGTGAAACCACGACTCACGTCCTTCGGGATTGCCATGTGGCCGCTAGCGTTTGGGAAGGTGTCGGTATTCCTAGCAGTGCTCTACCTTTCTTCCCCTCTCCTCTCCCCTTTTGGCTAAAATTAAATTGTGAAACAAAAATAAACCACCAGTCAGGAATCCCTTGGCGTATTATTTTCCCCTTTACTTGTTGGAACATTTGGCTTCTCAGAAACAAAACCCTCTTTCAAAATGAACCAAATCAGGCCAGAGAACGCCTTAACTCCACCATTGCTTCTTCAATTGCCCCGGACTCAAGTGCTTTCTCTCTCTCTCTCTCTCTCTCTCTGATCTGTTACGATATTTTCTTCTCTCTCTACAGATATCAAGTTCCTCTCTCTCTAACTACATCCACGGCCAGCAAAATTAAACAACCACCCCATCAACTTCACCGAGAAGCTTTCGCCTGACATTTTAGAGAAGATTAAGGCGCCGTACAAGGACGACTTGATACCAGAGATCTGGTGGGCTGCAGAGTTGGAGGCGGCCGACGGGGTTTTGTTCGAGATCTAGTCGCCGGCGAAGTTGGGGCGGCCGGCGGACGTCAGACGAAGAGATCTTCGTGTTTGTAGCGTGTCCTTTCATTCGCAAGCGAGGGGTATTTTTTGTATTGTGGGACGGCAGTGGACTGGAAACCTTACAAATGTTTTCACTAGACTCACGGGCATATGAAAATGCTATAAATTATAGAGTGCGGATCTGCCTATAACTTTCATACTAGTAGTAAAGACTTGGAACTACCCAAATTGTGAATCCATTAGCTTTGAAGTGTCTTAAAACTCTCAAGCTCAAGCCGTTAGTAGGGCCGATAAATGAACCGAACGAACCTAATAATTAGCTTGTTTGTGAGACGAGTCGATCTCAAATGAGTTTTACTTGAGCAATTACAAACCAATCTCGAATAGCTGAATTTTTTAAACATTAATTACAAGTCAAACCTGTCAAAAATAGCTCTAAGAGTATCTCCAATGGGAGATGTCAATACTGAGGTGAACATGTTAACAGTTATTTTTGGCATCAACTTTCAATCCAATCCACCTGTCTACACTCATGCCAAAATTGACGTGGCTTTGACATCTCTCACTCTCATGCTAATTTTGACATCTACCTCTCCACATGCCAAATTTCAAAAACTACCTTTGAAAGTTAAATAAAAAATCTCCCCGTTTGAAGATTTCTTTTTTTTTTTTCCTCTCTTTTTTTCTCTTTTAAGTTTGAGCTCTGTTTGTTTGACACAAGAGGGTTGGAGAGAGAGAACTTGATGCCAAATTAAAAATGTCAAAATGCCACATAAGCCTTCAAAAAAAAATTTGACATTACCAATTTGACATTTCCTGTTGGAGATGCTCTAAGTCTCTAACCCCGCAACAAATTCAGTTTTATCTCCAACACGCCTTCAGGAATAGCAATGGTAGAGAAAAAACTAATATGGTAGCACTACCATATTAGTTTTCATATGCCCCTATCTTGCAAGTCTCTTCGTGCCTTGTCTATGTTTTTGTTCTTTCCCTCAATGCCCAACATTGTTTCAAAGATATTATCACAAACATTTTTAATCACATGCATGGCATCAATGTTGTGTCGCAGCTTTCTGTCTTTAAAATTTGATAGCTCGTACAAGATACTTAGTTTTGTCCAATTTGGTGCAAAACGAGGCCTTTTCTTCTTTCTTGGATCTTTTCCGAACTCGACCACTGGTAAAGAATCCAAGTAGCTCTAAGGATCTCTTTCACTTCTCTTGTTTACCATTGTAAGCTCCCCTCTTTCGGCGTTCGGGGTGGTTCTCAGGTAAGTAGCCTCGATGGTTAATTTATGTTGTCTTACTTATCAAAGATTCAAAATATGGTTCATCATTGCAAGAGTAGCACGAATAATGACCCTTCGGTCTCCATCCAGACACGTCACCAAATGCTGGCCAATCGTGAATTGTGAAAAATAATGTTGCACGTAACTTAAAAGTCTCCCCACTTGAGGCGTCATAAGTTAATACACCATTTTTCTCCAACTCTTTCAACTCGTCCACCAAAGGCTGCAGATAAACATCAATATCAATTCCTAGTTACTTATCCCCGGGAATAAGCAATGACAATATGAAAAATGGTTCCTTCTTGGCAAACCAAGGTGGCAGATTATAAGGAATAAGAATGATAGGCCACATGCCGTAGGAGTTGCTCATATTTCCAAAAGGATTGAACCCATCAATTGCCAACCATAGCCTCACATTACGAGGGTCTTGGGCAAACTCAAGATGTTGCAAATAAAATTCCTTCCATTCATCAGCATCCGTAGGATGCCTCCATTTCTCCCCATCCACATGTTTCTCCTTGTGCCATCTCATGTCATTGGCTGTCTTCTCCCTCCTGTACAATCTTTTCAACCTAGGTGTTACAGGAAGATAACGCAACACCTTATGAGGAATCTTCTTACCCCTACCACAATTAATTTTGTACCTTTGGACATTTATCTAGCTTCGCATTCTCCTTCCAAAAAAGTACACAATCTCTCTCGCATACATCAATGAGCTCATACGACAAACCCAACTCACTAAGTATCTTCTTGGCTTCATAAGTTGACTTAGGAATCAAATTACCTTGTGGTAAAAGTCTAGAATGGAATTTTAAAAGCCTATTAACAAAAGAATTGGTCCAATGGTTTGTTACCATCTCATTAAGCAACTCAATTATGAACTATAATCTGTACCACCCGATGGGTACAACTGGGCATCACTCAACAATTTATTAAAGTTTCGCACTTCCTCTCTTTGGGTCGTATCCATTGAGTCCGCTCTTATTTGGTCTTCAACCAAGGCATCGATGCCACCAAGATTCCCCCCTTGTAGTTTCCCGTTTCATAAGGATGCATCGTAATTGATACACGTTGTTCCCCATGTTCATGCCAAGTAGTGTAAATTTGCACAATTCCATATTGAAACAAATGAAGCTGCACTTCTTGAAGATTTTGCCGACAACAGTTCACACATTTCTGACATGGGCACAAAATATTACCTTACCGATCACCATCAATTGCTGCATATTCCAAAAATGAATTGACACCATTGAAATACAACTGACTTGTTCTACCATGAGCGGTGTTGCTCAATTTCATCCAACTCTTGTCCATTTCTAAATGCAAAGGCATGGTCAAAGTTGAGTTGTCAAAGTCATACAAAGTTGAGTTGTCAAAGTCATACGTCACCTTGTTTGGTTTACAACTCAACTCATCTCATTTTATTTTGTACACGTTTCTCAATACCTTTTTTCCTCTATCTCTCTCTACTCATTATCACTCATTACATCAAAAATAACTTTCAAAAATGCAAACCAAACAACTAGCTTTCTCATACATCAAATATTATCATTGCTATCATTTTCATCAATAATTAAGTCTTCTCAGGTGATATGAAATTGAACGATGCCAATAATTGCTAATTGACCATGCTTTTTGCTTTTCTAATCTATTTCTTCTATGATTGGTGAAATAGACAAACGAAGATGAACTAAAGAACAAGAAGTGAGTGCATTGTATGTTGGAGCATTAAGATACAGATCCAACCATTTCTCCTAATTTAATTTGCTCCAAGTATGAGCAAAAAGTGACTACGGTAAACAAAACCAAATAAAACAATGAAATTTGGTACGAGCCGTTGAATCTAGACTAGTGCAATGGAAATATAAGGTTCAAAAACTTGTATTTGAAACTAGTAACCTGCATTCAAGTATAATGAGGGTGGAGAAAGTTAAATATCACAATAAGAGACATATATACACTTATAAATAGAACAAGACACCAAAACTCCACATGAATCAATACTTCATAAATGAATAAGCCATCAAGTGTTCACGTAGATTGGAGAAGAATCTCGATCTTTTTTTTCCTTGAAATAAATATAGAGCATGCCCAATAGGAAAAGAGAATCAGATAAATCCACCTTTAACAGGTCAGATTTAACAACAAAATGAAGAAAGTCGTTTTTCATCTTTGTTCCCCTTGGGGTTTGAAGAGAAAAAGGTACCCTTCTAAGTGATCCCAGGGCATCTTTCATCTCCGGCTAGAAAGAAAACATGAGATTAACAAAATCACAGTGAATAAATTCTAAACAAGAGAGAATGGATTAACCAAAAAACACAAGAACACGTCGACGTTCGAAAGAATGAATTGGAAGAGGGATCCATACTTGGAGATGGAGTTAATCGATCGGACTCAAGAAGTCACTCCCCGTTCTTCAATATCTCCGGATTCTTGTTCAGATCGCCCAACCAGCTTGTTGAGCTTCTTCGATTTGGTTATGTCAGTCGTAGGTAAATGGATGAGCGTACTGATTAAAAACCCTACTTTAACCAATGACGAATTTTTTCCTCACCATATTTTCAGAGCCCGCTAGTTCACACCTCGTGGACCGCCAAAAGATTTGGAGGGGGAATTTTTGAGTAGCACTATTGGTACCAGCGGGATCGGTACCGAAATCGTAGGGACGGCCGCACCAGACCGTCTCTAGGTCACCAGACGGCCAATCTGAGCCGTCCAAAAATTCTAAAAAAAAAATTGAGGGGGCTCGCGCGAGAATCAATGGCATCCAAGATGTGTAGGGTGCTTGATCTAAGCACCTCTTTTCGTGTATATAATGTATATGCACGAAAAAGGGGTGCTCGGATCAAGCACCCTACACACCTCGGATGCCGTTGATTCTCTTGTATGCCCCCTCGTTTTTTTTTTTTTAGAATTTTTGGACGGCTTGGATAGGCCGTTCGATGGCTGGAGACGGCCTTGCGCGGCCGTCTGTACGATTTCGATACCGACCCCGTCGGTACCAATATCATTTTTGGGGATTTTTTTTGGAGGGGAATTGTTTGCGAGGAAATGGAGTTGTCGGCTGTGTCTAGTAGTTTGCCGACGAAAAAACTAATTTCCTTGTCTAAGAGGGTGTTCCACTTTTAAAAAAAAATATTTTTTTTTCAAATGAAGGTAATTTCAAACTCAAATATAATCAAAATGAAAAATATTTTTTGAATTTTTTTTTGCACCGTTTAAAAGATCTTAATGAGATCTATCAAATAAGATCCATATTAGTAGAAAAATTATTTGCGTAAATACATAATTTTTGAGCTTGAAATTGCCTTCTTTTTCAAAAACTTCATTTTCCACAAAAGCGGAACACTCCCTAAGTGCCCCAAAAAAACGACAAAATATATTTCCTCGCCTAATATGCAGCCCACTTTTACCATTAACGACAATTTTTTAATTTCCTCGCAAATTGTATGCAATTAGCGATGAAATATATTTTTGTCGCCAGATTTCGTCCTAATAGACCAACTTTGTTGTAGTGAGTATTTGCTTTGGTTAGTATTATGGAATGCATTTTCAATTTTGACTCTATTAAATAAAAATTACAAGTTTCACATAGATAATGGTGAAATGAAATCCCACCAAACAAATAAGCTCCGAGTAAACAAGCTAAATTCCCACAAACAATATTGCTTGGCCCTAAAAACCTAACACCTCAATCAAACTCCTATTTTGTCAACTTATCATATTGCATTTCTCAGTTGGTGCAGCTTGCATCCAACCTGCCTGCGAGATTGCGAAGAAGTGCTTATGGGTTCCCATTGCTAGATCCATCAATTATGCCAGAAAATTGACAAGCAATTGGGAATCTCTCCTTAACAAAGCATCTAAGTTAGGTATCAGGAAAAAAGACATTGTGGACACAATCGAATTTGAGCTGCAGAAAAAACCAACCGAAGAATGTGATGATTGGAGAAAAAAGGTGGCAGAAATGGAAAATAAGGTTGAGACCATAAAGCAAGAGTTCAATATTGAGAAGAAATGTGTAAGGGGATTATGTCCAAACATTTTTGCACGTATACAGCTTGGTGAGCGAGTAGTAAATATAATCACTGAGATTGACCTGCTCATAGAAAAGTCCAAGTTTGAAAATGGATTTCTTGTTGATTCACCACCAGCTAGAGTTGAGAGGAGGCCAGACCCCGCTTCGACATTGACAAGGTCTGCATATGACACACTAGACATGGTACATGATAAACTTCGAGATGAGAGCACTACAAAGATTGGTATTTGGGGAATGGGAGGAGCAGGTAAGACGACTGTCATGCAACTCTTGAACAATTCAGATGAAGTCAAAACATATTTTGATTTTGTCATATGGGTAACTGTCTCAAAATCTTGGAGCATTAGAAAGCTACAAAACGAAGTAGGGATGCGGTTATCAATAGAAATAAATGCTGACGAGTCTTATGAAAGGGTTGCAAATAAATTATTTAGGAGACTTGAGGGCAAGAAGTACCTTTTACTTTTAGACGATGTTTGGGATGAGGTGGATTTAAGTGTTGTAGGGTTCCCTAATGCCAATCAACAAAATGGTTGCAAAGTTGTTTTGACAACCAGAAAAATGGAAGTTTGCCGGAAGATGGGAACTGATGTTGAAGTACCTGTTTCACTTTTGGAAAACGAAGAAGCATGGCAGATGTTTTCCTCTGGAGTGGGTCATGTTGCAATGCTTTCAACCATCAAGCCGTATGCCCAAGATATTGTGAGAGAATGTGATGGGTTGCCACTAGCATTGAAAGTCGTATGCGGTGCACTACGGAAAGAGGAAAATGTGAAAGTATGGAGGAATTTCTTAAGAAAATTAAGGTCACCTACTACATCAGTCATTGAAGACTTGAATGAAAATGTGTTCAAGGTACTAAAGATAAGCTATGACCAGTTAAAGAATATTGAGGAAAAGAAATGTCTTTTGTTCTGTGGATTGTATCCAGAAGACTCCATGATTGAAAAATCAAGATTGATAGGATATTGGAGAGCAGATAGGATTTTTTCAAGTAAACTTACTTTAGAACAGGCACTTGATGAGGGTGAAGCTATATTGCAAGCTCTTATAGATGCGTCTTTGTTGGAAAAATGTGTCGAAGATGACTCTGTGAAGATGCACGATGTTATTCGAGACATGGTATTGGCAATAACTTCCATGCAAGGAGAGGAACCCACACATCTGGTACGAGCTGGAATTTCTTCAGAGATGATTCCAGAGGAGGTGGAATTGGAAAAATGCAACACGAATATCCTTTATGAATCGTGACTTGCGCAGCTTGCCAGAATCACCAAACTGCCCGAAGCTACTGACACTGTTGCTTCAAGGAAATGAAAATTTAGAGGTGATTCCAGAAACTTTTTTTAATAACATGCCTAGCCTCCGTGTATTGGATCTATCACGCACCCGTATTAAATCGTTGCCAACTTCAATATCTAAATTGAATGGTCTTCGAGAACTAATCCTTTTAGATTGCGAAGATTTGGAGGCTCTTCCCAAAGAGATTAGTGCACTCAAGGAGCTGGAAGTGCTTTATGTCGGACGATCTGAATTTGAAATTTTGCAGAGGGGGATGAAAATCGAAGAGTTAATCATTCCTGCTGGGATGATATTTGGGCTTCCTCATATTGAAGTAATTGAACTTACAAGTCGACTGAGCGGTGAAAGTACAGAATTTATTGCGAAAGAACTGAGCAACTTGGGTTCACTTTCTTCTCTTTTATTTGACTTCCGCATAGTAGGTAATCTGCAACACTTCCTGCAAAATAGCATACCATGGAAAGAGAGAAGACTGACGCAATTCATATTCTTAGCTGGGAAATGTCCACACCAATTATACGAACGTCATCCTTGGTTACTTCAATGGAGTAAGAAGTATAAGAGGTTTCTAGGTTATGAAGGAGGAGGAGAAGAAATGGATAGTGGCCTTCCCCCAGCCATAGAGGATGCACTTAACCGTTCAAATGGATTTCTATTAAGCGGGCATGGAAAACTCAAAGCTCTATCAGAATTGTGCACACAAAACACAGATGAATTAAGATTTTGCCAGATTGAAGAATGTGTTGCACTCAAAACAATAGTCAATAGAAATGGGCTTGAAATGAGTGCTTTTTCTAATTTAGAAGTTTTGCTTCTGTACAAACTATCGAATTTGAAGTCCATTCTTTGTTTGGAGATGGAGGAGGGACAATCATCATCACCACCACCACCACCACTACTAAATGTAAACAGCTTTACGAATCTAACAAGATTGAACTTATGGCGTTGTCCACTAATTGAGCACCTCTTCTCAAGTGGATTCATGATTCAACAAATGTCCAACTTGAAACACTTGACTGTCGGAGGTTGCCGGGGACTCAAGGGGATGATTCCAGAGGATGAAAAGGTGGAATATGAGGCTCTACCCAAATTGTCTTATTTGTTCCTCAGTGATTTGCCTGAATTTGTCAACCTTTTTGATGATGTTCCCACGTGTTGGCAATCACTGGATGAAGTGATAATATGGGATACTCCGATGCTGAGGAAACTCCCCTTTAACACTAATAGCGCTCCTAATTTGAAGGGAATTAAGGGCATTAATCAGGAGTGGTGGGATGCATTAGAGTGGGGCAATCATGCTGCCAAATTACAACTTCTTAAGTTGTAGCCCTGAATTTTTAAAAGTAAGCAGTTATGTCGATAAACTTAAAAAAAAAAAGTTTATGTTAAGACAAAAATTAGTCAAATTATGTTTTTGGCTTATTTTTGTCTCTTCTGAATTATTTCAAGTTTTGTCCTTATTTTTCTACTGTTTGATTTTTCTTGTAGGACCAAATCGGAAAAAAGAGGTTCACCGACAAGGAAATAATCCAATTGTTGATCTGGAAAAAATTATTGGCTTCCAATTCAGAGTATTGGCTTCTAATTTTGAAAAAGATGCTCCGTCGAGGCCAAGTGGTTCGTAAGTATCTCATGTAACATATTTGCACTTATATTATTAGCTTTTTGTTGGCGTATGCCCCTCTAGCTTGTATGTTCATTTGGTTTCCAATGGAAATTAATTTACCAGAAAAACAAAAAACAAACTTGTGCTATATTATCAGCAAAAAAATCCGTATTTGTGGATTTATTTCTTCACTTAATTTGTTCACAAAAATATAGAAATTTGAAGCCTGTGGAAGAAGTTTGTATAGCCCTTCTCAAATGATCAGTGGTGTCGGGAGGGGGTTAATAAGTAATAACCTTTCGATATGAGAAAACCATATTACATCAAAACTAAATTATTGCGAAATAACTAAACCAGCTGAGTGGTACCGAAAACGTAATTAAAGATACCTGGATAGTACTGAAGAGTAATAACCTATTAACTAGACCAGCTGAATGTCATTCAATACCTGATTGGAAAACGTTTATCTTGGAAAAAAATGTGGGAAAATGTGGTTTCGATCCAGTGTGTTCAATGCATTTTTTCTAAGATTAATGTGATCCGATTAATTATCTAACAGCATTCGATTAACACCAATTTTTGTATGGTTGATGAACTCAACGAGATCTAAGTACGACTTCAATCATCAATGTGGGTCCAGAATAAACCCGAAAAAAAAAACAGAACCGGATGAGAAGCTCCTCTCCCATTACTGGAGAGGAGCCGCTTCCTATTTCAGCGCAAATGCATTTTTCATTTTTGTTATAAATTGGAAGCAAAGTTTTTTAAGTCCTCCCCCCCCCCCCCCCCCCCCCCCCCCCCCCCCCCCCCCCCCCTCAATTTTTTTTGTTCCAAGTGAAAATTTCCCACCACATCAAAAATTTCTTGTGATAGACAATTTATGGTTCAACGCCAAATTTGGCTTAAAAAAAACATAAATTCTAGCTTCTAAAAATCGTTTTAGAATGTTTGTCAAAACTTCTACATAACTAATTTTTGAAATCTACAAATTCTGAGAAATTGAAAAAGGAAAGAAATTCTCAAAATTTCAAAGCTAGATTTATTTTTGGTTTTGTCTTTATTCAAATTTTTTCGCATTGTTAATTTTGTGCCAAATTTGTACTATGTATTATATATTGGTTTGTCTCGGAGAGAGAAATCGAAAAAATATAAAATTATACTCTGTAACTTTTACACAATTATTTTTGAAAATATCCAAGAAAATCCAAAAAAATTGACTTTTGGTGCTCTTTTCTTAGATATTTCTAAATATACTTGTGTAAAAGCCATAATTTTTTACTTTTTTGATTCCTCTCGTCAAGACGAACCAATAAAACATAAAATTTAGTGCAAAATTAATAAATGTTACATTGTTTTGAATAAAGACAAAACTTAAAAGTCGTAGTCTACAACTTTTTATTTAGCGAAAACGGGGCCTAATTGTAGTTTAACTAGACAATGGTTAATGGCAAAATGTGAGTTATAAAATGGGGTCCATCTATTTTCGTCTTTGGATTACGAGGCGTCTCCGATTACACTTGCCCAGATGGGACGACTTCCAAGTCAACCCATTGCAATCTCAAGGTCATTCCACGGTAGGTCCGTTTACTTGCATGTCCGTTTAAATGCAGTGCTAGTGCTTTGGGGTATGATTTTTAAGTACCAAATAGTCTACCCTTTTCTGTTTGAGTTTTGAAAGAGGTTTTTAAAAATAATGAGTGATGAAAAATAAATAGAGAAAAGGGAAAAAAATTGAAATGGTCCCTATAGTTAAGTATTTGTGTCAACTTGGTCCCTGTAGTTGTCATTGGCTCAATTTACACTCTGTACTTTTCATTTTGTTCCAAGTTGGTCCAATTACTAACCGCCGTTAGTCCTTTTAATAGCAAAATCAAATGGCCCCTTTTTTGGGGATTAAAATAGTAATTCTATTATTCTCCTCTTGCCCTAATATTAGGGGTGTGCACGGGTCGGGCAGTCGAGTTTGACCCTTGAACCCGACCCCGACCCAACATGGCGGATAACAAATGTTTTAGGCTTGCAAACCGAACCGAAAAGGAGTAAAAACCGTCTGCGATCCCAATTCTTTACGTCGGGCTGGGTCAGGTCCGACTAAAAACTGAATTAATCTTTATGAATTGGTCAGGTCGAGTAAGAAACGCACAAACCCGGACCCCGAACCAAAATCTGATTTTCAACAGAAAATGAACCCGTACTCGTCCGAAGCACTTATTCGACCCCGCCAGGGTCGGGTTGGGTCCGCGGGTGGACGGATTTTTTGCACAGGCCTACTACCTAATATGCCTCTGAACCGAAACACAGCTCATTCTTCCATTCTCCATTGATAAGGAGGCACCTGAGAAGAAATTTAGCTGTAGTTTTCTGCAAAAAGTTGCCCTCTAATTCAGCATTTTCATGATCAGCCATGTGCTAACATAACCACTGGTATTGTCTACCTGTTTAACTTGTGGAAAAATATTAAGATGCCTTATTTTTCTTTTTCTGCAAAGTACTAAAAACGCATATAGAATCATGTCCAAAAGTCACAACATGATATAGATTCAAAAGTCACAACATGATAAAGAATTATATCCAAAAGTCAGAATATTACATAAACTCAGGGGTTGTTAGGCTTAAAAAGCCAAGTGGCTTAATTTTTTAGTCCTTATTCAATTTTTTTCGCATTTGTTAGTTTTTTTTTTATCAATTTTTTCAAAATTGATAAAAAAAATACCATCAAAATCCAATTTTTTTGAATAAAGACGAAAAATTGGCTTATTGGTTTAATTTTGTGTTTATTAACTTATTTTTGTCTTTATTTAAAAGGACTAACGGCGGACTAACGGCAGTTAGTAATTGGACCAAATTGGAACAAAATGGAAAGTACAGAGTGTAAATCGAGCCAATTATAACTACAGGGACCAAGTTGACACAAACATTTAACTACAGGGACTATTTCAGTTATTTTCCCTAGAGAAAATTTATTAGGGATCATTTTGAAACTCAAAATGAACAAACCTCTGCGTTAATGCAATGGAGAAGACTCGCACAAGTAGTACTCCAAAGGCAGTGCTATTCCAACAGGCTTCAGTTGGGACCCGGGGATCCAGCGGCTAAGCCGCACTGCAGGAACTAAAGTTCCCCAAAACTACGTCGTTTTGGCGCAATGCCATTGGACCCGGGGATCCAGCGGCTAAGCCGCATTGCAGGAACTAAAGTTCCCCCAAAACTACGTCGTTTTGGCGCAATGCCATCAAAGCACACGGAGCCAAGGAAATAAACCAAGAGAAAACAAAAAAGAAAAATTATGTGTTCCAAATTTTAATCCGTTTGAATCGGTGGAAAAATTTTAGTTTTCTGATCATTTTATCCTAAATGAGCATAATTAAATTTGACTCTAGGGCTCTCGTTGATTAGCCTTAAAAGATATTTGATTCTACGATTTTCTTAGGGTTAATCAACGAGAGCCCTAAAGTCAAAATTTAATTAAGACCCTTTAGAATAAAATGATCAGAAAAATAAAATCTTTCCACCCATTCAAACGGATTGAAATTTGGAACACTTAATTTTTTAACCTCTTTAAACAGTTTATATATTAAAAAATATAGTTAAAAATTTAAGTGTTCCAAATTTCAATCCGTTTGAATTGGTGGAAAGATTTTATTTTTCTGATCATTTTATTCTAAAGGGTCATAATTAAATTTTGACTCTAGGGCTCTCGTTGATTAGCCCTAAGAAAGTCGTAGAATCAAATATCTCTTAGGGCTAATCAACGAGAGCCCTAGAGTCAAAATTTAATTATGACCATTTAGGATAAAATGATTGAAAAACTAAAATCTTTCTATTGGTTTAAACGGATTAAAATTTGAAACACTTAAATTTTTAATCATATTTTTTAATATATAAACTGTTTAAAGAATATATAAACTGTTTAAAGAAGTTGAAAAATTAAGTGTTCCAAATTTCAATCCGTTTGAATGGGTGCAAAGATTTTATTTTTCTGATCATTTTATTCTAAAGGGTCTTAATTAAATTTTGATTTTAGGGCTCTCGTTGATTAACCCTAAGAAAATCGTAGAATCAAATATCTTTTAAGGCTAATCAACGAGAGCTTAAAGTCAAAATTTAATTATGCTCATTTAGGATAAAGTGATCAGAAAACTAAAATTTTTCCACCGATTCAAACGATTAAAATTTGGAACACATAATATTTTTTTTTTCCTCTTGGTTTATTTCCTTGGCTCCGTGTGCTTTGATGGCATTGCGCCAAAACGACGTAGTTTTGGGGGAACTTTAGTTCCTGCAATGCGGCTTAGCCGCTGGATCCCCGGGTCCCTTGAGTTGAGCCCAAATGAGTGGATTGTACTGTACCTAATAAATTAATTACTGTTCCCAAGGCACTTGGAACTATTCCTGTTTTGTCCTCTTGGTCTGGAGAAAATTTTCAGTGCCGCGTGGGAACGGGCCACGTGGTGCCGAGCGCGTATCTCGGCCGTCCAAATATGTTTTGGACGGCTCAGATCTGTTTGAGCTTGAGGGGGTCTTTTGATAATTCTACACTAAAAAATTACCCAAACAGATTTGAACCGTCCAAAACACGTTTGGACGGCCGAGATGGCGCTCGGCACCACTTGACCCGTGCCCACCCAGAAACTTCTCCTTGGTCTGACTAGGCCGCATCATAGCGATGTTGGAGAAAGCTTCACTGAAAAACTTCTCCTTGGTCTGACTAGGCCGCATCATAGCGATGTTGGAGAAAGCTTCACTGAAAAACTTCTCCGTGGTCTGACTAGGCCACATCATAGCGATGTTGGAGAAAGCTTCACTTCGACTAAAAAGGGATCGAGCACTGCCTTGGTAGCAATGGGATTCTGGATCTTCGATACTGTTTTTTATTGGCTGTACCGTCAATACCGTTACTTTTCCCCAACACTGCGACTTAAAAATCTTGTGTAGCATCCCTCATTAGTATGCAGGTCTCATTCCTGTACTCCAACCAATTTTGCGACAACAAAAACAGAAAGTAAATATTATGGTCATGTTTGATAATCATTTTATTTTCTGTTTTCTGTTTTCATTTTTAAAATTTTTAAAAATTAACTTTGAAAGTTTTTTTGGTGCACTACTTTAACTTACAAATTTTGTAAATCATTGAAAAATTTGTGGAAGTTGAAAAACCACGCTTTCACTTTTTGCAAAAATAAAAAAAGGCTGCCATTTTCTTCCACTATAATGCCAATTGTGCAAGGAGAACACCTTACCCACGCCAGACGCAGTCTTGGCCGGAGGAACTTCCTTTTTTTTTTTTTTTCCCCCCCGGGTCTCAAACCCAGGCCAAGGTTCTCTCTCTCTCGAATCTGGTTGAAGGAAATCTATAAAAAGTTGTGGTTCTCACTCTCGATCTGAGTCTCTCACCCTTGATCCGATTGGCGAACTCCATACAAGGCTTGGACTCTCTCTCTCTCTCTCTCTCTCTCTCTCTCTCTCTCTCTCTGATTAGGGCATGTGAATTCATTTGGGTGAATCAACCTATTTAGCATTTTCATTACTTTGGCAGCTTTCTATTATATTTTGATAACATGGATTCGTGTCATGTTGTGTCTGTGTCTGCGTGTTCTCGTGTCGTATCCATTCACAAAGGTAGTTTTTGCAAAAATTTTGGCAAAGTCTCCCCTGTTTTTGGTCCTAACCCGATGTTTCGCGTCTCCGTCAAAACAACAACGATCAGGTTACGCACAAACCCATGTTGGACATTTCTCATTCTAAATCACTATTCACAAGCCACATTCATATCAAAAATCCGTTGCCAAGTTATCCATTCACAACCAAAACCATTAAACCAAATGCTATCACAAAAACTCTTAGCTAGTATAGGTGACCAAATGAATTACATCTTCATTTTATTATAGGTGACCAAATGCTATGACAAAAATCATAAAACCAAATGAATTACTAGACTTGACATTAAGGTAAGCAACTAGAACAACAACCATTTCCTTGTGCTTTGCATTATTCTTTCTTCGGAAAACAAAACAACCCATTCATTCATTCACAAAAAACTTACAACGATAGCATAACTGCCCTACCAATGTCATGAGTAGCTTTAACTTCAGTTCTAGCCATTTTAACAAAACAAAAAGACATACATACATAAATAAGGAAATCTAACTATTTGTAAACTAGCATCTGCAGTTGTAAAATAGCATCTGCAGCTTCCGAATTTCTGAGGCCTTGCACAAAAATCGTACAATCAGTAGGGATGCGACTTCCGCAATATTGTTACCCATAGCCCAATGCCACATTTGAAGCCCTTCTTTAATTTCCACCATAGCTACTAAAGATGCTTCTATCATATGTAAGGAAACAAGTAAGCATCAACGTAAAACATGATACATTGAATAGTATACATCTGTTCCTCCTACTAGATTGGAGCCCATCACAATCTCGAAAAAGATTGGATACAATTTTTCCAAGAGAATGGCAAACAGCATAACTAAGAGTCGAAAAATGACAAAAACCAAAGCCATAAAAGATTTACAGAGCATAAATAAAATGTTTAAATTCCAAAGCCATAAAAGATTTAGAGTACCTTATTTTCCACAAGCTTGGCGATTTTCTCAACAAGAGAGGCTTTGTTAGTCTGGTATGGAATCTGTTGCATTCACAAAACCTTATTACTTGGTATTTAGGCAAGGACGCAACCCAACCTTAACTCCAGTTCCGATCTTCTACAGAAACAAGTATAATGGTTTAATAACTTTTGCAGATGGGGTGTAGAAGGAATAATGCATAGCTTAATAAGCCAAATAAAAGATACAAGCTCCATGTCCATGATTAGTAACATAAGAGTATCCAACAAAAGAGACTGCAAAATGGAACAACAATGCTTTGATGTAGGAGTAAACAATGACTGATGGTAGGAGGAAACATCAAAGGCAAGGTAGCCCCATCATATGCATCGATCACTTTTGGTAAAGATTAAGCACAACATCAGCAGAGATTTGGTAATAACAACAGCACCCTTAGCAGCATTCAACACAGAGCCAATCCAACAACTGCAAATCTCATACAAAAAATAATGACAAATAACAAGACAAACTATATAGCATGACACATTTTTACCAACATCATTCAGTCCCTTAAGATGTGTATCTATGCATTTACATTATGAACTTCATATACAATCAGAGATTATTCCAGCACTTCAAAGAATTGATCAACTTGGATTCAGACTTTTACCAGACTTTTCATTTCATGTCACTGTTGAAGCAAAGAATGCGTGGATTATGGCAGAAAATATCATGCCCAATAAAAAAACAAATAAAAAGCTGCACAAAGTAGTTCCCGAGAGAGAGAGCACCTGGTGAGGATTGCGGTCTATGATAGATTGCTCCTTGAACTTTAGCTTACATGAATAGTTGTGGTTTCCCTCCACCCGCATTGTTCTGTAGTGATCACAATAAAGTTTTCCCAGTATCAGATTATAGATAGATGTCGTTACCTGATGTAAGAAAGTGGATTGCAGACTCGAACTAGATAAAAATAATAATACACACTCATTAAGGACTCAAATTTGCATGCTTTTTTGTTATTACCTTACTCCACTGAAAAACTTCTCCATCATCAAATTCCAAGGTCAAAACACCAACAGGGTCAAGCTGAATTGAATGGCCCCAGAATTTACTTTTCAGATTGCTGTCCCCCCAAAATTTCCATCCTGTACCCTCACAGTGGCATGCTTCAATCATAGGATGATGACTGACCTGACACCAACAACAAAAACAAAAAACTACCATTACGTACATAATTACTAGAAGGAAGAAGTTCAAATATGAAGCCCAATTCAAACACATAGGTAGCTATTTTGTTAGTTACTTGTGACAACGGGCTGAGTGCCATAACAGGTACTCACCCCCAAAAAAATTCAGGGTCATCTGGAGACTCTGAGTTTTGGTTTGCTGATGGCCATGAACCCCTATCCCGTTCTTCTGTTATTTTTTCTATTTTGCCCAACAAAAATTACAACCAATCTCATCTAATACACCGAATTGTGCACCCAGTAACAATCCCTCTGATCCTCCACTGTCCTATGTTCTTTATCATCTTTACAGTCCTGGGAAACAGAAGAGGAAAGAATTTCCAATCCTGGTTAATGTCTTCAGCACATCTCCTTTTAGTGGTTGAGACTCAAACCAGTCACACCCAATCTTGTGGTAATGTGTGGGTATCAGCACATCTCCTCTTTTTTGAAAGAGTCAGCCATGCACATATATAGTTTCATAGTTTATGGTCAAGCATCCAGGTTGAACGAAAAGTGGACTGCTTGATATACGGGACATGACAATGTTGTCATCATTTTTCTCCTCAAAATGAAACTACATGCAGTGGTAGGGAAATATATTACACAGAAAAATCAAACTTAGGAGTTACATAAACAGAATCCGCGTCTTCACATTATTATGTACTACTACTTATCGGTTATCAAAGATTTGGCATTGCAAGTGCTGCACATCGCACAATCGTATCCAGGCGTTCGTCGGTCACAATTAGCAAAAATACGAGTTCTGATCAAGGTACAAGTGGGGCACTGATTGGCGCGTAAATATTCACATTAGCACCTCCTAATTTATATTAATTTGTTAAGTCTTTTTATATTGTTGATCAGAGCTTAATGCTTAGTTTGTGTATTGTAGGTGTTTGAAAGCTTAATACGTTAGTCGCCGATTAAAGCGTGAATTGCACCATATAATTTTTCCTTCACAGCACAATGGTGTTTGAAGTGAAATGGTTGGCCTAATAATTATTCGGTATTTCGACTAAGAATAAGCCCAAGGTTTTAAGCAATTGAAGACACGCCTGGGATTGAGAGTAATAACAGGGCCAATAGGGTTTTAATTGGGGAACAGAAGCTTAAAAAAGGGGACATCACAACTCTAACTGGGGATCACGCAAAAACAGTAGAAATAAAAGGGGCCGCGGCCATACACGAAGAAGGGAACAGCCGATCACTGTTCGACGCAGAAGACGAAGAACGGGGCTGTCATCAGGACGATTCTTTTGTTCCGATTATTGTTAGTTTTCTTCCGAGTTGTTTTTTCCTTCCAGTTATTTAAAATTTTGTTCAATTATTCACACTCCGGTAACTCGTATTAATTTTCATTATTCATCAAAATTGTTCGTTGGTTCTTGTTTAACTTGGTTCTTTTGCTTATTTTCTATCCCGAACAATAAAAGCATGTTTCAAACTAGGTTGTCTTCCGTTTTTTGCTTGATAATGAGTGAGTAGTAGTATAGGTAAGGTCGCGAGGTGATTAACATGCCGTGACCAGTTCGAACACTACTTCTATTTTCAAATAATAAAGAAAAGGTAATTTTAGGTTAGTAAAGAACATCCGTTAGACAAACCCAGGAATTATCAGAGTCCATGTGAACTGGGAAATGGGGGACCAAAACTTATTCTCCACTGCGCATGAGTAAACGGTGACCACAAAAAAGTTCGCATCTTTCGGAGTATCTTTTTCTCTCTAAAGTCAAACGTCTTAAGAACACTGAATGAAGCAGGTTAATCCGGACTGGTTGCGGGTGCTAAGAACCTTACTACCGTACCTCCTTTTTAATTATTTGAAAATCAAACAATTTCTTAGTTTTAGTTAATCCCAGCATCAAATTACAAGGGGTGGCTACCTAAGAGCCTGTTTAATTAAAACAACCCGAGTTTTTAATCAACACACATCACCATCTTTGTGGATTCGACTCCGATCGCACCGAATATTGTGCTACATCAGTTTCCGCCCTACGCTTGGAGTAACCCATTAATTCAGGACTAGGAAATCGTCGAGCAGGCACATGATACTGAAGGAAGCAACTATAACCAAGACGATATGACTCGTAAATGTGTGAAGGAACCATTTCTAGATGTTCAATAAGATGTGTTTGCAATTTTGAGAAGGCAAATGGACTCCGAACCACTTCGGTTCAGTTTGGACAATTTTGGACTCTTTCTGGGTCCATAACCATGATCGGAACTATTTATTGAATCACTTTTTGGAGTTCATTGAGAACATTGACCACGTCAAAAATTACGTTGATCGAATATCATTTAATATGATATCGAAATGCATTTATCTTCGGATTATTGTATCAAATGGATTGCAATCCAGTGTTGCATACTTTTTTTTTCCCGAACTTATCTTCTATTCTCATCCCAATTTATCATCTAAAAGGAGGGTACAAAACTGAGTATCATCATTAAGCCATACATTGATATTCCAAAAAAACATTCTACAATTTGATATTTTCCAAACTGCATAAGCCACAAATTGAAGCACAATAAAAAGCCATCAAATAATTTGACATGCATTTGGAACGGTCCGCATCCAACGATGACTTCTTTTGTGTTTCACTGGAACTTCCTTGAACAAATTTCAACAATGGAGGCCTAGGATCAACTGAACTTAATTACTCTGACTCAGCAGATACTTAAATTAGCTCTATACCTGACCAATAACTTAAAACCAAAATATATATATACTATAAAATACGACATAATATCAACGCTTAAACACAAATTAGTCGAACGAACCTAATCAAGAAGTAGGTGAAACATTAATCTAGTGAGACCTTAGTTCCGGTCCTCTATGTTACACAAACAGCAGATGACATCATTCCGACAATCCAATTCACCGTTCAAACTAGAGGTTGCAATCTTAATTCATATTTTTCAACCCGTCCAAATTCACCCACTTATAACCCAACCCAATCCGTCCATATTGAATAATAGATTTATATGAATTCAACCCATATAAACTCATATTTATATGAATTTAGATGGGTTAGATATGGGTTCAATATGGATTAAAACTAAAAGATCCACTTGCTGTTATTTTTAATTTGCTTCCACTCAACTCAACTGATTTCCACAGCTAAACTCCCTTTATTTTTATTCACTAATCTCTCTCTCTCTCTCTCTCTCTCTCTCTCTCTCTCTCTCTCTCTCTCTCTCTCTCTCTAATCCCGTTACTTTTAATCAACGATGTCACTCTCTCTCTCTCTTCCATCTTGGACTGTGTTTCGTTACACGACAAAAAGGGACGATTTTACTCTGAATCGTAACACACTTTTGGAGTGACTTATTTTTGTTTTTCTTCAATTTTTTTTACTTTTTCGATTCCTCCCGCCGAGATGAATTAATAAGTCACAAAAATTTTACGCAAAATTAAACTAACAAATGTGAATTTTTTTAATAGAGACAAAAAATTAAAAAAATCACTCCTAACTTTTTAATCCAAAGCCACCCCATGTTAACTGTTTTTTTTTTTGGTAAATCCTATGTTAACTGTTTGTTTACCCACAACCTAAACTGTTTTTACAAAACGCAGAAACAGTTTTGAAAATCAAAACCTTTTTTCCCGACTTTTTTTTTTTTTTTTGGAAAATGGAGTCCACACCTTTACAAGCCAAACCTTTACAAGCCACGCAAGTAGATTGGAGTGCAGTTGGTACCTCTCTTAAACTCTATGCACATGATCAGGGTTCGATTCCCATAAACATTCATCTCCCTCCCAGGCAAACCTTTACAACTACACAGGCACACACTTTGAAAGACAAAAAATATTTGCATTTGTTAATTATGCATTGAACTCTTGTAACTTTTTTATTCGTCTCGTTGAGAGGAATAGAAAAAGTAAAAAATTATGGTCAAAACTTATAACTTTTTTGAATAAAGACAAAATTAAGTTAAAATTTTTGTCCTTTTGACTTATTTTCGTTTTTATTCAAAAAAATTGAGTTTTAATCATAATTTTTTTTATAAAAAAAAAAGGAGAGAAAAACAGGTTGGGTCAAGAGGGTTTGGGTTTGCCTTGACCCATATTTGACCTGATCCGTTTCAACCCGTTTACTATTTGACTCATATTCGACCTACCCATATTTGACCCGTGACCCGTTTCAACCCGTCCAAACCGTCCCTTTGCCACCCCTCTAGTGCAATCAATCGATAACTTTAAATTACGAAGTACAATATTGAAAAAGCTATAACGAAATTCACCAAATAGTACAACTTGGTCTATGGGAATATGAAAATTGTTGGAATATGAAGAAAAACACTTCGGATATTTCCGTACAACGCCAGATTAAAATTGTTATCGTCGAATATCTAAACTACCCACCCACCATGATCAATATATCATCTCGCCATTTTATTTAAGATGGACTGCCCGTCAAGCCTTAATTTGGCTTATTTTGGTTGTGCCTCTCTTGCTTACAAATCATAACACGACAATGTTACAATTATTCGATATTTGTAGGACACAACTACCTATTCATGCAGAAAGTGCATTAGGCCTGCGTGAATATGTTCGTGTGGAGGGAGCCGGGCATGATCGATCTGCTGGCAGTGTCCCACGACTACTAGTTTGCCACTCAAACAAACATTAATAAGTCTGCGTACCTCCACCGGCTTAACATTCACTGCTCTTCTGACCGCTCTCAATCTCACTATCCAAAAGTGTTTTGGATGATACCTAGAAGAGTTTTCTTAAAATTCGGACCATTGATTGTCGAGACGGACAATGAATATTGAGCGATGAATATTAAAGCGGTCAGAGTAATATTGCTGACAAAAAAAACAGAAAGAAGATGATGATATCTTGTTTGATAGATCCCATTGAGATCTTTTCAATGGTACAAAAAAAATTAAAAAATTATTTTTTATTTTCGTTATATTTGAATTTGAAATTACTTTCTTTTTAAAAAAGAAAATTTTGGGAGAAAACGGACCAGGGCCAATCCAAAGCTGTTTCGTTTCATTGTTCTTTTTTCTAAAGTTTTTCTCAAAGGTTACTTTGATTTGAGATGCCAGCTCACCAGCAGCTAGCGGAGCCAAGGTATAGATTCGGTGGCATTGTTCAAAAGGAGTTCACTATTCTTATTGTATATTTTCAATGTAAATATGAATAGAAATATTGTAAAGTTAGACTTTGTCTTGAACTTTTTTTTTTTTTTTCGAAACAAAATTAACAGACTTGATTCAATTCTCATGTGGTCGTTAAATAATAGTCATTGATTCAATTCTTTTTTTTTTTCCTTGGCTAAAGTTAATTAGTATTGCTACACTAATTAGGCCTCTAAATGAACCGAGAAGCTCGCAAGCTTGAGTTCGGTTTTTTACTCCTTCGTTAAAAGCTTAGCTTATTAAGGGAGACTTGGCTCGATTAAAGAGAATTGTTTATTAAATGACTAAGCTCGATTCGTTAAGGCTTTAGCAGAACCCGAGCTCAAATTTTTGGCAGTAAATGAGCCGAGTTCAAGTTAGGGAAAGTTCGACTCAACTCGTTTGCAAACTTACATTAACACCTTAGTGGATCGGAAATGGCTCGAGCTTAAAGTTTTGCCTTTTTTTTTGTAAATGAGTCGAGCTCGAGCCCGAAAAAGCTCAACTTGGCTCGTTTACAAACTTACATTAACACCTTAGTTGATCAGAGACATGTTGACTTATAAATATGAAAACGGAACGGGCCCTGTTTCGTTTCGTTGTTCTTTTTTCTTAAGTTTCTCTCAAAGGTTACTTTGATTTGAGATGCCAGCTTACCAGTAGCTAGCGGAGCCAAGGTATAGATTCAGTGGCGTTGTTCAACGGGAGTTTACTATTCTTATTGTATATTTTCAATGTAAATATGAATATTTGATCCAAACACTCTATTTTTCGTATACCGGATCGATCGTTCCATGGCCGAAAATGACCCGACGCGATCATCGGTACAGTTTCAGTATGCTATCCATCTGTACGGATAGCACTACTCTTATCTTTAAGATGCCCTATCACCATTAGTATTCAATTATTTGTATGTATGACTCATCGGCGCGGACTATGACTGTCCAAAGCTGTTTTGTTACCTTGGCCGATACCATGGGTGTTGGTCATCTTAGGATCTAGTCTACGACTCTTATAGTCTTTTTGAACCTTTATGTATGCCGTTTATCTGGCTTGTTGATTTTGATCGTCTAAGTTAATGCATAACTTTCCGCTTGACAAAAAAAAAAAAAAAAGAAGCTATTTTGTTCCTTTTTTAAAGTTTTTCTCAATAGTGACTTGGTTTGAGATGCCAACCATGATCAATTAGGTGAGGATAAAAAAGAAACTGACCAATTTGGTCACTCACTTTGTCGGTTTTTTTTTTCCTTGGCTGAAGTTAATTACTCCCTCCGTCCCTTTTTAAATGTCCTGTTTCGTAACTCCAACTAATTAAAAAGACATCATCATTATACTTTTCACATCAACTTTTTCCTCCACTTTCCCTACTTACCCATCATCATTACACTTTACTCACTTACTTTTTAAAAAAGAATCTACTTTTAGGGGCAAAATAGACAATACATCAACTTTTACCCACTACCTTTACAAAATGGACACTTATTAAGGAACAACCCGAAATGGAATACTGAACCTAAAAATAGGGACGGAGGGAGTAGTATTGTTACACTAGTTAGGCCTGTAAATGAACCGAGAAGCTTGCAAGCTTGAGTTTGGTTTTTCACTCCTTCGATAAAAGCTCTACTTATTTAGGGAGACTTGACTCAATTAAAGAGAATTGTTTATTAAATGACTAAGCTCGGTTCGTTAAGGCTCCAGCAGAGCTCGAGCTCAAATTTTTGACAGTAAATGAGGCGAGCTCAAGCTAGGGAAAGCTCGACTCAGCTCGTTTAAAAATTTACATTAACACCTTAGTGGATCAGAAACGGCTTGAGCTCAAAGTTTTGGCTTGTTTTGTAAATGAGTCGAGCTCGAGTACGGAAAAGCTCAACTTGGCTCGTTTACAAACTTACATTAACACCTTAGTTGATCAGAGACATGTTGAATTATAAATATGAAACGTCGACCATACCTCCTCAGACAAATAGTGAAGTAATCTATTATGAGATATTCAGTCCCCACAGCAATGGAAGAGTGCCACAAAATTAAACAAGCACAAAGAAAAGATAAAGAACACATAATTTAGCGTAGTTCAATCTTTATACATACTTCACAGACAAAATAGAATTCCACTATATTGATTGAGTATAGTGAGATAGAAAAACATTATTACTCCCCAAACCCACGATCACCAATATATATATTTTTTTAATCTCCCACTAATTCTCTATATCTCTCGTACCAAACAAGGCACACAGATATACAGAGACTCTAAGAGCCGTTGAGAAAGAAACCAAATATATTGGCCATTTAATTTGGTGGCTTCTGTGATTCTCGTTTCTAAAAAATTAGAATTGGTCTTCAAGCTTGACCAAGATTCCTTGTTTATGGATGGAAATTACTTCCCAATTTCCATGCCAATAACAATTCCTTGCTAACTGTCCAATATCACGTTAATACTTAATAGATATTACCAAACGTAGGAAAATTATTTAACTTGGGTGAAGCACAACAATTTAATTAATTGCTAAAAAATATAGTTGACCAATTGGCAACCAACCCAATAACCAGCTTCAGAAGAATAAGGAAGGGCAAGCTTCAAAAATAGTAACAAATTGGGGCAAGCTCAGTTGTTAGGAGTCTTTCTTCTCAATAAGAGATCACGAGTTCAAATTTCCCTAGCTGCGTATGGGTGTTCTTCCTTTAATGAGATTTTCAATCTTTCTTTGTTTTTGTTTTTTTGATTGGCTTCATTCTTTCTTTGTTTCTCCCCTATAATGTGCTTATTTCTTTTATTATTTGAGTTGTTGGGTTGGTTGTCTCATGAACTCTCACAATGTATGGCCTTCGTATATGATGTAAATAACCTAAAACGTGGAGCTAGCATCTCAAGATGTAAAAAGGGTAACGTATTGCCATATAGGTAGGTGCCGGTAATTGTGCTCAAAGTTAACCATCTTCTTTCATTTTTATAAGAGAATTCATTTTGGAGAAAGTCGATTAATTTTATCAAAAAGTCTACAGGAAATCATTGCATGTGAATCCATATGCATCGAATGATTCCGAACGCAATTATGTCTGAAGTTATATATGTTTTAAAGTTGTGTGAAGCATTTAGTAAAATACAACAATTTATTTTTATTCGTTGAAAGAACCATTCTTGTCAGCAAAGACAAAAAATGAGAATCAAAGTACATTTTTGGATTTTATCTTGGATATTTTCAAAAATATTTGTGTAGAAGTCATGATTTTTTACGTTTTCCAATTCATTTTGATGAGACGAATCGGAAAAGCAAAAAAAAATGAGGCCCAAAAACTAACCAACACGAAAAAATTTGCATAAAAACAAAACAATAAAAATGCAAAAAGTGCTTCGCGGGACGCCATTATCCTACGTAAACCTGTTATTGTTGTGATTTTGACACTTCAAAAATTGATGGAGGAGCTCCAAAACTTAACTATATTGATACACAAAACGACGTCGTTTTGGAATCCCTCCATCAATTTTTGGAGTGCTAAAATCAATTAACTAAAAATTGATATGACATACATTGACTGGTTGATATCACATGCATTGACCGGAAGAGAGAGTCCACAGTCCACACACAGTACTAGTCAACTCGCACTCATTTTTCCACGCACTTGTGTTAGTCAACTCGCACTCATTTTTCCGCGCACTTGTGTTAGTCAGCTCGCACTCCACGCACCCATTTTGCCTTGCACTTGTGTTAGTTGACTAGTGTATGTGGCCTCTCTCTCTTCCTCTCTCCCTTAAAAAGATAGTATTTCAAGATTACAATTCCATGCTCCTATCTTTGTCCTTGTTCTGAGATCCCAACTCTAGTGACAAGTACGCGGAATTCTGGTGAGACGTTGCAAATTCATACTCCTACTTAAATTTTCTCTCTTTTCTTTTCTCTATCTTTGTACGCAGAAATTTTTAAGTTTGATCCGTAGATGTTTTGGAACTTTCTAGTTTTGATTTTGAGATATTGTTAAACCCAAGGAGTGCAAGTTTGTTCACCTCACAAAATAACGAGGGTGCAATACCAATGGGTGGAAATGTGTAGAAACCACGGGATCATGAGGTTAGTTTGTGGTGGGTCGACCCGCACTTTTGCCACTATTCACAATTCGAACTCAGGAAGTTAGGCCTGGTGGTTAAGTCATAGAGCTTAGGTATTTGCTCACTCCTGGAGTCTCAAATTTGAAATATTTAACATGTTATAAGCAATTAATTTGGGGCTATAAGAGAGTTTGACCGGTTATTTTTATGGGCCCGGGTTAATTGTGCACACAATCTGGACTGGACACAAAATTATAATTTCTTTGAGATATTTTTAGCGTTGAAAATATTATCGAACATTTGTTTTGTGTGATCTTTTTTATTTCGACCGGCTTCATATGTGGAGTTCCTCTCCAGCATCCAAAAATGGTAGGGATTTATCATTTCGACCGGCTTCTTTGTGCGTTTGCAATTTTAGGGGGAAAAAAACACGTCAACTATCACCCATTTTTATTTAACTTCTTTAAAGTTTAAAACTCAACGGTTAACGCCCTCAAACTATACGAATACTAGAGGTCAGAGATGGCGTCAATGGAAAATCACAGCTTACCCTCTTGCCAACAATCATGAGCCCAACGAGTGTTTTTTTTTTCATGTTAACCTTCACTCTAAACCTCCCTAAAAGCACCTCATCGAAAACCAAATCCAGTCACTACACTCAAACAGAAGCTACTCCAAATCCAAACACCTCCTATCCTGCGATTGCTTGCGTCCCCTTGACTAATCTCAACAATAGGTTCTAATTTTTGGTATTACCATTATATGATGAGAAAAGAGTAATTTTGTCATAAGTTCTTGTTTATTACACCACGTTTTGCTCACATGACAGGTTTTGTCCAAAATCTTCACGTTTTGCTAATGGAAGGAGTTTATTTTCGTCACATGGATACTTTGAGCGGGTTAAGTGTCGATTTTTAGACATTAATTAGATTACTGAAAATTAATCAGTGATTCTTTACGGTGGTCTAACGTAATTTACCCTTCATCTTTTGAGCTTGTCAAGGACATTAGCAATACTAAAATAAAGTTGATCGGTAACCATGATTTAATTGTGAACCACATTTATCTTGAAGAAAAGAATAGATTGTCATAACGGGGATCAATTTTGGCGGTTCACAACACGAATTTTGTGGTTCGTGTTATAAGATTTTTGTGGTCAAAATATGAAAATACATATGAACTTTTGTTCCCTTGTATCTATCGCAGATTATATTTGAACCTTCAAAAGGTTCTCTGTAGCCTCATTTTGTCTCAACAACCACTTTAAGAAGTTGAAGTAAGTACAAAATGCCCCGATTTACATTTGCGTTAGCCCTCACCACAAGACGGCTTTGAACCCTCTAAAACTCACCACTGTCATTCGACCTTGAGAATCCACTTTCTAAAAAGAGGGTGTGGAAATCATACAGCTCTTCAAGATAAATATAATTCTGTCACCTTGGATTGATTAAACGGTCTTGCTATAGTCGGCGCGGCCCAGTGAGCTTACAATAAACACACTAAAAGACAAGGAAAACACGTATTTTTGTGTACTTTATAGACCCTTTAATACATATTCACATACTTACAATTCTCAACTTATTCGGTTAATTTAAGAATTTTCTTTGATTGAAACGTGCTGAGTGTGGAAATTTCTTTCCTGTATCTATACTTGTACTTTGACTTACTCTGTCAATAGGATGGCAAGTTTTCGTTGTATACCATACTAAGAACAGTTATTGTTATCTAAGTATTATTATACTCGGATTTCAAAATGAAGTAATCTGAATTAATAATATTCAGGTTATCCCTTTAGAGCAACATTTGTGCTTCTCCATCCCTCTCTATAAGTGAAGTCCTTTACTACTAGAAGGAAAAAGTTGAGAGGATCATTTGATTTTCAGCGTCTCAAGAGTTCTCCAATTATCTCTCATGGCTGAAGGTAATTTTACATATTTTATGTATTGCTTTTTTGAATGGCGAAAAAGATATATTTCATAAAAACGGAATGAAGTACATCGATAAAAAGGGCGGGAAAAGGTAGCATCACAATGTGAGAGTAACATTCTAACAAGGTTGGCACCCTACCCCACAACAATCATACGCTATTCAAGCCCAAAAATTGATAAGAAATCAACTCAACCAAATTACAATAAGAAAACCCAATGAGTCTTACACAGCAATAAGATCAAGACAAAATGTCAAAGCAAGATTCCATTGAACCCAATTCGAGATAATCAACTTGGCAGAAGGGCACTTTGCATCCCTTGCATCAGAATGGATTTTCTGAGTGGATAATCAAAATGGTGGTAGTATTAGGCTCTGTTTGATAAAACTGAAAACTGAAAACTGAAAACTGAAAAATAAGTACTGGAAACTGAATACTGAATTGTTTAAGCTAACAAGCTGTTTGATATGTACTGAATTTTAAGTACTGAATCAAATAAGCTGTTTGATCTGTCCAGTGAGCTGAAGTCTGAAAATCATTAATTTTCCAACTTTACCCTTCATACATTCATGACTAGTTAATCACAATCAATTATATATATGACAAAGATACCGCTATCAAAATAATAACATTATATACAAAATATTAGAACAACACTCAAAAACTATTCTAAATATTGTTGATCATTGAAACTTCATCAAATATTAAAGTAGCAAAATCAAATTTAACACTCAAGAGTAGTTTATAGCATTCAAATGCGTTGCAATTTGCTCTCGTAAGGTGAGCATAAAAATCTGATCAGCTTGGGTCGATCCTCCACCTGCTTCGAAATTATCCACATGATGTTGAGCATTGCCGTAAAAAGCATTTGGATCGTTGAATTCATCAAGAAATTTATCTGAAATGCAAGTCCTCCGAATAAAATTGTGCATGGTTATGCAAGCAATCACCATATTTCTTTGTACCGCGAAAGGATATGATGACATCCTTTTTAGTATTGGAAAACGAGACTTCAGAACTCCGAAAGCACGCTCAATCACATTCCGTAACCTCGCATGTGCGAGGTTGAATCGCTCTTCTTTATTCCTAGGACGCCGACCATTTTGGAAATCAGCTAACCAATACCGCACATTTCGGTATGGTGCCATAAATCTACGTGTATGAGTATATGCTGCATCACATAAAAAGTATTTTCCTGCACAGTAGAAGAACAATTATGCTAGGAAATATTAGCATCTAATTCAAAACAATCATCTAACCTGGAGGAAGAATTGGAAAGTTGTTAGCTGGATCACTCATATATAGTTTCTCTTAGCACTCGTGAGTCATGTGCTACCCCTTCCCAACCAGCCCACACAAATGTAAACAACATATCAAAGTCACATATAGCAAGCACATTTTGGTAACATTCTCCCTTCCCTCGTCCTCTGTATGGAATTTGTTGATCATGTGGCACAACTGCTGAAATAAGAGTTCCGTCAAGCGCACCTACTGCACCCTTACAAGATTTTAAATTATACATTAGAAAATGAAAGCACAATAATTCATATTATGCAAAGTGTATGAAAAAACCAATTGAAATGTGTACCTTCTAAATGAAATAGTACCTGAAATATGTGTCTAATACGACGGTTCTCTCGTATTTGATGTGCCGGCTGATCATAAGGTGTGTCAACAATCATCTCTTTTGAGAAATTCAGCATCGCATGCAATACTTCATAAAAATACCTATGTATTGTTTGTGTTGAATGATTGAATCTTCTTTTGACAAAACGATTCCGTATATTGTGACTCAATGCTATGAGAAACATTGCGACTTTTTCTTCTACAGATATGTAACAACTATTTTGAAGCCATCCTCTAATACGAAAGTGATGACACATAATTACGAATGCTTCTTTTTTCATTCGTAACATTTCCTGACAATGTGCGGGGTTTCCTGTTACAAGTTCTTTCATATATCCAGGTCCGGTAAGCATAGAGTCAGTATCAGGCCTTCTTCCAATACGTTTTTTCCTCAATATTTTGATGATCAAAATAAGTGCGATAATCTTTAATGCACTCTTTTGCTTATCAAACAACATTCTGCGCCAAACATTGCAAGTATTTAATTAGATAAAGATGAGATAAATATCATGACATGTCAACCAGAAAATACCAAGGTATAAATATTAAACTTTATAACAAAAACAATTCCAATTTCCAATGAAACCCATTCTGCTTGACCGATTCCTATACCTAAAATAATGGGTTGCCCCAAGCGTAGGGCGGAAACCGATATAGCATAATATCCGGTAAGTCCGGAATCGAATCCACAGAGACGGTAATGTGTGCTGACTAAAAACTCGGATTGTTACTAATTTAAATGGGCTCTTAGGTAGCCACCCCTTGTATGATTGATTGGGATATTAATTAAAATCTAGAAAATTGATTGTACTTTTTAAATAATTAAAAGAAAGGTACGGTCGTAGGGTTCATAGCACTCATAACCAGTCCAGATTAACCTGCTCTATTCGATGTTCTTAAAAACGTTCAATTTTAGATTGGAAAAGATACCGCGCAAGATGCGAAACCCTGTGATCGCCGTTTACCCATGCGCAGCGGAGAATGAGTTTTGGACCCCCGTTCCCCGTTCACATGGGCTCCGACAATGCCCAGGTTCGTCCGTGGAAGTATTTTTTCAATCTAGAATTATTTCTCTTCATTGTTTAAAAATAGGAGCAG
This sequence comes from Rhododendron mucronatum var. ripense, assembly GCA_019656295.1. Lineage (NCBI taxonomy): Eukaryota > Viridiplantae > Streptophyta > Magnoliopsida > Ericales > Ericaceae > Rhododendron > Rhododendron mucronatum. The sequence goes on along the minus strand of BPLT01000075.1, from coordinate 331,530 downwards.
TGCCGGACTAGCCACAGTGTGCTAATCACCCCGCGACCCTACCTAAACAACTACTCACTATGCATTGAACAAGAAACACAAGAAACCCAAACTTGGAACATGCTTCTATTGCGCAAGATGAAAAATAAACAGAAAAATATCAACGAATCAAATACCAGCGAATAACTTTTATTGAAAACAGAAAGTAAAACTAGTTACCGGAGTGCGCGTAATTGAATAAAGCTTAAAAAAATTAAAGAGAAAAACACAATACTGTAAACAATAATCGGAACCAAAACCTCGGCTGCCCTCGTTCTTCTATTTTTTCTGGGCGTGATGAATCCAAGAAGATATCACCGCCGCTTCCCTCTGTGTTTCGTCCATGTGTGGGAATCCCGACGGCAGCCTCTTTTCCTCGTCTTTGTGTAAAAAGTGATATCCCAGAAACAGTCGTGACCCCTCTCTTTTATATCTTCTGTAGAATATATACTCCCTCCTGTAGCCGACCTTCTCAATGCTACCCTAAATTTCTCTCTTTTAATTTTCAGCCCAATAATTGCCTTGTCAGGCCCTTCTTTTATTTGGTCTAATTTTTTTGGTCAAAACTAGTAAAACCATGGGTTCTGGAACCCGGAACCACCGAGACATGTGCAAACTAAATAAAATCGTTTTGCCACCTATTAGCCCGTGGCCTAATTAGTTCCGTGCTAAATACATGACCTTCAAACGGACTTGCTTTCAACACTGTATAATATTTTAATTCCCCATCTTTTGCACCAAATCCTCCAAACACCTACAATACACAAATTAAGCATTAAATTCTGAATAATAATATAAATGGGACTTAATAAAGATAAATTAAAGGGTGCTAATATGAATATTTACGCGCTTATCACATTCCTAAACGTAATCAAAAAGAAAAAGAAAAGAAAGAACAAGCTCAAGCAATGTCTCAAGTTCAAAATCAACTGCCTATTCATTATAATTCAAAGTAATCCTAACTTCTTGCCATTCAACTCTATCCAACTCTTTCTAACTACTTCTGGTTTTTGATGTAATAGCATCCATTGCTCCCTGTGTGCCTTGCTCTCGCAAAAAATGCTACATGCAACTATATATAAGGGGTCACTCATATCAAAAAGTTGCATCTCATCCAGAATACGATTGCATTCTTCTAGTGTTGGCCCATCAGAACTTTGTAAAGTGTGAAGAGCTTCAAGCAGTTGTTTATCAAGATCATCGCATGACTTGCTTTTCTTTTGCCGTTTATTGCCATGTTTTTCCACGTCACCATTTGGCGAAGAAGGTGTCTCAAGAGATCCAATGTCAAGATTAATGTACGTTTGTGATTGTGAATGAGTGCCATCAGTAGGAAACCCTTCTTTTGATGGTCCCCATGAAAATCTTCCTGTTGCTCTAACACCGTCAAATAATGCTTTTAACTCGTTCGAATATTGTAGTCCAGTATATCGAAACTGTTTGGCATTGGGGTTGGCCTGTAAAATTGTAATTGTATAAATCTCATATTTATTGAGTATCATTTTAGCTTTCAAAAGCTTTGAAACCACAAGATAAAAAGTTTAACATAAGAGATAAATAATACATGTATGTACTCACTCCATTCCTCTGCACTCCAGTTGACGGTATTAGTTACAGGATCATAACCGTTACCAGTTTTTGATATTATCTTTGACCACTCTCCATATTTTGATTTCAAAAAATCCCATTGATTTTTTACCTGTTTTTGAGTTAAGTTGAGACCCTTCTCTTTGTTCAAAGCTATCAGAATCCTATCCCAACTTTCTTTTTTAAGACTACCGCCATTTTTACCATTCTCCGTAGATTCTTTCAAGCACAAATCTATAAAAAGTTTATAGAGCTCTGGATCTTTCCAATTTGCTCTAGCACCATCGCCAGAAGCCATCCCTACCTACGAGTAAATATCTTTAGTTTCAATCCATCTAAATCAATGTATTGAATCTAATAAACTAATGACTCAATTGAGCCACCAAGACAAATTTTCTACTTATGATGACAATGATACAAACAAAAGCCAATCCAATAAACTTGTCCCGAATCTAGAAAACAAATCATAAGCAGGAAGTAACATTCGTAGTGAATTAATTTTATTTAGGTGGGCTCAACTTTTTTGCCCCATAATTGGTGGAAGTAGGATGAAGAAGTAAGATCCAAAAGTAACGCCAAACATCAAAAAAAATTTCTATTATTGATGATGAACAACGTAGTAGTGGAATGAGTTTCCATTAGATCAGAAACTTGCCAGTCGTTTTGAAAAACGAAATATCCTAAACCCATAGAATATAAACTGAAATTGTAATCTGAAATTCTTTCAAACCCCCTCTTTCTCTCAATTGCAATTCAGAGAATATAAACTGAAAACCCAAATCATCAAACAATACAAATCAGAAACCCCAAGTAAAAAACTGAAAATATACGTACTGGCCATGGCAGAGAGAGAGAGAGAGAGAGAGAGAGAGAGAGAGAGAGAGAGCAAACCTGAGATGGGTCTTCGTCGTTGGGATCAGAATGGGACGAGGGCAAGGAGGAGAAAGAGAGGCGAGAAAAAGAAAAAAAATTAAAAGAACACGCTGAGCGTGTTCAGCGTTAATTGATAAGTAGGGGGAGACCTACTTATTTTTTTACTCTTGACTCTTTACTTTCACTGAGCGTGTTCAGTGGGCTGTTTTGTACTTATCAAACCAACTTATTTTATTTTCACTTAATCTATTCAGTTTTAAGTACTGAATTAGGTTATCAAACAGAGCCTTAGGCTTCTACTAAAGCAAGAGCAGATCAGCAGTAGCTACAGTAGGTATATCAGTAGCAGCAACACACTTTCAGAATTCAATGCAAAATAGACAATAGAGACAAACAAACCAAACAACCCCACCCACAAGAAGCATAGCCACCTCAAGACTATGAGGCTTGGATAATGCTCCGTAAATGGTAGATGAAATCAGTGATGGAGTAATCTGACTCAAACCATTTGGACTTGACCCAGAAAGCAATCATTAATTTTATCAGCTCAACCACTTCATTCCAATTAAGATCCTTGTTTTGAAATGTATGCTCATTTCTCATTTTATTGGTTGAAATGGTGTAGATTACACCACAAGTGATGTCATGCTTACCTCTGCAATACATTTTTTAGTAAGCATGACATAACTTTGTGGTGGGATCCACATCATTTCAACAAATAGAAATGAGAGTAATGTTCATGTCCTCCTACAAAACTGAACTCCAATTCATTGCCCATTGCTTACTATAATGCTAGGACTGTAAAAGTCATACTCCCTCCATCCTTTTGTTTTTCGTAACTTCAACTTATTAAATAGATATCATCATTATATATTTCACATCAACTTTTACTTGCTCTTTCCATACCTACCCACTATAGAGACATCATTATTATATTTTTACCCATTATTTTTCAAAGATGAATTTATTTTTAGGGGCAAAATGCAAAAAATATAATTTCTCCCACTAACTTTATAAAATGAATACTTATTAAAGACAATCTAAAATAGAATATTGGACTCTAATAGAGGGACATAAAGGAGTACTAATTTCCATGGTTAGATGCAATAGTAATTGAATCGGCAAATAGAAAACTTAGCTTGAAATCGAAGAAAATCTTGCCAAGTTTTGCAGATCGACCTTCCTCAGCACTCAAAGAGAGTTTTGAAGTCTCATGGCCACTAAGGGCAGTAAACGAGCTGAATTATTTTGGCCACCAAGGGCTGAATTTGAAGGCCGCAAGGGGCTCATTATAGAGGCCACAAAGGACAATTTTAGAGACCGCAAAACACCATACATTATATGGCCCCATTGGGGGCATAAAGAACAGATTCTTAAGGCCACAACATATCACAAAATTACAGTACGTAGATGATTGGAATTCCTTATATATTACTTTTATTTTTCCCAACTCTCTGATGTGGGACTTTGGGACCTTGGGGTCTCACATTTAGTCGAACTTGTCAAGCAATACCTTGTTTGATCTAGTTCTCAAATCTTAGGCTCCATTCTTGACTTTTTTGTCTAGGACTTTTTTAAGTACTATATTTTATTTTCATAACATTTTGTTTTACTTTTCATCGTAATTTTTGGGACTAATTCATCTCAATGAGAGAAATCAGAAAACTATAAAATTATGGACCGATGTTGAAAAAAGTTTATATATGACAATACTTTAGACTAAAAAGACAGATGTTTGGGATTGTTTTTGTCTTCAGTGAATTTTTTTTGCTTTTGGTCCTAATGTTTTAGTACTTATATAGTCTCCTCTCGTCGAGACAGATGATTAATAAACAAACACAAATCTAACAAAAGTTTAGAAAAAACGATGAAAACACCTAAATCGAAAAAGATAAATAAAGTTAAACAGAATGGAACCTTAATGAGTTTCAAATTAAATTCGGTCTTGTTAACTTCCGTAGGCCATAGGATAATACACAAATTCTCACAGATATTAATACACTTTCACAAACATCAATACACTTTTCATGAATATCAACGCAATTTTTACCTATTATTCTCCGCCTTGAGAGCCGAGGTTAGCATTTTTCAATTGTAATATCATTCAAAGCTTGGGTTGTTTATGTAAAAAATGAATTTTAAACAAACATTTTAACAACTGAACACGAGTTGGATGTCCGTTTCAAAACCCTAGTTGTGAGTCTGCTCTTAAGGCGACTTGATTAGAATTTTTTATTTTTCGTTACTATCCTTAACTAAAGAAATGAAGTACAGTTTGTGGCTCTTGATTATTGAAGCAAACTGGAATTCCAAAAACCGTGTTTAAATTTTAAAAAAAAAAAACTAAAGAGAAGTAAATGAAACGAAGCACATGAATGATAGACCATTTTTGGTCCATCGTTTAATCAAAATCCCCCTGAAAATCTTCAGCTTCATCTTTTCACGTAGGAAGGGCATAAATAGAAAAATGATACTCCCTCCGTCTCTTTTTTGGAGTCCAATATTCTATTTTGAACTGTCCCTTAATAATTGTCCATTTTGTAAAGTTAATAAGTAAAAGTTGGTGAATTTTCTATTTTGCCCATAAAAGTAGATTCCATTTTAAAAAGTTAGTGAGTAAAAAATGTAATGATGATATTTCAATTGAGGGTAAGGAGGGAAAGTTGAAGTAAAAGTTGACGTGAAATGTGTATTGATGATATTTTTTTAATAAGTTGAAATTACGAAGTTGAACACTTAAAAAGGGACGGCGGGAGTAATTATTTTAGAAATTATCCTTCTAGTTTGAATGATATCTACATTTCGTCCCTCTAGTACTAATTGTGTCAAATTTAACCATATAGCTTATAGTCCGTCACAGTTGCGTCCTATGATTAGAACATATGAAGTTCATAGGCAAATTGCCATTTCTCCTCCCCGGAGGCACAAGATTGCGATTTTATGCAAACTAGAGGAACTATTGGAAAAGTCATAACCTTAGTTAAATGTCTTTGTATCATTTTTTTTTTCAATGGTTCTCTTGATTTTTATAACCTCCTCATCTTCTTCCTCTTTTTCGGTAGCCCTAGCCCACGTTACCCCTCACTCTCTCTGTCCTCTCTCTTCTTTTCCCACTCCATTTTTTTTGTAATGTAAAGTGTCCTGAGCCAGCTTGTGCGTACCTCAGACTAATCCCTATAGCCTCTCCCACAACTGTTTCGCACCCTTACGCGTAGGGGTGAGGAGGCCCCAAGAATTATTGGCATTCTTACTATTCCCACTCTTTTTTCACAAGCGAATACACAGTTTTATACATCCAAACACCTATTGAATCGCCGAAATAATTAGCTGGCTTGGCCTCGCACTTTCAATTGTCATCCTCTCTATTATCTCACACCTCATAAGCACTCTAAACCCGCAATAAATTAAGCTTATCTCCAACGCCCCTTCGGGAATAGGAATAGTAGAGTGATTAAAAGAAGAAGAAATTAATTAGCCATCCTCTTTACTCAACTTATTTAGGTGTCCATCCTACTGAGTTTAAATACTTAAGTTCTCATCCTAAAAATGTATTGTTGCCCCATTATACCCCTATTTATATATTAAATTAAATTCTTCTAGAATAATTACATGATCCATAATTAATCAAGCCCAGAAATGTTTCCATCCCCCAACATTACCGGGATTAGCCTAATCCCTTGTTGAAAGGGATTCTGTTCCATTTTCTTTGGTCAATACTAGTATAACCTACCAACGCCACCTTGTTTAACTTTAATTTGTACCTTGAATTTTCGTTCTTCCCACCTTCTTTTAATAAGGCTCAATAACAGCGGATCATCTACTGAATAATGTGGGGATGGGCAGTGTCCATCCAATTGAAGATGTCATCGACATCAAGAAGCTCACACTTGTAATGGTACACTCTCTCTCACTAAATCGAGATCGACCAAAGCCAACATCCAACTCACCGCCCATGTACTGAATTAGTTGCTACATCACGCCCACCATTTCAAAGACTGGCGGATAATCCATTACTTTTTGTCATAATTTTGGAGTATGTGTTTCGATTTCTTCAAATTTTGGAATGATTTTTGTTTATTGTAGTTTCGTCGGAACGATTTTACAATACGTATTCACGATTTTTTATGTTTTATGGTGATTTCACAAACTTTGTCACGATTTTGATATATATGTGTGTTTCGGTTTCTTCAAATTTTGTCATTATTTTCATTTAGTGTAGTTTCGTCGGCACAATTTTACGATGCGTAATAATGATGGTTTTTGTTTTATGATGATTTCATAAATTTTGTCATGATTTCAATATGAGCGTTTCAATTTCTCAAAATTTTGTCATGATTTTGGTTTAATATAGTTTTGTAGGGACAATTTTGTCATGATTTTGGTGATGTTTTGTTCATCTACCTCGATTAAAACCTACACTTCTTGAAACTTGCCATGTTTTCTGATTTTGTCATGTTTTTTAATTGATCTTGTTTTGTTCATCTACATTGATCAGGTTTTGCCATGTTTTCCGGCTTACACATTCGTTTTTGTAAGAGTCGTGTTTTTTTTTTAGATTTTAGGGGAATGGAGAGAGAGAGAGAGAGAGAGAGAGAGAGAGAGAGAGAGAGAGAGAGAGAGAGAGAGAGAATTCAAAAGATTAGGTGAGAAAATTGTTTGAAAGAGGAGAGAGAATTGAGATAATTAGAAAAGATTAAAAGAGAGAGAGAGAGAGAGAGAGAGAGAGAGAGAGAGAGATTTGAAAAATTAGGAGAAAGAAAGGGTAGTTTAGGATTTAATAGAATTTGAGGATGGAAAGATAAGTATTTAAACACATTAGGATGAACACCTAAATAAATAAGGTAAAAAAGATGGCTAATTAAGTTCCCCTTAAAAAAACTAAACTGGTAGGAGTATTTGTTTGGTTAGTACTATGGAGTGCATTTTCAATTTTGTCTTCATTTAAAAAATAAAAATTAATCTTATTTTTGCAAAGGAGGGGATATGAAATACCACCAAGCAAACAAACTCCGAGTACACAAGCTAAATTCCCACAAACATTGCTTGGCCTTAAAAACCTAACATCTCAATCAAACTTCTATTTGTCAATTAATCATATTGCTTTTGTCAGTTGCTGCAACTTCCATCCCACCTGCCTGGGAGATTGGAAAGTGCTTATGGGTTCCAATTGCTAGACGCATCAATTACGCTAGAAAATTGACGAACAATTGGGAAGCATTTTGCAAGAAAGCATCGGAATTACGTTCCAAGAAAGATGACATTAATACTGAAATTGAAAGATTCCGTCTGCAGAGAACTCCAACCCAAGAATGTGATAATTGGAGAAACGAGGTTGCAGAAATGGAGAACAAGGTTGCGACCTTACAACAAGAGTTGAATGTTGAGAAGAAATGTGTTTGGGGATTATGTCCAGACATTTTTGAGCGTATAAAGCTTGGTAAGCGAGTAGTAAATATGATCACTAAGATTGACCTACTCATAGAAAAGAAGTTTGAAAATGAATTTCTCATTGATTTACCACCAGCTAGAGTTGAGAGGAGGCCAGACCCCGTTTCGAAATTGACAACGTCTGCATATGATACACGGGACATGGTACTAGATAAACTTCGAGATGAGAGAACTGCAAAGATTGGTATTTGGGGAATGGGAGGAGTAGGTAAGACGGCTGTCTTGCAACTATTGAACAATTATTACCATGACGTCAAAACATTTTTTGATTTTGTCATATGGGTAACTGTCTCCAAATCTCCGAGCATTCGAAATCTACAAAATGAAGTTGGGATGCGGTTGTCAATAGAAATAAATGCTGACGAGTCTGATGATAAAGTTGCATGTACTTTATTTAGGAGACTTGAGGGCAAAAAATACCTTTTGCTTTTAGACGATGTTTGGGACGAGGTGGATTTAAGTATTGTAGGGTTCCCCAATGCCAATAAACAAAATGGTTGCAAAGTTGTTTTGACAACCAGAAAAAAAGAAGTTTGCCGAAAGATGGAAACTGATGCTGAAGTACACGTTTCAGTTTTGCCAAACGTAGAAGCATGGGAGATGTTTTCCTCTGGAGTGGGCCACATTTCGACGCTTTCAACCATCAAGACATATGCCCAAGATATTGCAAGTGAATGTGATGGTTTGCCACTAGCGTTGAAAGTCGTATGCGGTGCACTACGGAAAGAGGAAAATGTGTATGTATGGAAGAATTTTTTAAGAGAATTAAGGTCACCTGCCACATCTGTCATTGGGGACTTGAATGACAAAGTGTTCAAGGTACTAAAGGTAAGCTATGACCAATTAAAGAATACTGAAGAAAAGAAATGCCTTCTATTCTGTGGATTGTATCCTGAAGCCGACATGATTGAAAAATCTAGATTGATAGGATATTGGAGAGCAGAGAGGATTTTTTCTGGTAAACTTACTTTGGAACAAACCCATGATAAGGGAGAAGCTATATTGCAAGCTCTTATAGATGCGTCTTTGTTGGAGAAATGTGATAAAAATGACTCTGTGAAGATGCACGATGTTGTTCGAGACATGGTATTGGCAATAACTTCCCTACAAGGAGAGGAACCCACACATCTGGTGCAAGCTGGAATTTCTTCAGAGATGATTCCAGAGGAGGTAGAATGGAAAAATGCAACACGAATATCCTTTATGAATCGTGACTTGCGCAGCTTGCCAGAATCACCAAACTGCCCGAAGCTATTGACATTGTTGCTTCAAGGAAATGAAAATTTAGAGGTGATTCCAGAAACTTTCTTTAATAACATGCCTAGCCTCAAAGTGTTGGATCTGTCACGCAGCCGAATTAAATCATTGCCAACTTCAATATCTAAATTGGACGGTCTTCGAGAACTAGTCCTTTTAGATTGCGAAGATTTGGAGGCTCTCCCCAAAGAGATTAGTGCACTCAAGGAGCTGGAAGTGCTTTATGTCGGACGATCTATATTGGAAATTGGCCGTAGGGGGACGAAAAGGGAAGCGTTAATTATTCCTGTTGGGATGATACGTGGGATTCCTCGTATTGAAGTAATTGAAATTACAAGTCGACTGAGCGATGAAAGTACAGAAGATATTTTGAAAGATTTGAGCAACTTGGGTTCACTTTCTTCTCTTGTATTCGACTTCCACATATTAGGTAATCTGCAACACTTCTTGCAAAATAGCATTCCATGGAAAGAGAGAAGATTGACGCAATTCATATTCTTTGCTGGGAAATGTCCACACCAATTATACGAACATGATCCTTGGTTACTTCAATTGAGTAAGAAGTACTATGAGAGGTTTCTAGGTTACGATGGAGGAGGAGAAGAAAGGGATAGTGCCCTTCCCCCAGCCATAGAGGATGTACTTATCCGTTCAAGTGCCTTTCTATTAATGAGGCATGGAAAACTCAAAGTTCTATCAGAATTGGGCATGCAAAACACAGATGAGTTAAGATATTGCTATATTGGAAAATGCGGTGCACTTGAAACAATAGTCAATAGAAATGGGCTTGAAATGAGTGCTTTTTCCAATTTAGAATTTTTGTCTCTGGACGAACTATCGAATTTGAAGTCCATTCTTTGTTTGGAGATGGAGGAGGGACAATCATCATCACCACCACCACCACCTCTGAATGTAAACAGCTTTACCAATCTAACAAGATTGCAGTTGTGGGATTGCCCACTAATTGAGCACCTCTTCTCAAGTTGATTCATGCTTCAACAAATGTCCAACTTGAAAGACTTGCTTGTCCTGAATTGCCAGGGACTCAATGGGATGATTCCAGAGGATGAAAAGGTGGAATACGAGGCTCTGCCCAAATTGTCGTATTTGTACCTCTATGAATTGCCTGAATTTGTCAACCTTTTTGAAGGCGTTCGCACGTGTTGGCAATCACTGGATGAAGTGATAATATTGAATACTCCGAAGCTGAGGAAACTCCCCTTTGACACTAATAGCGCTCCTAATTTGAAAGGAATTCAGAGCTATAATCAAGAATGGTGGGATGCACTAGAGTGGGACAACCATGCCGCCAAATTACAACTTCTTATGTTGTAGCCCAGAAATTGAGAAAGTAAGAAGTTATGTCGATAAACTAAAAAAAAAAAAAGTTTATTTTAAGACAAAAATTAGTCAAATAATATTTTTGGTTTATTTTTTTCTTTTCTGAATTTTTCCAAGTTCGGTCCTTATTTGTCTACTGTTTTGATTTTTCTTGTAGGGTTGAATAGGGAAAAGAGGTTCACTAGCAACGAAACAAGCCAATTGTTGATCTAGAAAAAATTATTGGCTTCCAATGGAGAGTATGTATGGGATTCCAACTATGAAAAAGATGCACCGCCGAGGCCAAGTTTTTCATAAGTATCTCATGTGCCACAATTAAAGTCGGTGTACTTCTCTCTTGACTCCTCTCATAGATCAGCTGACTTTAATTTTAGTTTCAATGTTGGATGCTTGTCTTTTGTTGATTTTGACATTTTAGTTCTTCTTTATGCGAGATTGGTAACTATTTGAGTCATTTGACATTTGATGGATGTTTTTATGTATCAACTTTTCCATATTTGTATAATTGGATGGTTCCAGCTATGTCCTCTTCGCCCTTGGCTGTGATATCCTTGTGCTTGTTCTCTTTCCTTGGTTCTTTATTTCTTAATAATCTGTATTCGGTGGTACTTCTTTTTTTTTTTTTTAACACATTCAATTCATTTCATAACAAAGTCCGAAGGCAATATAGATTTCATCAAAAAATACCAGAATGAGCCAAAACTATCCAGACTTCAACGCAGGCACCCCCTGCAAAAGCAAGACTGGCAAAATCGCCAAATGAGAACCAATCAAGGCCTAAGTAGTAGAGAATCCAAATGGACCAGACCCCAACTCAAACCCGATAAGCGCATATGAAATCCATATTTGTGGTACTTCACTTCAAGCAAAAAAAAATCCATATTTGTGGATTTATTTCTTCACTTAATTTGTTTCACAAAATGTAGAAAGAGGGAAAGAGAGTGGTGTCGGGTGGGGTTCATAACCTTTTATGATAACAACAGTACCATATTAGAGAGCCGTAATGGGATTTAGATGTGGTAAGATGGGGACCCTTGGATTTCTCATAGTAAATCTCAACCACTAACTGGACCACAATGTACAACAAAAAACTGGATGTGATCCGAACCCTATGCGGCACATGCAAAATCGTGAATCCAATCTTCTTCCACATGCTTGAGATTTCTACATTTTGAGAAGGAAAAATGACGGCTAAGTACATGTTTTGATAATTAATACTTGCCAAGGACATTTCAGCATTAACAAATGTTTTCAAAATGTCCTTGGCGGGTATTAATTATCAAAATACGTCCTGGGCCGTCATTTTCCCTTCAAACTGATAACTATAAATTACTCCCTCTGTCCCATTTTGTTGTGCCCTTATTTCTCTTTGGGATGTCTCAAAATGATGTGCTTGGTTCAAAAGTTTTCAATTTTGGATGTCCATATTTCTATATCACCTCTCATTTCTCTCTTCCAAATTCAAATTTTGAACTTGATTTGAAAGAAAAGTGAAGCAAATTAATGACATGACAAGAAAGTTGACAAAAAGTCGTAAATTACAAAGGGGTAGAATGGTAAAATTAACACAAAGTCAATATAATTATGATTTTTCTTTAAAATTACGTGAAAGTCAAAATAGGCACAACAAATTGAGATGGAAGAATTACAATATTGAAAAAGCTATAACGAAATTCACCAAATAGTACAACATCGTCTATGGGAATATGAAAATTGTTGGAATATGAAGAAAAACACTTCGGATATTTACGTACAGCGCCAGATTTAAATTGTTATCGTCGAATATGTAAACTACGTACCCAACTACCATGATCAATATCATAAATTCTCATTACAATAGTATATCATCTCGCCATTTTATTTAAGATGGACTGCCCGTCAAGCGGCTTATTTTGGTTGTGCCACTCTTGCTTATCATAAATTCTCATAACACGACAAAGTTACAATTATTCGATATTTGTAGGACACCACTTGGTGGTGCCGAACTCCAATCACAACCACCTATTCATGCAGGAAGTATACGTATTAGGCCTGCGTGAATATATTGTGTGGAGGGAGTCGGGCATGATCGGTTGACAGTGTCCCACGACTACTGGTTTGCCACTCTAACAAACATTAATACGTCTATGTACCTCCACCCGCTTAACATTCACTGCTCTTCCGACCCCTTAATCTTACCGTCCAAAAGTGTTTTGGATGATACCTGAAAGAGTTTTTTTAAAATTCGAACCATTGAATGCAAAGACGGATAATAAATATTGAGGGATGAATGTTAAAGCGGTGAGGATAGTATTGCCGACAAACAAAACAAAAAGATGATGACATACAGTAGATGTGAGAAAAAGTGACGGAAATAATTTCATAACGACTTCTAATATGCAATTATGTAGACCAGTCATAAAGCATTCATCAATCCCTATTGTGGCGCATTATGACTGTCCCAAGCTGTCCCAAGCTGTCCCAAGCTGTTTTGTTCTTTTTTAAAGTTTTTCTCAATAGTGACTTGATTTGAGATGCCAACCATGACCGAGAAGCTGAACACTTTGGTCACTCACTTTGTCGGTTTCTTTTTTCCTCGGCTAAAGTTAGTATTCTTACACTGCTTAGAGCTGTAAATGAACCAAAAAGTTCGCAAGCTTGAGCTCGGTTTTGCACTCGTTCTATAAAAAGCTCGGCTCATTAAAGGAGATTTGGCTCAATTAAAGAGACTTGTTTATTAAATGACTAACCTCTGCTCGTTAAAGCTCCAGCAGAGCTCGAACTCAAATTTTTTGCTCGTTTAGTAAATGAGCTAAGCTCAAACTAGGGAAATCTCAGCTCAGCTCGTTTACAAACTTACATTAACACCTTAGTGGATCAGAAACGGCTTGCGAGCTCAAAATTTTGACTTATTTTGTAAATGAGTCGAACTCAAGCTCAAGCTCGGAAAAGCTCATCTTAGCGCATTTACAAACTTACATTAACACCTTAGTTGATCAGAGACATGGTGAATTATAAACATGAAACGTCGTCCATACCTGATAGGTCCTCAGAAAAACAGAGAAGTAATCTATGCTGGGATTTTCAGTCCCCTACGACGGAAAAGCGTCACAAAATTAAACAAGCACGAAGAAAAGATAAAGAGCACATTATTTAACGTAGTTCGGTCTATATACATACTTCACACACACAAAAAAATTCCACTATATTTATTGAGTTCAATGAGATAGAAAAATATTAATTCCCAAATCCACGATCACTAATATATATTTTTTTCATCTCTCCCTTGGTCTCTCACAATATATTTTTCTCTCTTGCTCTAACTAATTCTTTATATATCTCGTACCAAAACAAGGCACATAGATATACAGACTCTAAGAGCCGTTGAGAAAGAAACCAAAAATATTGGCCATTTAATTTGGTGTATATGTAAGGACACATATATTTTTACACATATTTTGCACATATATTTTTATGGGGCCCGTTTCGGGTCCCATCAATATGATCCGAACCGCTCACTATTTTTAAAATAATGTTTTAAGAGTTTCTGTAAGAAATCAACTCGATAGGATATCGATAAGGGCTTTTTCAGAAATCGCAAGGCGAATTAGACTGTTTCACTCTGTGCAAGTAGCATCACTCATTAATTTGGTAGCTTATGTGATTCGATCTCCTTTCTAAAAAATTAGACTTGGTCTTCATGCTTGACCAAGATTCCTTCTTGATGGATGGAAACTATTTCCCAATTTCCATGCCAATAACAATTCCTTGCTAACTGTCCAATATCACGTTAATACTTAATTAATAGATATTACCAAATCGTAGTAAAATTATTCAACTTGGGTGAAGCACTATAGAAAATCGATGCCTGTGGATCAATATGCATCGTAGGGTTCTGGACACAGTTATGTCTAGAGCTATATATGTTTTAAAGTTGTGTGTAGCATTTAGTAAAATACAACCATTTATTTTATTTGTTGAAGGAACCGTTCTTGTCAGAAAAGACAAAAATTGAGAATTAAAGTGCTTAGCGGAACGCCATTAAACTACATTAACATTCTATTGTAACTAACTAAAAATTGATATCACATACATTGTGGAAAAATGAGTGCGAGTTCACTGACTAGTTGACTACTGTGTGTGGCCTCTAAAATTTACAAAATACATGGGTGGGCAGGAGCATCACCGACGCTTATGAGTTTGTTTTCTCATCTCCTCCTCCTCCTCCTCTCTCTCTCTCCGGTAAAAAGATATTTCCAGATTACAATTCCATGCTCCTATCTTTGTCCAAGTTCTGATGAGATCCGAACTCCAGTGACAAGTACGCCGAATTCTGGTGAGAAGTTGCAAATCTATACTCCTACTTAAAATTTCTCTTTTTTTTCTCTCTATATATATCTGTACGCGGAAATTTCCAAGTTTGATCTATAGATGTTTTGGAACTTTCTAGTTTTGAATTTGAGATATTGTTAACCCAAGAAGGAGTGCAAGTTTGTTCACCTCACAAAAGAAAGAGGGTGCAATACCGATGGGTGGAAATGTGTAGGAACCACGGGATCATGAGGTTAATTTGTGGTGGGTTGATCCACATTTTTTCCACCCGTCACAATTCGAACTCAGGAAGTTAGGCCTGGTGGTTAAGTCCAAGAGCTTAGGTATTTGCTTACTCATAGAGTCTCAAATTCGAAATATCTAAGATGTTATTAGCCTTTAATTTGGGGGCAACTAGAGAGTTTGACATGTTATTTTTAGGGGCCCGGGTTAATCGTGCACACAATCTGGACTGGACACGTAATTATAATTTCTTTGAGATATTTTTAGTGTTGGAAATATTATCGAACATACATTTGTTTTGTGTGATTGATCTTTTTTATTTCGACCGGCTTCATATGTGCGGTTCCTCTCCAGCATCCAAAAATGGTAGGGATTTATCATCTCGATCTGGCAAATGGTACTCATTTTCTGTTTCCTTTGGACTGTGATGATGTTTGCATCATGCGATTGGGCTCATGTGTGTTGTTGGCCTTGCGTATATTTGGAAAAGACTACGTCTATTTTACCAACGATTGGAACCCTCGGAAAACTGAATTCCTGAGGGTATTCCTTTCTATTTTTGTCTGGTCTCAGAATTTATTTTTTTGGGTCGGGCTACCTTGGAAATATGGAATAATTGAAGATTTTCACATGTTGCGCCAATTTAGAAATATGAAAATAAACAACATAAGTGTGTGCTGTACATATGTATTGGGTCTTCTCAAATAGATGTGATGATTTTTTTTCCTGACTTTCCTAATACTTGCTTGCATTTTCTGTTGGGAAAATCTCGGCAATCATGTAATATTCCAGAGAACAATTTCATTATCAATATTGATAAAATTACAAGACTGAATCAAATTACAAAATACAAAACAGTTGACAGAGTATAAAGAACGAGATACAAACAAAATCTTTTAGATCGAAACTGAGTCCTGTGTGATACCACAGTCTCCTTAAGAAAGATTCGCCGCCTACCGTGGGTGTTGTAGGATCTTGTTCGACGTCTTCCTCCGAAGGTTAGCTCGGCTAAACTGCAGGCCGTCGGAACACCACCATCGACTGCTTTGGCGAACTAACTACTGTCTCTCTCTCACACAAGAACGAATTTCAGAGCTTCTGAAGTTGTGAATTTGCAGGTGCAAAATGAAGAGATTACTGCCCATTATATACTGCTCAGGACCCTGTGAAACAGCCAAGAAATGAATAGGGGATGAAACGGAAAACCAAAAAAACAAGGCGCAAAATTAACAAACGAGATTATTTTTTGAATTAAACAAAATAAAAAGGAGCCCAAAAAATGCAAAAAGTGCTTCGCGGAATACCATTGTCTTACATTGTCCTGCTATTGTAACTAATAACACTAACCAATGATGTCACTGTAGAAATAAGAAAAATAAAGTGTGAGTTGAGAAACCAGGCTTAGTTGATTGCCAGTGTTCGATCCCAACGCAAAGTAGGTTTGGGATTCAGGGTCTTGGATGATTCAGGGTTATCCATAACCTTGAAATAACATACTAATACATTGCAAACCCTGTTGATGTATAAATTATGGAAAGAAAAAAAAAAAAAAAAAAGAGTGCGAGTTGACTAGTAATTGACTAGTGTGTCTGGCCTCTGAAATTTACTACTCCACTATGATTTACTATGGGTTTTGCCTCTAAAATGTGAGCCATTGTTCTCTCTCTCTCTCTCTCTCTCTACTATGGGTTTTGCCTCTAAAATGTGAGCCATTGTTCTCTCTCTCTCTCTCTCTCTCTCTCTCTCTCTCTCTCTCTCTCTCCATTGTAGTATGGTAGTAGGGAGATCTGAAATTCCATATATACTCCTATCTTTGTCCTAGTTCTGAGATCCCAACTCCGCTGACAAGTATGCCAAATTAATTCTGGTGAGAAGTCACAAATCCATATATACTCCTAATTCAATTTTCTCTCTTTTTTCTCTCTATCTCTGTACACGAAAAATACCGTTTGGGAAAATACCATCAATCTTTTTTGTCTAACCAAGTTATTATCACTAATTTTGCTCACGTGGTATTTTCGTTCATGATGCCATTTTTGCTCAAATGATAATTTTCTTCCGCGGAGAATGTACGTTCTACTTCTAATACCTCGAAAATATAGATTGTGGAAAAAAGATTAAAAGACTTTTACTTTCTAATTGGGTCGTTGCGTATAACGTATAAGCGGGAGATGATACTAACGTAGATGTGTGATCGAAATTCGAATACAGATTCGATTGTAGATGGGTCTAAAATTGTTTGATTGGTGTGAATCCACAAAATACAGGTGAAATAGTTACCCATAAAACGATCTAGTCTAGGGTATATTTATGTTTGAATCCACAAAAAATCAAGTGTTTCAATTTTCAATCCGTTTGAACCGGTGTGAAGATCTTAATTTTTTTATCATTTTATTTTAAAGGGTCATAATTAATTTTTTGATATATAAGCAGCCTAAAAAAATATAAGATTGATTTTTCTTTTCCATGATTCTCTTAGGGCTCTCATTGAAAGTCTTAAAGTCAAAAAATTAATTATGACCTTTTAAAATAAAATGATTAGAAATTAAAATCTTCGCACCTGTTCAAACGGGTTGAAAATTGAAACACTTGATTTTTTTCAGCTATTTATATATTAAAAAATATGGTGGAAAAAATAATTTTTCAAATTTTCAATCTGTTTGAACATGTGCGAAGATCTTAATTTTTTTTATCATTTTATCCAATAGAGTCATAATTATTTTTTGACTTTAAGACTTTCAATGAAAACACTAAGAGAACCATGGTAAAGAAAAATCAATCTTTCCAACCAAACAACACCTTTTTGAGGGAGAGAGGGGGTTTGGCATGGTGGGAGAGATAAAATACCATGCTTGCCCTTGGTTTTGTCGGAGGAAAGGAACGGCGTGAGCCGCAGGGACCATTTAAAGACAAAATTGATACTTTGGGGCTGCAATGTTGACAATTGAAATATTGGGGACCAAAATGACATAGCGGAAATACCCTGGGGACCAAAAAAGTCAAAAAGCCAATTTCTTTCCTGTATCAATACTTGTACTTCGGCTTACTATATCAATACGATGGCAAGTTCTCGTTGTATATATACCATACTAAGAACAGTCATTATTATCTATAATTTATACTCGGATTTCAAAATGAACTAATCCGAGTTACTATTCAGGTTCTTACTGTAGTGCAACATTTGGGCATCTCAATCCCTATCAAACTGAAGTACTTTACTACTAGAAGGAAAAAGTTGAGGATCATCTGATTTTTGGCGTCTCAATCGAGAGTTCTTCAATTATCTCTCATGGCTGAAGGTAATTTTACATATTTCATGTACTCCCTCCGTTCCAAATTGAATGCCAATTTTTGATATTTGTGCCAATTTCAACTCCTTATATCTTTCAATATGGATCTAAAAGAAAAAAGCAATATAGATCTTATTTGATAGTTCTCGATTAGTTCTATAATACAAAGTTTTCAAACTCGTGAAAAACAATATAGATTAAAAGATATAGGCGATGAAAAATGACGCGAGTTTCAAACATTATCGTTCTTTTGGAATGGAGGGAGTATTATGTGTGTATGTTTCTTAATCTATATAGATTGGGCCAACCAAAATTTTTTCAGTTAGTTATTCATATACTAGTTTCTAAGATCAAAAGTCCAACCATTAATAAAGAAGGCCATGGCACTAGAAAAATACTCACATACTCAATTCATTGCGCATTGCTTGCTATCCCATAATTAATGCCGTTTCCATGTATGCAATAGTAACTGAACTAGCAAATTGAAAATTTAGCTTGAAATCAAGGAAAATGTTGCCAAGTTTTGAAGATGGACCTTCCTCAGCACTCAAAGAGAAAGTTTTGAAATTTCGTGGCCACTAAAAGGGCAGCAAACAAACCCAATTGTTTCGGCCACGAAGGGCTGAGATTGGAGGCCCAAAAAGGGGCTCATTATAGAGGCAACAAATGGAAATTTTATAGACAGCAAAACACCGTCCCCGTATATGGATGTAGATTCCGCCTAGTGAGCCTCCCTCCAGTCTCGTCCAGTTTTGACCTTTTGTGGGCTCTTCTTGGGGCCATTACAATAATCAGAATCGATCACTTTTTAGAACTCACAGAGAACATCGACCATGTCAAAAATTACATTTATCGGGATGCCATTTGATATCATTTCAAAATGCATTAATGCTGTATTAAAAAAGGTGTGCAACACAGGATTGCAAACCTTCAACACATTTCTCCAAAACTTAATTAAAAAATCTTATCAACAGCCGCTAGAGAACCATTGCCTGGCTGTTGAAGTTGAGAAACATGGTTGTTGACTTGTTGCAGCTGCGGGCTTACGAGAATTTCATTCCTTTTTTTTAGAAATTGTGTTGAACAATCCCAAAAGCTACCTAAACTTAGCTTTGGGCATGTTTGCGATAGCTGTAGATATAGATTTTAGACTTTAACTTTAGATTCTGCTACATATTTTAGATTTCGGATTTTAAGAGAAGTTGAAAAACATGTTTGTTGTAGCTACAAGATTACAAAAATTCCTTTCCTTCACTACAACACGGAAGGCCTATTGCGAGGAAATATGGCGAGGAAAAGAGATTTCGTCGCTAAAAGTACACAATCTGAAAGGAAATTCAAATTCGTCGCTAAAAAGTTACATTTAGCGAGGAAATTAAATTTCCTCGCCAAAAGGGTTACATTTAGCGAGGAAATTATTATTTCCTCGCAAAAGGGTTACATTTAGCGAGGAAATAATAATTTCCTCGCCAAATGTAACCCTTTTGCGAGGAATCTGTTTTCCTCGCTAAATATAACCCTTTTGGCAAAAAATATTTTGTCACCTTTTTTTGGACTCATTAAATTTTTTATATGTAAGTCATTATTAATTATGTTCGTGTATATTTAATATCACATGGTAAGGGATAATCAACTACATAGTTCAATATCATAAGCAAATTTATTAAAATAAAAAAGTGATAAATGGAAAAAAAACAGTTTCATTGCCAATCGCATTAAATTGATGAAATCAAAATTATGTTTCACACGAATTATATGAATTCACTTTTCCCCAACTAAAATTAATTATTAACAATGTCAGTATGTTCAAATTGTACTAAAATTTATTGTTTGAATACAAAAATTTTTAAGGACATGCTGAAAAAAAGTTCATCCCATAGTTATTGTCAACCAATCAGTGCAAATGATCAGTTGATCAAGAAAAGAGGTCCTCTCGCAAGCAACGCACTGTTGCTCGCTCTTCAACTAAATCCAAGTACAAGGCTATTGCGGATGTGGTCGCCTAATTAACTTGGCCGGGTTCAGTCACTCCTCTTTGAGAAGACCTAGATGTTATGAGTTGGGAGCGGCGGATCAAGCAGTAAAGAAATCAATGTAGCTGCTATTGGTACTAAAGGATTCCGATCGCCCGGGGTCAAGCAATTTTTAGCTTATTGAGGTAATAAGGTACTACATGAAATCCCGGATCAAAAAAAAAAAAAAGGTACTACATGAAATCCATCCATAGCGGTGCGGGAAATAATCTTTCTATTTCAGTGACAACTGAAGAAATCCAAAAAAAGGACTGGACATAGGGATTATAAGTTTGTGGATGAATGATGTACTTTTCAGAAAAAGAATGCAGGGGATATATGGATTGCTTTTTGTAGAGATAACTAATTATTAATTCATACAAAAAAAATTAATGAAAAGCTAAACAAAAAATAAAGTACTTAATAATTGCGAAATGTATTTTCAAAATATCACTAATCTATTTTCAAAATATGTAAGGTTAACCCCATTTAAAAAAAACATAACAAATTATTACTATTGTAATATTGTAGTTGAGTTAAAATTGTTATGGGCGCATATACACAGTAAGAACATATTGACCCACCAAAAAAAATATCGTATTTGCAGAAATTTAAAGTGCTCAAACTAATTTAGGCACTACAAAAGGTTACTAAACTTAGAGAGAATTAAAACGAAGTATAAAATAAGCAAATTTAGAAAGGTATAAAGATTTATTAAAGATAAAACATTAAATTATAAAAAAATTCAATAAAAGCGAATAATGTTAATGATTTAAAAAACAAGTTTAAAGAAACACTACGAAGGGACTAAAATTAGAGAGAAAGGTTTAAAGAAACAAATTTAGAGAAGTGAAAGAATGAACAAAGGTTTATATATAAAAAAAGGCAAAGATTTGAACTGAAAAGAAAGTTGGTGTGATGGATGGAGTGAATGCCTCCATACAGGAGGCCATGGTTCGAGTTCGCGCGGAAGCAAATGAGCTGGAGAACTCTCTATTTTTTAGTTTCAAGTGTTTTAGCGAGGAAAAATTTCCTCGCTGAAACTATAATTGGCGAGGAAAAAATTAGTCTAGCGAGGAAAAATTTCCTCGCCTATTTTATAAATAGTGTACTAGTCTAGTGAGGAAAAACTATAGCGAGGAAAAAATTCCTCGCTAATTGGGTTAGAATTTGCGAGGAAATTTTTTTCCTCGCAAATTCTTTTTGCGACAAGCTTTTTGCGAGGAAAACGGGCGAGGAAAAATTTCCTCGCAAATACATTTTGCGAGGAAATCAGCCTTTTAGCGAGGAAATTAAATCCTCGCTACAAGCCTTTCGTGTTGTAGTGCTTTTTTTAAAATTTGTGCTGTAGAATCCCAAGAGCCAACCAAACCCAGCTTCGAAATTTTGAGAAATGTTTAAAATGTGTAAAGAATTAAGTAGCTAGAAATGTTTAAAATGGACTTAATTGCCCAAATCATTTTGGATTGAGCTTAGAACAAGCCACGTTGAAGTTTGGAACATTTTTCATTTTGCACTTCGATGTTCAGGCGGTAAAAAGGAATGAGTAAGAGCCACTTTGAAATGGATAATAAAGTAAGAGAAACTATATATATGGAAGAACTATAAGGAGATTGAACAATCTGGTTTCCTCTTATTTTCTTTGGTTTTTTTGGGTACGTTTTCTTTTGTCTTCTTTTATTTTTTGACAAAGCAACTTCGCTCAATGAAGTATCAAATTGTGGTTATATTTGTACTTTTTTTTTTTTTGGGTGATGCATTATTAAGTCAGTAGTACACAAATAGGACCACTAAAGAAAAGCATTTGCTGCACAAAGTAGATGAGATTGTTTTGAAATCAATTTTTTCCCTGTCATAGAGCTTGGCCAAATCAAGAGTTTGAGTTATGGAGGCCAAGAACTTCTTATTACTATCTACTGAAAAAAGTATGATCAAACCATTTAGTTATCTACACTATGGCCTGGTTGTCTGCTCAGAGATAAACGGAAGGAATACATAATTCATAGGATATGTACAGGATATTGAATCCCTTAGGCTTGAGGAATAGTAGAGAAAAAACTAATCTGGTACTATTTGTTTTGGTTAGGATTGTGTAATAATGCATTTTCAATTTTGTCTTCATTCGAATTACAAGTTAAGTTTCTGGTAGGCCAAATGGTAAAATGATCACTTCAATGCTATCGTAATGGAGGGGATATGAAATTCCACAAAACAAACAAGCTACTAGTAAACAAGCTAAACTCGAACAATACATGACATTACCGTGGCTTTAAAAACCTAACATCTCAATCAAACTTCTAATTTTTCAACTAATCATATCACATTTGTCAATTGCTACAGCTCTCATCCAACCTGTCTGTGAGATTGGGAGGTGCTTATGGACTCCCATTGCTAGACGCATCAATTATGCCAGAAAATTGATGAGCAATTGGGAAGCTCTCTGTAACAAAGCATCTGAGTTACGTATCAAGAAACAAGACATTGAAGACAAAATTGAACTCGAGTTGCAGAAAACTCCAACCAGAGAATGTGATAATTGGAGAAAAAAGGTGGCAGAAGTGGAAAACAAGTTTGAGACCTTACAACAAGAGTTCAATGTTGACAAGAAATGTGTTTGGGGATTATGTCCAGATATTTTTGCGCGAATAAAGCTTGGTGAGCGAGTGGTAAATATGGACAAAGAAATTGGCCTGCTCATAGAAAAGTCCAAGTTTGAAAATGGATTTCTCATTGGTTCACCACCAGCTAGAGTTGAGAGGAGGCCAGAACCCCCTTCGACACTGTCAAGTTTTGCACATCATACACTAGACGTGGTACTGAATAAACTACGAGATGAGAGCACTCAAATGGTTGGTATTTGGGGAATGGGAGGAGTAGGTAAGACTACTATTTTGAGCCTCTTGAACAATTCACATGAAGCTGAAACATATTTTGATTTTGTCATATGGGTGACTGTCTCAAACTCTTGGAGCATTAGAAAGCTACAAAACATGGTTGGGACGCGGTTAAAAATAGAAATAGATGCTAACGAGTCTAATGATACTGTTGCAAGCAAATTATTGCAGAGACTTGAAGGCAAGAAATACCTTTTGCTTTTAGACGATGTTTGGGATGAGGTGGATTTAAGTGTTGTAGGGTTCCCCAACGCCAATCAACAAAATGGTTGCAAAGTTGTTTTGACAACCCGAAAAAGAGAAGTTTGCCGAAGGATGAGAACTGATGCTGAAGTACCCGTTTTAGTTTTGCCAAAAAAAGAAGCATGGGAGATGTTTTCCTCTGGAGTGGGTCACGTTGCAATGCTTCCAACCATCAAGCCGTATGCCCAAGATATTGTTGCAGAATGTGGTGGCTTGCCACTAGCGTTGAAAGTCGTTTGCAGTGCACTACGGAAAGAGGAAAATATGAATGTATGGAGGAATTTCTTAAGAAAATTAAGGTCACCTGCTACATCAGTCATTGAAGACTTGAATGAAAATGTGTTCAAGGTACTAAAGGTAAGCTATGACCGGTTAAAGAATATTCAGGAAAAGAAATGCCTTTTGTTCTGTGGATTGTATCCAGAAGATTCCATAATCGAAAAATCAAGATTGATAGGATATTGGAGAGCAGAGAGGATTTTTTCAGGTAAACTTACTTTGGAACATGCACTTGATGAGGGAGAAGCAATATTGCAAGCTCTTATAGATGCATCTTTGTTGGAAAAATGCATCGAAGATGACTCTGTGAAGATGCACGATGTTGTTCGAGACTTAGTATTGGCAATGACTTCCCTGCAAGGAGAGGAACCCACACATTTGGTGAGAGCTGGAATTTCTTCAAAGATGATTCCAGAGGAGGTGGAATGGAAAAATGCAACACGAATATCCTTTATTAATCATGACTTGCGCAGCTTGCCAGAATCGCCAGACTGCCCAAAGCTTTCGACCTTGTTGCTTCAAGGAAATGAAAATTTAGAGGTGATTCCAGAAACTTTCTTTAGTAACATGCCTAGCCTCCGAGTGTTGGATCTGTCACGCACCCATATTAAATCGTTGCCAACTTCAATATCTAAATTGGACGGTCTTCGAGAACTAGTCCTTTTAGATTGCGAAAATTTGGAAGCTCTCCCCAAAGAGATCAGTGCTCTCAAGGAGCTGGAAGTGCTTTATGTCGGACGATCTAAATTGGAAATTGCCAGTAGGGGGATGAAAAGGGAAGAGTTAATTATTCCTGTTCGGATGATATGTGGGATTCCCAATATTGAAGTAATTGAACTTACAAGTCGACTGAGCGATGAAAGTACAGAAATTATTGCGAAAGAACTGAGCAACTTGGGTTCACTTTCTTCTCTTTTGTTTGACTTCCGCATAGTAGGTAATCTGCAAAACTTCCTGCAAAATAGCATACCATGGAAAGAGAGAAGATTGATGCAATTCGTATTCTTAGCTGGGAAATGTCCACACCAATTATGCGAACTTGAACCTTGGTTACTTCATACATGGAGTAGGAAGTATAACAGGTTTCTAGCTTATGAAGGAGAAGAAAGGGACGGTGACCTTCCCCTAGCCATAGAGGATGCACTTAACCGTTCAAATGGCTTTATATTAAGTGGGAATGGAAAACTCAAAGCTCTATCAGAATTGGGCACGCGAAACACAAACGGGTTAAGATTTTGCCGGATTCGAAAATGTGTTGCGCTTGAAACAATAGTCAATAGAAATGGGCTTGAAATGAATGCTTTTTCAAATTTAGAATATTTGATTGTGGGCGAACTATGCAATTTGAAGTCCATTCTTTGTTTGGAGATGGAGGAGGGACAATCATCATCACGACCACCACCACCACCACCGTTAAATGTAAACAGCTTTACCAAAATAACACAATTGGACGTGTGGTCTTGTCCACTACTTGAGCACATCTTCTCAAGTGGATTCATGCTTCAACAACTGTCCAACTTGAAAGGGTTGACTGTCGGATATTGCTGGAGACTCAAGGGGATGATTCCAGAGGATGAAAAGGTGGAATATGAGGCTCTACCCAAATTGTCGTTTTTGTACCTCAAGGATTTGCCTGAATTTGTCAACCTTTTTGAAGGTGTTCCCATGTGCTGGCAATCACTGGATCATGTGATGATATGGGGTAGTACCCCGAAGCTGAGGAAACTCCCCTTTGACACTAATAGCTCTCCTAATTTGAAGGGAATTAAGGGCCATCAGGAGTGGTGGGATGCATTAGAGTGGGACAACCATGCCGCCAAATTACAACTTCTTAAGTTGGAGCGCTGAATTTTTAAAAGTAAGCAGTTCTGTCGATAAACCTAAAAAAAAGAGTTTATGTTAAGACAAAAATTAGTCAAATTATGTTTTTGGCTTATTTTTGTCTCATCTGAATTATTTCAAGCTCTGTCCTTATTTTTCTATTGTTGTGATTTTTCTTGTAGGACCGAATTGGGAAAAGAGGTTCACCGACAAGGAGATAATCCAATTGTTGATCTGGAAAAAACTATTGGCTTCCAATGCAGAGTATTGGCTTCCAACTATGAAAAAGATGCTCCACCGAGGCCAAGTGGTTCATAAGTACTATCTCATGACCGAGCAAAAAAAAAAAAAAGTACTATCTCATGTAATATATTTGCACTTATATTATTAGCTTTTTGTAGGGGTATGCCCCTCTAGCTTGTATGTTCATTTGGTTTCCAACGGAAATTAATTTACCAAAAAAACAAACTTGTACTATATTGGAGTATCAGATTTTCAATATTTGTATGGTTTCAGCTATGTCCTCTTCCTACCATATCCTTGTTCTTGTTTTCTTTCCTTGGTAGGAGTACTTTTTTCTTAATCGGTATTCTGTATTACTTACTTCAAGCAAAAAATCCGTATTTGTGGATTTATTTCTTCACTTAATTTGTTCACAAAAATGTAGAAATTTGAAGCCTGTGGAAGAAGTTTGGATAGCCCTTCTCAAATGATCAGTGGTGTCGGGAGGGGGTTAATAACCTTTCGATATGAGAAAACCATATTAGATCAAAACTAAATTATTGCGAAATAACTAGACCAGCTGAGTGGTACCGAAAATGTAATTAAAGATACCTGGATAGTACTGAAGAGTAATAACCTATTAACTAGACCAGCTGAATGTCATTCGATACCTGATTGGAAAACGTTTATCTTGGAAAAAAATGTGGGAAAATGTGGTTTCGATCCAGTGTGTTCAGTTCATTTTTTCTAAGATTAATGTGATCCGATTAATTATCTAACGGCATTCGATCAAACACCAATTTTTGTATGGTTGATGAACTCAACGAGATCTAAGTACGACTTCAATCATCGATGTGGGTCTGGTATAAATCCGAAAAAAACAGAACCGAACGAGAAGCTCTTCTCCCATTACTAGAGAGGAGCCGCTTCCTATTTCAGGGCAAATGCATTTTTCATTTTTGCTATAAATTGGAAGCAAAGTTTTTAAGTCCCCCGGCCCCCTTTCTATATTTTTTTTTTTTTGTTCCAAGTGAAAATTTCCCACACATCAATAATTTCTTGTGATAGACAATTTATGGCTCAACACCAAATTTGTCTTAAAATAACTTAAATTTGTTAGGCAAACCTGCATTAATTGCAACCACAATGCTTTGTTTGGATTGGAATTTGAAAAGTGTTTTTGAAAAATAGTAGGGGTAATGAGTGGAGAGAGATAGAGAGAAAAAGGTGGAAAGTAGGGGGAATCTAGGGGGAATTTTTTGAAAAATTCTTTTTGAATCGCGAAGGGAACAAGGCAATCTAGAACTCCTATCGAATGTATAAATGAGTGATGGTGTATGCCTATATGCAATACATGTTTCATATACTCTTTTGAAAAGGAGAGAGCTAATTGCCCAAGACTCCAGCATTCCATAGATCAGCCTTCCTTTGGATCTAAAATATGGATAAAATGACTTCCTAAATATTGCATGAATAAAAAGAATCTTATTTAACACACACACACCCAAAAAAAAAAAAATACTAAAGAGAATATCATTTATTTTCCTCTTCCGTAAGCTTTCTTCATCCCTAAGAATTCTTTATGTCTTGCATTTCGAACTCAAATTATAAATCCATATACCAGCATATGAAATAATCGGATTTTAAAAGTTTGTATAAGAAAGACAATAATAAGAATAGTGAACTCCAAATAGTGGTGACTCCAAAGTGTATTAGCATTTGGATTTGTGATTTTTGCAATTTGCCCACAAATAGAATTAGACACGATGATGCACACACAAAACACTATTCTTTAGTGGCCAGAGAATAGCACTACTGTGGGACTGATCAAGGTTTTACTCCGTCAGGTGCTCTATGTAAGATCTGAAAATTAACAAGAAGATGGAGATATATCCAACCTATATTGTTATCCTCTGTTTGCCAACCACAGATGTATTTTTATTTATTCTTGATCAGCAAACAACATACTTAATTATGTTTTAAATATGTGGGACATTAATTAATTGAATGTTTCTTTAAACAGCCAGATATTCTGGTTTGGGGATTTGAATTACCGTCTCAATATGTTGGACGCAGAGGTAAGGAACCTTATGGACAAGAAACAATGGGAAGAACTTTGCACAGTGACCAGGTGAGTGACACTATTTGGCCAATGGGAAGATGGAGATATATCCAACCTATATTGTTATCCTCTGTAAACGGTTACTTCTTTTCTTAAGAAAGACAAGGGACAGATAATAAGAGAATGAAAAACTCCGTTGATCATCAATGTGTGTGGGTGCGGAAAATATTTTGATAGATTTTTAAATTCTAGCTTCTAAAAATCATTTTAGAATGTTTGTCAAAACTTATACATAACTAATTTTTAAAATCTTCAAATTTTGAGAAATTGAAAAAGGAAAGAAATTCTCAAAATTTCAAAGTCGGATTTATTTTTAGTTTTGTCTTTCTTCAAATTTTTTTGCGTTGTTAATTTTTCGCCATACTTGTACTATGTATTAGTATTTATTGGTTTGTCTCAGGGAGAAGAATCGGAAAAATATAAAATTATACAGTAACTTTTACACAATCATTTTTGGAAATATCCAAGAAAATCCCAAAAAATTGACTTTTGGTGCTCTTTCTTAGATATTTCTAAACATACTTGTGTAAAAGCCATAATTTTTTACTTTTTTGATTCTTCTCGTCCAGAGGAACCAATAATACATAAAATTTTAGCACAAAACAAACAAATGTGACATTGTTTTGAATAAAGACAAAACCTAAAAGTCGTAGTCTACAAAATTTTGTTTAGCGAAAACAGGGCCTAATTGTAGTTTAACTAGACAATGGTTAACGGCAAAATGTGAGTTATAAAATGGGGTCTATCTATTTACAAGAACCAGTAAGAAAGTGGATAATGTTCACCCACTTTTAAAATGGATGAATAAAATTGCACTCCCAAACACCCCTCTCTTTTCGTCTTTGGACGACGAGGCGTCTCCGATTACACTTGCCCAGATGGGACGACCTCCAAGACAACCCATTGCAATCTCAAGGTCATTCCACGGTAGGTTCGTTTGCTTGCATGTCCGTTTAAATGCAGTGCTAGTGCTTTGGGGTATGATTTTTAAGCACCAAAGAGTTTACCTTGTTCTGTTTGAGTTTTGAGAGAAATTTTAAAAAGTAATGATTGCTGAGAGATAAATAGAAAAAATTTATTAGGGATCATGTTGAAACTCAAAACGAACAAGCCTCTACGTTAATGCAGATGGAGAAGACTCGCAAAAGTAGTAATCCAAAGGCGGTGCGATTCCAACAGGCTTGAGTTGAGCCCATCTCCTTAGACTGGGAATAGCCAGCCCTTCCCAAAAGTGTGGATTGTACTAGTACCTAGGACTGTAAATGAACTGAGCCATTCGCGAACTGTTCAAGATTCGGTTCGGCAAGAGCTCGTTCGAGTTCGGTTCGTCTGCTAAACGAACTGAACCTGAACCTCAATTCTAGGCTCGTTTCGTAAATGAACCGAACATGAGCCTAACGGTATTCAGCTCGGTTAGGTTCGCGAACCTATGCTTAAATTTAATTAATAATTCAATAGGGGTCTATTTGTATATGTAAAAATTTTTAAGATTGTATATGTAATTTAATACTTATTTTTCTCCCAAATTCTATACAATCAATGAGAGAGTTTGGATTTGCTTGAGTTTAATGAGCTGAGCTGAACCAAACCGGAGTTTTGATGAGCTCAATTCGAGCTTAGATTCGGCTCGATCAGCTCGATTCATTTGAGTTTAACGAGCCAAACTTGAGCCAAAATGTTCAAGTTCAAATCGAACCCGAGCCGAACTCGAGCCAGACTAGTACTGAGCCGAACCTGAGCCTTGAAAAATTTTAACGAGCCGAACTCGAGCCAAGTTGTTCAGGCTCGAATCGAACTCGAGCCAAACTCATACCTTAACGAACCCGAGCTGAACTTAACAGGATTCGGCTTGATTCGGTTCGTTTACAGCCCTAGCAGTACCTAATAAATTAATTACTGTTCCCATGGCACTTGGAACTATTCCCGTTTTGTCCTCTTGGTCTAGAGAAATTTTCCAATGCCGGGTGGGGACGGGCCACGTGGTGTCGAGCACGCATCTCAGCCGTCCAAATGTGTTTTGGACGGTCCAAATCTGTTTGGGGCTTGAGGGGGTGTTTTGGTAATTTTACATTAAAAATTACCCAAACAGATCTAGACTGTCCAAAATACGTTTGGACGACAGAGATGGTGCTTGGCACCGCGTGGCCCGTCCCAACCCGGCACTGAAAACTTCTCCTTGGTTTGACTAGGCCACATCATAGCGATGGTGGAGAAACCTTCACTTCGACTAAAAGGGGATCGAGCACCGCCTTGGTAGCAATGGGATTCTGGATCTTCGGTACCGTTTTTATTGGCCGTACCGTCAATAGCGTTACTTTTCCCCAATACCGCGGCTTCAAAATCTTGTGTAGCATCCCTCATTAGTCATTAGTATGCAGGTCTCATTCCTATACTCCAACCAATTTTGCGAAAAACAAAAGCAGAAAGTAAATACTATATGTGCCTTCTATTTTCCAACTTTGTTCTACTCCAAATTACATAAACCACAAGAAAAAAAAAGGGGTGAAAGAAGTCAGAATTGGTTCTGAGAAAAAGCGAAAGAGGCAGCTGCTTTAGGTCCCAAAATATTTCAAACTTTAAGGGGCATCTTATTTTGGTGCCATTTATAATAGTGCAACAAAAAGGGGCCCAATCTTTATTTTTTGCTTTAGAACTCTGAGAATTCAGAGCCGACTCTTGTCAAGAAGTCCCATGTTTTTTATTTTATCATCGTAAAATGCCCAAAGCACTACAAAAACACAAAATCTGGAACCCTCTGTTGGGTAGAACAATTAATCCTTGGGGCCTGTTTGGATGCGGGGAAAATATTAGGGGTATTAGTTAATAAGGGGGATAAAATAATATGGGGTATTAATTAATAAAGGATAATCCACATTGATGTGATGTTTATAGAGGGGTGATTAAATAGTAGATTGTTTGAATGAGGTATTAAAAATGGGGAATTAAATAATATTTCGTTTAGATGGAGGATTAATAGCGGTATAAGGAATGGTGTATGACATAAAAAACTGTCAAATGACCCTTTTGCCCTTGTGTAGTCCCTAAATTAATTATGTATTACGTTTTATATGTAATTGCAAATTTAATTATTTTTTCACAATTTAAGCCGTAATATTTATTTCTACTAACAAATTAACAAATTTAGTATTATTATTAAACAATTTTTTGATAAAATTTGAATTTTTTTTAAAAAATTAATTGTTCCAAATTTCAATCCGTTTGAACCGTTGGAAAGATTTTAGTTTTCTGATCATTTTATCCTAAATGTTCATAATTAAATTTTAGCTGTAGTGCTCTTGTTGATTAACCCTAAAAAAGTCGTAAAATTAAATATCTTTTAGTGCTAATCAACGGGAGCCATATAGTCAAAATTTAATTATGACAATTTAGGATAAAATGATCAGAAAACTAAAATGTTTCCACCGGTTTAAAACGGATTGAAAATTGAAACACTTATTTTTTTACACCATTTATATCTTATATTTTAGATCATTTTATCTTAAATGGTTGAATGGGAAGTAGAAGTTGGTTGAATGGTGGATAAAAAAGGGAATAACAAAGGGTATTTTCGTCCACAAAACACCCCTCCACAAGGGGATTATTTTTGGGAACCTCAAGAGGAGCCCAAAACTAAGACCCTACGATCCCTACAACTTGGAAAAACGAAAAGAGGGTGAAAAATAATAGAGGAGCAAATTGGGTTGCCAAACGGGGAAAATCAGGTGGACCCGTCCCCATATACCCCTTCTAATTTTTACCCCCTCTTTTCCCTTCATCCAACCAGGGCCTTAATTTAGAGTTACCTATATGGATTTTCACCAAATACGTAAAACAATACCGACATAGGATTGGGGCGGTTCCACACATGCAGGGAATAGAAAAATGAAAAAATACATGCCTGTGATCTAGACCCTGTACGCACGTGCATTTCATGCACAAATTGGAAGGGGCAACCCGTGATAAGTCTACCTCTAACCGTTTAATATTCACCGCTCTTCTGACCGCTCTCAATTTCACTATCCAAAAGTATTTTGAATGATATCTGAAAGAGTTTTTCTTAAATTTCATATCATTAATTGTTGAGACAGACAATAAATATTAAGCGATGAGGATAGTATTGCTGACAAACAAAGCAGAAAGAAGATGATGATGATGATATACAGGAGAAGTGAGAAAAAGTGATGGAAATAATTGCATAACGACATCAAATATGCAATTATGTTGCTATGGTGTCCCCGGTCATTTTGAGGACATCGTAATTTTTGGTATAACAAAACCATTATGAGCATAACTAAAACCCATTACAAGCATAACTGAACCCAAACAAGGTATAACCAAGGAATATCCAAAAAACCCACCAAGGCATAACCAAACCCAACCAAAGCAAAACAAACAATATTATGCCTTACTATGATTCTGTTATACTCATAATGGTTTTGGTTATGCTCATAATAAATTTTGGTTATACTCATAATAGTTTTGTTATGCCAAAAGTTACGGTGTTCCAAAATGACCGGGGACACCGAAGTCATTCCCGTCATAAAAAGCATTCATCAATCACTATTGTGGCGACTGTCCAAAGCTGTTTCGTTTCTTTGTTCTTTTTTCTAAGTAAATTGCTAATCCCCACCCCCCCCCCCCCCCCCCCCCCCCCCCACCCCCCCCACCCCTGCCCCCCCTGACACCCCACGCCCCGACCCCACATCACTTTTTCCACGTTTTTCCCGGATTACCCCCGGCTCTCACCCCAACCACGCCCCTCCCCTCCCGGCTCCCCTAAAACGACAACAGTTTAGTTTTTTTTTTTCTTGAAATAAAATCAAAACCATCCATTTATAATCCTATGGAGCAGAAAGTTATTATGAGAGTCCTACAGGCGAAATTTGATTATGTCTCTTTAGAATAATACGATCATAATTAAAATATCTACACATCCGTACAAACGGATTAAAAATTGAAGTATTTAATTTTTTAACCATATTTTTTAATATATAAACCATCTCTAAAAATAAAGTGTTCAAATTTTCACTTAGTTTAAGTCAATGCAAAGATCTTGTTATTTTTTATTATATTGATAAGATCTTTGCACCGATTCAAATGGAGTGAAAATTTGAGAACTTTATTTTTAGAGACCGTTTATATATTAAAAAATATGGTTAAAAAATTAAGTGTTTCAATTTTTAATCCGTTTGAACGGCAATGTAGATATTTTTATTTTGATCGAATTATTTTAAAGAGACATAATCAAATTTTGTCTGTAAGTCTCTCATAATTATGTTTCTGCTTCATAGGATTGCAAATTGATGGTTTTGATTTATTTATTTTTAACTAAAACGTTGCCGTTTTAGATCCGGTCTCCATTTTTTTAAAACTAAAACAGCAACGTTTTAGAGGCTTCGTAGGGGCTACCATGCCCATGGGCCAGCAGAGCCCCCGGGCCCCCCTACTTTTTAATTTATTTCTTTATTTAATTACTTATATCTTATTTATTTAATTTCTATAAATACACCATTTGTATATTTAAAAATATAATTCAAGAATTAAGTGTTTTAATTTTCAATTCAGTAAAATCGGAGCAAAGATTGTTTTTTCTTATTATTTTATTTTAAATGGTCATAATGAATTTTTTGGTTTAAAGTCTTTTAACAAACACCCTAAGACTCATTATTTAGTTTTAAGACTCTCTTATGGTGTCCATTGAAAAGCTTTGGAGCAAAAAATTTATTATGGCAATTTAAGATGAAATGATCAAAAAAATAACATCTTTGAACCGATTCAAACGGATTGAAAATTGAAACACTTATTTTTTTACACCGTTTATATATTAAAAAAATAGTTTAAAAAAATAAGTGTATTAAAAAATTTACTACGACCATTTAGGATAAAATATGTAGAAAAATAATATCTTTGCACCAGTTCAAACGGATTGAAAATTGAAATACTTTTTTTACTATATTTTTAATATATATATATGGGGAAAAAAAAGGAAAAAAATAGTCAGATTAATTTTTAACTATATTTTTTAATATATAAACAATTTAAAAAAAATAAATGTTTCAATTTTCAATCCGTTTGAATCGGTGCAAAGATGTTATTTTTGCAATCATTTCATCCTCAATGATCTAATAAATTTTTGGCTCTAAGACCTTTCAATGGGCACCCTAAGAACTTTAAACTAAATAAAGAGTCTTAGGGTGCTCGCTGAACTAGTTAATATTGTACTTATATATATATTTATTTTTTTAATATAGATTTTTGAAAACATAAAAAAATGTTAGCTTGGACGTAGAGCGTTGGTCTTAAATATAGTATTATGGTGGTTAATTGAAAATAGAATTTGAGTTAAAAAAAAAAGGAGGAGGAAAAATTGGGAAAGGAAGCAAATAAAGAAATATGTTTAAAAATTTACTAGGAAAAAAAAAGAAAAAAAAGAAGGACCTGGGGGGGGGGGAAGGGTAAAACGGGAAGGAGGGGGTGGGGTCGGGGGGTGGGCTGTGTCGGGGGGGGGGGGGGGGGGGGGGGGTGGGGAAGCAGCTCTCTTTTTCTAAAGTTTTTCTGATCAAAGGTTACTTTGATGGGAAAATTTCAAAATAGCACCCGACCTTTCACACAAATCACACACAGGCACCTGACCTTTTAAAATTATCAAAAAAACACCTGACCTATTTAAAAACCCATCAATTTTACACCCGCCGTTAACTTTCCATCCAAAACAGATGGAAAAGCTAAAACTGTGCATTTTGGCACGAATATTGGCAAAACAAGATTAAGGCTCATTTTGGAAAAACACAATATTATACTCATAAACAAGATTAAGACTCGATTTGGCTTAAAAGTCAATTAATAACTTAATTTTTGTCTTTATTCAAAAGAAAAAAAGCGCATTTGTTAGTTTTGCGTCAAGATGAATCAATAAATCACAAAAATTACTTAACTTTTCAATCCAAATCCACCCTAAATAAGGAATCAAGCTTAATTTAGTAATTAAATACTCATAACTGTGCAACCACATAAGATTACTCTGTATTAAACAAAGGAAAAGGCAAAAACAAAAAACATATAATAGTCATGGGTAGGTGTGAAAAGTGCCAAGCCATGGGTATTTAATTACTAAATTAAGCTTGACTATTCTATATTTTTTGTTTTTTCCTTTCCCTTTGTTTTAATACGGAGTAATCTTATGTGGTTGCACAGTTATGAGTATTTAATTACTAAATTAAGCTTGATTCCTTATTTAGGGTGGATTTGGATTGAAAAGTTAAGTAATTTTTGTGATTTATTGATTCATCTTGACGCAAAACTAACAAATGCGCTTTTTTTCTTTTGAATAAAGACAAAAATTAAGTTATTAATTGACTTTTAAGCCAAATTGAGTCTTAATCTTGTTTATGAGTATAATATTGTGTTTTCCCAAAATGAGCCTTAATCTTGTTTTGCCAATATTCGTGCCAAAATGCACAGTTTTAGCTTTTCCATCTGTTTTGGATGGAAAGTTAATGGCGGGTGTAAAATTGATGGGTTTTTAAATAGGTCAGGTGTTTTTTTGATAATTTTAAAAGGTCAGGTGCCTGTGTGTGATTTGTGTGAAAGGTCGGGTGCTATTTTGAAATTTTCCCTACTTTGATTTGAGATGCCAGCTCACCAATAGCTAGTGGAGCCAAGGTATAGATTCGGTGGCATTGTTAAACAGGAATTCACTATTTATTGTCTATTTTCAATGTAAATATGAATAGAAATATTGTAAATTTAGACTTTGTCTTGAACTTTTTTTTTTCCCTCAAACAAAATTGACAGATTTGATTCAATTCTCATGTGGTCGTTAAATAATAGTCATTGAGTTTTTCTTTTCCTGATCTGAACCATTTATCTTTAACTTGCTATTTTTCATTAGTTGGTTGAAAAATCAAGTATAGAGTAAAATAAAACTTCTTGTCCAAACCATTTATCTTTAAGATGCCCTATCGCTCATTGGCGCGAACTATGATTGTCCAAAACTGTTTTGTTCTTTTTTAAAGTTTTTTTCAATAGTGACTTGATTTGAGATGCCAACTGACCAATTGGGTGAGGATAAAAAAGAAACTGACCACTTTGGTGACTCACTTTGTAGGTTTTCTTTTTCCTCAGGTAAAGTTAGTATTCTTATAGGGAATGACTTCGGTGTCCCCGGTCATTTTGGGGATACCGTAACTTTTAGCATAACAAAACTATTATAAGCATAACCAAATTCATTACAAGTATAACCAAAACCATTATAAGTATAACCAAAACCATAACAAGGCATAACTTGGTTGGTTATGCCTTGATTGGTTTTTGGTTATGCCTTGATTGGTTTTTGATTATGCCTTGGTTATGCCGTGATAAAAAAGAAACTGACCACTTTGGTCACTCACTTTGTAGGTTTTCTTTTCCCTCAGGTAAAGTTAGTAATGTTATACTACTAGTTAGGCCTATACATGAACCAAGAAGCTTGCGAGTTCGAGCTTAGTTTTTGACTCGTTCGATAAAAACTCAGCTCATTAAGAGAGACTTGACTCAATTAAAGAAACTCGTTTATTAAATGACTAAGCGCGGCTCGTTAAGGTTTCAGCTCAAATTTTTGATTCGTTTAGTAAATGAGCCGAGCTCAAGCTAGGAAAGCTCGGCTCAGCTTGTTTAAAAACATTCATTAACACCTTAGTGGATCAGAAACGGCTCGAGCTTAAAGTTTTGGCTTGTTTTATAAATAAGTCGAGCTCAAACTCGAGCTCAGAAAAGCTCAACTTGGCTCATTTACAAACTTACATTAACACCTTAGTTTAACAGAGACATGTTGAATTATAAATATGAAACGTTGACCATACCTCCTTAGAAAAACAGTGAAGTAATCTATGCTAGGATTTTCAGTCCCCCGAGACGGAAAAGCGCCACTAAATTAAACAAACACAAAGAAAAGATAAAGAACATATAGAATTTAACGTAATTCGGTCTTTATACATACTTCACAGACAAAAAAGAATTTCACTATATTGACTGAGTACAATGAGATAGAAAAATATTAATTCCCAAACCCACGATCATTAATTTTTTTTTAATCTCTCCCTAACTCTCTCACAATGTATTTTTCTCTCTTGCTCTCACTAATTCTCTATATCTCTCTTTGAACCAAAAAAAAAATCTATATCTCTCGTACCAAAGCCGTTGAGAAAGAAACCAAAAATATTGGCCATTTAATTTGGTAGCTTCTGTGATTCTCCTTTCTTAAAAATTAGACTTGGTCTTCAAACTTGACCAAGATTCTTTCTTTACGGATGGAAACTACTTCCCAATTTCCATGCCAATAACAATTCCTTGCTAACTGTCGAATATCACGTTAAGTACGTTAATACTTAATAGATATTACCAAATCGTAGGAAAATTATTCAACTTGAGTGAAGCACAACAATTTAATTAATTGCAAAAAAATATATTTGACCGAATTGGAAGCCAACCCAATAACCAACTTCAGAAAAATAAGGAAGGGCAAGCTTCAAAAATAGTAACAAACTGTGTGTGGGTGTTCTTTCTTTAATGAGATTTTCAATCTTTCTTTGTTTATTTTTTTTTGGTCGGCTTCATTCTTTCTTTGTTTTTCCCCTATAATTCGCTTATTTCTTGTATTATTTGAGTTATTGGGCTTGGTTGTCTTGTGTACTCACACAATTAACGTAAGTCATTCATATATATATGATGTAAATGATCTTTTTTATCAATTAAAAAAAAACCCTTAAAAAATAGTTGACAACCTAAAACGCGGAGCTAGCATCTCAAGATGTAGAAAGGGTTTGTATTGCCA
Organism: Rhododendron mucronatum var. ripense; assembly: GCA_019656295.1. Lineage (NCBI taxonomy): Eukaryota > Viridiplantae > Streptophyta > Magnoliopsida > Ericales > Ericaceae > Rhododendron > Rhododendron mucronatum. The sequence goes on along the minus strand of BPLT01000075.1, from coordinate 293,779 downwards.
TATAGGTAGGTGCCTGTTATTGGAGCACAAAGTTAACCATCTCCTTCCTTTTTTAGTGAATTCATCTTGGAAAAAGTCGATTAATTTTATCAAAATGTCTACAGAAAATCAATGCATGTGGATCCATATGGATCAAATGATTTCGGACGCAATTATGTCTGGAGTTATATATGTTTTAAAGTTGTGTGTAGCATTTAGTAAAATACAACCATTTATTTTTATTCGTTGAAAGAACTGTTCTTGTAAAAAAAGACAAAATTTGATAATTAAAGTACATTATTTGGATTTTATCTTGGATATTTCAAAAAAAAATTGGGTAAAAGCTATAATTTTTTACGTTTCCGATTTGTCTTGACTAGACGAATCGAAAAACAAAAAAAATGAGGCTCAAACTAACAAACCCAAAAAATTTTAAATAAAGATAAAACAATAAAAATCCAAAAAAATGCAAAAAGTGCTTTGCGGAACGCCATTATCCTACATTAACTTGCTGTTGTAATAAGGATTGTGATTTTGGCACTCCAAAATTGATGGAGGGATTCTAAAATTAAACTGTATTGATATACAAAATAATGTCATTTTGAAGACCCTTCATCAATTTTTGAAATGTTAAAATCAATTTCCTTGTAATAAGTAATAACTAACTAAAAATTAATATCACAAGTGTGGAAAAATGAGTGCGAGTTGACTGACTAGTTGACTACTGTGTGGCCTCTAAAATTTACAAAATATATGGGTGTGCACTAGCATCACCGAGGCTTATGAGTTTGTTTTCTCGTCTCCTCCTCCTCCTCCTCCTCCTCCTCCTCCTCTCTCTCTCTCTCTCTCTCTCTCTCTCTCTCCGGTAAAAAGATATTTCCATATTACAATTCCATGCTCCTATCTTTGTCCTAGTTTTGAGATCCCAACTCCAGTGTCAAGTACGCCGAATCCTGGTGAGAAGTTGCAAATCCATACTCCTACTTAAATTTTCTCTCTTTTTTTTCTCTATCTTTGTACGAAGAAATTTTTAAGTTTGATCTGTAGATGTTTTGGAACTTTCTAGTTTTGATTTGAGATATGGTTATGCTTCGTGCACCGGGACTTAAGGGTTTGCTTTTTTCTAAAGTGTTAGGTTTGAAACATCGCTTTAGATACTATTTTTGCTCAAATGATGGAGTATAAATTTCCATTAGATTTCCACAGAGAACTAAGACGGATGTACGTTCTACAAATAGCAATTTCGTTCTGTTTTTTTTAATCATAAGTAGGATTCTCGTTTAAAATTAAAAATAAAAAACTGGAAAAGGGATCTAAAGATTTCTTTCTAAGTGGGTCGTTGTGCATATCAGCGGGAGACGGTCCAGACATAGATATGCACGAGATAGATTTGGTCATACATGGATCTGAAATCATTTAATGCATGTGAATCCAAACGATACACGTACGTGTATATCAATTTTTTGTGGTCAAAATATGAAATTCATATAAACTTTTTTTCCGTTGTGTCTGTCGTAGATTATATTTGAACCTTAAAAAAAGGTTCATTATAACCTCATTTTGTCTCAACAATCGCTTTAAAAAGTTGAATTAAGTACAAAACATCCTGATTTTCGATAAACTCTAAAGGAACCACTCTAAAGGAACCGGCTCCTCTCAAGTACCTCCTATCCCATTCCTCTCTGATTTGAAAGTTTGACAATATTGATTGGAATCGTTGATGTTGTTAATCTCGTCAAAAAGTACGACCACACCAAAAATCATGTTGATCAGATACCGGTTGATACCTGATCGGCGCACGTTTAAATGAAAAAACACACACAAATGGGTCAGAATCCAATTTGAAAAAGCAACACTTGTGTAATTTTTTTTTTCAATCCAAACGCATGCCGATCAGGTATCAACCGGCGCACGTTTAAATGGAAAAACACACACAAATGGGTCAGAATCCAATTTGAAAGCAACACTTGTGTAATTTTTTTTTTTCAATCCAAACGCGTGCCAATCAGGAATCAACCGGTATCCAATCAACTTTCTTTTTGCGGAGTGATCACAATTTTACCCGAGATCTACAATGTAAACGGTTCCGGTCATTGTCGTGAGTTTTGGAAGGGCCTACAAAATTCCAAACTGGAGAGAGGAGGTACTGGAGAGGAGTCGGGTGTTACACGCACTCGCCGGCCATCACCACAAGATGCCTTGGAACCCTTGTCCCCCCTCTACCATCATATCTGCCACCCCAAACTCACCACTGCCATCCGACCTTGAGAATCCGCTTTCTAAAAGAAGACAGCTTTTTTGTTGTACACAATACTAAAGAAAGAACTCATTGTTACTACTCCATTTATTAGTCTGCTAAAAATTTCAAAATGTACTAATCTGAATTTCTAATACACAGGTTCTCCCTGTAAGTGCAACGTTTGTGCTTCTCCATCCCTCTCTATAAGTGAAGCACTACTTTACTAGTGCAAGCAAGGCAAAAGTTGAGGATCATCTGATTTTTGGCGTCTCCAGAGTTATTTCAATTATCTCTCATGGCAGAAGGTAATTTTACGTATTTCATGTATTCTGCGTGTATGTTTGTTAATCTACGCACTCAATTCATTTCCTATTGCTTGCTATACAATACTGCTAGGACCGTATAGAAGTCATACTGATCAATGATCATTTCCATGTCAGTAATATGCGATAGTAAGTTAGTAACTGAACTGGCAAATAGAAAACTTATCTTGAAGAAAATGTTGCCAAGTTTTCCAGACCTTCCTCAGCACTCGAAGAGAAATTTTCGACATTCTGTTGCCTCCTTGGTTGCGTTCTTGTAAACTTTTTCGCCCATAATAATTTTTTCCAATATTTTTCTAATTTTCGTAGTTTTTTTGTTTAGTTTTTTGTCATAACTTTTGGGGTTAATCGTTCGACGAATCGGAAAAGTATAAAAATGTAGACGGTATTGAAAAAAATTCATTTAAGACGACACTTTATGTATTTGATCGTAAGTTAATATGTAACTAGGAATTGGCAGATTGGGCTTCAAAACAATTTTGAACAAATGTACCAAAAATCAGCTCGATTGGATATCATTAAGTGCTTCCTTGGGACATTATTGTCTTGATGTACCAAAAATCAGTGGGTTTTATCTAGTGTTTCGGATCCATTCTTTTTATGATAATAATGTTCCGAAGAGGCACTTAATGATATCCGATCGAGCTGATTTTTGGTACATTTGTTCTACTTGACGAGCTCTACAAAATGAATATTTTCGATCATCAGAGCGATACCGAAACGGGCCCTGTTTGGGGCGCTGTTGTGCTTCATTTTTTTATCATTTTATCATTTTTTTTTTTCCAATGACTTGATTTTTATAACCTCCTTATCTTCTTTTTCACCTGATTAAAAAACTGTGCATAACTTTTGAGTTAATCTTATAATCATTAATTTAGAAGTGGAGCACTATTTTCTGTTTCGGTAGCCCTAGCCTACGTTACCCCTCACTCTCTCTACCCTATCTCTTCTTTTCCCACTCCTTTTTTTTTTTTTTTTATCCCGGGTTAGTTTGCGCGCACTTCAGACTTACAGTTTCTCTCACAACCGTTTCACACACTTACGTATGGGGGTGAGGTGGCCCCAAGAGTTGTTAGCATTCCCACTCTTCCCACTCTTTTTTCACGAGCGAACACACTGATGTGTACATCCAACCACATAATGAATCGCCGAAATGATTAGCTGGCTTTGCCTCGCACTTTCACAACCACTCTAACCCCGCAATAAATTGAGCCTATCTCCAACGTCCCTTCGGGAGTAGGAATAGTAGAGAAAAAAATTAATCTGGTAGGAGTATTTGTTTTCGTTAGTACTATGGAATGAATTTTCAATTTTGTCTGCATCTAAAAAATTAATCTTATTTTCGCGATGGAGGGGATATGAAATACCACCAAACAAACAAGCTCCAAGTAAACAAGCTAAATTCCCACAAACATTGCTTGGCCTTAAAAACCTAACATCTCAATCAAACTTCTATTTTGACAACTAATCATATTGCATTTGTCGATCAGTTGCTGCAGCTTCCATCACACCCGCCTGGGAGATTGGGAACTGCTTATGGGTTCCAATTGTTAGACGCATCAATTACGTCAGAAAATTGACAAACAATTGGGAAACACTTTGCAAGAAAGCATCAGAATTACGTTCCAAGAAAGATGACATTGTTGCCGAAATTGAAAGATTACATCTGCAGAGAACTCCAACTCAGGAATGTGTTAATTGGAGAAATGAAGTGACAGAAATGGAGAACAAGGTTGCGACCTTAGAACAAGAGTTTAATGTTGAGAAGAAATGTTTTTGCGGATTATGTCCAGACATTTTTGAGCGTATAAAGCTTGGTAAGCGAGTGGTAAATATGATCACTAAGATTGACCTACTCATAGAAAAGAAGTTTGAAAATGAATTTCTCATTGATTTACCACCAGCTAGAGTTGAAAGGACGCCAGACCCCGCTTCAAAATTGACAAAGTCTGCATATGATACACGAGACATGGTACTGGATAAACTTCGAGATGAGAGCTCTGCAAAGATTGGTATTTGGGGAATGGGGGGAGTAGGTAAGACGGTTGTCTTGCAACTCTTGAACAATTATTACCATGACGTCAAAACATTTTTTGATTTGGTCATATGGGTAACTGTCTCAAAATCTCCGAACATTCGAAATCTACAAAACGAAGTTGGGATGCGGTTATCAATAGAAATAAATGCTAACGAGTCTGAAGATAGAGTTGCACGTAAATTATTCGAGAGACTAGAGGGCACGAAGTACCTTTTGCTTTTAGACGATGTTTGGGATGAGGTGGATTTAAGTGTTGTAGGGTTCCCCAATGCCAATCAACAAAATGGTTGCAAAGTTGTTTTGACAACCAGAAAAAAAGAAGTTTGTAGGAAGATGAAAACTAATGCTGAAGTACCCGTTTTAGTTTTGCCAAACGAAGAAGCATGGGAGATGTTTTCCTCTGGAGTGGGTCACGTTGCAATGCTTTCAACCATCAAGACGTATGCCCAAGATATTGTGAGAGAATGTGATGGCTTGCCACTAGCGTTGAAAGTCGTATGTGGTGCACTACGGAAGGAGGAAAATGTGTGTGTATGGAAGAATTTCTTAAGAGAATTAAGGTCACCTGCTACGTCTGTCATTGAGGACTTGAATGACAAAGTGTTCAAGGTACTTAAGGTAAGCTATGGCCAACTAAAAAATTCTGAAGAAAAGAAATGCCTTCTGTTCTGTGGATTGTATCCAGAAGACGACAAGATTGAAAAATCTAGATTGATAGGATATTGGAGAGCAGAGAGGATTTTGTCAAGTAAACTTACTTTGGAACAAGCCCTTGATAAGGGAGAAGCTATATTGCAAGCTCTTATAGATGCATCTTTGTTGGAGAAATGTGATAGAGATGACTCTGTCAAGATGCACGATGTTGTACGAGACTTGCTATTGGCAATAACTTCCCTGCAAGGAGAGGAACCCACACATTTGGTAAGAGCTGGAATTTCTTCAGAGAAGATTCCAGAGGAATTGGACTGGAAAAATGCAACACGAATATCCTTTATGAATCATGACTTGCGCAGCTTGCCAGAATCGCCAGATTGCCCGGAGCTTTTGACTTTGTTGCTTCAAGGAAACGGTAATTTAGAGGTGATTCCAGAAACTTTCTTTAATAACATGCCTAGCCTCCGAGTGTTGGATCCGTCACGCACCCGTATTAAATCGTTGCCAACTTCAATATCTAAATTGGACGGTCTTCGAGAATTGGTCCTTTTAGATTGCGAAAATTTGGAAGCTCTCCCCAAAGAGATTAGTGCCCTCAAGGAGCTAGAAGTGCTTTATGTCGGACGATCTAAATTTGAAATTCTCCTTGGTGGGATGAAAAGCGAAGAGTTAATTATTCCTGTTGGGATGATATGTGGGATTCCTCATATTGAAGTAATTGAACTTACAAGTCGACTAAGCGATGAGAGTACAGAAATTATTGCGAAAGAACTGAGCAACTTGGGTTCACTTTCTTCTCTTTTATTTGACTTCCACATAGTAGGTAATCTGCAACACTTCCTGCAAAATAGCATACCATGGAAAGAGGGAAGACTGACGCAATTCGTATTCTTTGCTGGGAAATCTCCACACCAATTATACGAATGTCATCGTGGGTTACTTCAATGGAGTAAGGAGTATAAGAGGTTTCTAGGTTATGAAGGAGGAGAAGAAAGGGATAGTAGCCTTCCCCCAGCCATAGAGGATGTACTTATCCGTTCAAATGGCTTTCTATTAAGCGGGAATGGAAAACTCAAAATTCTATCAGAATTGGGCACGCAAAACACAGATGAGTTAAGGTTTTGCCGGATTGAAAAATGTGTTGCACTCGAAACAATAGTCAATAGAAATGGGCTTGAAATGAGTGCTTTTTCTAATTTAGAAGAATTGTCTCTGATGGAACTATCGAATTTGAAGTCCATTCTTTGTTTAGAGATGGAGGAGGGACAATCATCATCATCACCACCACCACCACTAAATATAAACAGCTTTACCAATCTAACAAGCTTGATGGTGTTTGATTGTCCACTAATTGAGCACCTGTTCTCAAGTGGATTCATGCTTCAACAAATGTCCAACTTGAAAGACTTGAAGGTCGGAGATTGCATGGGACTCAAGGGGATGATTCCAGAGGATGAAAAGGTGGAATATCAGGCTCTACCCAAATTGTCGTTTTTGTACCTCTATAATTTGCCTGAATTTGTCAACCTTTTTGAAGGTGTTCCCACGTGTTGCCAATCACTAGATGATGTGACAATATTGAATGGAACTCCAAAGCTGAGGAAACTCCCCTTTGACACTAATAGCGCTCCTAATTTGAAAGGAATTCAGAGCTATAATCAAGAGTGGTGGGATGCACTAGAGTGGGACAACCATGCCGCCAAATTACAACTTCTCTCACTTGAAAAAGTAAGCAGTTATGTGGACAAACTAAAAAACATTATTTTGAGACAAAAATTAGTCAAATAATATTTTTGGCTTATTTTTTGTCTTTACTGAAATTTTTCAAGTTCGGTCCTTATTTTTTTACTGTTTTGTTATTCTTCTTGTAGGGCCGAGTCGGGTAAAGAGGTTCATAGACAATGAAATAAGCCAATTGCTGATTTGGAAAAAGGTTACTAGCTTCCAATGCAGAGAATGGGCTTCCAACTATGAAAAAGAGTCCAAGTGGTTCATAAGTATCTCATGTACTGTAACATATTTGTACTATATTATCAGCTTTTTGTAGGGGTATATATGCCCCTCTTGCTTGTGTGTTCATTTGGTTTCCAATAGCCGGAAACTAATTTACCAAAAAAAAAAAAATGACATTTGTGCTATATTTTCAGCTTTTCCATATTTGCATTGTTCCAGCTATGTCCTCTTCCCTACGATATCCTTGTGCTTGTTCTTTTCCCTTGGTACTTTTTTCTTAATCTGTATTCTGTAGTACTTTTCTTCAAGCAAACAATCCATATTTGTGGATTTATTTCTTCGCTTAATTTGTCCACAAAATGTAGAAATTTGAAGCATGTGGAAGAAGTTTGGATAGCCCTTCCCAAATGAGTGCCTTCACTACTGCGATTCTTCTCCATCTGCATTAACCTAGACATTAGACTCTTTGGTGCACAAAAATCATACCCCAAAGCATGCAAGTAAATGCGAACAACATTTCCCATGGCACTTGAAGTACTATTCTTGTTTTTCAATTGGTCGGACTCGGCCACATCAAAACGATGGTGGAGAAAGCTTAACTTCGACTAAAATAAGGGTGATTGTCCTACAGTCGTAGTCCTTGAGATCAACAGGTAACTCGGGGGCGGAGTGAGGCAAGACACCATGAGGCCTCTCGAGATCGTACAAGATGGACTCTCTGTACATTGGGACCAAGATCATACAACAATATAGAAAACCAAGGCAGCACCGCCTGGGTAGCAATGGGATCCTGGATCTTCGATACCATTTTTTTATTGGTTGTACAGTCGATACCGTTACTTTTCTCGATAACGCGGCTTAAAATCTTGGGTAGCATCCTTCACTAGCATGCAGTTCTCATTCATATACTCCATCCAATTTTGCGACAGCAAAAGCAGAAAGTAATACGACATGCCTTCTATTTTTCCACCTTTTGCTCTACTCCACATTGTTAGATTTCTTGAAAGGTTCCAGCCTAAAAGCAATTGGCAATAGGTGGAGTAACCTCTAGATTTTATTAACCAAGCTTGTATGGCTTAGATGAGCGATGTGGGATTAAGTCTAACACTCCTCCTCGCGTGCAGCCCAGATGCACGTGGAGGTACGAATTGAGGAAACCTGGAAATTTGACTTGAGCGACCACTCCCGTGCAGCCCAGATGCACGTGGAGGTAAGAATTGATGAGGTGAGGCAATTGACTCTAGCAATTGAGACTTGATCACGTGAGATAAGGCCGCCCAAGATCTAACTCTAATACCATGTTAGATTTCTTAGAGGGTTGTAACCTAAAACTAATTGGTAATAAGTGGAATAACCTTTAGATTTTATTAACTAAGCTTGGGTGACTTAGATGAGCGATATATAATTAAGTCTAACAATTACATAAACCACAAGGAAAAAATGGGTGAAAGAAGCAAAGTTGGTCCTAAGCTAAAGCCAAAGTGGCGACCGCGTTAGACTCCTCAAAAATTTCAAACTTTAAAGGGCCTCTTATATGGTACCCTTTATAATAGTTCAACAAAAAGTGCCCAATCTTTATTTTTTGCTTTATGCCTTGTTCTCTTTCCTTCTCAAAAAATATTTTTCAAAAAATTTCCTCTAGATTCTCCATACTTCCAATATTTCTCTCTTTATCTTTCTTCACTTATTACTATTACTATTTTTCAAAAAAAAATTCAAATCCAAATCCAAACACAGTATTAGGCCCCTGAAAATTCAGAGCAGAATTTTGTCAAGAAGTCTCTCTTTTTTTATTTTTGTCATCATAAAATGCCCAAAGGGCTACAAGGACGCAAAATCCGGAGCCCTCCGTTGGGAAAAACAATCAGTTGAAGATTAGTAGATCCTCACATGTTTCTCAAGGGAGGATCTTAGTCAGATGAGAAATCTTCTGAGATTAGCTTCAGATCTCCTTCAGCCCACAAGTTTGACAAATGAAGACTTGTGGATATCTCTACCATAAATGCAGAACAAGCCCAGAGAGAATTCTCTATAAATACCCTTGTAATCTGATAAGCATCAGAGAGAGTAGCAATTGAGAGGGGTTTGTGTATATACTCGGGTTTGGTGAGTGATTTGTAATCTCCTCCATTATAGTGAAATACGCTGTCTGAGGAGTAGACAATTGCCAAACCACGTAAATATTATCCCTCTGTGTTTGTTTGAGATGTGTGTGAGTTACTTAGGATTATCCATACGGATTGGATAGGATTTCACCCAGGAGACTACATAGGATAGGGGAGGTTCCACGCCCGTGATCTAGCAAAGGAAATACAAATTTGGGAAGAGAATCCCCTTGGGTGCCGTAAGTCCATGGACTACTTCTAAACAGAAATGATCTAGCCCTTGTACACACGTGCATTTCATGAACAGATTTTGTGTAAATTGTTCATTTCTTGATCAGATTTTGTTGTATGATAAGTATGATATTAGCTACGGTAGATACGCCTTTTTGTATCATCTTTAAATTTTAATACATTATAAAATTAGTTAATAAAGTAGCTTCAACTATAGTTTTAGGGAATTGATATTCATGCTTCCTTTTTTGTTATTCACACTTCTTTTTTTAGGCCTTTCACTGTTTGGATAACTTATCCACGGGTATAAGGAAGCCCTTGGAAGGGGACAAGGGAAACCCACCTGAGGGGTTTCGTTAGCTTATGCGGGTGCTTCAAATGACTGGGTTACCATTTTCCGGAAAAGCAGTAGGAGCGGGTGCAAAAGTTCCTATCCATTAATCATATCGTCCCTCCAAATACCAAAAATGGTGGGTGCACAAGATGTTCTGTTTTTTTTATTATTTTAATTAAAAAATCTCATTAAGAAACAAGGTACTTCATTTTAACATATTTTCTAAAAACCACTTGGAGACCACCCTTGCAAATTTAAAGTTATAGAGTTGAACCAGAAAGTGAAAAAAATAAAAACCAATGGAAAAACGATTAAGAGAGTTATTACAAGAGAACGAAAGGGAAAATATAGCAGAGCAGAGAGAGGAGAGAGAAATGGAGATGGAAATGAAAGCTTGTTAAGGAGAAAAGAAGAAAAAATCTAAACAAATAAAGGCAGTCTACTGCTGCTGCTTCTTCTCCTTGTGGTCTCCAATTTACTTTCTCTGTCTACAGTCAATCATCCCAGATTCCCATGAGAGAGAAAATGCGCTCAATTTGATCCACTATCCACACCATTGAAGTTATGGAAAAAAGCTTGGGTGGAAAACAAGGATATTGGATGGTCTGCCTTCAAACTCACCAGGAAACATATAGGGACATGAAGGAAGCTCTTAAGAAATGGCACACTGAGGACTTTGGAAACTTGCAACACAAACTTCAAAAGGTGAAAATGGATCCATATCAGAGGAGGACAAGCATAAAAGGAGAGAACTAAAATCAGATATGGGGAGGTTAGGGAGAGTTGTGGAGAGAATGTGGCATCAAAAATCCAGAGTAAACTGGTATCTTAAGGGGGGTATTAACACCAAATTCTTCCATATATATAATGGCTTCTTCAAGACAGCGTAGGAACTGCCTCAATTCCATCACTGTTTTAGATGAAACTATGTTGGATCCCGCTTTGATTAAACAAGCAGATTTCAATCATTTCAAGAAGCTCTACCAGGAATCTTTTGGACATCAGACCTTCCTTTTTGGAAAGAATTGGTAATGAAATTTGTCCGGAATTGGCAGAGAGTTTGGTGGCAGAATTTGAGATTCAGGAAGTGTGGGAAGCAATAAAGTATAGTGATGGTAACAAAGCCCCAGGACCAGATGGGTTTAATCTTTTAAGCATCAAAAAAGGATGGAAATTCATGAAAGGGGACATAATGAGTTTTTTCAGAGATTTTCACAAGAATGCCAGATTGCCAAAGGGTTTCAACTCTTCTTTCATTGCTCTGATTCCCAATGTTGGCAACCCACTTAGCCGAAATGAATTCAGACCCATAAGTCTAATAGGCTCCATGTACAAAATTCTCTCCAATTTACTTGCATCTAGAATAAAAACCACTATTCCTTTGGTGGTTGGTGAAGTTCAATCAGCATTCACTGGAGGGAAAAACATTCAAGATGGAATACTGATAGCAAATGAGATCATCGATGGGTGGAAAAGAAGTAAAAAGGAAGGGATAATCATTAAATTGGATTTTAAGAAAGCCTTTGATAATCTTAACTGGAATTATCTCTTCAACATGATGGAACTCATGGGTTATCCACTGCTGTGGATACAATGGATCAAGGCTTGTCTGTCATCAGCTTGGGTTTCAGTGCTTGTAAATGGCAGCCCTACAGAAGAATTCCAAATGCAAAAAGGTGTGAGACAAGGCAATCCTCTCTCACCTTTTCTGTTCATCATTGCAGCAGAAGGTCTAAACTGGCAATTCAAATATGCTGTAAACCAAGGTCTATTAAATGGACTTGACATTGGGCTTGGTGGTCTCAAACTCACTCATCTTCAGTTTGCAGATGACAACCTTAATTTTTGCCAGGCCGAAATGGAACAGATTATGTTAATCAGAAGATTGCTAAGAGGATTTGAAACAATGTCTGGTCTCAGAATCAACTATCACAAGACTGTGGTTTGTGGCATTGGTGTGGAAAAATCAATGGTAGACAGTATTGCAAATCTACTTAGATGCAGATATCAATCCCTACCCATCAAGTATCTTGGAATGCCCTTGGAAGTGAGTCCAAGACTCAAATCTACTTGGAAACCTGTTCTGGACAAAATGAAAATGAGATTAGCTTCTTGGAGAAGGAGACACATCACCATTGGCGGCAAAATAACCATGATCAAATCATCTGTAAGCACTCTCCCTCTCTACTGGAGTATATGTCAATTTTCAAAATGCCCCTGTTTGTGGTAAAAGCAATAGAAGCCACACAAGCTAGATTTCTTTAGGGGGGATGGGGGAGCTGAAATGGAAATTGCATCTTGTTAACTGGGAAACAATTGCTAAGCCTAAAGAATATGGGGGTCTGGCTATCAGAAGTATCAAATATATGAACAACTCTCTTCTCAAGAAATGGTGGTGGAGGTTTGGAAAGGAAAAAGATGCCGTATGGAGAAATTTTTTTATCTCAAAATACAAGTTGGAGGAAGATAGCTGGTTACCCAAGATGGAAATCAATAGGAAAACCTCACCTACGTGGAAGGACATTATCTCAATCCAACACAAGGAGCCTCAATTTTTCTCAAAATTCATGAACAACATAAGCTTAAAGGTGGGTGATGGCAAAAAATATATCCTTCTGGAATGATACTTGGCTAAATGAAACCTGTTTAGCCAATACTTTTCCAAGTCTTTTCAGTGTTGCACGTAACAAATCTGTGCCACTAGAGTTAGTTGTTGGCAATAACTCCTTGCCTATTGATCGAGGAAGCTTTTCAATTCAGGAGAAGACTATTTGACAGGGAAGTAGAACAACTCCAGACTCTAAAGCATTTACTGTTTAACTGTTGCAGTGGGATAATTCTTCTTGGTTTTTTCCTTTCTTTGTATTTTTCTTCTTCTGTTTTCTTTCGAGTTGGTTTCTTGCCATCTCCCTTGTCCTCTTTGGGTTTTGGATTGGCATATATGATTGTCCGAATTCTTATGTGCCAATCTAGTTGGGATGTTTGAGGCGGGTTGTGATGTCGTTTTTAATTCTTGTTCCTTTTAGTCTTTGTAATACTTATTCAAAGATTATAAAATTTTATTTGCTGTTAAAAAAAAAAAAAAAGAGATTATAGTATATGGACAGGGACCTAATGAGATCCCACGGTAAAGTTTGTTGCATCATCTCGTGATGACGATGTAGAATCTCTACAATTGGTTCCTATGATAGGCTGAGCTCAAACCGCTCAGCTTCAACAACAGTTGGTGCATTTTCAATTAGTCAAGCTCTAGCCTCTTCCAAGAAGGCAAATAAAACGATGCCCTCGAGTTCTTCTGCTCTAAAAATATCCATTGACTCCGCGCTTCGACAAATTGTGTACTCATTTTCTGTTTCCTTTGGACCGTGATGATGTTTGCATCATGCGATTGGCTCATGTGTGTTGTTGGCCTTGGTATATTTGGGAAAAGACTCTATCTATTTTTGTTACTACTAACTTTTGTTAAAAATTACCATAGAACTTGCAAGGTTTCCAGATAGTGCTTTTAAGCTTCTTATTATAATGCTTTATCCTGCGACATGTACATGAAATACTTACCAAGCACCCAGATATAACTAGAATACATTCATTAAAAGGATTACTACAATTATACCAACCATTGGAACCCTAGGAAAAATTGCACAACAATCTCTGTCCACTGAATTCCTGAGGGTATTCCTTTCTATTTGTGTCTGGTCTCGTTTTTTTTTTTTTTTTTTGATCGGGCTAACTTGGAAATATGAAATAATTGAAGATTTTCATATGTTGCGCCGACTTAGAAATATGAAAATAAACAACTTTTGATCGGGCTAACTTGGAAATATGAAATAATTGAAGATTTTCATATGTTGCGCCGACTTAGAAATATGAAAATAAACAACATAAGTGTGTGCTTTATCTTCTCAAAGAGATGTGATGATTTTCTTTTTGACTTTTCTAATGGAGTACTTGCTTGCATTTTTTAGTGTTAAAACCGTTTGTTTTCCAAAATGGCATTTATCTTTGCTTGCAGTTTCTAGTAGGGGTGTACATGGTCCGGATTGGTCCGGTTCTCTAGAAAACCAGTAATCGGACCATTTCAAACGATTCTAGGAAATTGGGAACCAGAACCTAACCAATATATGAGTGGAACCTAACCAGAACCAAACCACAAAACCGGTCCGGTTTTGGTTCGGTTCCGGTTTCGATTCTATCCAATTAGCATTCAAACCTATCACCGGTGTGTGAGAAAGAGAGACGTGAGAATTGAAAGAATAGGAAGGTAATCTACTAGAATAAAAAAAGAAGGAAGAAAATAAAAACTTTCCTAACAAATTGCATCTCTAAATAAACTAAGTTTGGCAAGAAAGAGATTGACCTACCAAATTACACACATATATTTATTTTTATATAATTATTTATATATATATATATATATATTAGTTTTAAACGGTCCGGTCCGGTTCTAACCACGGTTCTTTAATTGGAAACCAATAACCGAACCAAAATTAACGGTTCTTATTTTTTTGGAACCATAACCTGACCGAAGAACCACAGAACCAGACCAAATAGGACGGTTCGGTCCGGATCGGACCGGTTTTACTGTTCGGGCAATTTTCTTGAACACCCCTAGTTTCTAGTAAAATAATCCAACATAATATTTCTTCCTAAAGCTAGTTAAATTCTTCGTTATAAGAGCTATCTTGTAACAACTCTAATTTTCACCCTAACAAATACGAATTCTTTGAGCGGATCAAAAGAAAAAAATACGAATTCTTTGACGAGACGAATCGAAAAACTAAAAAATGAGACACAAAATTAACAAACCGACATTTTTTTGGATAAACACAGAACAAAAAAGAGCCCAAAAAGTGTAAAAAGTGCTTAGATTGTAGCTAGCTATATATAACTACATCTACTTTCCGACATATACATTGACTGGTTGGCACACACAACTAACTCAAGCGTGTGGTCAGATGACTCATATGAGTGCGCGTTAGAGAAACCAAGCTTAGTTGAGTTGGTTTGCTCATTTGTCTTCAAGTGGTTGCCAGTGTTCGAGCACCACGTTGAGCAAGTTTGGGATTTAGGGTTATCCATGGCCTCTGAATCATTTGTTGACTAACATACTAACACCTTACTAATCCCCGCTGATGTATAAATTATGGCAAAATAAAAAAAATAAAAATAAAAAGAGTGCGAGTTGACTAGTAATTGACTAGTGGCATGTGTGGACTCTAAAATTTTCTACGTCACTAGTATAATTTATACGGGTTTGCCTCTAAAATGTGAGCCATTGTTTTCTTATCTTCTCCTCTCTCCGTCTGTCAGTCTGTCTGTCTCTCTCTCTCCACTATAATCTGGTGAGATTAGAATTCCATGCTCCTATATTGTCCTAGTTTTGATATCCCAACTCCGCTGACAAGCACGCCGAGTTAATTCTGGTGAGAAGTTGCAAATCCATATATACTCCTAATTCAATTTTCTTTCAATTTTCTCTCTATTTTTGTAAGCGAAATATACCGTTTCCGGAAACACCGTCACTCTTTTTTTGTCCAACCAAGTTATTATCACTAATTTCACTCACGTGGTGTTTTCGCTTGCTCATAAAACCATTTTTGCTCTAATGATAAATTTTTCGTTAGATTTCCATAGAGAACGAAAACTGATGTACGTTCAACTTCTAATACCACGAATATATATTTTCCACAATCTACTTCTAAGTGGAGGGGACACGGCCCTCCACAAGCTATACTCATATGTGTGTGCATCATTTGACATTTGTGTTTGCCCATTGTGCGTTTGCAATTCGAGGAAAAAAAAACCCCCTCAACTATGACCCATTTTTATTTAACTTCTTTAAAGTTTAAAACTCAACGGTTAATGCCCTCAAACTATACGAATACTAGGGTCGGAGATGGCATCAATGGAAAATCACAACTTACCCTCTTGCCAACAATCATGAGCCCAGCGTGTTTTTTTCACGTTAACCTTCACTCTTAACCTCCCTAAAAGTACCTCATCGAAAACCAAATTCAATGATTACTACAATCAAACAGAAGCTATTCCAAACCCTCCTATCCTGCGATGGCTAGCGTCCCCATGACTAATCTCAACAATAGGTTCCAATTTTGGGAATTAGCCTTATATGAAGAGAAAAGAGTAATTTTTTCATAAGCGCGCTCTTGTTTATCCCACCACGTCTTGCTCACATGACAAGTTTTGTCCAAAATCTTCATGTTTTGCAAATGGAAGGAGTTTATTTTCATCTGATGGATACTTTGAGTGGGTTAAGTGTCGATTTTTAGACATTAATTAGATTAACTGAAAATCACTGATATTCTCTACGGTTTTCTAAAGTAATTTACCCTTCAGCTTTTGAGCTTGTCAAGGACATTAGCAATACTACAAAAAAGTTGATCGGTAACACTAATTTAATTGTGAACCACATTTATCTTGAAGAAAAGAATAGATTGTCATAACGGGGATCAATTTTGGTGGTTCACAACATGAATTTTGTGGTTTGTGTTATAAGATTTTTGTGGTCAAAATATGAAAATTCATATGAACTTTTGATCCCTTGTGTCTATCGCAGATTATATTTGAACCTTAAAAAGGTTCTCTGTAGCCTCATTTTGTCTCAACAACCACTTTAAAAAGTTGAAGTAAGTACAAAATGCCCCGATTTACAATAAACTCTAAAGCGTTACATGCAATTGTCAGCCATCGCGAGTACTAGACGGCTTTGAACCCTCTCAAACTCACCACTGCCATCCGACCTTGAGAATCCGCTTTCTAAAAGGAGTGTATGGAAACCATACAGAGCTTCAAGATAAATACTCTCTCCGTCCCTTTTTAAGTGTCCTGCTTCGTAATTCCAACTTATTAAAAAAATATCATCATTATACCTGTCACATCAACTTTTTCTTTCACTTTCCCTACTTACCCATCATCATTACACTTTTACTCACTAACTTTTCAAAATGGAATCTACTTTTAGGGACAAAATAGACAATGCACCAACTTTTACCCACTAACTTTACAAAATGAACACTTATTAAGGGATAACCCAAAATGGAATACCGGACAATAAAAAAGGGACGGAGGGAGTATAATTCTTTCACCTCTGGTTGATTATATCGAGCTGGGTGTGGAAATTACTCTACTGTATCAATACTTCTACTTTGGCATACTGTCAATACGATGGAAAGTTCTCTTTGTATATAACATGCTAAGAACGTACAGTCATGGTTATCTATAATTAAACTCGGATTTCAAAATGAACTAATTTGAATTAATAATCAGGTTCTTCCTGTGGTGCAACATTTGTGCTTCTCCATCGATCCCTCTCAAACTGAAGTACTTTACTACCAGAAGGAAAAAGTTGAGGATCATCTGATTTTTGGCGTCTCGATCGAGAGTTCTTCAATTATCTCTCATGGCTGAAGGTAATTTTACATATTTCATGTTATGTGTGTATGTTTCTTAATCTATATAGATTGGGCCAACCAAAATTTTTTCAGTTAGTTATTCATATACTAGTTTCTAAGTTCAAAAGTCCAACCATTAATAAAGAAGGCCATGGCACTTGATAAAAAATACTCACATACTCAATTCATTGCCCATTGCTTGCTATACTATAATGCCGTTTCCAAGGTTATATGCAATAGTAACTGAACTGGCAAATTGAAAACTTAGCTTGAAATCGAAGAAAATCTTGCCAAGTTTTGAAGATCGACCTTCCTCAACACTCAAAGAAAAAGTTTTGAAATCTCGTGGCCACTAAGGGCAGTAAACAGCTGAATTGTTTTGGCCACTAAGGGCAGAGATTGGAGGCCCCGAAAGGGGCTCATTATAGAGGCCGCAAAGGGCAATTTTATAGACCGCAAAACACTGTCCCGTATATGGACTTAGACTTAGACTTAGATTCCGCCCAGTGAGCCTCCCTCCAGTATCGTCCAGTTTCGGCCTTTTGTGGACTCTTCCCGGGCCCATTACAATAATTAGAATCGATCACTTTTTAGAAATCGCCGAGAACACCGACCACGTCAAAAATCACGTTTATTGGAATACTGTTTGATATAATTTCAGAATGCATTAATGTTGTAGTATTAAATAAGGTGTGCAACATAGGATTGCAAACCTTCAACACATTTCTCCAAAACTTAATGCATTAAAAAATCTTATCAACAGACGCTAGAGAACCCATTGCTTGGCTGTTGAAGTTGAGAAACCTGTTTATTGCATCTGCGAGTTTATTAGAATTTCATTCTTTTTTTTAGAATTTGTGTTGAAGAATCCCAAAAGCTATCTAAACCTAGCTTTGGGCATGTTTGCGATAGCTGTAGATATAGATTTTAGACTTTAGCTTTATATTCTACCTCATATTTTAGATTTCGGATTTTAGTAGAAGTTGAAGAACATGTTTGTTGTAACTGCGAGATTACAGAAATTCCTTTCCTTTTTTAAAAGTTGTGCTCTAGAATCCCAAGAGCTAACCAAACCCAGCTTCGAAATTTTGAGGAATGTTTGAAATGTGTAAAGCGAAGTAGCTAGAAATGTTTAAAATGGACTTAATTGCCCAAATCAAATTGTGGCTATATTTGTACTTTTTTTTCGGTGATGCATTATTAAGTCAGTAGTACACAAGTAGGACCACTAAAGAAAAGCATATACTGCACAGGTAGATGAGATTGTTTTGAAATCAATTTTTTCCCTGTCATAGAGCTTGGCCAAATCAAGAGTTTGAGTTATGGAGGCCAAGACATTCTTAGTACTATCTTCTGAAAAAAGTATGACCAAACCATTTAGTTATCTACACTATGGCCTGGTTGTTTGCTCGGAGATAAACGGAAGGAATACATAATTCATAGGATATGTACAGGATATTGAATCCCTTAGGCTTTTGGAATAGTAGAGAAAAACCTAATCTGGTACTATTTGTTTTGGCTAGGATTGTGTAATAATGCATTTTCAATTTTTGTCTTCATTCGAATTACAAGTTTCATGTAGACCAAATGGTAAAATGATCACTTCAATGCTATCGTAATGGAGGGGGTATGAAATTCCACCAAACAAACAAGCCACAAGTAAACAAGCTAAACTCGCACAATACATGACATTACCTTGGCCTTAAAAACCTAACATCTCAATCAAACTTCTATCTTGTCAACTAATCATATTGCATTTGTCAGTTGCTGCAGCTTCCATCCAACCTATCTGTGAGATTGGGAGGTGCTTATTGGCTCCAATTGCTGGACGTATCAATTATGCCAGAAAATTGACAAGCAATTGGGAAGCTCTCCTTAACAAAGCATCTGAGTTAGGTATTAAGAAACAAGACATTGTTGACCAAATCGAATTCGAGCTGGAGAAAAGTCCAACCAAAGAATGTGATGATTGGAGAAAAAAGGTGGTGGCAATGGAAAACAAGGTTGAGACCATAAAACAAGAGTTCAATGTTGAGAAGAAATGTGTTTGTGGATTATGTTCAAACATTTTTGCGTGTATAAAGCTTGGTGAGCGAGTGGTAAATATGGTAAGTGACATTGACCTGCTCATAGAAAAGTCCAAGTTTGAAAATGGATTTCTCGTTGGTTCACCACCAGCTAGAGTTGAGAGGAGGCCAGAACCCCCTTCGACACTGTCAAGTTCTGCTCATCATTCACTAGACATAGTACTGAATAAACTAGGAAATGAGAGCACTAAAAAGGTTGGTATTTAGGGAATGGGAGGAGTAGGTAAGACTACTATTTTGGGCCTCTTGAACAATTCACATGAAGCCGAAACATATTTTGATTTTGTCATGTGGGTGACTGTCTCAAACTCTTGGAGCATTAGAAAGCTACAAAACGAGGTTGGGAATCGGTTAAAAATAAAAATAGATGCTAACAAGTCTAATGATACGGTTGCAAGCAAATTATTGCGAAGACTTGAAGGCAAGAAGTACCTTTTGCTTTTAGACGATGTTTGGGATGAGGTGAATTTAAGTGCTGTAGGGTTCCCCAATGCCAATCAACAAAATGGTTGCAAAGTTGTTTTGACAACCCAAAAAAAAGAAGTTTGCCGGAAGATGGGAACTGATGTTGATGTACCTGTTTCAGTTTTGCCAAACGAAGAAGCATGGGTGATGTTTTCCTCTGGAGTGGGTCACGTTGCAACGCTTCCAACCATCAAGCCGTATGCCCAAGATATTGTTACAAAATGTGATGGCTTGCCACTAGCGTTGAAAGTCGTTTGTGGTGCACTACGAAATGAGGAAAATGTGAATGTATGGAGGAATTTCTTAAGAAAATTAAGGTCACCTGCTACATCAGTTATTGAAGACTTGAATGAAAACGTGTTCAACGTACTAAAGGTAAGTTATGACCGGTTAAAGAATATTGAGGAAAAGAAATGTCTTTTGTTCTGTGGATTGTATCCAGAAGATTCCATGATCGAAAAATCAAGATTGATAGGATATTGGAGAGCAGAGAGGATTATTTCAGGTAAACTTACTTTGGAACAGGCACTTGATGAGGGAGAAACTATATTGCAAGCTCTTATAGATGCGTCTTTATTGGAAAAATGTGTCGAAGATGACTCTGTGAAGATGCACGATGTTATTCGAGACTTAGTATTGGCAATGACTTCCCTGCAAGGAGAGGAACCCACACATTTGGTGAGAGCTGGAATTTCTTCAGAGATAATTCCAGAGGAGGTGGAATGGAGAAATGCAACACGAATATCCTTCATAAATCATGACTTGCACAACTTGCCAGAATCGCCAGACTGCCCGGAGCTTTTGACCTTGTTGCTTCAAGGAAACAATAATTTAGAGGTGATTCCAGAAACTTTCTTTAATAACATGCCTAGCCTCCGAGTGTTGGATCTATCGCACACCCGTATTAAATCGTTGCCAACTTCAATATCTAAATTGGACGGTCTTCGAGAACTAGTCCTTTTAGATTGTGAAAATTTGGAAGCTCTCCCCAAAGAGATTAGTGCTCTCAAGGAGCTGGAAGTGCTTTATGCCAGACGATGTAAAATGGAAAATGGCCGTTGGGTGATGAAAAATGAAGAGTTAATCATTCCTGTTGGGATGATATGTGGGATTCCTCATATTGAAGTAATTGAACTTACAAGTCGACTGAGCGATGAAAGTACAGAAATTATTGGGAAAGAACTGAGCAACTTGGGTTCACTTTCTTCTCTTGTATTCAACTTCCACATAGTAGGTAATCTGCAACACTTCCTGCAAAATAGCATACCATGGAAAGAGAGGAGACTGACGCAATTCATGTTCTTGGCTGGGAAATGTCCACAGCAATTATACAAACAGAATCCTTGGTTACTTCACTTTAGTAAGAAGTACAAGAGGTTTCTAGGTTATGAAGATGGAGGAGAAGAAAGGGATAGTGGCCTTCCCCCAGCCATAGAAGATGTACTTATCCGTTCAAATGGTTTTCTATTATGCGGGCATGAAAAACTGAAAGCTCTATCAGAATTGGGCACGCAAAACACAGATGAGTTAAGATTTTGCCGGATTTATCAATGTGTTGCGCTCGAAACAATAGTCGATAGAAATGGGCTTGAAATGAGTGCTTTTTCTAATTTAGAAGTTTTGGAGCTGTGGGACCTATCGAATTTGAAGTCCATTCTTTGTTTGGAGATGGAGGAGGGACAATCATCATCATCACTACCACCACCACCACTGAATGTAAACAGCTTTACCAATCTAACAGAATTGGGCATATATGATTGTCCACTAATTGGGCACCTCTTCTCAAGTGGATTCATGCTTCAACAAATGTCCAACTTGAAAGAGTTGAGAGTCGCCCGTTGCCGGGGACTCAAGGGGATGATTCCAGAGGATGAAAAGGTGGAATATGAGGCTCTACCCAAACTGTCGAAGTTGTTCCTCCGTAGTTTGCCTGAATTTGTCAACCTTTTTGAAGGTGTTCCCACGTGTTGGCGCTCCTAATTTGAAGGGAATTACGAGCTTTAATAAGGAGTGGTGGGATGCATTAGAGTGGGACAACCATGCCGCCAAATTACAATTTATTAAGTGGTAGCCCAGAAATTGAAAAAGTAAGCAGTTATGTCAATAAACTAAAAAAAGTTAATTTAAGACAAAAATAGTCAAATAATATCTTTGGTTTATTTTTGTCTTTTCTGAATTTTTTCACATTCGGCCCTTATTTTTCTTCTGTTTTGATTTTTCTTGTAGGGCCGAATCGGGAAAAGAGGTTCACCAACAACGAATTAAGCCAATGGTTGCTTTGAAAAAAATTATTGGCTTCCAATACAGAGTATGCACTTTCAACTGTGAAAAAAATGCACCGCCGAGGCCAAGTACTTCGTAAGTATCTCATGTAACATATTTATACTACATTATCAGCTTTTTTGTTGGGGTATGCCCCTCCATATAGCTTGTATGCTCATTTGGTTTCCTATGGATATTAATTACCCCAAAGAAAAACATATTTGTACCATATATTAATCAGCTTTTCCATATTTGTATGGCTCCAGCTATGTCCACTTCCCTACGATATCCTTGTGCTTGTTCTCTTTCCTTGGTTTTTTTTTTCTTAATCTGTATTCTGCATTACTTTACTTCAAGTAAGCTTCCGATAATCCTAAGGGGACCAACTACCCCCATGACGATGGAGAATCGACAGGCTCACGAGGCCCGCTTCAGGTCCGGCATGGATGATTCGAGCCGTCCAATAAAAAAACCGAGTGGGCCCATGAAAAATCAGCTCAATTCGATATGTGTAGGTGCTCGATAAAAATTGAACAACAATCTCCATCCACTGAATTCCTGATCGAGGGTATTCCTTTCTATTTGTGTCTGATTTTCATATGTTACGCCGACTTAGAAATATGAAAATAAACAACATAGGTGTGTGCTTGCCATTTTTTTTTTGTTTTTGTTAAAACCGTGTGTTTTCCAAGAAGGCATTTATATTTGATTGCAGTTTTAGTAAAATAATCGAACAAAATATTTCTATGTAAATTAAGCTAGTTAAATTTTGTTTTAAGAGCTATCTGGTTGGCACTCACTTTGATTTATGTGATTCGGAAATCTATAACCTGTCCTCTCCTTTAGATGAACCTACATTAGTTGTCAAATGCGTGTGCCTAGGAGCAAGGTGAGGCGAGTCGCATGACCCCTAGCTAGGCAACATTGATTGACGCAGCCTAGGCGCAAGAGGCAACCAAGTCGACGAGACGCAAAAAGGCACACTTCTTTCAAATTCGATCACAATCCTAGAATTATGTTGTGTAGGTTAAAATTATTACCTTTTGGCCGTCGATCTGAAACAAAACAAAAGGGTCTCTAATTGTTTTCTCTCATTGATCTCTCTCTTGACTCCTCTCATCGATAAGCCAACTTCAGAGAACTTGGAAACTTCAACGAGCAGTATGATCAATTCTCTCCTGACCCCTCTCATCGATCAGCCGACTTTAATTTTAGTTTCAAATGTTGGATGCTTGTATTTTGTTGATTTTGACATTTTTGGCTTCGTCTTGAAACTTTTTTTTTTTCTGGTACAAAATTAAGAGACTAGATTCAATTCTCCTTAAATGTTAGTCATTGAGTTTTTCTTTTCCTGATCCGAACCATTTATCTTTAAATTTGCTATCTTTTCATCAGTTTGGTGAAAAATCATGTTGTTTTGATGCTGCCTAATCCAGTACATGTAGAGTAAAATAAAACTCCTTGTGAAACTGGGGAGGACCGGGCCACCGTACCCCAACAAGCTCCGCCCCTACAACTGACCGATTGGGTCGCTCACTTTGTGGGTTGATCAGAAAAATGCTGTTCAATAGATAAAAATATTAGGGTAATGTATTGCCATATTGGTGCCTGTTGGCCGTTGGTGCGCACAATTGACCATTTTCTATTCTTCTCTTTCATTCCTTGGTGAATTCCTTTGGGAGAAGTTTGTTTAATCTTATTATACGAGTTTTATCATCATTTATTATAGTATCCTAAGGTCGTATAGTGCAACCAATTGGGTCTAGCTCAGTTGGCTAAAACTCTTGCATCTGACTATGAGGTTAGAAGTTCGAGTCTTTCCATCTGCGTGTGGCTATTCTTTCCTTTGTATTGTTGGGATTATTTCTCCCTTTAATTTAATGGGGCTTGTAGTAATTGTTGTTCCTTTGATGAGTTTATTTATCCCTATTGGTTCAGTTGTTGGGTTTGGTTATCTCGTGGACTCTTATACGATGAAGGTAGTGTCCTGTGGTTTGTACTTTGTACTTCATACCTGACGTAATGGTCTCTCTTACCGATTGAAAAAAAAAAAAGGTCGTACAGTGCCAGTTACAGCAAGTTCGTGCTACTCCTCAAGAACTAAATTAATACAGTCACAAATATAGATATACATACACTTCTTAAATGGTTCTTCCAACCAACGAAACACATCCTGGAAAATATATAGCCATTCCCACGACTACCGGTTAGTTACTCTGACAAAATATAAAGATGCAGACCCCCAAAAAAAAGATTTTTTTGGTATCAGGGCTCATTTGATCACCTCATAGTTTAATAATTTATAATCCACACTTTACGATGTCAGACCAATAAAAAAGATGCACGATGATAAACCTAAAAAAGAAGCTATATGTGACAGACCTCAAATCGAGTTGCATGTGAGGGGAGATGTTAAGGAAATAGAATCTCATATTACTTGGGTATATGTGGAATGAGTGATCAGTTAATATAATGTTAACACCTTTCCACCTACCGAAGAGCATCTCATTGTAATAAGCAGACTTAACAATAATGCTCAAAAAACACCTCACATTGTAATAAACAAAATTACAAATCTTTAAGCAAATAATCAAATTTCATTCATTCCATAACCAAACTTAACAACTTTTACCAATAACCAAAACTCAATAATCAAACTTAAAACTCAATAACTCAAAAACACCCCACATTGGAATCGTCTCATCGAGATGAATAATTTGATGTGGTCGGATGTGTGATTAGAACTCGTTTGCGATTGGATATAGGTGCATTGTGTATTGTGGGGTTTTTTTTGGTTAGGGATAAAAAAATAACCAATATGGAGGTAAAGGTTATTAAGTTTGATTATGAATTAAATGGATAATCAAATGCTGACGTGTGCTTGATCGATTCCTAGACCTAAAATAATGGGTTGCCCCAAGCGTAGGGCTGAGACCAATGTAGCACAATATCCGGTAAGACCGGAGTCGAATCCACTAAGGACGGTGAAGTGTGTGCTGTGGAACCTCGGGTTGTAGTATTAAAAGTAGCTCTTAGCTAGCCACCCCTTGTCTTTTAGTTAATTAATTAACTAATACTAACAGATAACTTGTTCCAATGATTAAAAAGAGAGGCGCGGTCATAGGGAATCCGGCACTTGCTACCCAATCAGAATCCGCTCACTTTTCAAAGTTCTGAAAATGGTTAAATTCAGGGAGAATTGGAAACTCTAAAGATGCGAATCCTAAGGTTGCCGGTCCCGTACACGGTAGCAAATATGTTTTGGTCCCCCGTTCCTGCTCACATGAGCCCTGGCAATGCCTCGGATTCGTCCAACGGACGTAGTTTTCACCAACTAAATTATTTAATTAAATTAATGTGCAGAAAATTGCGAGACGAATCCTAATTGGGTCGCAGCGCACCTTTACCCAACGACCAAACCTCAGAAAAACTACTCACTCATTATTAACAATAAAAGGAATAAAACCCTAGAATTAATCATGCTTTTATTTCTGGAGATGGAAAAATAAACGAAAGATTGAAACTAAGAAAACACAAACGAATAACTTTAATTAAAAACAAAAGTTGAAACGAGTTACCGAATACTTGAATACTTGAACAAAACGTCAAAAACTTCAAAGGAAAAGAGCTCTAGAAGAAACAACGTAAGAAAAAGCTGCTACGTAATATATTCGAACTCTAAAAGCAAAGTCTGAGGAGGTATTTATATTTTTTCCCTTTCCTCCGAAAACCGAACTTAAACAAATTACAACTTTTCTCGTTAAGACCACCGATAGGGCTACGGCTTCGTCTGTTCCCATCTAATGCTTGTTAAAACCACCGGTAGGGCTACAAGTAATAGCTGTAGGGCTACAGCTTTGCCTGTCTGTTCCCATCTAATGCACTCTATAGGGCTACACTTCTGAGCTGTAGCCCTACCGCCTACGTTAGTGAGATTTCCATGCTTTGCATGCAATTTTGGCACCCAACGTCCAATGTCATGCACCCGACATCCAATGTCATGCACCCGACGCCTCACGCCTCCGTCACGACTTCCCATGGCGACGTCCGACTTGGCCTCAAGGCCTCGCAATCCAAACTTGGCGCAAGAACCGCCTTATTTCCTGCGAAACTAACAAAGACACAAAAACAAGACAAAACACGGCATCAAGCGGAAAATGGAATAAACAGCGCCTCTAACGCGCTAATATGCCCTACTTAGGCGCTTATGATTATTCCCATTGCGGATGCTCTAATAGCTTGAGTTTTTGAGTTGTATATAAAATTTACACATATACGACAAGAGAGAAAAAGTGATGGAAATAATTGGCTTTTACCGGCATAAGGACATGCATCTCTAGTGCATGCATGAGTTAAGCACTTAGTTATGTCATAGATTAATTCACATGGCATGGATAACCAACAAATTTGAGTTTTTGGCTTTTTGATGGGTTTGCTAACTGGAGTACTACTCTAAAATTTTAACTTTTTTAGAGTTAAATGTAGCATCACAGTTAAGGGAGAGAGGCATAAGAGAGATAGAGACAAGGGGGAGAAAGGGTTCTGCCGTGTGTCAGGTGAGACAAATAGGTGGGTTGCCACAATGATCAATATCAATATCATAAATTCTCACTACAATGGTGCATGTATCATCTCGTTATCTCGTCATTTGATTTAAGATGGACTGCCTGTTTATCAAGCCTTTGGCTTATTTTGGTTGTGCCTCTCTTTGTTATAAATCATAACGCGACGACATTCCAATTATTCGATATTCGTAGGACACCATGTGCATGGTGATGCCGAACTCCAATCGCATCTACCTATTTATGCAAAAAGTGTATTGAGGGATAAATATTAAGCGATGGAATAATCTTGTAGACAAACAAAACAGAAAGATGATGATAGGATTAGGAGAAGTGAGAGAGAGAAAGTGATGGAAATAATTGCAAACGACATATAAATATGAAAGTATGATAACTAGTCTAGTCATAAAGCATTCAATCAATCACTAGTTTATTCATAAAGCATTCAATCACAGGATCACTATATTCAATGTGGCGCACATGACTGTCCAAAGTTATTTCGTATTTTGGTTCTTTTATTATCTAAAGTTTTTCTCAAAGGTTGTTTGATTTGAGATGCCAGCTCACCAGTAGCGAGAGGAGACAAGATATAATAAGTTCAGTGGGGTTGTTTCTTTATGGAAACTACCTCCCAATTTCCAAGTTACGTGCACGCGCGTGAATAGATATTCCAAATCGATCGTAGGAAAAAATGGAAAATTATCCAACGTGGGTGGCAACTAATTCAGTAAAAAAATTACGATCAAAATTCAATTTTTTTGAATAAAGACAAAAATAAAATAATAAGCTAATTTTTTCGTTTTTATTTTTAAAAAATTAGATTTCGGTAGTAATTTTTTATTTTTTAGATTCCTCTCGTCATGATGAAGCAATAATCCTCAAAAATTAACGAAAAACTAAAAAATACAAAAAAAAAATTGAATAAGGACAAAAAAAAGACCACTTGACTTATTTAGCCGAATGATCCCTAACTAACTTAAAAGAAGAATAAGGAAGGGCAAGCTTCAAAAATACTACTCCCTCCGTCCTAAAAAGTTAAACATGTTCGAGACTCTGTATTATTTTAGATTGCTTATATATTTTTTTGTGGTCATATGATAGAAGAACCTGTTTTTATCCCAATCAATCACAATAGGTATCAGACTCCTCCGCCATAGGATTTGAACCCACAACTTCATAGTACAATTAGTAATGCTGCACAACCACTCGGCCAATTGCCATGATTAGATTGCTGTAGTGGGGTTTTCCACGGACTAGGGAAAATACACTAGAGCACGTGCGGAACTAGATACTACATTGGGGTGCACCACAAAGGATAGTAGCCGACCACATGGTGAGCACGGAATCCACACCACGAAAGGAGAATCCGAGGTAGTATATGTGGCAGCATGGCAGCACCATGTGAGGGTAAGTAAGGCTGAGCAAGGTTGTCAAAAGAATTACAGCGAATAACGATGTTCAGCATGATTGCCGAGCAAAGGGTACGGTTACGTAGTACTGGCCCGAGCTAAGCCGATCAACGAGATGGCCGGCTAGATTAATACGAAATGTTCTGGATGAGCCCCTTGTCAATCCCTTACGTGATAGGGACGGATCCCGCGAATATGGCAGAAAAAGTGATGGAAATAATTGCATATTAACGACATCCAATATGCAATTATTTATGTCTAATAAAAAATGTGGCGCACATGGCTGACTGTCCAAAGCTGTTTCGTTTCTTTGTTCTTTTCTTTATAAAGTTTGTCTCAAAGGTTATTTGATTTGAGATGTCAGCTCAACAGCATATAGTCTGTTTACACAGACATTTCATGCAAGATTGTGTATAAATTTTTTTGTGGGGCCATTATAAATTCCACACAAATGATCCAAATTATTTATTAAATGTAAAACAATTTTTCAAAGGTTCTTGTAAAAAATCTGCTCAATTCAAAACAAAATTAAAAGCCTTGATTCAATTCAAACGGTTAGTTTTGGCATTAAGTCGTCATCCAACCATATATGATGCCTTCTATCATGTCAAAAGTGACATGGCTTTGAAAGGAGATGATGTGGCTTTGAAGGGAAGTCCCAATATATCAACTTTGACATCAACCTCTAGATTGTCAATTTTAAAAAATTGACCATAATCTTTCAAAATAATTTGACATAAGGGTTAAAGAGGGGGAGTGTGATGTCAAATTAAAAATGTCAAATTGCCTCATAAGCCTTTAAAATAATTTGACATCTCCACTTTTAACTTCTCCTGGTGGAGATGCTCTCATCGTTATTAAAGAATAGTCATTGAGTTTTTCTTTCCCGGATCTGAATCATTTATGCATGTATGACTCATTGGCGCGCACTATGATTGTCGAAAGCTGTTTTGTTCTTTTGTTCTTTTTTTAAAGTTTTTCTCAAAGGTGACTTGATTTGAGATGCCTCCTGAGTCCTGACCAATTAGGTCAGGATAAAAAAAAATACTCCATCCGTCCCATATTATTTGGACTTTTTCGATATTTGCACCATTCTTGAAACTCTTATATCTCCAAATTTATGATATTTTTTATAATTTTGAAAACTTTATATTATAGATCTAATCGAAAATTATCAAACAAGATCCATATTGCATATTGTTGGAGATTCATGTTGGAAAATACAAGCGATTGAAAACTGACACAAATATCGAAAAAGTCCAAACAATATGGGACGGAGGGAGTAAAAAATTGACCACTTTGGTCACTCATCACTTTGTAGGTTTTTTCTTTCTCGGCTAAAGTTAATATTAATTGTTAGACCAGTTCGGGCTGCAAATAAACCGCGCGAGTTTGAGTTCAATTTTTGGCTCGTTAAGGGAGACTTTGATCGTCTACCTAACGTACTCATTCAAAATATATTTTTCTCTCTTGCTAACTGTTTAATATCACGAGAATAGATATTCCAAATCGTAGGAAAATTATTCAAACATGGGTGAAGCACAGCAATTTAACCGTTCAAAAATATATTTGACAGAATTGGCAACCAACCCAATAACCAGCTTCAGAAGAATAAGGAAGGGCAAGCTTCAAAAAACGTTACATATTGGGGTTAGCTCAGTTGTCAGGATTCTTAATTTGATCATCTCAATAGAAGGTCAGGATGTTCAGGGCAGGGTTGTTTTAGGGAATGGTGGGATCTTAACCAAAACTTGGGTCTCGGGAAGCTTTGATATATGATTAAGTAATTTTCATTTTTATTTGCCCTTGTCCTTTTAATTTTTGTAATTTTTGAATTTGGAGATTAATAAAATTCATTTACTTATAAAAAAAATATAGAAGGTCAGGATTTCGAATCTCCTAAACTGCATGTGGAATATATCTGTGGATGTTCTTCCCTTAATGAGCTTTTCGTTCTTTCTTTGTTTCTCCCCTATAATGCGTATATTTCTTGTATTATATGAGTTGGGCTTGATTGTCTCATAGACTCCCACAATTAGTGTAGTGTTTCGGGTCCGCATTTCATATATAATGTAAACAATCTTTTCTATCAATTGAAAAAAAAAAAAACCTTGAAAAATAGTAGATAACAAATTTTGAGGGTTTGGTGTTGCCGTATAGCATGTAATTGGTGCACAAAGTTACTATCTTCTTTGATTTTTTAATGAATTCATTTTTGACCCATATGCATCGAATGATTCTAGGCACAATTATATCTGGATCGGAGTTATGTTTTAAAGTTGTGTGTAGTATTTAGTAAAATACAACCATTTATTTTTATTCGTTGAAAGAACCGTTCTTGTCAGAAAAGACAAAAATTGAGAATTAAAGTATATTTTTGGGTTTTATCTTGGATACTTTCAAAAGTGTTTGTGTAGAAGTCATGATTTTTTACGTTTCCAATTCATTTTGATGAGACGAATCGGAAAATCAAAAAAATGAGGCTCAAAACTAACCAACGCGAAAAAATTTGAATAAACACTAAACAATAAAAATCCAAAAAAATGCAAAAAGTTGCAGAACGCCATTATTGTACATTAACCTGCTAAAATCAATTTCCTTGTGATTTTGACACTCTAAAAATTGATTGAGGGGCTCCAAAATTGAACTGTATTAATACACAAAACGACGCCGTTCATCAATTTTAAGAATGCTAAAATCAATTTCCTTATAATAACTAACTAAAAATTGATATCACATGCATTGACTGGTTGACGTACACACACAACTAACACAAGTGTGTGGAAAAATGAGTGCGAGTTGACTGACTAGTTGACTACTGTCTGGGTTTGGATTAAAAAGTTGAGTGACTTATTTTTTTGTATTTATTCAAATTTTTTTTGCATTTATTTATTTTGCGTTAAACTTTAGTGAATTATTGATTTGTCTCGACGAAAGAAATTGAAAAAGTAAAAAATTTTGATAGAAAACTAATAATTTTTTGAATAAAGAAAAAAATAAGTCAATAAGTCAGTTTTTTTACTTATTCTTGTCTTTTTGAAAGAAATTATGAGTTTCGATCAAAATTTTTTACTTTTTCGATTTCTCTCGCCGAAATGAATCAATAAATTATAAAAATTTGACGCAAAACAAACAAATACACTGTTCCAATTTTAAAGCCAAATGAGGCCAGTGTGTGGCACTGTGGCCGGCCTCTAAAATTTACAAAATATATGGGTGTGCAGCATCACCGACGCTTATGAGTTTGTTTTGTCATCTCCTCCTCCTCCTCTCTCTCTCTCTCTCTCTCTCTCTCTCTCTCTCTCACAGGTAAAAAGATATTTCCATATTACAATTCCATTCTCCTATCTTTGTCCTAGTTCTGAGATCCCAACTCCGCTGACAAGTACGCCGAAACAATTCTGGTGAGAAGTTGCAAATTCATATATACTCCTAATTCAATTTTCTTTCTTTTTTCTCTCTATCTCTATACGCGTAAAATACCGTTTGTGATAATAAAATCTTTTGCTTAGCAAAAAAAAAAATACCGTTTGTGAAAATACCATCACTCTTTTTTGTCTAACCAAGTTATTATCACTAATTTTGCTCACGTGGTAATTTTGCTCAAATAATAATTTTTTCGTCCACGGAGAATGAAGGCTGATGTACATTCTACTTCTAATACCTCGAATATAGATTGTGGAAAAAAGGATCTACAGACTTCTACTTTCTAAGTGGGTTGTTGTGTATATCATATAAGCGAGAGATGATACTAACGTAGATGTGTTTGAAATTCGAATATAGATTTGATCGTAAATGGGTCCAAAATTGTTTGATGCGTGTGAATCCACAAAATACACAGTGAAATAGCTACCCATACAATGATCTAGGGTATATTTGTGTTTTGATTTTGCATTTGAACATAAGTTTTTGAAGCTTTTTCAATTAGTGGAGGGGACACGGCCTACTCAAATGTGTGTGCATCATTTGACATTTGTCTTTGCCTATTCCTAAGGGTCATCAATTAGTCCGGAGGTCCGCGACCCGCCCAAAGCCCGCCCAGCCCAAGCCCAAAAAAATGGGCGGGCTAGCCCGGCCCGTAATTTGTAATGGGCGGGCTTGGGCCTATGAATTTTTACTCGGCTCGCCCGTAGGCCCGGCCCGTGAGCCCGCCCGGCAGACTGCCCGTGGTACCCATCCAAAAGCCCGCCTATTAGCCCAAAATCCCACCAAAACCCTTTCTTTTTTCCCTTGGTTTAGTTTTGCCCAAGGAAATTTAAGCTCGCCCATTAGCCCGCCCGGCTTTTGGCCCGCTGGCCCACCAGTTGGGCTACCCCGTGGGCCGGGCTTGGGCTTCAATTTCTGGTAGGTGGCCCGACCAGCCAAAAAGAAAAAGCCCGGTCAGCCCGTGGGCGGGCTTGGACAACGATTTGGCGGACTGGGCCGGCCCGGCCCGGCCCGATGATGACCCTTACCTATTCTTGCTCTCAGAGCTTGGAATAATATCTGTAGTTTCGATTAGCTAGATTAATATATAATTGTTGGCAATTTGAAATTTTTTTTGTTTAAAATATTTCACTCAAAGGAATTGGATCCATGAACCGTCTAGGTTGGGCCTTTTATGGGCTGTTCCCGTGTCCCACTTTTATGAGCTGTTCCATCATTTGCTTGGTTTGGATGACATTTTGAAAAAAAAAAATTTCCAGCTTAAAAAAACACTCCTTTCATCTACTTTTAATTATTTCTCTCATTTTTCTCTTCAATTATTATTCTTATTTCTCTCAATCTCTCTACACTCATTATACCTATTTCCAATCATTATCCTAATTTCTCTCTCTCCGATGATTACCCAAAAACTAAACTATTTTTTTTTTTTGTTAAAATACCATCTAAACAAGGCAGAAATAGTTTATTTTTGGGTAAATTACATTTAAAAAAAAATCAACTTCTTTAAAGTTTAAAACTCAACGATTAACGCCCTTAAACTATACGAATGCTAGATGTCATAGATGACATCAATGGAATATCACAACTTATCCTCTTGCCAACAATTATATATTAACGGAAACGAAATCCAGTGATTTCTACGCTCAAACAGATGCTATTCCAGACCCAAACACCTCCTATCCTGCGATCGCCAGCATCCCTATGACTAATCTCAGCAATAGATCCTAATTTTGGGAATTAGCCTTAGATGAAGAGAAAAGAGTACTTTTGTCAAAAGGTCCTGTTTATCATATCATGTTGCGCTCACATGAGTCACATGATAAGTTTCGTCTAAAATCTTATCGTTTTGCTAATGGAAGAAGTTTATTTTCTTCAAATGGATACTTTGAGCGGGTTAAGTGTTGATTTTTAGACATTAAATAGATTAACTTAAAATCATGATTCTTTACGGTGGTTTAATGTAATTTACCCTTTATCTTTTGATTTTGTCAAGGACATTAGCAATACTAAAATAAAGTTACGGTAACATTGATTTAAATGCGAACCACATTTATGTTGAAAAAAAAGAATAGATTGTCATAACGGGGATCAATTATGGTTTTATCTCAAGACACTACAACAAAAATATATAAAGACCTCGGCCATGTGGTGTGATCTTTTACTTTTAATCTCGCATTCATAAACGTGGTCTATCAAGGTGTAACTAAAAGTCCCAATCTTTTAACTACGGGATAAAAACTCATTAAAACCGTAACTAAAAACAGAAAAACTGTGATTAAAAATGACAAAGGGTGTTTGGATCTGGGCTTAAGGCCCATAGGGTGTTTGGATCTGTTTAGAGCTGTATTGTTCTTATCTGGGCATATTTAGGCCCATTAGGTGTTGTGGGCTTGTCCCAACAGGTGTTCTTCCAACTTTTTGTTGGATTCCCCTTCCCCCTCCCCCAACTTGATGTACCCTTGTCAAGTTTCTTAATAAAATTTTATTGCCTATCAAAAAAAAAATGACAAAATCGTGACCTTTAATAGCTTAACATCTCAGTTTCATTATAAAATCGTGGTTGTTTAGACAGTAATAATCTCAGTTTTTTAAAAACTTGAGATTAAAAGTAGCGTTTTCCAAAATCCCACTTTATTTATCTTGTTGGATTTTGAACATAAGTCTCTTGAGTTTTGCATAAAGGCTTCAACCAACTGCACCACACACACTTTTCAATATATAATTGAAATATTT
The DNA here is from genome assembly GCA_019656295.1 of Rhododendron mucronatum var. ripense. Lineage (NCBI taxonomy): Eukaryota > Viridiplantae > Streptophyta > Magnoliopsida > Ericales > Ericaceae > Rhododendron > Rhododendron mucronatum. Next base: position 259,570 of record BPLT01000075.1, on the reverse strand, counting down.
AATATATAACATATGCGTTTAACATTAAAATATATTTCGAACATCATTTTGAACCTTTAAATATTAAAATTAGAAATTTTGATAAACATGAAAGTTGTAGCCCCTTTGTGTCATTGTTCAAACCCAATTTGAATTATCTCAATTAATGGAGTTTTGAGCATACAGTTATACTCGAAATACTCTTGGCAATGAAATGCAACCTTCATAAATTTTGTTACCGAAGATACCCATTTGGTGACAAAATATATTTTCATCGCCAAAAGTATCCAATTTTTTGACGAAATATTTTTTTGTAGAATGGTTGAGAGTGACATTTATTTAGGAGTATTATGCGCAGAGTCGATTAAGGAGTAAGTGACTTTCAACTTTTCCTATATAAGAGCTTTTATCTCAAGTCTTAAAAAAAATGTGATGTATTCTCTAACTTACGATCTCAATTTCTAGATGATTGAGATTAAATGTTCTTTTTATCTCAATTTTTTTCGAAATGAGATATATTCTTTCATATACAATCTCAAGTTTTCAAAAACAAGATCTATTCTGTAAGTTACAATCTTACTTTTAGATTATTCATATTAAAAAATCTTTTCATCTCAGTTTTTTTCGAAAAGAGATATATTCTTTCATATATAATCTCTGTTTTTTAAGAATGAGATCTATTCTTCAAGTTACAATCTCACTTTTCAGATTACTAAGATTAAAAAAAATTCCCATCTCAATTTTTTCGTATAACTGAGATTAAAACTAAAGTCCATAACATCTATTAAGCTTTTATAAAAAGTGAGATCTTTTTAGTTTTTGAACCGTGATCTTTATATCATTTTGTAGTAGTGAGATACATGCGTTACCATTTGATTTCCTCCTACACACCGCTTGTTTCGGGTGTATCGTATGTCTCTCACAATATTTTTGTGGCAGTTCACAATATGAACATTTATAGCTCAACATATGAATTTTTTGGTTCGTGTTATGAGATTTTTGTGGTCAAAATATGAAAATTCATATGAACTTTGTTCCCTTGTGTCTATCACAGATTATATTTGAACCTTAAAAAGGTTCTCGGTAGCCTCATTTTGTCTCAACCACTTTAAAAAGTTGAAGTAAGTACTAAATGCCCCGATTTTACAATAAACTCTAAAGCGTTGCACACAATTGTCGGCCATCACCACTAGACGGCTTTGAACCCTCTCAAACTCACCACTGCCATCCGACCTTTAGAATCCGCTTTCTAAAAGGAGGGTGTGGAAATCATACAGCTCTTCAAGATATATATAATTCTGTCACCTTGGGTTGATTCAAACGAGCTGGGTGAGGAAATTTCTTTCCTGTATCAATACTTACTTTGGCTTACTATGTCAATACGTACAATGGCAAGTTTTCGTTGTACGCAATACTAAGAACAGTAATTGTTAATTATCTATTATTATACTCGGATTTCAAAATGAACTGATCTGAGTTACTATTCAGGTTCTTCCTGTAGTGCAACATTTGTGCTTCTCCATCCCTCTCAAACTGAAGTAACTTTACCACTGGAAGGAAAAAGTTGAGGATCATCTGATTTTTGTCGTCTTGATCGAAAGTTCTTCAATTATCTCTCATGGCTGAAGGTAATTTTACCTATTTCACGTATTATGTGTGTGTGTTTCTTATCTATATAGATTGGGCGAACCAAAATTTTTTCAGTTATTCATATACTAGTTTCTAAGATCAAAAGTCCAACCATTAATAAAGAAGGCCATGGCACTTGAAAAATACACACATACTCAATTCATTGCCCCTTGCTTGCTATACTATAATGCCGATTCCATGGCAAATTGAAAACTTAGCTTGAAATCGAAGAAAATGTTGCCCAGTTTTGAAAATCGAACTTTCTCAGCACTCAAAGAGAGAGTTTTGAAATCTCGTGGCCACTAAGGACAGTTAACAAGCTGAATTGTTTTGGCCACTAGGGGCTGAGATTGGAGGCCCTGAAAGGGCCTCATTATATTGGCCACAAAGGGCAATTTTATAGACCGCAAAACACCGTCCCGTATATGGACTTAGATTCTGCCCAGTTAGCCTCCCTCCAGTCTCGTCCAGTTTCGGCTTTTTGTGGGCTCTTTCCAGACCCATTACAATAATCAGAATCGATCACTTTTTAGAAATCGCCGAGAACATCGACCACATCAAAAATTACGTTTATTGGGATACTGTTTGAAATCATTTCAGAATGCATTAATGTTGTATTAAAAAAGGTGTGCAACACAAGATTGCAAACCTTCAACACATTTCTCCAACACTTAATGCATTAAAAAATCTTATCAACAGCTGCGAGAGAACCCTAGCTATTGAAGTTGAGAAACTTATTTGTTGCAGCTGTGAGCTTATTACAATTTCATTCTTTTTTTTAGAATTTGTGTTGAAGAATTCCAAAAGCTATCTAAACGTAGCTTTGGGCATTTTTACGATAGCTGTAGATATAGATTTTAGACTTTAGCTTCATATTCTACCTCATATTTTAGATTTCGGATCTTAGTAGAAGTTGAAGAACATGTTTTTTGTAACTGCGAGATTACAGAAATTCCTTTCCTTTTTTAAAAATTTGTGCTCTAGAATCCCAAGAGCCAACCAAACCCAGCTTCGAAATTGTGAGGAATGTTTAAAATGTGTAAAGAAGTAGCTAGAAATGTTTAAAATGGACTTAATTGCCCAAATCAAATTGTGGTTATATTTGTACTTTTTTTTTGGTGACGCATTATTAAGTCAGTAGTACACAAATAGGACCACTAAAGAAAAGCATTTACTGCACAGGTAGATGAGATTGTTTTGAAATCAATTTTTTCCCTGTCATAGAGCTTGGCCAAATCAAGAGTTTGAGTTATGGAGGCCAAGACATTCTTAGTACTATCTTCTGAAAAAAGTATGACCAAACCATTTAGTTATCTACACTATGGCCTGGTTGTTTGCTCGGAGATAAACGGAAAGAATACATAATTCATAGGATATGTACAGGATATTGAATCCCTTAGGCTTTGGGAATAGTAGAGAAAAACCTAATCTGGTACTATTTGTTTTGGCTAGGATTGTGTAATAATGCATTTTCAATTTTTGTCTTCATTCGAATTACAAGTTTCATGTAGACCAAATGGTAAAATGATCACTTCAATGCTATCGTAATGGAGGGGGTATGAAATTCCACCAAACAAACAAGCCACAAGTAAAAAAGCTAAACTCGCACAATACATGACATTACCTTGGCCTTAAAAACCTAATATCTCAATCAAACTTCTATCTTGTCAACTAATCATATTGCATTTGTCAGTTGCTGCAGCTTCCATCCAACCTATCTGTGAGATTGGGAGGTGCTTATGGGCTCCAATTGCTAGACGCATCAATTATGCCAGAAAATTGACAAGCAATTGGGAAGCTCTCCTTAACAAAGCATCTGAGTTAGGTATTAAGAAACAAGACATTGTTGACCAAATCGAATTCGAGCTGGAGAAAATTCCAACCAAAGAATGTGATGATTGGAGAAAAAAGGTGGTGGAAATGGAAAACAAGGTTGAGACCATAAAACAAGAGTTCAATGTTGAGAAGAAATGTGTTTGGGGATTATGTTCAAACATTTTTGCGCGTATAAAGCTTGGTGAGCGAGTGATAAATATGGTAAGTGACATTGACCTGCTCATAGAAAAGTCCAAGTTTGAAAATGGATTTCTCGTTGGCTCACCACCAGCTAGAGTTGAGAGGAGGCCAGAACCCCCTTCGACACTGTCAAGTTCTGCTCATCATTCACTAGACATGGTACTGAATAAACTACGAAATGAGAGCACTAAAAAGGTTGGTATTTGGGGAATGGGAGGAGTAGGTAAGACTACTATTTTGGGCCTCTTGAACAATTCACATGAAGCCGAAACATGTTTTGATTTTGTCATATGGGTGACTGTCTCAAACTCTTGGAGCATTAGAAAGCTACAAAACGAGGTTGGGAATCGGTTAAAATTAAAAATAGATGCTAACAAGTCTAATGATACAGTTGCAAGCAAATTATTGCGAAGACTTGAAGGCAAGAAGTACCTTTTGCTTTTAGACGATGTTTGGGATGAGGTGAATTTAAGTGCTGTAGGGTTCCCCAATGCCAATCAACAAAATGGTTGCAAAGTTGTTTTGACAACCCGGAAAAAAGAAGTTTGCCGAAAGATGGGAACTGATGCTGATGTACCCGTTTCAGTTTTGCCAAACGAAGAAGCATGGGTGATGTTTTCCTCTGGAGTGGGTCACGTTGCAACACTTCCAACCATTAAGCCGTATGCCCAAGATATTGTTACAAAATGTGATGGCTTGCCACTAGCGTTGAAAGTCGTTTGTGGTGCACTACGAAAAGAGGAAAATGTGAATGTATGGAGGAATTTCTTAAGAAAATTAAGGTCACCTGCCACATCTGTCATTGGGGACTTGAATGAAAACGTGTTCAAAGTACTAAAGGTAAGTTATGACCGGTTAAAGAATATTGAGGAAAAGAAATGTCTTTTGTTCTGTGGATTGTATCCAGGAGATTTCATGATCGAAAAATCAAGATTGATAGGATATTGGAGAGCAGAGAGGATTATTTCAGGTAAACTTACTTTGGAACAGGCACTTGATGAGGGAGAAACTATATTGCAAGCTCTTATAGATGCGTCTTTGTTGGAAAAATGTGTCGAAGATGACTCTGTGAAGATGCACGATGTTATTCGAGACTTAGTATTGACAATGACTTCCCTACAAGGAGAGGAACCCACACATTTGGTGAGAGCTGGAATTTCTTCAGAGATAATTCCAGAGGATGTGGAATGGAGAAATGCAACTCGAATATCCTTTATGAATCGTGACTTGTGCAGCTTGCCAGAATCACCAAACTGCCCGAAGCTATTGACATTGTTGCTTCAAGGAAATGAAAATTTAGAGGTGATTCCAGAAACTTTCTTTAATAACATGCCTAGCCTCCAAGTGTTGGATCTGTCACGCACCCGTATTAAATCATTGCCAACTTCAATATCTAAATTGGACGGTCTTCGAGAACTAGTCCTTTTAGATTGCGAAGATTTGGAGGCTCTTCCCAAAGAGATTAGTGCACTTAAGGAGCTGGAAGTGCTTTATGTCGGACGATCTGAATATGAAGTTTTGCAGCGGGGGATGAAAATCGAAGAGTTAATCATTCCTGCTGGGATGATATTTGGGCTTCCTCATATAGAAGTAATTGAAATTACAAGTCGATTGAGCGGTGAAAGTACAGAAATTATTGCGAAAGAACTGAGCAAGTTGGGTTCACTTTCTTCTCTTGTATTTGACTTCCGCATAGTTGGTAATCTACAACACTTCCTGCAAAATAGCATACCATGGAAAGAGAGAAAACTGACGCAATTCATATTCTTTGCTGGGAAATGTCCACACCAATTATACGAACGTGATCCTTGGTTACTTCAATGGAGTAAGAAGTACTATGAGAGGTTTCTAGGTTATGATGGAGGAGGAGAAGAAAGGGATAGTGCCCTTCCCCGAGCCATAGAGGATGCACTTATCCGTTCAAGTGCCTTTCTATTAATGAGGCATGGCAAACTCAAAGCTCTATCAGAATTGGGCATGCAAAACACAGATGAATTAAGATATTGCCAGATTGAAGAATGTGTTGCACTCAAAACAATAGTCAATAGAAATGGGCTTGAAATGAGTGCTTTTTCTAATTTAGAAGTTTTGCTTCTGTACAAACTATCGAATTTGAAGTCCATTCTTTGTTTGGAGATGGAGGAGGGACAATCATCACCACCACCACCACCACCACCACTACTGAATGTAAACAGCTTTACCAATCTAACAAGATTGAACTTATGGCGTTGTCCACTAATTGAGCACCTCTTCTCAAGTGGATTCATGATTCAACAAATGTCCAACTTGAAACACTTGACTGTCGGATGTTGCCTGGGACTCAAGGGGATGATTCCAGAGGATGAAAAGGTGGAATATGAGGCTCTACCCAAATTGTCTTATTTGTTCCTCAGTGATTTGCCTGAATTTGTCAACCTTTTTGATGGTGTTCCCACGTGTTGGCAATCACTGGATGAAGTGATAATATGGGATACTCCGATGCTGAGGAAACTCCCCTTTAACACTAATAGCGCTCCTAATTTGAAGGGAATTAAGGGCATTAATCAGGAGTGGTTGGATGCATTAGAGTGGGGCAATCATGCCGTCAAATTACAACTTCTTAAGTTGTAGCCCTGAATTTTTAAAAGTACGCAGTTATGTCGATAAACTTAAAAAAAAAAAGTTTATGTTAAGACAAAAATTAGTCAAATTATGTTTTTGGCTTATTTTTGTCTCTTCTGAATTATTTCAAGTTTTGTCCTTATTTTTCTACTGTTTTGATTTTTCTTGTAGGACCAAATCGGAAAAAGAGGTTCACCGACAAGGAGATAATCCAATTGTTGATCTGGAAAAAATTATTGACTTCCAATTCAAAGTATTGGCTTCTAATTTTGAAAAAGATGCTCCGCCAAGGCCAAGTGGTTCGTAAGTATCTCATGTAACATATTTGCACTTATATTATTAGCTTTTTGTTGGGGTATGCCCCTCTAGCTTGTATGTTCATTTGGTTTCCAACGGAAATTAATTTACCAAAAAAACAAACTTGTACTATATTATCAGCAAAAAATCCGTATTTGTGGATTTATTTCTTCACTTAATTTGTTCACAAAAATGTAGAAATTTGAAGCCTGTGGAAGAAGTTTGTATAGCCCTTCTCAAATGGTCAGTGGTGTCGGGAGGGGGTTAATAACCTTTCGATATGAGAAAACCATATTAGATCAAAACTAAATTATTGCGAAATAGCTAGACCTGCTGAGTGATACCGAAAACGTAATTAAAGATACCGAAGAGTAATAACCTATTAACTAGACCAGCTAAATGTCATTCAATACGTGATTGGAAAACGTTTATCTTGGGAAAAAATGTGGGAAAATGTGGTTTCGATCCAGTGTGTTCAGTGCATTTTTTCTAAGATTAATGTGATCCATTAGAAACACCAATTTTTGTATGGTTGATGAACTCAACAATCGAGATCTAAGTATGACTTCAATCATCAATGTGGGTCCGGTATAAACCCAAAAAAAACAGAACCGGACGTTGGAGAGGAGCCGCTTCCTATTTCAGCGCAAATGCATTTTTCATTTTTGCTATAAATTGGAAGCAAAGTTTTTTTAAGGCCCCCCACCCCCACCACCCCACCCCCCCACCCCCCAAATTAGAATGTTTGTCAAAACTTATACATAACTGATTTTTGAAATCTACAAATTCTAAGAAATTGAAAAAGGAAAGAAATTCTCAACATTTCAAAGGTAGATTTATTTTTGGTTTTGTCTTTATTCAAATTTTTTCGCGTTGTTAATTTGTGCCAAACTTGTACTATATATTATATATTGGTTTGTCTCGGAGAGAGGAATCGGAAAATATAAAATTATACTGTAACTTTTACACAATTATTTTTGGAAATATTCAAGAAAATCCCAAAAAATTGACTTTTGGTGCTCTTTTCTTAGATATTTCTAAATATACTTGTGTAAAAGCCATAATTTTTTACTTTTTTGATTCCTCTCGTCGAGATGAACCAATAATATATAAAATTTTAATGCAAAACTAACAAATGTGACATTGTTTTGAACAAAGACAAAACTTAAAAGTTCTAGTCTACAACTTTTTGTTTAGCGAAAACGGACCTAATTGTAGTTTAACTAGACAATGGTTAATGGCAAAATGTGAGTTATAAAATGGGGTCCATCTATTTTCGTCTTCGGATTACGAGGCGTCTCCGAATACACTTGCCCAGATGGGACGACCTCCAAGTCAACCCATTGCAATCTCAAGGTCATTCCACGGTAGGTCCGTTTACGTGCATGTCCGTTTAAATGCAGTGCTAGTGCTTCGGGTATGATTTTTAAGCACCAAAGAGTCTATCCTGTTTGGTTTGGTTTTGAGAGAAATTTTTAAAAGTAACGAGTGATAAGAGGTAAATAAAAAAAAATTATTAGGGATCATTTTTTACGTTAATAATTTTTTTTTTGTTACGTCGGAAATTCTCCTCTACGTTAATGCAGATGGAGAAGACTCGCAAAAGTAGTACTCCAAAGGAAGTGCGATTCCAACAAGCTTGAGTTGAGCCCATCTCCTCAGACTGGGAATAGCTAGCCCTTCCCAAATGAGTGGATGGTACTGTACCTAATAAATTAATTACCGTTCCCATGGCACTTGGAGCTATTCCTGTTTTGTCCTCTCGGTCTGGAGAAAATTTTCAGTGCCAGGTGGGAACGGGCCACGTAGTGCCAAGCACGTGTCTCGGGCATTCAAATTTGTTTTGGACGGCCCAGATCTGTATGGGCTTGAGGGGGTGTTTTGGGAATTTTACACTAAAAAATTACACAAACAAATTTGAAATGTCCAAAAAACGTTTGGACGGCCAAAATATATGGTGCTTGGCACCACGTGACCCATGCCCACCCGTCACTGAAAAACTTCTCCTTGGTCTGACTAGGCCACATCATAGCGATGTTAGAGAAAGCTTCACTTCAACTAAAAAGGGAGCGGGCACCGCCTTGGTAGCAATGGGATTCTGAATCTTCGATACTGTTTTTCATTGGCGGTACCGTCAATACCGTTACTTTTCCCCAACACTGCGACTTAAAAATCTTGTGTAGCATCCCTCATTAGTATGCGGTCTCATTCCTATACTCCAACTAATTTTGCGACAACAAAAGCAGAAAGTAAATACTATGGTCATGTTTGATAACTATTTTATTTTCTGTTTTCTGTTTTCATTTTTAAAAATTAACCTTGGAAGTTTTTTCGGTGCACTACTTTAACTTACAAATTTTGGAAATCGCTTTCACTATTTGTAAAATTTTTGGAAGTTAAAAAACCACGCTTTCACTTTTTGCAAAAGTAAAAACAGGCTGCCATTTTCTTCCACAATAGTGCCAATATATTGAGCAAGGAGAACACCTTACCCATGCTAGACGCAGTCTTGGCCGGAGGAACTTTCTTTTTTTTTTCTTTTTTCCCCGGGTCTCAAACCCAGGCCAAGGTTCTCTCTCTCTCTCTCTCTCTCTCTCTCTCTCTCTCTCTCTCTCTCTCTCGTCGAAGGAAATCTACAAAAAGTTGTGGTTCTCACTTTCGATCTGATTCTCACCCTCGATCCGATTGACGAACTCCATACAAGGCTTGGATTCTCTCTCTCTCTCTCTCTGATTAGGGCATGTGAATTCTATTTTTAGGGCATGTGAATTCATTTGGGTGAATCAACCTATTTAGTATTTTCATTACTTTGGCAGCTTTCTATTATACTTTGATAACATGGATTCGTGTCATGTCGTGTCTGTGCATGCGTGTTCTCGTGTCGTATCCATTCACAAAGGTAGTTTTTGCAAAAATTTTGGCAAAGTCTCCCCTGTTTTTGGTCCTAACCCGACGTTTCGCATCTCTATCAAAATAACATCGATCAGGTTATGCACAAACCCATGTTGGACATTTCTCATTCTAAATCACTATTCACAAGCCACATTCATATCCAAAATCCGTTGCCAAGTTATCCATTCACAACAAAAATCATGAAACCAAATGCTATCACAAAAACTCTCAGCTAGTATAGGTAACCAAATGAATTACATCATTTTATTACAGGTGACCAAATGCTATCACAAAAATCATAAAACCAAATGAATTACTAGACTTGACATTAAGGTAAGCAACTAGAAAAATAACCATTTCCTTGTGCTTTGCATTATTCTTTCTTCGGAAAATAAAACAACCCATTCATTCATTCACAAAAAACTTACAACGATAGCATAACTGCCCTACCAATGTCATGAGTAGCTTTAACTTCAGTTCTAGCCATTTTAACAAAACAAAAAGACATACATACATAAATAAGGAAATCTAACTATTTGTAAACTAGCATCTGCAGTTGTAAAATAGCATCTGCAGCTTCCGAATTTCTGAGGCCTTGCACAAAAATCGTACAATCAGTAGGGATGCGACTTCCGCAATATTGTTACCCATAGCCCAATGCCACATTTGAAGCCCTTCTTTAATTTCCACCATAGCTACTAAAGATGCTTCTATCATATGTAAGGAAACAAGTAAGCATCAACGTAAAACATGATACATTGAATAGTATACATCTGTTCCTCCTACTAGATTGGAGCCCATCACAATCTCGAAAAAGATTGGATACAATTTTTCCAAGAGAATGGCAAACAGCATAACTAAGAGTCGAAAAATGACAAAAACCAAAGCCATAAAAGATTTACAGAGCATAAATAAAATGTTTAAATTCCAAAGCCATAAAAGATTTAGAGTACCTTATTTTCCACAAGCTTGGCGATTTTCTCAACAAGAGAGGCTTTGTTAGTCTGGTATGGAATCTGTTCCATTCACAAAACCTTATTACTTGGTATTTAGGCAAGGACGCAACCCAACCTTAACTCCAGTTCCGATCTTCTACAGAAACAAGTATAATGGTTTAATAACTTTTGCAGATGGGGTGTAGAAGGAATAATGCATAGCTTAATAAGCCAAATAAAAGATACAAGCTCCATGTCCATGATTAGTAACATAAGAGTATCCAACAAAAGAGACTGCAAAATGGAACAACAATGCTTTGATGTAGGAGTAAACAATGACTGATGGTAGGAGGAAACATCAAAGGCAAGGTAGCCCCATCATATGCATCGATCACTTTTGGTAAAGATTAAGCACAACATCAGCAAAGATTTGGTAATAACAACAGCACCCTTAGCAGCATTCAACACAGAGCCAATCCAACAACTGCAAATCTCATACAAAAAATAATGACAAATAACAAGACAAACTATATAGCATGACACATTTTTACCAACATCATTCAGTCCCTTAAGATGTGTATCTATGCATTTACATTATGAACTTCATATACAGTCAGAGATTATTCCAGCACTTCAAAGAATTGATCAACTTGGATTCAGACTTTTACCAGACTTTTCATTTCATGTCACTGTTGAAGCAAAGAATGCGTGGATTATGGCAGAAAATATCATGCCCAATAAAAAAACAAATAAAAAGCTGCACAAAGTAGTTCCTGAGAGAGAGAGCACCTGGTGAGGATTGCGGTCTATGATAGATTGCTCCTTGAACTTTAGCTTACATGAATAGTTGTGGTTTCCCTCCACCCGCATTGTTCTGTAGTGATCACAATAAAGTTTTCCCAGTATCAGATTATAGATAGATGTCGTTACCTGATGTAAGAAAGTGGATTGCAGACTCGAACTAGATAAAAATAATAATACACACTCATTAAGGACTCAAATTTGCATGCTTTTTTGTTATTACCTTACTCCACTGAAAAACTTCTCCATCATCAAATTCCAAGGTCAAAACACCAACAGGGTCAAGCTGAATTGAATGGCCCCAGAATTTACTTTTCAGATTGCTGTCCCCCCAAAATTTCCATCCTGTACCCTCACAGTGGCATGCTACAATCATAGGATGATGACTGACCTGACACCAACAACAAAAACAAAAAACTACCATTACGTACATAATTACTAGAAGGAAGAAGTTCAAATATGGAGCCCAATTCAAACACATAGGTAGCTATTTTGTTAGTTACTTGTGACAACGGGCTGAGTGCCATAACAGGTACTCACCCCCCAAAAAATTCAGGGTGATCTGGAGACTCTGAGTTTTGGTTTGCTGATGGCCATGAACCCCTATCCCGTTCTTCTGTTATTTTTTCTATTTTGCCCAACAAAAATTACAACCAATCTCATCTAATACACCGAATTGTGCACCCAGTAACAATCCCTCTGATCCTCCACTGTCCTATGTTCTTTATCATCTTTACAGTCCTGGGAAACAGAAGAGGAAAGAATTTCCAATCCTGGTTAATGTCTTCAGCACATCTCCTTTTAGTGGTTGAGACTCAAACCAGTCACACCCAATCTTGTGGTAATGTGTGGGTATCAGCACATCTTCTCTTTTTTGAAAGAGTCAGCCATGCACATATATAGTTTCATAGTTTATGGTCAAGCATCCAGGTTGAACGAAAAGTGGACTGCTTGATATACGGGACATGACAATGTTGTCATCATTTTTCTCCTCAAAATGAAACTACATGCAGTGGTAGGGAAATATATTACACAGAAAAATCAAACTTAGGAGTTACATAAACAGAATCCGCGTCTTCACATTATTATGTACTACTACTTATCGGTTATCAAAGATTTGGCATTGCAAGTGCTGCACATCGCACAATCGTATCCAGGCGTTCGTCGGTCACAATTAGCAAAAATACGAGTTCTGATCAAGGTACAAGTGGGGCACTGATTGGCGCGTAAATATTCACATTAGCACCTCCTAATTTATATTAATTTGTTAAGTCTATTTATATTGTTGATCAGAGCTTAATGCTTAGTTTGTGTATTGTAGGTGTTTGAAAGCTTAATACGTTAGTCGCCGATTAAAGCGTGAATTGCACCATATAATTTTTCCTTCACAGCACAATGGTGTTTGAAGTGAAATGGTTGGCCTAAAAATTATTCGGTATTTCGACTAAGAATGAGCCCAAGGTTTTAAGCAATTGAAGACACGCCTGGGATTGAGAGTAATAACAGGGCCAATAGGGTTTTAATTGGGGAACAGAAGCTTAAAAAAGGGGACATCACAACTCTAACTGGGGATCACGCAAAAACAGTAGAAATAAAAGGGGCCGCGGCCATACACGAAGAAGGGAACAGCCGATCACTGTTCGACGCAGAAGACGAAGAACGGGGCTGTCATCAGGACGATTCTTTTGTTCCGATTATTGTTAGTTTTCCTCCGAGTTTTTTTTTTCCTTCCAGTTATTTGAAATTTTGTTCAATTACTCACACTCCGGTAACTCGTATTAATTTTCATTATTCATCAAAATTGTTCGTTGGTTCTTGTTTAACTTGGTTCTTTTGCTTATTTTATATCCCGAACAATAGAAGCATGTTTCAAACTAGGTTGTCTTCCGTTTTTTGCTTGATAATGAGTGAGTAGTAGTATAGGAAAGGTCGCGAGGTGATTAACACGCCGTGACCAGTTCGGACACTACTTCTATTTTCAAACAATAAAGAAAAGGCAATTTTAGGTTAGTAAAGAACATCCGTTAGACGAACCCAGGAATTATCAGAGCCCATGTGAACTGGGAAATGGGGGACCAAAACTTATTCTCCACTACGCATGAGTAAACGGCGACCACATAAAAGTTCGCATCTTTCTGGGTATCTTTTTCTCTCTAAAGTCAAACGTCTTAAGAACACTGAATGGAGCAGGTTAATCCGAACTGGTTGCGGATGCTAAGAACCCTACTACCGTACCTCCTTTTTAATTATTTGAAAATCAAACAATTTCTTAGTTTTAGTTAATCCCAGCATCAAATTACAAGGGGTGGCTACCTAAGAGCCTGTTTAATTAAAACAACCCGAGTTTTTAATCAACATACATCACCGTCTTTGTGGATTCGACTCCGATCTCATTGAATATTGTGCTACATCAGTTTCCGCCCTACGCTTGGAGTAACCCATTAATTTAGGACTAGGAAATCGTCAAGCAGGCACATGATACTGAAGGAAGCAACTATAACCAAAATGATATGACTCGTAAATGTGTGAAGGCACCATTTCTAGATGTTCAATAAGATGTGTTTGCAATTTTGAGAAGGCAAATGGACTCCGAACCACTTCGGTTCAGTTTGGATAATTTTGGACTCTTTCCGGGTCCACAACCATAATCGGAACTATTTATTGAATCACTTTTTGGAGTTCGTTGAGAACATTGACTACGCCAAAAATTACGTTGATCGAATATCATTTAATATGATATCGAAATGCATTTATCTTCGGATTATTGTATCAAATGGATTGCAATCCAGTGTTGCATACTTTTTTTTTTCCGAACTTATCTTCTGTTCTCATCCCAATTTATCATCCGAAAGGAGGGTACAAAACTGAGTATCATCATTAAGCCATACATTGATATTCCAAAAAAACATTCTACAATTTGATATTTTCCAAACTGCATAAGCCACAAATTGAAGCACAATAAAAAGCCATCAAATAATTTGACATGCATTTGGAACAGTCCGCATCCAACGATGACTTCTTTTATGTTTCACTGGAACTTCCTTGAACAAATTCCAACAATGGAGGCCTAGGATCAACTGAACTTAATTACTCTGACTCAGCAGATACTTAAATTAGCTCCATACCTGAGACTTAAAACCGAAATATATATATACTATAAAATACGACATAATATCAACGCTTAAACACAAATTAGTCGAACGAACCTAATCAAGAAATAGGTGAAACATTAATCTAGCAAGACCTTAGTTCCGGTCGTCTATGTTCCACAAACAGCAGATGACATCATTCAATTCCGAGAACCAAATTCACCGTTCAAACTAAAGGTGGCAATCCCAATCCATATTTTTCAACCCGTCCAAATTTATCCACTTATAACCCAACCCAATCCACCCATATTGAATAATAGGTTTATATTAGTTCAACCCATATAAACCCATATATATATGGATTGGATATAGGTTCAATATGAATTAGAACTAAAAGATCCACTTGCTATTATTTTTAATTTGCTTCCACTCAACTCAACTGATTTCCACAGCTAAACTCCCTTTATTGTTATTCACTAATCTCTCTCTCTCTCTCTCTAATCCCGTTACTTTTTAATCAAAAATAACTAATCTCTCTCTCTCTCTCTCTCTCTCTCTCTCTCTCTAATCCCGTTACTTTTAATCAATGATGTCACTCTCCCTCTCTCTCTCTCTCTTCCATCTTGGACTGTGTTTTGTTACACGACGAGAAGGGAGAGGGTTTTACTCTAGATCGTTCAACACATCTTTGGAGTGACTTATTTTTGTTTTTATTCAATTTTTTTTACTTTTTCGATTCCTCCCGCCGAAACAAATCAATAAGTCACAAATGCGAATTTTTTTTAATAGAGACAAAAGAAAAATCACTCCTTACTTTTTAATCCAAAGCCACCCTATGTTAACTGTTTTTTTTTTTTGGGTAAACCATGTTAACTGTATGTTTACCCAAAACTCAAAATCTGGCTTTTTCACCCTCGGAACACAAAAAAATTTCGAGAATCTCACAACCTAAACTGTTTTTACAAAACGCAGAAACAGTTTTGAAAATCAAAACTTTTTTTCCCGACATGTTTTTTTGGAAAATGGAGTCCACACCTTTACAAGCCAAACCTTTACAAACCACGCAAGTAGAGTGGGGTGCAATTGGTACATTTCTTAAACTCTATACACATGATCAAGGTTCAATTCCCATAAACATTCATCTCCCTCCCCAAGCGAACCTTTACAACTACACAAGCACACACTTTGAAAGACAAAAAATATTTGCATTTGTTAATTATGCGTCAAACTCTTGTAACTTTTTTATTCCTCTCATTGAGAGGAATAGAAAAAGTAAAAAATTATAGTCAAAACTTATAACTTTTTTGAATAAAGACAAAATTAAGTTAAAATTTTTGTCCTTTTGGCTTATTTTCGTTTTTATTCAAAAAAATTGAGTTTTAATCATAATATTATTTTAAAAAAAAAGAGAGAAAAACGGGTTTGGTCGGGAGGGTTTGGGTTTGGGTTTGCCTTGACCCATATTTGACCTGACCTGTTTCAACCCGTTTACTATTTGACTCATATTCGACCCACCCATAGTTGACCGTGACCCGTTTCAACCCGTCCAAACCCGTCCAGACCTGTCCATTTGCCACCTATAGTTCAATCAATCGATAACTATAAATTACGAAGTACGAAAAAGCTATAACGAAATTCACCAAATAGTACAACTTGGTCTATGGGAATATGAAAATTGTCGGAATATGAAGAAAAACACTTCGGATATTTACGTACAACGCCAGATTAAAATTGTTATCGTCGAATATGTAAACTACCAACCCACCATGATCAATATATCATCTCGCCATTTTATTAAAGATGGACTGCCCGTCAAGCCTTTGGCTTATTTTGGTTGTGCCTCTCTTGCTTACAAATCATAACACGACAATATTACAATTATTCGATATTTGTAGGACACCACGTACGTGGTGGTGCTGAACTTCAATCACAACTACCTATTCATGCAGAAAGTGCATTAGGCCTGCGTGAATATGTTCGTGTGGAGGGAGCCGGGCATGATTGATCAGCTGGCAGTGTCTGCTTCGTTTACTTCCGTGTAGAAGAATATTACCCCAAGCGTAGGGCTTAATACGTCATTTGAAGCATAATAATCCGGAAGACCGGGATCGTACCCAAGGGAATAATTATATGGCTTGGATGGATTTGTAGATGAAGCAAGGCTTTCGGCTATTAGGTAGCCAACCGAGTTTTATTTTGAACGGTGGAATTAAAATGGCTAAATTAAGAATGAATTAACTAGGAAAAGATAGGTTAGGTCTAGGAATCCTAGCACTCATGACTTAGGCTAAATCACATTTTTTTTCACCAATTCACGCGATTTAAAGTACACAATTGTAGGTACCTAAACCGGGAAATAGGAATGGGTTGAAAATCAAGCTAGCTCTAGAACTCATTTGGTAAACACCTCGAGCGACAGAGCTCTAAGCATCACGTGTGGTGAGTAGTCGATGCTCCCACCTACACGTGATCAAAGAGGTTAACACCTCGGTAATTTACCAAACAAGTCCGAACCCCACATCAATTTTCAAATCCAAAAATTAAAACTTTATTGGTGAAAAATGCAATTTTTACCCAAGTCATGGGATGCTAATCATCCCATGACCTAACCCTTGAAACTACTCACACATATCTAGAGAGATAAGAGCAAGCAAAAATCTACTTAACATAATTGAAATGCAAGACTAGAAGAAAATTAGCTTAATAGATAGATCGGGAGATAAGAAACAACTTTAATTAAAGCAAGTGTAGCAAAAGACAACTAATAAAGGCTGGAAATTAAGGATTAAATGCTGAAAAATGAAGAACAAGGCAAGAACAATTCAAAAAGCTGAAAAATAATCTAAGCTAGATCTAAAAATGTACCAAAAACGTTCTTCATCATTGTCATTACATCATTCCTTTTATTCCCCGCTCAGAATATGCTCAAAAGATGCTTCGAAGATGCTCTGCTAAAGTCCTCGGTACCGATTGCCACAGCTTAACATTACTGAGATAGGCTCTCGGTACCGATCGAAGCTATTTTGTCCAATCGATCGCGAGCGGTTAAAGGCCAGTCGCTAAGCACTCGGTACCGATCGAAGCTATCAACTCCAATCGATCGCGAGGGCTTATTAGTTCTGAAGCTTGAAGTTTTCCAACCCTTGGCCACACCTTGGCCACGCCTTGGCCATACCTTGGCCACGGCTTCTGCCCAGGCTGCTCACTGATCTGCTCGGGCTGTTGCCTTGGCTGGGCTCTTCTGCCTTGGCGATTCTGCTTCTGCCTTGGCTGGAGAGCTTCTGCCCTGGCGTTGCTCAGCCGTCGGTCACGCCTTAGCCTTGCCTCGCCTTGCTTAGCCTTGACGTCGGGCAACTTCAGGCCA
This sequence comes from Rhododendron mucronatum var. ripense, assembly GCA_019656295.1. NCBI lineage: Eukaryota > Viridiplantae > Streptophyta > Magnoliopsida > Ericales > Ericaceae > Rhododendron > Rhododendron mucronatum. Next base: position 241,967 of record BPLT01000075.1, on the reverse strand, counting down.
TGACATGCCTTAAGCCTTTAAAGGCTTTTATTAGGCGATTCACCTACAAAACAAAACAAACAAACTCTACGAGGCAACTAAGTTAAAAACAACTAATTAATGAGAAAATTAAACTAAACCTAGACACTAGCGCACCCTCTCATTACATTCCCGGGTGCTTATCAGTGTCCCACGACTACTAGTTTGCCACTCAAACAAACATTAATAAGTCTGCGTACCTCCACCGGCTTAACATTCATTGCTCTTCCGACCGCTCTCAATCTCACCGTCCAAAAGTGTTTTTTTTTTTTTTTGAACGGCGAAAAATTTATTGAAACGGGGACAGGGGAAGGGAATCCAACCAAAGGTTGGAAAATAGTACATGACAAGGGACAAGGCCCTAACACCTGGGGTCAAGCAGTTACAATCAATAACAAAATGCAAGAGCCCAAACTGCAACCCGAATATACATTAAGCCCAACTCCTAATCCGGCCCAAACCATAGGCCGGCCCGCCCTAACCAAATCCTAACCCAAGAATCTCCAAAACCTTCGTCGCCGTACAAAACACCAAAGCCACAACTCGCCGTTAAGCCACGCCGGCGACTCCCAGATGTAGCGGCCGGCGGAGGGCTCCGGCCTACGAAAACGAGGGAACAGAAAACCCAGGCTCGGGCAAACCGCCACCAAGCGAAACACAGACAGCAGCAAGCAAACAGAAACAGAAGAACGTTAGTGATCAAAAACAGAAATGAGATCCCTGCGCCGGAGGAGCAAAAAAGCAGCCAAGATCCGTAAAGGGCAAAAGCTCGACAGCCTGAGCACCATCCATAGGGGATCCGACCACCTCCGCAAACAACCACCAACATCACCACAATAACCGCCGCCGCCGCACCGCCACCCCGACCACCAAAACCCAACAGATTCACCATTCATTTTTGAAATACCTGCAAAACAAAGATCAGAAGAAAAAACACCTACTAGAACACCCATTCCACCACCGCACCACCAACGACCACCAGATCCAAACAACGCCACCCCCACGACCGACGAGACCCCGGCGTCCGGCAGTGATGGATCCCTAGCCGTTAAGCACAGAACCGGATCGGCCCAAGAAAACCGACCGGCGAGATCCACTGGCCAACACCCACCAATCGGACGACCTTCACAAACGCCGTTAGGCCCCAGGCTCGACCACCCAGCAGTGGAATCGACGGAAGGGACGCCGGAGAGGGAGTGAAGAGCCACGAACGGGAGCAGAGAGAACAGCGGAGCAGAGGGAGAGGAAAGGTGGAGAGGTTAGGGGAGAGGGAGGAGAGGGAGGAGAGGGCCCGGGGGGAGGAGGGAGTAGGGAGCGGCTCCTCCCCCCCAGGCGGCGAAGACTTTTGGAATTCTGGGGGTTTGAAATCGCCTAGAGAGAGAGAGAGTTTAAGTGCAAAGAGCCTTTTCTCCGTCCAAAAGTGTTTTGGATGATACCTAGAAGAGTTTTCTTAAAATTCGGACCATTGATTGTTGAGACGGACAATGAATATTGAGCGATGAATATTAAAGCGGTCAGAGTAATATTGCTGACAAAAAAAACAGAAAGAAGATGATGATATCTTGTTTGATAGATCCCATTGAGATCTTTTCAATGGTGCAAAAAAAATTAAAAAATTATTTTTCATTTTCGTTATATTTGAGTTTGAAATTACTTTCTTTTTAAAAATGAAAATTTTGGGAGAAAACGGAACAGGGCCAATCCAAAGCTGTTTCGTTTCTTTGTTCTTTTTTCTAAAGTTTTTCTCAAAGGTTACTTTGATTTGAGATGCTAGCTCACCAGCAGCCAGCGGAGCCAAGGTATAGATTCGGTGGCATTGTTCAAAAGGAGTTCACTATTCTTATTGTATATTTTCAAAGTAAATATGAATAGAAATATTGTAAAGTTAGACTTTGTCTTGAACTTTATTTTTTTTTCGAAACAAAATTAACAGACTCGATTCAATTCTCATGTGGTCGTTAAATAATAGTCATTGATTCAATTCTTTTTTTTTTCCTTGGCTAAAGTTAATTAGTATTGTTACACTAATTAGGCCTGTAAATGAACCGAAAAGCTTGCAAGCTTGAGTTCGGTTTTTCACTCCTTCGTTAAAAGCTTAGCTTATTAAGGGAGACTTGACTCGATTAAAGAGAATTGTTTATTAAATGACTAAGCTCGATTCGTTAAGGCTCTAGCAGAACCCGAGCTCAAATTTTTGGCAGTAAATGAGCCGAGTTCAAGTTAGGGAAAGTTCGACTCAACTCGTTTGCAAACTTACATTAACACCTTAGTGGATCGGAAATGGCTCGAGCTTAAAGTTTTGCCTTTTTTTTGTAAATGAGTCGAGCTCGAGCCCGAAAAAGCTCAACTTGGCTCGTTTACAAACTTAAATTAACACCTTAGTTGATCAGAGACATGTTGACTTATAAATATGAAAACGGAACGGGCCCTGTTTCGTTTCTTTGTTCTTTTTTCTTAAGTTTTTCTCAAAGGTTACTTTGATTTGAGATGCCAGCTCACCAGTAGCTAGCGGAGCCAAGGTATAGATTCAGTGGCGTTGTTCAACGGGAGTTTACTATTCTTATTGTATATTTTCAATGTAAATATGAATATTTGATCCAAACACTCTATTTTTTGTATACCGGATCGATCGTCCCATGGCCGAAAATGACCCGACGCGATCATCGGTCCAGTTTCGGTATGCTATCCGTCTGTACGGATAGCACTACTCTTATCTTTTAGATGCCCTATCACCATCAGTATTCAATTATTTGTATGTATGACTCATCGGTGCGGACTATGACTGTCCAAAGCTGTTTTGTTACCCTGGCCAATACCATGGGTGTTGGTCATCTTAGGATCTAGTCTACGACTCTTATAGTCTTTTTGAACCTTTATGTATGCCGTTTATTTGGCTTGTTGATTTTGATCGTCTAAGTTAATGCATAACTTTCCGCTTGACCAAAAAAAAAAAAAAAAGAAGCTATTTTGTTCCTTTTTTAAAGTTGTTCTCAATAGTGACTTGGTTTGAGATGCCAACCATGATCAATTAGGTGAGGATAAAAAAAGAAACTGACCAATTTGGTCACTCACTTTGTCGGTTTTTTTTTTCCTTGGCTGAAGTTAATTAGTATTGTTACACTAGTTAGGCCTGTAAATGAACCGAGAAGCTTGCAAGCTTGAGTTTGGTTTTTCACTCCTTCGATAAAAGCTCTACTTATTTAGGGAGACTTGACTCAATTAAAGAGAATTGTTTATTAAATGACTAAGCTCGGTTTGTTAAGGCTCCAGCAGAGCTCGAGCTCAAATTTTTGACAGTAATTGAGCCGAGCTCAAGCTAGGGAAAGGTCGACTCAGCTCGTTTAAAAACTTACATTAACACCTTAGTGGATCAGAAACGGCTTGAGCTCAAAGTTTTGGCTTGTTTTGTAAATGAGTCGAGCTCGAGTTCGGAAAAGCTCAACTTGGCTCGTTTACAAACTTACATTAACACCTTAGTTGATCAGAGACATGTTGAATTATAAATATGAAACGTCGACCATACCTCCTCAGACAAATAGTGAAGTAATCTATTATGAGATATTCAGTCCCCACAGCAATGGAAGAGTGCCACAAAATTAAACAAGCACAAAGAAAAGATAAAGAACACATAATTTAGCGTAGTTCAATCTTTATACATACTTCACAGACAAAATAGAATTCCACTATATTGATTGAGTATAGTGAGATAGAAAAACATTATTACTCCCCAAACCCACGATCACCAATATATATATATTTTTAATCTCCCACTAATTCTCTATATCTCTCGTACCAAACAAGGCACACAGATATACAGAGACTCTAAGAGCCGTTGAGAAAGAAACCAAATATATTGGCCATTTAATTTGGTAGCTTCTGTGATTCTCGTTTCTAAAAAATTAGAATTGGTCTTCAAGCTTGACCAAGATTCCTTGTTTATGGATGGAAACTACTTCCCAATTTCCATGCCAATAACAATTCCTTGCTAACTGTCCAATATCACGTTAATACTTAATAGATATTACCAAACGTAGGAAAATTATTTAACTTGGGTGAAGCACAACAATTTAATTAATTGCTAAAAAATATAGTTGACCAATTGGCAACCAACCCAATAACCAGCTTCAGAAGAATAAGGAAGGGCAAGCTTCAAAAATAGTAACAAATTGGGGCAAGCTCAGTTGTTAGGAGTCTTTCTTCTCAATAAGAGATCACGAGTTCAAATCTCTCTAGCTGCGTGTGGGTGTTCTTCCTTTAATGAGATTTTCAATCTTTCTTTGTTTTTGTTTTTTTGATTGGCTTCATTCTTTCTTTGTTTCTCCCCTATAATGCGCTTATTTCTTGTATTATTTGAGTTGTTGGGTTGGTTGTCTCATGAACTCTCACAATGTATGGCCTTCGTATATGATGTAAATAACCTAAAACGTGGTGCTAGCATCTCAAGATGTAAAAAGGGTATCGTATTGCCATATAGGTAGGTGCCGGTAATTGTGCACAAAGTTAACCATCTTCTTTCATTTTTATAAGAGAATTCATTTTGGAGAAAGTCGATTAATTTTATCAAAAAGTCTACAGGAAATCAATGCATGTGAATCCATATGCATCGAATGATTCCGAACGCAATTATGTCTGAAGTTATATATGTTTTAAAGTTGTGTGAATCATTTAGTAAAATACAACAATTTATTTTTATTCGTTGAAAGAGTTCTTGTCAGCAAAGACAAAAAATGAGAATCAAAGTATATTTTTGGATTTTATCTTGGATACTTTCAAAAATATTTGTGTAGAAGTCATGATTTTTTACGTTTTCCAATTCATTTTGATGAGATGAATCGGAAAATCAAAAAAAATGAGGCTCAAAAACTAACCAACACGAAAAAATTTGCATAAAAACAAAACAATAAAAATGCAAAAAGTGCTTCGCGGGATGCCATTATCCTACGTAAACCTGTTATTGTTGTGATTTTGACACTTCAAAAATTGATGGAGGAGCTCAAAAACTGAACTATGTTGATACACAAAACAACGACGTTTTGGAGTCCCTCCATCAATTTTTGGAGTGCTAAAATCAATTAACTAAAAATTGATATCATATACATTGACTGGTTGATATATATCACATGCATTGACTGGAAGAGAGAGAGGCCACACACAGTACTAGTCAACTCGCACTCATTTTTCCATGCACTTGTGTTAAGTCAACTCGCACTCATTTTTCCGCACACTTGTGTTAGTCAACTCGCACTCCACGCACTCATTTTGCCTTGCACTTGTGTTAGTTGACTAGTGTGTGTGGCCTCTCCCTCTCTTCCTCTCTCCCTTAAAAAGATAGTGTTTCAAGATTACAATTCCATGCTCCTATCTTTGTCCTAGTTCTGAGATTCCAACTCTAGTGACAAGTACGCGGAATTCTGGTGAGACGTTGCAAATCCATACTCCTACTTAAATTTTCTCTCTTTTCTTTTCTCTATCTCTGTACGCAAAAAGTTTTAAGTTTGATCCGTAGATGTTTTGGAACTTTCTAGTTTTGATTTTGAGATATTGTTAAACCCAAGAAGTGGAAGTTTGTTCACCTCACAAAATAACGAGGGTGCAATACCTATGGGTGGAAATTTATAGAAACCACGGGATCATGAGGTTAGTTTGTGGTGGGTCGACCCACACTTTTTCCACCGGTCACAATTCGAACTCAAGAAGTTAGGCCTGGTGGTTAAGTCCTAGAGCTTAGGTATTTGCTCACTCCTAGAGTCTCAAATTCGAATTATTTAACATGCTATAAGCAATTAATTTGGGGCTACTACAGAGTTTGACCGGTTATTTTTATGGACCCGGGTTAATTGTGCACACAATCTGGACTGGACACGTAATTATAACTTCTTTGAGATATTTTTAGCGTTGAAAATATTATCGAACATTTGTTTTGTGTGATCTTTGTTATTTCAACCGGCTTCATATGTGGAGTTCCTCTCCAGCATCCAAAAATGGTAGGGATTTATCATTTCGACCGGCTTCTTTCTGCGTTTGCAATTTTAGGGGGGAAAAAAACCTCAACTATCACCCATTTTTATTTAACTTCTTTAAAGTTTAAAACTCAACGGTTAACGCCCTCAAACTATACGAATACTAGAGGTCAGAGATGGCGTCAATGGAAAATCACAACTACCCTCTTGCCAACAATCATGAGCCCAACGAGTTTTTTTTTTCATGTTAACCTTCACTCTAAAACCTCCCTAAAAGCACCTCATCGAAAACCAAATCCAGTCACTACACTCCAACAGAAGCTACTCCAAATCCAAACACCTCCTATCCTGCGATTGCTTGCGTCCCCATGACTAATCTCAACAATAGGTTCTAATTTTTGGTATTAGCATTATATGATGAGAAAAGAGTAATTTTGTCATAAGCTCTTGTTTAATACACCACGTTTTGCTCACATGACAGGTTTTGTCCAAAATCTTCACGTTTTGCTAATGGAAGGAGTTTATTTTCGTCACATGGATACTTTGAGCGGGTTAAGTGTCGATTTTTAGACATTAATTAGATTAACTGAAAATTAATCAGTGATTCTTTACGGTGGTCTAACGTAATTTACCCTTCATCTTTTGAGCTTGTCAAGGACATTAGCAATACTAAAATAAAGTTGATCGGTAACCATGATTTAATTGTGAACCACATTTATCTTGAAGAAAAGAATAGATTGTCATAACGGGGATCAATTTTGGCGGTTCACAACACGAATTTTGTGGTTCGTGTTATAAGATTTTTGTGGTCAAAATATGAAAATACATATGAACTTTTGTTCCCTTGTATCTATCGCAGATTATATTTGAACCTTCAAAAGGTTCTCTATAGCCTCATTTTGTCTCAACAACCACTTTAAGAAGTTGAAGTAAGTACAAAATGCCCCGATTTACATTTGCGTTAGCCCTCACCACAAGACGGCTTTGAACCCTCTAAAACTCACCACTGTCATTCGACCTTGAGAATCCACTTTCTAAAAAGAGGGTGTGGAAATCATACAGCTCTTCAAGATAAATATAATTCTGTCACCTTGGATTGATTAAACGGTCTTGCTATAGTCGGCGCGGCCCAGTGAGCTTACAATAAACACACTAAAAGACAAGGAAAACACATATTTTTGTGTACTTTATAGACCCTTTAATACATATTCACATACTTACAATTCTCAACTTATTCGGTTAATTTAAGAATTTTCTTTGATTGAAACGTGCTGAGTGTGGAAATTTCTTTCCTGTATCTATACTTGTACTTTGACTTACTCTGTCAATAGGATGGCAAGTTTTCGTTGTATACCATACTAAGAACAGTTATTGTTATCTAAGTATTATTATACTCGGATTTCAAAATGAAGTAATCTGAATTAATAATATTCAGGTTATCCCTTTAGAGCAACATTTGTGCTTCTCCATCCCTCTCTATAAGTGAAGTCCTTTACTACTAGAAGGAAAAAGTTGAGAGGATCATTTGATTTTCAGCGTCTCAAGAGTTCTTCAATTATCTCTCATGGCTGAAGGTAATTTTACATATTTTATGTATTGCTTTTTTGAATGGCGAAAAAGATATATTTCATAAAAACGGAATGAAGTACATCGATAAAAAGGGCGGGAAAAGGTAGCATCACAATGTGAGAGTAACATTCTAACAAGGTTGGCACCCTACCCCACAACAATCATACGCTATTCAAGCCCAAAAATTGATAAGAAATCAACTCAACCAAATTACAATAAGAAAACCCAGTGAGTCTTACACAGCAATAAGATCAAGACAAAATGTCAAAGCAAGATTCCATTGAACCCAATTCGAGATAATCAACTTGGCAGAAGGGCACTTTGCATCCCTTGCATCAGAATGGATTTTCTGAGTGGATAATCAAAATGGTGGTAGTATTAGGCTTCTACTAAAGCAAGAGCAGATCAGCAGTAGCTACAGTAGGTATATCAGTAGCAGCAACACACTTTCAGAATTCAATGCAAAATAGACAATAGAGACAAACAAACCAAACAACCTAGACACAAACAACCCCACCCACAAGAAGCATAGCCACCTCAAGACTATGAGGCTTGGATAATGCTCTGTAAATGGTAGATGAAATCAGTGATGGAGTAATCTGACTCAAACCATTTGGACTTGACCCAGAAAGCAATCATTAATTTTATCAGCTCAACCACTTCATTCCAATTAAGATCCTTGTTTTGAAATGTATGCTCATTTCTCATTTTATTGGTTGAAATGGTGTAGATTACACCACAAGTGATGTCATGCTTACCTCTGCAATACATTTTTTAGTAAGCATGACATAACTTTGTGGTGGGATCCACATCATTTCAACAAATAGAAATGAGAGTAATGTTCATGTCCTCCTACAAAACTGAACTCCAATTCATTGCCCATTGCTTACTATAATGCTAGGACTGTAAAAGTCATACTCCCTCCATCCTTTTTTTTTTCGTAACTTCAACTTATTAAATAGATATCATCATTATATATTTCACATCAACTTTTACTTGCTCTTTCCATACCTACCCACTATAGAGACATCATTATTATATTTTTACCCATTATTTTTCAAAGATGAATTTATTTTTAGGGGCAAAATGCAAAAAATATAATTTCTCCCACTAACTTTATAAAATGAATACTTATTAAAGACAATCTAAAATAGAATATTGGACTCTAATAGAGGGACATAAAGGAGTACTAATTTCCATGGTTAGATGCAATAGTAATTGAATCGGCAAATAGAAAACTTAGCTTGAAATCGAAGAAAATCTTGCCAAGTTTTGCAGATCGACCTTCCTCAGCACTCAAAGAGAGTTTTGAAGTCTCATGGCCACTAAGGGCAGTAAACGAGCTGAATTATTTTGGCCACCAAGGGCTGAATTTGAAGGCCGCAAGGGGCTCATTATAGAGGCCACAAAGGACAATTTTTTTTTTTTGGATAAGCACATTCCTTTATAAAGCGCAAACTCATGTACAACTCTGAGGGCATACCCCCGAAAGAACACAACTCCTAAGGCACCTGAGACAAAGCCTCAGAGACCCACTAGAGAGAATAAAGGAAATACGACCATAAAAAACAGCGAAAGAACTTCCTAATCTTTACAGATTTTGCCTATACAAAACAGGAGGAGAAAAAATCCTATTTGAGAGCCCCAATCCACAACATAACTCCATGTTCTTTTGGGATTGTTTAACCCCCCCTCTTCGAGTGCACTAATTCCCGAATAGAAGTTACAGTCTTAAGTATAACCTGAGCAAGAGGAGAAAACTTGTGCTGAAAAATCCGTTGATTACGTTCTATCCACAAGTTGTAGACACAAGCAGCAAGCACACTCTTCAAAAGCCAACACTTAAAACCAGACCCTTTAGCATTCTGAATATACCAAGCAATCATATCAGGTAAGGAAGAAGGGATTTGAGCAGCAGAACATCGTTGCCAAATAGCTCCCCAAACTGATTGAGAAAAAACACATTGAAAAAACAAATGTTCGTGAGACTCTTGGCCATTGCTACAAAGAACACAACCATCTTCTACATTCAACCCCCAACTCAATAACCTATCTTTTGTACTGAGTCTCTGAAGCACAGCTAGCCACAGAATGAAGGCCCAACGAGGCACATTTTTACTATACCAAACTATGCTTGACCAAGGCTGGATAGGAAGTTTAAGCCTAATCGCCTCCCAAGCAGAAGACACAGTAAAACCAGCTGGATGAGGAAGCCACACAACTGAATCCAGCCTATCACAAATTGGTTTAAAATCAGCAGGTGTATGTTCTATGATAAACTGAGTAGCCCTATTTCGTCGTCTAGGCCACCTCCACACCCCCTCATGAATAATTGAGGAGACTTTAGAGGTCAAAGATCTACCAAGATTATATACAATATTCTCACCAAATTTAGTAAAAAGAGGTCCAAGGGGATGCCAATTTTCAAGCCAAAGAAAGGTACCTTGTCCATTGCCAATCAAGTACTGAATCAGAGGCTGAGCCACACTTCTAAGGTTTAACAACTTTCTCATTGTCCAAGAAGCATCACTAGGAATATCCATGGACCACAAAGGACAATTTTAGAGACCGCAAAACACCATACATTATATGGCCCCATTGGGGGCATAAAGAACAGATTCTTAAGGCCACAACATATCACAAAATTACAGTACGTAGATGATTGGAATTCCTTATATATTACTTTTATTTTTCCCAACTCTCTGATGTGGGACTTTGGGACCTTGGGGTCTCACATTTAGTCGAACTTGTCAAGCAATAGCTTGTTTGATCTAGTTCTCAAATCTTAGGCTCCATTCTTGACTTTTTTGTCTAGGACTTTTTTAAGTACTATATTTTATTTTCATAACATTTTGTTTTACTTTTCATCGTAATTTTTGGGACTAATTCATCTCAATGAGAGAAATCAGAAAACTATAAAATTATGGACCGATGTTGAAAAAAGTTTATATATGACAATACTTTAGACTAAAAAGACAGATGTTTGGGATTGTTTTTGTCTTCAGTGAATTTTTTTTGCTTTTGGTCCTAATGTTTTAGTACTTATATAGTCTCCTCTCGTCGAGACAGATGATTAATAAACAAACACAAATCTAACAAAAGTTTAGAAAAAACGATGAAAACACCTAAATCGAAAAAGATAAATAAAGTTAAACAGAATGGAACCTTAATGAGTTTCAAATTAAATTCGGTCTTGTTAACTTCCGTAGGCCATAGGATAATACACAAATTCTCACAGATATTAATACACTTTCACAAACATCAATACACTTTTCATGAATATCAACGCAATTTTTACCTATTATTCTCCGCCTTGAGAGCCGAGGTTAGCATTTTTCAATTGTAATATCATTCAAAGCTTGGGTTGTTTATGTAAAAAATGAATTTTAAACAAACATTTTAACAACTGAACACGAGTTGGATGTCCGTTTCAAAACCCTAGTTGTGAGTCTGCTCTTAAGGCGACTTGATTAGAATTTTTTATTTTTCGTTACTATCCTTAACTAAAGAAATGAAGTACAGTTTGTGGCTCTTGATTATTGAAGCAAACTGGAATTCCAAAAACCGTGTTTAAATTTTAAAAAAAAAAAACTAAAGAGAAGTAAATGAAACGAAGCACATGAATGATAGACCATTTTTGGTCCATCGTTTAATCAAAATCCCCCTGAAAATCTTCAGCTTCATCTTTTCACGTAGGAAGGGCATAAATAGAAAAATGATACTCCCTCCGTCTCTTTTTTGGAGTCCAATATTCTATTTTGAACTGTCCCTTAATAATTGTCCATTTTGTAAAGTTAATAAGTAAAAGTTGGTGAATTTTCTATTTTGCCCATAAAAGTAGATTCCATTTTAAAAAGTTAGTGAGTAAAAAATGTAATGATGATATTTCAATTGAGGGTAAGGAGGGAAAGTTGAAGTAAAAGTTGACGTGAAATGTGTATTGATGATATTTTTTTAATAAGTTGAAATTACGAAGTTGAACACTTAAAAAGGGACGGCGGGAGTAATTATTTTAGAAATTATCCTTCTAGTTTGAATGATATCTACATTTCGTCCCTCTAGTACTAATTGTGTCAAATTTAACCATATAGCTTATAGTCCGTCACAGTTGCGTCCTATGATTAGAACATATGAAGTTCATAGGCAAATTGCCATTTCTCCTCCCCGGAGGCACAAGATTGCGATTTTATGCAAACTAGAGGAACTATTGGAAAAGTCATAACCTTAGTTAAATGTCTTTGTATCATTTTTATTTTCAATGGTTCTCTTGATTTTTATAACCTCCTCATCTTCTTCCTCTTTTTCGGTAGCCCTAGCCCACGTTACCCCTCACTCTCTCTGTCCTCTCTCTTCTTTTCCCACTCCATTTTTTTTGTAATGTAAAGTGTCCTGAGCCAGCTTGTGCGTACCTCAGACTAATCCTTATAGCCTCTCCCACAACTGTTTCGCACCCTTACGCGTAGGGGTGAGGAGGCCCCAAGAATTATTGGCATTCTTACTATTCCCACTCTTTTTTCACAAGCGAATACACAGTTTTATACATCCAAACACCTATTGAATCGCCGAAATAATTAGCTGGCTTGGCCTCGCACTTTCAATTGTCATCCTCTCTATTATCTCACACCTCATAAGCACTCTAAACCCGCAATAAATTAAGCTTATCTCCAACGCCCCTTCGGGAATAGGAATAGTAGAGTGATTAAAAGAAGAAGAAATTAATTAGCCATCCTCTTTACTCAACTTATTTAGGTGTCCATCCTACTGAGTTTAAATACTTAAGTTCTCATCCTAAAAATGTATTGTTGCCCCATTATACCCCTATTTATATATTAAATTAAATTCTTCTAGAATAATTACATGATCCATAATTAATCAAGCCCAGAAATGTTTCCATCCCCCAACATTACCGGGATTAGCCTAATCCCTTGTTGAAAGGGATTCTGTTCCATTTTCTTCGGTCAATACTAGTATAACCTACCAACGCCACCTTGTTTAACTTTAATTTGTACCTTGAATTTTCGTTCTTCCCACCTTCTTTTAATAAGGCTCAATAACAGCGGATCATCTACTGAATAATGTGGGGATGGGCAGTGTCCATCCAATTGAAGATGTCATCGACATCAAGAAGCTCACACTTGTAATGGTACACTCTCTCTCACTAAATCGAGATCGACCAAAGCCAACATCCAACTCACCGCCCATGTACTGAATTAGTTGCTACATCACGCCCACCATTTCAAAGACTGGCGGATAATCCATTACTTTTTGTCATAATTTTGGAGTATGTGTTTCGATTTCTTCAAATTTTGGAATGATTTTTGTTTATTGTAGTTTCGTCGGAACGATTTTACAATACGTATTCACGATTTTTTATGTTTTATGGTGATTTCACAAACTTTGTCATGATTTTGATATATATGTGTGTTTCGGTTTCTTCAAATTTTGTCATTATTTTCATTTAGTGTAGTTTCGTCGGCACAATTTTACGATGCGTAATAATGATGGTTTTTGTTTTATGATGATTTCATAAATTTTGTCATGATTTCAATATGAGCGTTTCAATTTCTCAAAATTTTGTCATGATTTTGGTTTAATATAGTTTTGTAGGGACAATTTTGTCATGATTTTGGTGATGTTTTGTTCATCTACCTCGATTAAAACCTACACTTCTTGAAACTTGCCATGTTTTCTGATTTTGTCATGTTTTTTAATTGATCTTGTTTTGTTCATCTACCTTGATCAGGTTTTGCCATGTTTTCCGGCTTACACATTCGTTTTTGTAAGAGTCGTGTTTTTTTTTTAGATTTTAGGGGAATGGAGAGAGAGAGAGAGAGAGAGAGAGAGAGAGAGAGAATTCAAAAGATTAGGTGAGAAAATTGTTTGAAAGAGGAGAGAGAATTGAGATAATTAGAAAAGATTAAAAGAGAGAGAGAGAGAGAGAGAGAGAGAGAGAGAGAGAGATTTGAAAAATTAGTAGAAAGAAAGGGTAGTTTAGGATTTAATAGAATTTGAGGATGGAAAGATAAGTATTTAAATACATTAGGATGAACACCTAAATAAATAAGGTAAAAAAGATGGCTAATTAAGTTCCCCTTAAAAAAACTAAACTGGTAGGAGTATTTGTTTGGTTAGTACTATGGAGTGCATTTTCAATTTTGTCTTCATTTAAAAAATAAAAATTAATCTTATTTTTGCAAAGGAGGGGATATGAAATACCACCAAGCAAACAAACTCCGAGTACACAAGCTAAATTCCCACAAACATTGCTTGGCCTTAAAAACCTAACATCTCAATCAAACTTCTATTTGTCAATTAATCATATTGCTTTTGTCAGTTGCTGCAACTTCCATCCCACCTGCCTGGGAGATTGGAAAGTGCTTATGGGTTCCAATTGCTAGACGCATCAATTACGCTAGAAAATTGACGAACAATTGGGAAGCACTTTGCAAGAAAGCATCGGAATTACGTTCCAAGAAAGATGACATTAATACTGAAATTGAAAGATTCCGTCTGCAGAGAACTCCAACCCAAGAATGTGATAATTGGAGAAACGAGGTTGCAGAAATGGAGAACAAGGTTGCGACCTTACAACAAGAGTTGAATGTTGAGAAGAAATGTGTTTGGGGATTATGTCCAGACATTTTTGAGCGTATAAAGCTTGGTAAGCGAGTAGTAAATATGATCACTAAGATTGACCTACTCATAGAAAAGAAGTTTGAAAATGAATTTCTCATTGATTTACCACCAGCTAGAGTTGAGAGGAGGCCAGACCCCGTTTCGAAATTGACAACGTCTGCATATGATACACGGGACATGGTACTAGATAAACTTCGAGATGAGAGAACTGCAAAGATTGGTATTTGGGGAATGGGAGGAGTAGGTAAGACGGCTGTCTTGCAACTATTGAACAATTATTACCATGACGTCAAAACATTTTTTGATTTTGTCATATGGGTAACTGTCTCCAAATCTCCGAGCATTCGAAATCTACAAAATGAAGTTGGGATGCGGTTGTCAATAGAAATAAATGCTGACGAGTCTGATGATAAAGTTGCATGTACTTTATTTAGGAGACTTGAGGGCAAAAAATACCTTTTGCTTTTAGACGATGTTTGGGACGAGGTGGATTTAAGTATTGTAGGGTTCCCCAATGCCAATAAACAAAATGGTTGCAAAGTTGTTTTGACAACCAGAAAAAAAGAAGTTTGCCGAAAGATGGAAATTGATGCTGAAGTACACGTTTCAGTTTTGCCAAACGTAGAAGCATGGGAGATGTTTTCCTCTGGAGTGGGCCACATTTCGACGCTTTCAACCATCAAGACATATGCCCAAGATATTGCAAGTGAATGTGATGGCTTGCCACTAGCGTTGAAAGTCGTATGCGGTGCACTACGGAAAGAGGAAAATGTGTATGTATGGAAGAATTTTTTAAGAGAATTAAGGTCACCTGCCACATCTGTCATTGGGGACTTGAATGACAAAGTGTTCAAGGTACTAAAGGTAAGCTATGACCAATTAAAGAATACTGAAGAAAAGAAATGCCTTCTATTCTGTGGATTGTATCCTGAAGCCGACATGATTGAAAAATCTAGATTGATAGGATATTGGAGAGCAGAGAGGATTTTTTCTGGTAAACTTACTTTGGAACAAACCCATGATAAGGGAGAAGCTATATTGCAAGCTCTTATAGATGCGTCTTTGTTGGAGAAATGTGATAAAAATGACTCTGTGAAGATGCACGATGTTGTTCGAGACATGGTATTGGCAATAACTTCCCTACAAGGAGAGGAACCCACACATCTGGTGCAAGCTGGAATTTCTTCAGAGATGATTCCAGAGGAGGTAGAATGGAAAAATGCAACACGAATATCCTTTATGAATCGTGACTTGCGCAGCTTGCCAGAATCACCAAACTGCCCGAAGCTATTGACATTGTTGCTTCAAGGAAATGAAAATTTAGAGGTGATTCCAGAAACTTTCTTTAATAACATGCCTAGCCTCCAAGTGTTGGATCTGTCACGCAGCCGAATTAAATCATTGCCAACTTCAATATCTAAATTGGACGGTCTTCGAGAACTAGTCCTTTTAGATTGCGAAGATTTGGAGGCTCTCCCCAAAGAGATTAGTGCACTCAAGGAGCTGGAAGTGCTTTATGTCGGACGATCTATATTGGAAATTGGCCGTAGGGGGACGAAAAGGGAAGCGTTAATTATTCCTGTTGGGATGATACGTGGGATTCCTCGTATTGAAGTAATTGAAATTACAAGTCGACTGAGCGATGAAAGTACAGAAGATATTTTGAAAGATTTGAGCAACTTGGGTTCACTTTCTTCTCTTGTATTCGACTTCCACATATTAGGTAATCTGCAACACTTCTTGCAAAATAGCATTCCATGGAAAGAGAGAAGACTGACGCAATTCATATTCTTTGCTGGGAAATGTCCACACCAATTATACGAACATGATCCTTGGTTACTTCAATTGAGTAAGAAGTACTATGAGAGGTTTCTAGGTTACGATGGAGGAGGAGAAGAAAGGGATAGTGCCCTTCCCCCAGCCATAGAGGATGTACTTATCCGTTCAAGTGCCTTTCTATTAATGAGGCATGGAAAACTCAAAGTTCTATCAGAATTGGGCATGCAAAACACAGATGAGTTAAGATATTGCTATATTGGAAAATGCGGTGCACTTGAAACAATAGTCAATAGAAATGGGCTTGAAATGAGTGCTTTTTCCAATTTAGAATTTTTGTCTCTGGACGAACTATCGAATTTGAAGTCCATTCTTTGTTTGGAGATGGAGGAGGGACAATCATCATCACCACCACCACCACCTCTGAATGTAAACAGCTTTACCAATCTAACAAGATTGCAGTTGTGGGATTGCCCACTAATTGAGCACCTCTTCTCAAGTGGATTCATGCTTCAACAAATGTCCAACTTGAAAGACTTGCTTGTCCTGAATTGCCAGGGACTCAATGGGATGATTCCAGAGGATGAAAAGGTGGAATACGAGGCTCTGCCCAAATTGTCGTATTTGTACCTCTATGAATTGCCTGAATTTGTCAACCTTTTTGAAGGCGTTCGCACGTGTTGGCAATCACTGGATGAAGTGATAATATTGAATACTCCGAAGCTGAGGAAACTCCCCTTTGACACTAATAGCGCTCCTAATTTGAAAGGAATTCAGAGCTATAATCAAGAATGGTGGGATGCACTAGAGTGGGACAACAATGCCGCCAAATTACAACTTCTTATGTTGTAGCCCAGAAATTGAGAAAGTAAGAAGTTATGTCGATAAACTAAAAAAAAAAAAAGTTTATTTTAAGACAAAAATTAGTCAAATAATATTTTTGGTTTATTTTTTTCTTTTCTGAATTTTTCCAAGTTCGGTCCTTATTTGTCTACTGTTTTGATTTTTCTTGTAGGGTTGAATAGGGAAAAGAGGTTCACTAACAACGAAACAAGCCAATTGTTGATCTAGAAAAAATTATTGGCTTCCAATGGAGAGTATGTATGGGATTCCAACTATGAAAAAGATGCACCGCCGAGGCCAAGTTTTTCATAAGTATCTCATGTGCCACAATTAAAGTCGGTGTACTTCTCTCTTGACTCCTCTCATAGATCAGCTGACTTTAATTTTAGTTTCAATGTTGGATGCTTGTCTTTTGTTGATTTTGACATTTTAGTTCTTCTTTATGCGAGATTGGTAACTATTTGAGTCATTTGACATTTGATGGATGTTTTTATGTATCAACTTTTCCATATTTGTATAATTGGATGGTTCCAGCTATGTCCTCTTCGCCCTTGGCTGTGATATCCTTGTGCTTGTTCTCTTTCCTTGGTTCTTTATTTCTTAATAATCTGTATTCGGTGGTACTTCTTTTTTTTTTTTTTTAACACATTCAATTCATTTCATAACAAAGTCCGAAGGCAATATAGATTTCATCAAAAAATACCAGAATGAGCCAAAACTATCCAGACTTCAACGCAGGCACCCCCTGCAAAAGCAAGACTGGCAAAATCGCCAAATGAGAACCAATCAAGGCCTAAGTAGTAGAGAATCCAAATGGACCAGACCCCAACTCAAACCCGATAAGCGCATATGAAATCCATATTTGTGGTACTTCACTTCAAGCAAAAAAAAATCCATATTTGTGGATTTATTTCTTCACTTAATTTGTTTCACAAAATGTAGAAAGAGGGAAAGAGAGTGGTGTCGGGTGGGGTTCATAACCTTTTATGATAACAACAGTACCATATTAGAGAGCCGTAATGGGATTTAGATGTGGTAAGATGGGGACCCTTGGATTTCTCATAGTAAATCTCAACCACTAACTGGACCACAATGTACAACAAAAAACTGGATGTGATCCGAACCCTATGCGGCACATGCAAAATCGTGAATCCAATCTTCTTCCACATGCTTGAGATTTCTACATTTTGAGAAGGAAAAATGACGGCTAAGTACATGTTTTGATAATTAATACTTGCCAAGGACATTTCAGCATTAACAAATGTTTTCAGAATGTCCTTGGCGGGTATTAATTATCAAAATACGTCCTGGGCCGTCATTTTCCCTTCAAACTGATAACTATAAATTACTCCCTCTGTCCCATTTTGTTGTGCCCTTATTTCTCTTTGGGATGTCTCAAAATGATGTGCTTGTTTCAAAAGTTTTCAATTTTGGATGTCCATATTTCTATATCACCTCTCATTTCTCTCTTTCAAATTCAAATTTTGAACTTGATTTGAAAGAAAAGTGAAGCAAATTAATGACATGACAAGAAAGTTGACAAAAAGTCGTAAATTACAAAGGGGTAGAATGGTAAAATTAACACAAAGTCAATATAATTATGATTTTTCTTTAAAATTACGTGAAAGTCAAAATAGGCACAACAAATTGAGATGGAAGAATTACAATATTGAAAAAGCTATAACGAAATTCACCAAATAGTACAACATCGTCTATGGGAATATGAAAATTGTTGGAATATGAAGAAAAACACTTCGGATATTTACGTACAGCGCCAGATTTAAATTGTTATCGTCGAATATGTAAACTACGTACCCAACTACCATGATCAATATCATAAATTCTCATTACAATAGTATATCATCTCGCCATTTTATTTAAGATGGACTGCCCGTCAAGCGGCTTATTTTGGTTGTGCCACTCTTGCTTATCATAAATTCTCATAACACGACAAAGTTACAATTATTCGATATTTGTAGGACACCATTTGGTGGTGCCGAACTCCAATCACAACCACCTATTCATGCAGGAAGTATACGTATTAGGCCTGCGTGAATATATTGTGTGGAGGGAGTCGGGCATGATCGGTTGACAGTGTCCCACGACTACTGGTTTGCCACTCTAACAAACATTAATACGTCTATGTACCTCCACCCGCTTAACATTCACTGCTCTTCCGACCCCTTAATCTTACCGTCCAAAAGTGTTTTGGATGATACCTGAAAGAGTTTTTTTAAAATTCGAACCATTGAATGCAAAGACGGATAATAAATATTGAGCGATGAATGTTAAAGCGGTGAGGATAGTATTGCCGACAAACAAAACAAAAAGATGATGACATACAGTAGATGTGAGAAAAAGTGACGGAAATAATTTCATAACGACTTCTAATATGCAATTATGTATGACCAGTCATAAAGCATTCATCAATCCCTATTGTGGCGCATTATGACTGTCCCAAGCTGTTTTGTTCTTTTTTAAAGTTTTTCTCAATAGTGACTTGATTTGAGATGCCAACCATGACCGAGAAGCTGAACACTTTGGTCACTCACTTTGTCGGTTTCTTTTTTCCTCGGCTAAAGTTAGTATTCTTACACTGCTTAGAGCTGTAAATGAACCAAAAAGTTCGCAAGCTTGAGCTCGGTTTTGCACTCGTTCTATAAAAAGCTCGGCTCATTAAAGGAGATTTGGCTCAATTAAAGAGACTTGTTTATTAAATGACTAACCTCTGCTCGTTAAAGCTCCAGCAGAGCTCGAACTCAAATTTTTTGCTCGTTTAGTAAATGAGCTAAGCTCAAGCTAGGGAAATCTCGGCTCAGCTCGTTTACAAACTTACATTAACACCTTAGTGGATCAGAAACGGCTTGCGAGCTCAAAATTTTGACTTATTTTGTAAATGAGTCGAACTCAAGCTCAAGCTCGGAAAAGCTCATCTTAGCGCATTTACAAACTTACATTAACACCTTAGTTGATCAGAGACATGGTGAATTATAAACATGAAACGTCGTCCATACCTGATAGGTCCTCAGAAAAACAGAGAAGTAATCTATGCTGGGATTTTCAGTCCCCTACAACGGAAAAGCGTCACAAAATTAAACAAGCAAAAAGAAAAGATAAAGAGCACATTATTTAACGTAGTTCGGTCTATATACATACTTCACACACACACAAAAATTCCACTATATTTATTGAGTTCAATGAGATAGAAAAATATTAATTCCCAAATCCACGATCACTAATATATATTTTTTTCATCTCTCCCTTGGTCTCTCACAATATATTTTTCTCTCTTGCTCTAACTAATTCTTTATATATCTCGTACCAAAACAAGGCACACAGATATACAGACTCTAAGAGCCGCTGAGAAAGAAACCAAAAATATTGGCCATTTAATTTGGTGTATATGTAAGGACACATATATTTTTACACATATTTTGCACATACATTTTTATGGGGCCCGTTTCGGGTCCCATCAATATGATCCGAACCGCTCACTATTTTTAAAATAATGTTTTAAGAGTTTCTGTAAGAAATCAACTCGATAGGATATCGATAAGGGCTTTTTCAGAAATCGCAAGGCGAATTAGACTGTTTCACTCTGTGCAAGTAGCATCACTCATTAATTTGGTAGCTTATGTGATTCGATCTCCTTTCTAAAAAATTAGACTTGGTCTTCATGCTTGACCAAGATTCCTTCTTGATGGATGGAAACTATTTCCCAATTTCCATGCCAATAACAATTCCTTGCTAACTGTCCAATATCACGTTAATACTTAATTAATAGATATTACCAAATCGTAGTAAAATTATTCAACTTGGGTGAAGCACAATAGAAAATCGATGCCTGTGGATCAATATGCATCGTAGGGTTCTGGACACAGTTATGTCTAGAGCTATATATGTTTTAAAGTTGTGTGTAGCATTTAGTAAAATACAACCATTTATTTTTATTTGTTGAAGGAACCGTTCTTGTCAGAAAAGACAAAAATTGAGAATTAAAGTGCTTAGCGGAACGCCATTAAACTACATTAACATTCTATTGTGACTAACTAAAAATTGATATCACATACATTGTGGAAAAATGAGTGCGAGTTCACTGACTAGTTGACTACTGTGTGTGGCCTCTAAAATTTACAAAATACATGGGTGGGCAGGAGCATCACCGACGCTTATGAGTTTGTTTTCTCATCTCCTCCTCCTCCTCCTCTCTCTCTCTCCGGTAAAAAGATATTTCCAGATTACAATTCCATGCTCCTATCTTTGTCCAAGTTCTGATGAGATCCGAACTCCAGTGACAAGTACGCCGAATTCTGGTGAGAAGTTGCAAATCTATACTCCTACTTAAAATTTCTCTTTTTTTTCTCTCTATATATATCTGTACGCGGAAATTTCCAAGTTTGATCTATAGATGTTTTGGAACTTTCTAGTTTTGAATTTGAGATATTGTTAACCCAAGAAGGAGTGCAAGTTTGTTCACCTCACAAAAGAAAGAGGGTGCAATACCGATGGGTGGAAATGTGTAGGAACCACGGGATCATGAGGTTAATTTGTGGTGGGTTGATCCACATTTTTTCCACCCGTCACAATTCGAACTCAGGAAGTTAGGCCTGGTGGTTAAGTCCAAGACCTTAGGTATTTGCTTACTCATAGAGTCTCAAATTCGAAATATCTAAGATGTTATTAGCCTTTCATTTGGGGGCAACTAGAGAGTTTGACAGGTTATTTTTAGGGGCCCGGGTTAATCGTGCACACAATCTGGACTGGACACGTAATTATAATTTCTTTGAGATATTTTTAGTGTTGGAAATATTATCGAACATACATTTGTTTTGTGTGATCGATCTTTTTTATTTCGACCGGCTTCATATGTGCGGTTCCTCTCCAGCATCCAAAAATGGTAGGGATTTATCATCTCGATCTGGCAAATGGTACTCATTTTCTGTTTCCTTTGGACTGTGATGATGTTTGCATCATGCGATTGGGCTCATGTGTGTTGGCCTTGCGTGTATTTGGAAAAGACTCCGTCTATTTTACCAACGATTGGAACCCTCGGAAAATTGAATTCCTGAGGGTATTCCTTTCTATTTTTGTCTGGTCTCAGAATTTATTTTTTTGGGTCGGGCTACCTTGGAAATATGAAATAATTGAAGATTTTCATATGTTGCGCCAATTTAGAAATATGAAAATAAACAACATAAGTGTGTGCTGTACATATGTATTGGGTCTTCTCAAATAGAAGTGATGATTTTTTTTCCTGACTTTCCTAATACTTGCTTGCATTTTCTGTTGGGAAAATCTCGGCAATCATGTAATATTCCAGAGAACAATTTCATTATCAATATTGATAAAATTACAAGACTGAATCAAATTACAAAATACAAAACAGTTGACAGAGTATAAAGAACGAGATACAAACAGAATCTTTAGGATCGAAACTGAGTCCTGTGTGATACCACAGTCTCCTTAAGAAAGATTCGCCGCCTACCGTGGGTGTTGTAGGATCTTCTTCGACGTCTTCCTCCGAAGGTTAGCTCGGCTAAACTGCAGGCCGTCGGAACACCACCATCGACTGCCTTGGCGAACTAACTACTGTCTCTCTCTCACACAAAGAACGAATTTCAGAGCTTCTGAAGTTGTGAATTTGTAGGTGCAAAATGAAGAGAGGACTGCCCATTATATACTGCTCAGGACCCTTTGAAACAGCCAGGAAATGAATACCGGATGAAACGGAAAACCAAAAAAACAAGGCGCAAAATTACCAAACGAGATTATTTTTTGAATTAAACAAAACAAAAAGGAGCCCAAAAAATGCAAAAAGTGCTTCGCAGAATACCATTGTCTTACATTGTCCTGCTATTGTAACTAATAACACTAACCAATGATATCACTGTAGAAATAAGAAAAATAAAGTGTGAGTTGAGAAACCAAGCTTAGTTGATTGCCAGTGTTCGATCCCAACGCAAAGTAGGTTTGGGATTCAGGGTCTTGGATGATTCAGAGCTATCCATAACCTTGAAATAACATACTAATACATTGCAAACCCTGTTGATGTATAAATTATGGAAAGAAAAAAAAAAAAGAGTGCGAGTTGACTAGTAATTGACTAGTGTGTCTGGCCTCTGAAATTTACTACTCCACTATGATTTACTATGGGTTTTGCCTCTAAAATGTGAGCCATTGTTCTCTCTCTCTCTCTCTCTCTCTCTCTCTCTCTCTCTCTCTCTCTCTCTCTCTCTCTCTCTCTCTCTCTCCATTGTAGTATGGTAGTAGGGAGATCTGCAATTCCATACTCCTATCTTTGTCCTAGTTCAGAGATCCCAACTCCGCTGACAAGTATGCCAAATTAATTCTGGTGAGAAGTCGCAAATCCGTATATACTCCTAATTCAATTTTCTCTCTATCTCTGTACATGAAAAATACCGTTCGTGAAAATACCATCAATCTTTTTTGTCTAACCAAGTTATCATCACTAATTTTGCTCACGTGGTATTTTCATTCATGATGCCATTTTTGCTCAAATGATAATTTTCTTCCACGGAGAATGTACGTTCTACTTCTAATACCTCGAAAATATAGATTGTGGAAAAAAGATTTAAAGACTTTTACTTTCTAAGTGGGTCGTTGCGTATAACGTATAAGCAGGAGATGATACTAACGTAAATGTGTGATCGAAATTCGAATACAGATTCGATTGTAGATGGGTCTAAAATTGTTTGATGCGTGAGAATCCACAAAATACAGGTGAAATAGTTACCCATAAAACGATCTAGGGTATATTTATGTTTGAATCCACAAAAAATCAAGTGTTTCAATTTTCAACCTGTTTGAACCGGTGCGAAGATCTTAATTTTTTGATCATTTTATTTTAAAGGGTCATAATTAATTTTTTTTCAGCTATTTATATATTAAAAAATATGGTGGAAAAAATAATTATTCAAATTTTCAATCTGTTTGAACCTGTGCGAAGATCTTAATTTTTTGATCATTTTATCCAAAAGAGTCATAATTATTTTTTGACTTTAAGACTTTCAATGAAAACACTAAGAGAACCATGGTAAAGAAAAATCAATCTTTCCAACCAAACAACACCGTTTTGAGGGAGAGAGGGGGTTTGGCATGGTGGGAGAGGTAAAATACCAAGCTTGCCCTTGGTTTTGACGGAGGAAAGGAACGGCGTGAGCCGCAGGGAGCATTTAAAGACAAAATTGATACTTTGGGGCTGCAATGTTGACAATTGGAATATTGGGAACCAAAATGACATAACGGAAATACTTTGGGGACCAAAAAAGTCAAAAAGCCAATTTCTTTCCTGTATCAATACTTGTACTTCGGCTTACTATGTCAATACGATGGCAAGTTCTCGTTGTATATATACCATACTAAGAACAGTCATTATTATCTATAATTTATACTCGGATTTCAAAATGAACTAATCCGAGTTACTATTCAGGTTCTTACTGTAGTGCAACATTTGTGCATCTCAATCCCTATCAAACCGAAGTACTTTACTACTAGAAGGAAAAAGTTGAGGATCATCTAATTTTTGGCATCTCAATCGAGAGTTCTTCAATTATCTCTCATGGCTGAAGGTAATTTTACATATTTCATGTACTCCCTCTGTGTCCCAAATTGAATGCCAATTTTGATATCTGTGCCAATTTCAACTCCTTATATCTTTCAATATGAATCTAAAAAAAAAAAAGCAATATGGATCTTATTTGATAGTTCTCGATTAGTTCTATTATACAAAGTTTTTAAACTCGTGAAAAACAATATAGATTAAAAGATATAGGAGATGAAAAATGACGCGAGTTTCAAACATTATCGTTCTTTTTGGAACGGAGGGAGTATTATGTGTGTATGTTTCTTAATCTATATAGATTGGGCCAACCAAAATTTTTTCAGTTAGTTATTCATATACTAGTTTCTAAGATCAAAAGTCCAACCATCAATAAAGAAGGCCATGGCACTTGAAAAATACTCACATACTCAATTCATTGCGCATTGCTTGCTATCCTATAATTAATGCCGTTTCCATGTATGCAATAGTAACTGAACTAGCAAATTGAAAATTTAGCTTGAAATCGAGGAAAATGTTGCCAAGTTATGAAGATGGACCTTCCTCAGCACTCAAAGAGAAAGTTTTGAAATTTCGTGGCCACTAAAAGGGCAGTAAACAAGCCCAATTGTTTCGGCCACGAAGGGCTGAGATTGGAGGCCCCGAAAGGGGCTCATTATAGAGGCAACAAATGGAAATTTTATACACAGCAAAACACCGTCCCCGTATATGGATGTAGATTCCGCCCAGTGAGCCTCCCTCCAGTCTCGTCTAGTTTCGGTCTTTTGTGGGCTCTTCCTGGGGCCATTACAATAATCAGAATCGATCACTTTTTAGAACTCACAGAGAACATCGACCACGTCAAAAATTACGTTTATCGGGATGTCATTTGATATCATTTCAAAATGCATTAATGCTGTATTAAAAAAGGTGTGCAACACAGGATTGCAAAACTTCAACACATTTCTCCAAAACTTAATGCATTAAAAAATCTTATCAACAGCCGCTAGAGAACCATTGCCTGGCTGTTGAAGTTGAGAAACATGGTTGCTGCAGCTGCGAGCTTACGAGAATTTCATTCCTTTTTTTTAGAAATTGTTTTGAACAATCCCAAAAGCTACCTAAACTTAGCTTTGGGCATGTTTGCGATAGCTGTAGATATAGATTTTAGACTTTAGCT
Organism: Rhododendron mucronatum var. ripense; assembly: GCA_019656295.1. Lineage (NCBI taxonomy): Eukaryota > Viridiplantae > Streptophyta > Magnoliopsida > Ericales > Ericaceae > Rhododendron > Rhododendron mucronatum. Next base: position 216,427 of record BPLT01000075.1, on the reverse strand, counting down.
TTAGATTATGCTACATATTTTACATTTCGGATTTTAAGAGAAGTTGAAAAACATGTTTGTTGTAGCTGCAAGATTACAAAAATTCCTTTCCTTTTTTTAAAATTTGTGCTGTAGAATCCCAAGAGCCAACCAAACCCAGCTTCGAAATTTTGAGAAATGTTTAAAATGTGTAAAGAATTAAGTAGCTAGAAATGTTTAAAATGGACTTAATTGCCCAAATCATTTTGGATTGAGCTTAGAACAAGCCACGTTGAAGTTTGGAACATTTTTCATTTTGCACTTCGATGTACAGGCGGTAAAAAGGAATGAGTAAGAGCCACTTTGAAATGGATAATAAAGTAAGAGAAACTATATATATGGAAGAACTATAAGGAGATTGAACAATCTGGTTTCCTCTTATTTTCTTTGGTTTTTTTGGGTACGTTTTCTTTTGTCTTCTTTTATTTTTTGACAAAGCAACTTCGCTCAATGAAGTATCAAATTGTGGTTATATTTGTACTGTTTTTTTTTTGGGTGATGCATTATTAAGTCAGTAGTACACAAATAGGACCACTAAAGAAAAGCATTTGCTGCACAAAGTAGATGAGATTGTTTTGAAATCAATTTTTTCCCTGTCATAGAGCTTGGCCAAATCAAGAGTTTGAGTTATGGAGGCCAAGAACTTCTTATTACTATCTACTGAAAAAAGTATGATCAAACCATTTAGTTATCTACACTATGGCCTGGTTGTTTGCTCAGAGATAAACGGAAGGAATACATAATTCATAGGATATGTACAGGATATTGAATCCCTTAGGCTTGAGGAATAGTAGAGAAAAAACTAATCTGGTACTATTTGTTTTGGTTAGGATTGTGTAATAATGCATTTTCAATTTTGTCTTCATTCGAATTACAAGTTAAGTTTCTGGTAGGCCAAATGGTAAAATGATCACTTCAATGCTATCGTAATGGAGGGGATATGAAATTCCACAAAACAAACAAGCTACTAGTAAACAAGCTAAACTCGAACAATACATGACATTACCGTGGCTTTAAAAACCTAACATCTCAATCAAACTTCTAATTTTTCAACTAATCATATCACATTTGTCAATTGCTACAGCTCTCATCCAACCTGTCTGTGAGATTGGGAGGTGCTTATGGGCTCCCATTGCTAGACGCATCAATTATGCCAGAAAATTGATGAGCAATTGGGAACCTCTCTGTAACAAAGCATCTGAGTTACGTATCAAGAAACAAGACATTGAAGACAAAATTGAACTCGAGTTGCAGAAAACTCCAACTAGAGAATGTGATAATTGGAGAAAAAAGGTGGCAGAAGTGGAAAACAAGTTTGAGACCTTACAACAAGAGTTCAATGTTGAGAAGAAATGTGTTTGGGGATTATGTCCAGATATTTTTGCGCGAATAAAGCTTGGTGAGCGAGTGGTAAATATGGACAAAGAAATTGGCCTGCTCATAGAAAAGTCCAAGTTTGAAAATGGATTTCTCATTGGTTCACCACCAGCTAGAGTTGAGAGGAGGCCAGAACCCCCTTCGACACTGTCAAGTTTTGCACATACACTAGACGTGGTACTGAATAAACTACGAGATGAGAGCACTCAAATGGTTGGTATTTGGGGAATGGGAGGAGTAGGTAAGACTACTATTTTGAGCCTCTTGAACAATTCACATGAAGCTGAAACATATTTTGATTTTGTCATATGGGTGACTGTCTCAAACTCTTGGAGCATTAGAAAGCTACAAAACATGGTTGGGACGCGGTTAAAAATAGAAATAGATGCTAACGAGTCTAATGATACTGTTGCATGCAAATTATTGCAGAGACTTAAAGGCAAGAAATACCTTTTGCTTTTAGACGATGTTTGGGATGAGGTGGATTTAAGTGTTTTAGGGTTCCCCAACGCCAATCAACAAAATGGTTGCAAAGTTGTTTTGACAACCCGAAAAAGAGAAGTTTGCCGAAGGATGAGAACTGATGCTGAAGTACCCGTTCTAGTTTTGCCAAAAAAAGAAGCATGGGAGATGTTTTCCTCTGGAGTGGGTCACGTTGCAATGCTTCCAACCATCAAGCCGTATGCCCAAGATATTGTTGCAGAATGTGGTGGCTTGCCACTAGCGTTGAAAGTCGTTTGCAGTGCACTACGGAAAGAGGAAAATATGAATGTATGGAGGAATTTCTTAAGAAAATTAAGGTCACCTGCTACATCAGTCATTGAAGACTTGAATGAAAATGTGTTCAAGGTACTAAAGGTAAGCTATGACCGGTTAAAGAATATTCAGGAAAAGAAATGCCTTTTGTTCTGTGGATTGTATCCAGAAGATTCCATAATCGAAAAATCAAGATTGATAGGATATTGGAGAGCAGAGAGGATTTTTTCAGGTAAACTTACTTTGGAACATGCACTTGATGAGGGAGAAGCAATATTGCAAGCTCTTATAGATGCATCTTTGTTGGAAAAATGCATCGAAGATGACTCTGTGAAGATGCACGATGTTGTTCGAGACTTAGTATTGGCAATGACTTCCCTGCAAGGAGAGGAACCCACACATTTGGTGAGAGTTGGAATTTCTTCAAAGATGATTCCAGAGGAGGTGGAATGGAAAAATGCAACACGAATATCCTTTATTAATCATGACTTGCGCAGCTTGCCAGAATCGCCAGACTGCCCAAAGCTTTCAACCTTGTTGCTTCAAGGAAATGAAAATTTAGAGGTGATTCCAGAAACTTTCTTTAGTAACATGCCTAGCCTCCGAGTGTTGGATCTGTCACGCACCCATATTAAATCGTTGCCAACTTCAATATCTAAATTGGACGGTCTTCGAGAACTAGTCCTTTTAGATTGCGAAAATTTGGAAGCTCTCCCCAAAGAGATCAGTGCTCTCAAGGAGCTGGAAGTGCTTTATGTCGGACGATCTAAATTGGAAATTGCCAGTAGGGGGATGAAAAGGGAAGAGTTAATTATTCCTGTTCGGATGATATGTGGGATTCCCAATATTGAAGTAATTGAACTTACAAGTCGACTGAGCGATGAAAGTACAGAAATTATTGCGAAAGAACTGAGCAACTTGGGTTCACTTTCTTCTCTTTTGTTTGACTTCCGCATAGTAGGTAATCTGCAAAACTTCCTGCAAAATAGCATACCATGGAAAGAGAGAAGATTGATGCAATTCGTATTCTTAGCTGGGAAATGTCCACACCAATTATGCGAACTTGAACCTTGGTTACTTCATACATGGAGTAGGAAGTATAACAGGTTTCTAGCTTATGAAGGAGAAGAAAGGGACGGTGACCTTCCCCTAGCCATAGAGGATGCACTTAACCGTTCAAATGGCTTTATATTAAGCGGGAATGGAAAACTCAAAGCTCTATCAGAATTGGGCACGCGAAACACAAACGGGTTAAGATTTTGCCGGATTCGAAAATGTGTTGCGCTTGAAACAATAGTCAATAGAAATGGGCTTGAAATGAATGCTTTTTCAAATTTAGAATATTTGATTGTGGGCGAACTATGCAATTTGAAGTCCATTCTTTGTTTGGAGATGGAGGAGGGACAATCATCATCACGACCACCACCACCACCACCGTTAAATGTAAACAGCTTTACCAAAATAACACAATTGGACGTGTGGTCTTGTCCACTACTTGAGCACATCTTCTCAAGTGGATTCATGCTTCAACAACTGTCCAACTTGAAAGGGTTGACTGTCGGATATTGCTGGAGACTCAAGGGGATGATTCCAGAGGATGAAAAGGTGGAATATGAGGCTCTACCCAAATTGTCGTTTTTGTACCTCAAGGATTTGCCTGAACTTGTCAACCTTTTTGAAGGTGTTCCCATGTGCTGGCAATCACTGGATCATGTGATGATATGGGGTAGTACCCCGAAGCTGAGGAAACTCCCCTTTGACACTAATAGCTCTCCTAATTTGAAGGGAATTAAGGGCTATCAGGAGTGGTGGGATGCATTAGAGTGGGACAACCATGCCGCCAAATTACAACTTCTTAAGTTGGAGCGCTGAATTTTTAAAAGTAAGCAGTTCTGTCGATAAACCTAAAAAAAAGAGTTTATGTTAAGACAAAAATTAGTCAAATTATGTTTTTGGCTTATTTTTGTCTCATCTGAATTATTTCAAGCTCTGTCCCTATTTTTCTATTGTTGTGATTTTTCTTGTAGGACCGAATTGGGAAAAGAGGTTCACCGACAAGGAGATAATCCAATTGTTGATCTGGAAAAAACTATTGGCTTCCAATGCAGAGTATTGGCTGCCAACTATGAAAAAGATGCTTCGCCGAGGCCAAGTGGTTCATAAGTACTATCTCATGTAATATATTTGCACTTATATTATTAGCTTTTTGTAGGGGTATGCCCCTCTAGCTTGTATGTTCATTTGGTTTCCAACGGAAATTCATTTGGTATGCCCCTCTAGCTTTTCAATATTTGTATGGTTTCAGCTATGTCCTCTTCCTACGGTATCCTTGTTCTTGTTTTCTTTCCTTGGTAGGAGTACTTTTTTCTTAATCGGTATTCTGTATTACTTACTTCAAGCAAAAAATCCGTATTTGTGGATTTATTTCTTCACTTAATTTGTTCACAAAAATGTTGAAATTTGAAGCCTGTGGAAGAAGTTTGGATAGCCCTTCTCAAATGATCAGTGGTGTAGGGAGGGGGTTAATAACCTTTCGATATGAGAAAACCATATTAGATCAAAACTAAATTATTGCGAAATAACTAGACCAGCTGAGTGGTACAGAAAACGTAATTAAAGATACCTGGATAGTACTGAAGAGTAATAACCTATTAACTAGACCAGCTGAATGTCATTCGATACCTGATTGGAAAACGTTTATCTTGGAAAAAAAATGTGGGAAAATGTGGTTTCGATCCAAAGAGATTAGTCCACTCAAGGAGCTGGAAGTGCTTTATGTCGGACGATCTAAATTGGAAATTGCCAGTAGGGGGATGAAAAGGGAAGAGTTAATAATTCCTGTTGGGATGATATGTGGGATTCCTCATATTGAAGTAATTGAACTTACAAGTCGACTGAGCGATGAAAGTACAAAAATTATTGCGAAACAACTGAGCAACTTGGGTTCACTTTCTTCTTTTTTGTTTGACTTCCTGATGGGTGCGTAAATATATCTATTTACACCTCCTAACTTAAGCTTGTTATGTCCGTGTAGAGCTCTACTCGGAATTTGATATTTGTTATTTGCTTTTCAAGACTCTTCTCAGTGCCGAAGGATAATATTTGGAGTTAAAAGCACGAAGTTAAATTTGGCGTCAAAGTGAAGCCCGTGAACAACTTAATTCGAATGGTGGGTCTTATTAGAGATCAAGAAGAGAAGCACAGGTTTTGGCCACAACATATTTTTGAGTGTGGTCCACGTACTAATTTGGTTGAAAATTTGGTCAAGGTGTATAATTACTTGGACAAGGAAGTTGACAAGGATTTTGTTTAAGTGGGCCCAAGAATAGTAATTGGACCAAATGAAATTGGCCCACTAATATTTGTTTCAGGAAACAAATTAAAAGCAGCAATTGGAAACCGACTACGGGGGACTATAAAATGAAAAGAAAGCTGCGCACAAAGGGGATCACTTTTTGAAGCACTTTTCACAGAACGGAAAAAAACAAAGAAAAGGGCCTGCCGTGATATTGGGATCACGCGACTGAGAGCTTAAAACGAAGGACGGGGCTGCGACTGCAAGGCTTCTGTTCCGAATATATTGTTTACTTTTCTTCCGAGCTTAATGCGTGATTTGTGTGTTGTAGGTATTTCGAGGTTATAACGTGTTAATGGGAGACATTGGTTATGGACCGATCAAATCAGAAGGACTATCGAGACAAGTATCATAATATCAAATGTACTGGATTGGGCTTTTTAATATTGGCCATTAGTACAATGTGGTCTTGAAAGTGGGATTAGTAGAAACCAATGCAATTAAGGTGGGCCCAAATTAATTTGTTAATTAAGGGTCTCGAGTAGAGTTGTTTTGTGCTGGGGTGGAAGCATGGCCCATAGTTGTACACGTACAAGAAGGGTTTTTAAGAAGCCGTTCCAGATTTTTGAAAAAGAAAGTTTTAGAAAAGGAAGGTAATTTCAAGTTATAAAATTATGTATTTACGCAAATAATTTTCATACCAATATGAATTTTGTTTGATAGATCTCAGATGAGATTTTTTTAAAAATGCAAAAAAAAATTGAAAAATTATTTTTCATTTTCGTTATATTTGAGTTTGAATTACCTTTTTTTTTTAAAAAGAAGATTTTTAGAGAAAGCGGAACGGGGCCCTAAATCGCCTACAACACTTGTAAAAGGGATCACACTATCAGAGAACAGGGGGGACCGAGAACGTAGAAAGGCTGCTGCCGATCACTTTTCGAATTCCCACGGACGAAGAAAGAAGGGGGCGGCCGGGATCTTTTGTTTTAAGTTTCTCTTTTCTTTCAAGTTTTTGATGCTTTGTTCAATTACTCGCACTCCAGTAACTCTTTTTAATTTATGTTCTTAATCTATTTTTGTTTGGTTGGATTTCTTATTTATTTTCTGTATCGCGTAATAGAAACATGTTTCAATTTAGGGTTTCTTTTGCTTCTTGTTTAATAATGAGTGAGTAGTCGTGAAAGTAGGGTCGCAGGATAATTAGCACACGTCGGACACGTTCTGCTCCTATTTTGGAATAATAATGCAAAGGCAATTTTAGGTTACTAAAGAACATTCGTTAGACGAACCCGGGCATTATCGGAGCTCATGTGAACGGGAGAATGGGGATCCAAAACTTATTCTTCGCTGCGCATGGGTAAACGGCGACCATAAAGGTTTGCATATCTCGAGGTATCTTTTTCTCTCTAAAATCAAATGTTTTTAAGAACACCGAACAGAGCAAATAAGTCTGGAACTTGTCTCAAGTGCTATGAACCCTACGACTGTACTTTCTTTTAATTATTTGAAAAGTACAATCAATTTTCTAGGTTTTAGTTAATCTCAATCAATTGACAAGGGGTGGCTACTTAAGAGCCTGTTAAATTAGAACAACCCGAGTTTTTAGTCAGCACACATCACCATCTTTGTGGATTCGACTCCGGATTTACCGAATATTGTGCTACGTCGGTCTCCGCCCTACGCTTGGGACAACCCATGATTTTAGGACTCGGAAATCTTCAACCACCACCACATCAATAATTTCTTGTGATAGACAATTTATGGCTCAACACCAAATTTGTCTTAAGTTATTTAAGGTCCCCCCGCCCACCTTTTTTTTTGTTCCAAGTGAAAATTTCCCACCACATCAATAATTTCTTGTGATAGACAATTATGGCTCAACACACTACAAGAAATTACACAATTGCCGACTAAAATTCCCGACTAAACTAAATTTAGTCACCAATTATTGAACAATTGCCGACTAAAATTATTTAGTCGGGAAGTAATTATCTTTGCCGACTAAATACAACTTTAGTCGGGAAATAATAAATTTTGCCGACTAGTAAATAAATTTGGTCGGCGAATATCAATTTTCTCCCTAATTTAAAAACCAATAAATGAAAAATATTCCCAGACTAAATTGTTTAGTAGGGAATTAGTAATATTTGCCGACTAAATCTACATTTAGTCGGCGAATATCAATTTTTTCCCGAATTTAAAAAATTAATAAATGAAAAAATATTTGCCGACTAAACAATTTAGTAGGGAATATTAATATTTTCCGACTAAAATTAGATTTAGTCGGCAAATATCAATTTTTTTCCAAATTTAAAAAATTAATAAATAAAAAAACATTTCCCGACTAAAGAATTTAGTAGGGTATATTAATATTTTCCGACTAAAATTAGATTTAGTCGGCAATTATCAATTTTTTTCCCCTATTTAAAAAATTAATAATTGAAAAACATTTTCCTACTAAATTATTTAGTAGGGAATAGTAATATTTGCCCCACTAAAATTAGATTTGGTCGGCGAATATCAATTTTTCCTCTTTATTTAAACAAAATTTCAAGAAAGGAAATATGTGTTTCAACAACATTGATCACACGATGAAACCTTCCCGATTGAAACTGTTCAATTTTTTTTCCTTCTTAATCATAAGATTTACATAAGGTTTTGGCTCGATCGGGTTAAGGAAAGTCGTTTATCAACACGCAAATTCTTAAATAAAAAGAATTTTGTTGTCCGATCAAGTGTCTATCAAAATAGGGTTAACTACATTCTTGGTACGAATGATATAATTTGTATTACGTCAAAGATAGATGATTTGGATTGCCAAATAAGGCCTCGGGTGGGGCTCGGTTAGTGTACTATAATACTTAAACGTCTCCGAACGCATTAAATATCTTTTTGATCATGTGGTCGCCAATATCCAATGATCTTCAAATTCTAGTGACAATGCTATAATTGGTAAAGACGTAAAATCCTAACGGTTCAGATCGAGTATTATAAAAAATTACTCGGCAGTTATGTTTACAATCTATGCTTTTTTTTTATTTACTTGATAGTCAACTAAGTCTTTTGTTGCACTCATTGTTACAGAAGCCACACGATCACGAGAAAATTATTATGATCGAGATTGTTCATTTTGCTACACTTGATGAAAATATAATTCATTATCGTAAATTTGCGGCTTGATCAGGTTTAAAAAACCCCTTTATAGAAAAGAAAAAAAAACCCATTTATCAAGACATGAACTCATTAGAATAAATAGTATTTTTCGTGCAATCAATTGTCTAATAAAAAACAATCAACTATAATCTTTGGTAAGAATGATATTTTAAATCAATATTTTAATAAAAAACAAAGATGAGATGGTTCTAACCGGGCAAAAAAAGTCCTCAATGTAGGCGCGGGTGATAATGTTCTATTTTTGCGCATTGGAGAAATAGGTTCTGTCTGTGAATGTGTGATTGAAATATTTCTCTTTTACTGTGTAAAGTGCTATAAAAAAAGATTAAAAACTGTTGTAACGAGTTTTTTTTTTAAGAAAGTAAATTTAAAGAAAGTTTCAAAAAAAGTAAATTTAAAAGTTTATCAATGAAAAAAGAAAAGCAATTTAAAAAGTAAAGGTAAAACAGAAGAAACCAAATAGTATAAGTATTGTTATTACCAAAAAGTAAACAGAGTACAATGGTGGTGGAGTGGTTGGTTGTGCGTGAGGTGAAAGCGGAGGTCTCGGGTTCGAGACTTCGGGCTGACATATCCTAGCAAAGGAATCCAGGTAATGCGGAAAGCTTCAGAGATAGGAATTAATTTTTCATAATTACATTTGACACCCCCTGATTTTTTCATAATGACATTTGACACCACAATGCAATTAGTATTGCCGACTAAACCTTATTTAGTCGGCAAAACCCTTTGGCGACAAAAAAGTGGACTTTTGGCGAGTAAAATGTTAGTCGGGAATGGTGTAATTTGTTGTAATGACACCAAATTTGTCTTAAATTTGTTATATATGCAAACCTGAATTGCAACCACAAATTATTTAATCTAGAACTCATATCGAATGTGTAACTGAGTGATGGTGTATGCCTATATGCAACACATGTTTCATATTACACTTTTGAAAAGGAGAGACTAATTGCGCGCGCAACATGACTTCAGCATTCCATAGATCAGCTTTCCTTTGGATCTAAAATATGGATAAAACGACTTCCCCAATATTGCATGAATAAAAAGAATCTTATTTACCCAAAAAAAAAAACTAAAAAGAATTCTTTTATGTCTTGCATTTCGAACTCAAATTATAAAGGGGAAATTACAGTAAGCCCTCTTCAACTATACCTCGGTAACGAGTTGCCCCCTTCATCATTTAACTCGGACACTTAACCCCCTTCATCTTTTATGGCGTGACACTTAACCCCCTACCGTTAGTGAGCCGTTAACAGAATTGCTGAAATTACCAATTTACCCTCTTTGGGCTATTTTTGTTTCGCTTATAACTTTTCGTAGGAAATTCTGTTTTAGCCCGTTCTTTTTTCAGAACTCTTGTTTTTTCCTCTATTTTATGGGTCTATAATAATTTTAGTATGATTACTTTACACTTTCTAAGGTTAGAGTTGCGTCCTAGATATTCATTGATCAGTAGATTGGATAAACATAAAAGATCCAGAAGTGCTCTGTTTTTTTTTTTGGAAGTAGGAGAGAGAGAGAGAGAGAGAGAGAGAGAGAGAAAGAGACAAAGCAAAAAAAAAACGCTACAATCCAACTGTTGCATCTCCACCAACACCGCCACTCTCCACAACGCCAACCCAACACCGCGACTCTCCGCAATGCCGTGGTACACCGAACCGTTCAAAACACTTTTAGACAACCTAGATGTGCCAAGCGGACACCACGTGGTACACTCGACACTGAAAAATTCCTCAAGAGAGAGTAGATTCCACGGCCTGGGAGCGAGAGAGAGAGAGGGGGGGTGGGTGTGGAAGGAAATAAAAAAAAAGGACCTCCAGAATTTTTTGTTTCTAAAATTAGTGAGAGTTGGATTTTGTTACTTTCTCAAATTATGAAAATAGTGAAAGTAATTACCAAAATTTAAAAGTGAAAGTAGCACACCAAACAAACTTTTAAAGTTAATTTTTGAAAATTTTGAAAATAAAAACAAAAAATAGAATGGCTACCAAACATAACCTAAGTGATTAATTAACCAATTTCACAGATCATTCCAATTGACCACAATGGATCGATTTCTTTTATTAAGTGTTTAGCCAATTAGTTGACCAATTTGAATCAATCCACATGCATGATATAATTAGCAAGTACAGTAATTCTTGTAAGACAACTCCAAAATCTTGCCCTCAATATAATTTATGGCATCGGACAAATTCAAAAAAAGTTAAAATCTAAAACAAATTTCATTGTAGGTAATCTCATGAGGGAGAGACAGGGCACAGGAGCAGGAGGGAGAGAGTTCTAGCCTCTAGGAGGGTAGCCGTATATGCTGACGAGAGGCGTGAGAAATTTGGCGATACACGAGATTGTAACAGTACATGGAAAAAGGCTATCCCTCTCTCATGCACACTAATCTCAAGTACTTGCCAATACCATTCTACTAATGAAGTACACCAACTACATCTACAATTTTAATTTCACTTCTAATATCTTTTCAAAACTTACAAATAGTGGGCATTTGGAAGTAGGAGAGAGAGAGAGAGAGAGAGAGAGAGAGAGAGAGAGAGACAAAAAAACAGAGTGCTCTGTTTTTTTTTTTTTGCTTTTTGGCAGCCCCCGGATGAAGGCCCGGTGGCCGGTTGACCTATATTCCAACCACTACACCATTTGCAGAGGAACGATCAGCTAGCTGCACTGAACAGACAATAGCTAGCAGTATCCAATCTGCTGATCACTGAATATCTAGGACGCAATTCTAACCTTAGAAAGCGTAAAGTAACCATACTAAAATTATTATAGACCCATAAAATAGAGGAAAAAACAAGAGTTCTGAAAAAAGAACGGGCTGAAATAGAGTTTCCTACGAAAAATTATAAGAGAAACAAAAATAGCCCAAAGAGGATAAATTGGTAATTTCAGCAATTCCGTTAACGGCTCACTAACAGCAGGGGGTTAAGTGTCACGCCATGAAAGATGAAGGGGGTTAAGTGTCCGAGTTAAACGATGAAGGGGGCAACTCGTTACCGAGGTATAGTTGAAGGGGGCTTATTGTAATTTCCCCAATTATAAATCCATATAACAGCATATGAAATAATAGGATTTTAAAAGTTTGTGTATATATTGAGAACCATGAGAAAGACAAGGGACAGAGAATAAGAGAATGAAAAACTCCGTCGATTATCAATGTGGGTGTGTGCGGAAAATATTTTGACAGATTTTTAAATTTTAGCTTCTAAAAATCATTTTAGAATGTTTGTCAAAATTTCAAAGCTGGATTTATTTTTGGTTGTCTTTATTCAAATTTTTTTGCGTCATTAATTTTGTGCCAAACTTGTACTATGTATTGTATATTGGTTTGTCTCGGAGAGGGGAATCGGAAAAATTTTAAATTATACTATAATTATTACACAATCATTTTTCGAAATATCCAAGAAAATCCCAAAAAATTGACTTTTTGTGCTCTTTCTTAGATATTTCTAAACATACTTGTGTAAAAGCCATAATTTTTTACTTTTTTTATTCCTCTCGTCGAGACGAATCAATAATACATAAAATTTTGGGCAAATTTCACTTACCTCCCCTGAGGTTTCTAACAATTACAGATACCTCCCCTGAGGTTTCTAACAATTACAGATACCTCCCCTCACATTTCTGAAATTGCATTGACCTCCCCTGTCAGAGTTGTCGGGTAACTTTTGCTAACAGAAGTTGCACTTTTACTTTTTTACCCCTTCACAAATTTTCTTACTACAATGTTATCCATTTGAATAAATAAATAACTTAACAAAACAAAAACTAACCACCTTAATTAACATTTGACCAGTCACCTCTTCTCTATATGGAGTCTCAAAAAATAAAATTTTAAAACTTTTATTTTCATTTATTCTTATTTAGTTCTTTACCAAATTCCTTAATCATTCTATATATGGAAAAGTATAAAATTGAATCAAAGGTAATAAAAGTTCCCTAACAAGTATTGTAACAACTAAATAAATCCAAAAAAATGTAAACATAGTTAAAAAAAAAAAAACTTTTTTAGTAGTTTCTTTTGTCTTTATAGCAAAAATTAATTTGAGATGCCAAATATTCTTTTTATTTTTTCCTTGGCTCAAAAAAGTAACATACAATCTTTTAAGGTGGGTTTTAAAAGAGTTATGTTTGGTTATTTTGAAAGACTTATTTATAGTTATACAAGTTGAGAATACCAGCAAGTTTTTTTTATCCCTAAAAATGCAAAGAAATAAATTTTCATTCATGCCAAACTAAACTTAATTTCACATAAATGCCAAAAATTTATACATGAGTTTATACATGTGTAGCCTGAAACCAAAAAAATAAATAAGTAGTTGATTATTATTCCAAAACCACCACCGTATCTTAGAACCACCCATTCACTTATTACAAATCTATGGACCTTAAAAATTTAAAAATTTTACTTTTTTTTTTGGCATTTTTCTCATAGTTAGTGAACCTTTTTAAACTTTAATTCAATTATTTTTAATTTTTAGTTTGTCTCAATGAGTAGAATAAAAAAATTAAAATACCATGGACCATATTTTTCAAACTTTAAAAAAACCCCGAAATAATCAATATAAATTGGTTTATCTTGTTTATTTAATTTAATTTGTTTTAGATTATAATAATTTTCAAATTGGTCCATATTTTTCTACTTCTTAGATTCCTCTTATGTAGAGAAACCAAAAAAAGTAATAATTTTTCTCCCAAAACTTAAAAAAGTTTAGAAAAGACAACATAAAAGACGTCACTTTTGGGTAGCCCAAAATGTTGAACATGTATTCTCTATTGTTGGTGTGTACATATATCATCAACATGTGGTGTTTCGCTATATGTTTATTGCACTTTTCAAAATGTAAAAGACAGAATAAAAAACTAAAGACAAGAGATAAGGGCAAAATGGAAAATAAATCTCCACTTTTGGCTGATCTCACCAATTTCCGTCATCTTTAGTAACAGCTGACTAACGGTTGGGGGTCTGTGCAGCCGACAACTAAACCAGAGGGGAGGTAAGTGCAATTTCTAAAACCTGAGGGGAGGTATCTGTAATTGTCAGAAACCTCAGGGGAGGTAAGGGAAATTTGCCCTAAAATTTTAGTGCAAAACTAACAAATGTGACATCAATGTTTTGAATAAAGAGAAAACCTAAAAGTTGCAGTCTACAACTTTTTGTTTTGTGAAAAGGGGCCTAATTGTAGCTTAACTAGACAATGTTTAATGGCAAAATGTGAGTTATAAAATGGGGTCCATCTATTTACAAGAGCCAATACGAAAGTGGGTAATGTTCATCCGCTTTTAAAACGGGTGAACAAAATTGCACTCCCAAACACCCCTCTCTTTTCGTCTTTGGACAACGAGGCATCTCCGATTACACTTGCCCAGATGGGACGACCTCCAAGTCAACCCATTGCAATCTTAAGGTCATTCCACGGTAGGTCCGTTTATTTGCATGTCCGTTTAAATGCAGTGCTAGTGCTTTGGCCCTTTTGGGGTATGATTTTTAAGCACCAAAGAGGCAAAGAGTCTACCCTGTTTGGTTAGGATTTTAAGAGAGATTTTTAAAAGTAATGAGTGATGAGAGATAAATAGAAAAAATTTATTAAGAATCATTTTGAAACGCAAAACAAACAAGCCTACGTTAATGCAGATGGAGATGGAGAAGACTCGCAAAAGTAGTACTCCAAAAGGCAGTGCGATTCCAACAGGATTGAGTTGAGCCATCTCCTCAGAGTGGGAATAGCTAGCCCTTCCCAAATGAGTGGATTGTACTAGTACGTAAGAGTAGCCTTTTAAAAAAAAAGTACTAGTACCTAAGAGCATCCACACCAGTCTCTTCAAATGTTGGACCAAATTACACCTTAAAAATTCATTTTATTACTTTAGCTTCCACTTTTACAATGTCGGCTGTATCAGACTCTTTATCCAAAAACTATCGCAATAAAATATTTTATTTTTATTTGAAAACCATCTCTTCTGGCTTTGTAAGCTCTAGGCACAGGTATTGTGGCAGCTCATGATAGGCAGAAAAGTTTCAAATGAAAAATTAAAACATAAAAGGAATAGGTAGCAAGTGAACGAGAGCTCGTTTCAAACAAAGAGTGACCGTAGCAATTGTAATTAGTACGTAGCAAGCCTCAAAGGAGTCTGATGCCGCACCAATTTTGGACATTTGCTCATTACTTTAACAAGAAGAGGGGTTTAACGAGGGAGGTGCAGATGCTCTAACAGATTAATTACTGTTCCCATGGCACTTGGACCTATTCCTGTTTTGTCCTCTTGGTCTGGAGAAATTTCAGTGCCGGATAGGCGCCAGTCACGTGGTGCCGAACACACATTTCGGCCCTTCCAAACGTCTTTTGAACGGCCCAAATCTGTTTGGGCTTAAGGGGGTGTTTTGGTAATTTTACACTAAAAAATTACACAAACAAATATCGTCCAAATTAAAACACGTTTGAACAGTCGAGATGGTGCTCGGCACCACGCTGCCCGTACCCACCCGGCACTGAAAAACTTCTCCTTGGTCTAACTAGGCCACATCATAGCGATGGTGGAGAAAGCTTCACTTCGACTAAAAAGGGATCGAGCACCGCCTTTGTACCAATGGAATTCTGGATCTTCGATACTGTTTTTCATTGGCCGTACCGTCAGTACCGTTACTTTTCCCCAATACCGTGGCTTAAAAATCTTGTGTACCATCCTTCATTAGTATGCAGGTCTCATTCCTATACTCCAAACCAATTTTGCGACAGCAAAAGCAGAAAGTAAATATTATATATATGCCTTCTATTTTCCACCTTTGTTCTACTCCAAATTACATAAACCACAAGGAAAAAAAAAAAGGGTGAAAGAAGTCAGAATTGGTCCTGAGTTAAAGCCAAAGAGGTGGCTGCTTTAGGTTCCTAAAATATTTTAAACTTTAAGGGGCCTCTTATTTTGGTACCATTTATAATAGTTCAACAAAAAAGGGCCCAATGTTTATTTTTTGCTCTAGAACTCTGAGAATTTAGAGCCGGCTCTTGTCAAGAAGTCTCATGTTTTTTATTTTTTTTTATCATCGTAAAATGCTCAAAGTACTACAAAGACGCAAAATCTGGAACCCTCTGTTGGGAAGAACAATTAATCCTTTAACTTTAGGGTTATCTATATGGATTTGGTAGGTTTTCACCAAATACGTAAAACAATACCGACATAGGATAGCGGAGGTTCCACACTGGGAATAGAAAGAAGAAAAAACGCATGCCCATGATCTAGACCCCGTACGCATATTCATTTCATGCACAAATTGGAAGGGGCAACCAGTGATAAGTCTACCTCTAATCGCTTAACATTCACCGCTCTTTCGACCGCTCTCAATTTTACTATTCAAAAGTGTTTTGGATGATACCTGAAAGAATTTTTTTAAAATTTAAATTATTAATTGCGAAGATAGATAATGAATATTGAGCGATGAATGTGGTGAGGGGAGTATTGCTGACAAACAAAACAGAAAGATGATGATATACTGGAGATGTGAGAAAAAGTCATGGAAATAATTGCATAGCGACTTCCAATATGTAATTATGTATGACTAGTCACTATCGTGGCGCACATGACTGACTGTCCAAACCTGTTTCGTTTCTTTGTTTTTTTTCAGAAGTTTTTCCCCAAAGGTTAGCTTAATTCGAGGGGAAAGTCTACAATACACATTCCTTAAAATGGTGTATCATATGCACCTATTTTAAAGTTCATTCATAACATTTTAGTTGTTTCGTAACTTTTGTTCTAGAATTCATAACCTTTTAGCAGTATGATTCGTAACATTTTCATTTTGATTCATAACATTTTGGTGTATATCGTAACCTTTATACGATTCGTAATTTTTTAGCAATACGATTCGTAACATTTTCTCTACAATTCATAACATTTTGGGGGGTGCATATGATACACACCCAAATAAGGGGTGTGTATTGTAGTCTTTCCCTCTAATTCGAGATGCCAGCTCACCAGTAGCTAGCGGAGCCAACGAATAGATTCGGTAGCGTTCTTTAACCGGAGTTCACTATTCTTATCGTATATTTTCAATGTAAATATGAACAGAAATATTGTGTAAAGTTAGACTTTGACTTGAATTTCCGTTTGTTAATTTTTTTATTTTAAACAAAATGAACAGACTTGATTCAATTCTCATGTGGTCGTTAAATAATAGTCATTGAGTTTTTCTTTTCAACCATTTATCTTTAAGATGGCCTATCGCCATCGGTATTCAGTCATTGGAGCGCACCATGACTGTCAAAACTTTTTTGTTCTTATTTTTAAAGTTTTTCTCAATAGTGAGTTGATTTGAGATGCCAACCATGACCAATTGGGTGAGGATAAAAAAGAAACGGACCACTTTGGTCACACACTAGTTAGAGCTGTAAATGAACCGAAAAGTTCGCGAGTTCGAGCTCGGTTTTCCACTCATACGATAAAAGCTCGGTTCATTAAGGGAGACTTGGGTCAATTAAAGAGACTTGTTTATTAGATGACTAAGTTCGATTCATTAAGGCTTTAGCTCAAATTTTTGGCTCGTTTAGTAAATGATGGGAAAGCTCGGCTCAGCTCGTTTACAAACTTACACTGACACCTTAGTGGATCCAAAACGGCTTGAGCTCAAAGTTTTGGCTTGTTTTGTAAATGAGTCGAGCTCAAGCTCGAGCTCGGAAAAGCTCAGCTTAGCTCACTTACAAACTTACATTAACACCTTAGTTGATCAGAGACATATTGAATTATAAATATGAAACGTCGACCATACCTCCTCAGACAAACAGTGAAGTAATCTATTCTGAGATTTTCAGTCCCCGCAACGGAAGAACGTCACAAAATTAAACAAGTACAAAAAAAAGATAAAGAACACATAATTTAACGTAGTTCGGTCTTTATACATACTTCACTGACAAAAAAGAATTCCACTATATTGATTGAGGACAATGAGATAGAAAAATATATACCGCCCAAACCCATGATCACCAATATTTTTTTTATCTCTTCCTAACTCTCTCACAATATATATTTTTCTCTCTTGCTCTCACTAATTCTCTATATCTCTCGTACCAAAACAAGGCACACAGATATACAGACTCTAAGAGCCGTTGAGAAAGAAACCAAAAATATTGGCCATTTAATTTGGGAAACTTCTGTGATTCTCCTTTCTAAAAAATTAGACTTGTTCTTCAAGCTTGACCAAGATTCCTTCTTTATGGATGGAAACTACTTCCCAATTTCCATGTAAATAACAATTCCTTGACCAAGATTCCTTCTTTATTGATGGAAACTAGTTCCCAATTTCCATGCCAATAACAATTCCTTGCTAACTGTCCAATATCATGTTAATACTTAATAGATATTACCAAATCGTAGGAAAATTATTCAACTTGGGTGAAGCACAATAATTTAATTAATTGCTAAAAAATATATTTGACCGAATTGGCACTTGGGTGAAGCACAACAATTTAATTAATTGCTAAAAAATATATTTGACCGAATTGGCAACCAACCCAATAACCAGCTTCAGAAGAATAAGGACGGGCAAGCTTCAAAAATAGTAACAAATTGGGGCAAACTCAGTTGTTAGGACTCTTTCATCTCAATAAGAGATCAGGAGTTTATATCCCCCCAACTGCGTGTGAGTGTTCTTCCTTTAATGAGATTTTCAATCTTTCTTTGTTTTTGCTTTTTTGATCGGCTTCATTGTTTCTTTGGTTTTTCCCTATAATTCGCCTAATTCTTTGTCTGTTTTACTCTTACAATTGATGTAAGTCATTCATATATGATGTAAATGATCTTTTCTATCAATAAAAAAAAAAACCCTTCAAAAATAGTTGACAACCTAAAACGCGGAGCTAGCATCTCAAGATGTAAAAAGGGTATTGTATTGCCAATTTGCCATATAGGTACGTGCCTGTAATTGGTGCACAAAGTTTACCATCTTCTTTCATTTTTATAAGTGAATTCATTTTGGAGAAAGTCGACTAATTTTATTAAAAATTCTACAGGAAATCGATGCATGTGAACCCATATGAATGATTCCGGACGCAGTTTTGTCTAGAGTTAAATATGTTTTAAAGTTGTGTGAAGCATTTAGTAAAATACAACCATATATTTTTATTTGTTGAAAGAACCGTTCTTGTCAGAAAAGACAAAAATTGAGAATTAAAGTACATTTTTGGGTTTTATCTTGGATACTTTTAAAAATATTTGTGTAGAAGTCATGATTTTTTACGTTTCCAATTCATTTTGACGAGACGAATCGGAAAATCAAAAAAATGAGGCTCAAAACTAACCAATGCGAAAAAATTGAATAAAGGCAAAACAATAAAAATCCAAAAAAATGCAAAAAGTGCTTTGTGGAACGCCATTATCCTACATTAACCTGCTATTGCAATAATGATTGTGATTTTAGCATTCCAAAAATTGATGGAGGAGTTCCAAAATTGAACAGCATTGATATACAAAACGATGTCGTTTTGGAGCCCATCCATCAATTTTTGAAATACTAAAATCAATTTTCTTGCAATAACTAACTAAAAATTGATACAGTATCACATACATTGACTGGTTGACGTACACACACAACTAACACAAAATATATGGGTGTGCACGAGCATCACCGACGCCTATGAGTTTGTTTTCTCATCTCCTCCTCCTCCTCCTCCTCCTCTCTCTCTCTCTCTCTCTCTCCGGTAAAAAGATATTTCCAGATTACAATTCCATGCTCCCATCTTTGTCCTAGTTCTAACATCCCAACTCCAGTGACAAGTACGCCGAATTCTGGTGAGAAGTTGCAAATTCGTACTCCTACTTCAATTTTCTCTCTTTTCTCTCTCTCTCTCTCTCTCTCTCTCTGTACGCAGAAATTTTTAAATTTGATCAGTAGATGTTTTGGAGCTTTCTAGTTTTGATTACTACAATTATACCAACGATTGGAACACCCTCGGAAAAATTTCACTACGATCTCCGTCCACTGAATTCCTGAGGGTATTCCTTTCTATTTTTGTCTAGTCTCAGAATTTTTTTTTTGGTCGGGCTAACTTCGAAATATGAAATAATCGAAGATTTTCATACTAACCCCTCGCCGGGGGAAAAAAAAAACAGAGAGTGCAAGTTGACTAGTGTGTTTTTGCCTCTAAAATGTGAGCCATTGTTTTCTTCTCTCTCTCTCTGCAAGATAGTAGGGCGATCTGCAATTCCATGCTCCTATATTTGTCCTAGTTCTAAGATCCCAACTCCTCTGACAAGTACGTGGAATTAATTCTGGTGAGGAGTTGCAAATCCATATATACTCCGAATTCAATTTTCTCTCTATCTCTGTATGCGGAAAATACCATTTGTGAAAATACCATCACTCTTTTTTGTCTAACCAAGTAATTATCACTAATTTTTACTAGTTTTGCTCACGTGGTATTTTCGCTCATGATACCATTTTTTCTCAAATGATAATTTTTTCGAGACTGATGTACATTCTACTTCTAATACCTCGAATTTAGATTGTGGAAAAAGGATCTAAAGACTTCTACTTTCTAAGTGTGTCATTGCGTATATCATAAAAGCGGGAGATGATACTAACTTAGATATGTTCGAAATTTGAATATAGATTCGATCGTAGATGAGTCTAAAATCGTTTGATACATGTGAATCCACAAAATACTCGTGAAATAGTTACCCATAAAACAATCTAGGGTATATTTCTGCTTGAATTTTGTGTTTGAACATAAATTCGATCGTAGATGGGTCTAAAAATTTCAGCTCAAAAAAACATTCATTGCCCATACTTTCAATTATTACTCTTATTTTTCTCTGTAATCATTATTTTCATTTCTCTATATCTCTCTCCACTGATTACCTAAAAACTAAACTATAATTTTTTTTTTAAAACACCATCTAAACAAGGCAGAAATAGTTTGTTTTTGAGTAAATTACATTAATAAAAGAAAACCCATCAACTTCTTTAAAGGTTAAAACTCAACGATTAACGCCCGTAAAGTATACGAATACTAGATGTCATAGATGACATCAATGGAAAATCAAAACTTATCCTCTTGCCAACAATCATGAGCTCAACGTGTTTTTTTCACGTTAACATTTACTCTTAACCTTCCTAAAAGCACCTCATCGGAAATTTGCCTTAGATGAAGAGAAGCTATTCCAAACCCAAACATCTCCTATCCTGCGATCGCCAGCATCCCCATGACTAATCTCAACAATAGGTTCTAGTTTTGGCAATTTGCCTTAGATGAAGAGAAAAGAGTACTTTTGTCAGAAGATCTTGTTTATCATATATATCATGTTGTGCTCGCATGACAAGTTTCGTCGAAAATCTTCTCGTTTCGCTAATGGAAGAAGTTTTTTTTTGTCAAATGGATACTTTGAGCGGGTTAAGTGTTGCTTTTAGACATTGAATAGATTAACTGAAAATCATTGATTCTTTACGGTGGTTTAATGTAATTTACCCTTTATCTTTTGACTTCGTCAAGGACATTAGCAATACTAAAATAAAGTTGCGGTAACATTGATTTAAATGCGAACCACATTTATGTTGAAAAAAAAAGAATAGATTGTCATAATGGGGATCAATTTTGGTTTTATCCCAAGATACATGCGTTAACATTTGATTTACTCCCACACACTGCTTGTTTCGGATGTATCGTACGTCTCTTACAATATTTTGTGGCTAATTTTATGAATTTTTGTGGCGGTTCACAATATGAATTTTTATAGCTCAATGTATGAATTTTGTGGTTGGTGTTAATAAGATTTTTGTGGTTAAAGTAGGAAAATCCATATGAACTTTGTTCCCTTGTGTCTATCACAGATTATATTTGAACCTTAAAAAAGGTTCTGTGTAGCCTCATTTTGTCTCAACAACCACTTTAAAAAGTTGAAGTAATTAAGTACAAAATGCCCCGATTTACAATAAATTCTAAAGAGTTACACGCAATTGTTGGCCATCACCCTGCTTAGCCTTCAACTTCGCCTTCAAATACGGTTGAATAGAAACCCCAAGCGTAGGGCTAGATTGACGGTAGCATAGTAAACCGGTAAGACCGGGATCGTACCACAGGGAATTCGATGATAGCTTAATCGGATTGTAGGTTGAAATGGTGGGACTCCGGCGTTCAAGGCGGCCAACTAGATTTGCTTTGGACGGGGAAAAACGACAAGGCAAAAGACTAGGAAAACGCTTTGATTAACTTAAAAAGGCAAGTCTCAGGATCTTCTAACCCTTGACAAAGGGCGTTACCGGTTCTCAATTTAACTCGGGCGAAAGTCACGACCGCGTGCTCTCGCCCGGAGAATTTAGCTTTAATGACTATATTTCAAGAAAGATATGATTTAACGGAGGCAAACCTGCTTGTTTGACACATTTATCGAAAACATAGGAGGCCACGAGCCCTCGGCGAGCCATTTGCCAAGACCGCTTGGCAAACGCCTTACCAAGTAGTTAACACCCCTTGCTTAGACCAAAAATACAAGCTAAGTTCTAAACCGTGAATCATGCTGTAAAGTTCGAGGATTCGAGAACCGAGTAACTACCTAAGTCCTCGGGAAAGATTATCCCGAGACTTAACCAAACGACTACTCACACATACTTAAAGCATAAAACAAAGCATAAAAATGAGACATAGGTTTTAACCGATAAAAACGAAAACAAACTTGATTTTATAAAGGATCTAGTCCACGGCTACAACATTAACAAACGGAAAAACGAAGGACGAGACTTACTTACTTGAGTTCTATTGAAATTACTCTTGAAAAGCTTAAGGGAACATTAATGGAGAAAACATCTAAAATATCTAATGTGCTACTTGACAAAGGTGAGAGATGACACCCCTATTTATACAAAAAGGGTGTCTCTCTCATCAAAATATCTAAACAAGGCTATTAAAAGCAAATATCCCAAAAGTGGAAGGTGCAAAAAGCAACAAATATCTGGCCGAAAGCGCTCCGTATCGATACAAAATAGACAAAGTATCGATACCACGCTGATAAGTTGAAAAGGGCCATGCTACGTAGCTTACCCGTATCGATACGGTCCTTAATCCGTATCGATACGGAACCGTCTGCTTTGCCACGAAGCTAATGCGTATCGATACAGAATAAGGCCGTATCGATACGCATAGCTTATCTCTGATTCTTCAGGCCAGATTCCCAGTTTTGGCACCCGACGTCTCCACACCTTGCCCCATTCCTCATGCCTTCTTCCTTTGGCCGTCTGGGCAGAAATTTCACCGGGCGTTGAGACAACAACTAACTTGGGGTTGGTCATGCAACCAAACCACGCCCTTTAGAGACGTTTAACCTGAAACATTAAACAAACTACCCACCGAGTAAAACATGCACAAAACGACGATATTAAATAAAGACAACACAGGCTAGGGAACTTTTAGCACCACGATCTTACAATCTTAGGTGCTAATCACGCCCCCCAACTTGAACGTTGCTAGTCTCTAGCAACAGCAAAAGTAAGGAAAATAAGCAAACTACCTAGCAATCCTTCCGTAAAAATTACTTAGCACCAACTCATATCGCAGCTAATTAGCAAAAATGAAACAAAATACTCCAAAACAACTCGCAGCCAGAGATTGAGCAGTCAACTTAAAATTGAGTGAATTATAAACAAGTATCCAAAATGAGCGTCAAAAGACAAAAGGTGGATACGAAGTTATAACCAGCAAGCAAGGTAACCATATCCCACAAAAGGTGCTCGAAGTGGGCTTGGGGAACAAAAATACCAAGCCTTGCAAAATGGAGAGCACCCTAAACAGAACTTAAAACTAAACTATTTAACATTTGCCTGCCGCAAGAAACATGCCACAAACAAAAAGTACTAATTATCAGGCGAATAAATCAAAATGGAATCAAGGCATACGAAAGATCTACTAAGGGCTTCAAAGCATATATTGACCTTGGTTTAATCAAAGAACGGTTAGCAAAATAAGGTGGCGGCCATATACTAGCTAGGTCAACTACCCTTGACCGCCACCAATTTCAACTACCAAGTCACAGGCCACATGCCGGCCTCAACAAAAACCTGCTAAACTACCATTAGAGTCAACTAAATTAACTACGAACAAATAAATAAAAGGATAAGAGGTGGGCTGTCAACCACCACGCACCCCGACCAAGTATAGGGATTTCACACACTCCACCGACTCTACTCGTCATCCAGAAACTCCGGCTCTCCCCCGGCAAAATCATCACTGTCCTCATCCGGCTCCATTGGCGGAGGCTCATACGGCTCACTGGCTTGCCCCTGACCTCGACTCACAACCCAATCCAACTTGTGATCTATCCTCCGCTGCCTCCTTGCATTGTCTTGGGTTTCCTTCTTGATCTTCTTCATGCATCCCATAATGGCCACCCCTTGGCAAAATAGTAACTTGTTCCAAGAAGCCGCTCGGGCACCTTTTGGTGGCAAGGTAGTTAAATACGCTCCCCGAGGAGTAGCAACGGTGGCTGGGCGAGATTGAGAAATGCTTCGAGTAAGAATGGAGTTATTGATATCCCCCGGGTTTAGCTTCTCACGTTCCACGAACTTGGATTTTGGGACGTTCTGAGCAAAGCAAATAGCGGTCACCAAACACGGGAGAGGCATCCTTGAATTGGCCGGGGCTCTAGCCTTGAAATCAATCAATTCATGAAAAATGTATTTCGCCCAATCACACACCACATTCGGGTTCATAAAAGCATGTATCAAACCCCCCTCATTGATATCCGGCTTGTTCTCAGTCCCCCTAGGATTGAAATTATGATGCACAAGCTGATTCACAAGGCGGTAAACATCTTTAAAACGCCCTGGCACATGGGGGAGACTTGCCTCCCCAGGGTTTTTGTACAACTCCCGAACTATGGTATCATCCGCCACATATTCCTCATTCGGATAATTCACATTACTAGCAGGTGGTTGGCGGTAATTCAACAGACGCGCGATAAAACCCGACGTAACTTCGATGGGAACCTTCCCAATTCTCGAAGAAATCTTAGCATCATCGTTGTCCTCGTCCTCCTTGGACGGGATTTTCATGTTTTTATAGAACTCTATAACTAGTTCCTTGTTATAACCGGGATTAGGGGCAAGGTAATAAGCCAAACCTTGTTCCTGGATACGGCGGACAAACGGATTCCCAATGCCAAGATTGTCAACGTCCACATGACGCTCATTCTTGAATCCCCTACCGCGGAGACTCTCCTCCCACTTCTTTTGACTGGCCGCCCGAATCTCAGCGGCCGTTCTTCGCTTACTACGCCCTCTTTCAGGGTTTGCGATCATCTCCTCCTCCTCCTCCATTTCTCTGACTACTTCCTCGGCTTGTTCGCGCCCGGAAGTTGTAGCTTTCCCCTTTCCTTTTGCCGCCACCGTTTTAGTTCTCACCATTTCTATGCGAAATCCTACAAACAGAGCAACACTCCAGAACTTGAAATATGCACAAAGGGGAAAAACAAATCAGAATGCAGCCAAGGGTGCACAAGTTCCGATTAATTTCAACAGCCACCAAAATTATCACAACTCCGGGCAATGCTCCACTGCCGCGCAACCTCAATCCCCAAAATTCAGTTCAAAAGCAAAAACAGAGCAATAGCATACCATTTTCCTGAACAACGCCAAAAACCCAGACTAGGGTCTAAAGTACATGGTAAAAGGGTTCAAAGTGTTCATGCATGGCTAGATACAGTGGGTATTCACAGACTTCATGCTATTTTTAGAGGGAAAGATGGGAAATTTCGTCCAAGGGAGAGAGAGAGAATAGATTTACCTTGTAAAAGCAAAACTTGGGTTGAACACCTCAAAATCTGATGGAGAGTCCTGAAGGGTTGCAGGTTTGGTGGGAGATTATGGAGTTTTTGTGGGGAAATTTGTGGAATGGGGAAAAAGATTTGGAAGGGCTTGGGCGGTTATGGAGGATAAGAGAGAGAAGGAAGTTGGAAAGATGAAGATGATCGGCCTTCAAAACACTGCAGATCTGACTTTTAACCAACGCGTATCGATACGTCCCTTAATCCGTATCGATACGCTAGCCTCTGTCTCCCCACGTAATTAATGCGTATCGATACGCTTTATGGTTGTATCGATACGGATAGCTTATCTCCAGAAATTCAGCCATGCCACCCGATTGCCAATGCTGATGCCCAAAATCAATCCCACACACCCGGAGCCTTGTAAACCCTGAGCAAACCCAGGCAAACCACAAAATCAGCTTCCCAACCAACCACCCTAACATCCGGTTTCCTATGGAAATGAGTGAGACACAAACTTGGCTTTATTTTAAAGGACAACGGGACTTTCTTGTGGTTTAATCATACAAACATTGCCTTGTGTCATTTCCTACGTATGCCACAGATTCCAAGACGATTTATAGTAGATAACGAACACACTTTGGTATGACAAGAGATGAATACCTAGACTAAGAATATAATGCGAAAAGCAACGGGATACGGGTCAAACTTGATCACAACACACTCAACACCTTATTTCTCACTCTTTCTCATGCATACGAGTTGGCTTGTAAGAGTTTACCAAAAAATATTTACAACCAAATCTTGCCAATTAACGAACTAATGAGCGTGTGCTAAGTAGTTTTAATCCACTAAAATTTGTAATAACGGAAGGATTGCAACCTAAAAGCGAAAAATTTTACCGAAAAAGAAAAAGAAAGAAACAACATAAATATAGCGTAGCTATATCCCTCCCCCCAACTTAAAATATGCTATGCCCTCATAGCATGGAGAACAACAGTAAGGGAAAAGGGAACAAAAGAAATCATACCGACGGGGGAATGTCAACCCCCTTATACCTCGACCAAGTTGGAGGCTTTGGTGTCACCGGCTTTGTTCGTCATCCGAACGGCTTCCAAGGTCAACTCCTTCGGTTCTTCCAATGGAACCACAGCTAGTCACACAGGATCATGATCCGAGCTTTGTTGGACTAACAACCGCGACACGTAATCGCACCCATGCTTAGGGCTCCTGAATGCCGCAATCACTCTGACGGTAGATCCAATCCACCAAGGCTGGCGTGGTAGCGCGTACACCCTGTAAAAGACTTAAGCTCGAACTACCTACTAAGAGCCAAATGACGTTAGAACCGCCCGGCTCATGTTATCCGGGCGCCAACAAACAGATAAACAAAAGAAAAGAACGAAGAACACCACCCGATTTTCACGCAAACTTACGAGTCATACTTTTCTTCCCGCGTCCCACCAAGTAGGTAAAACGCGGGTGGCTATACTAGACCGTCCAAGTTGTTACATCACGCCCGAAGTAAAATTCGCCGCTTGATCTCGCCAAGCAATTAAGCCCAGCGTTCCCTATGATCGAAACAAAGTGAGACAAAGCAGAGCCTAGCGCCAAAGCACGGGAATGCTAAGCCTCACCCAAAGACCTAAATTGCCCCCGATAGGGACTTATCTGGTGAGCATGGATCATTAACGGCGAACTACCACAAAGAAGGACTAATAAAAGCCCGATACAATGATGCATTTGTAAAATCTTATGATGTGAAAAACCCAAAACAATTAACACATGAAAAATATGTACAAGGAACAAACATTGCCCTTACGAACCGGAGCTGGGCACACGATCCTTATTTCAGTAGCGGCGTGCGGAGCTACAAAACCCAAGTCAATGGTGGGTACCCCCTACCCGGGGGCCGGGTCCGACAAACAATTAAGTTCAGCGGTTACGCTTTCGCTCCCCGTGCAAATTAAAAGAACAACAACTAGGCCGCTGGGCCATCCGTGTAAACTGGATCGGCCAACACCTCATCGGGCTCGCCCACTTCAAAGCCACCGAGGAAAGGCTTAAGCCGTTGACCATTAACTTTGAAAGATGAACCGTTATTCATGCTGACTACTTCTATGGCCCCGTGAGGGAAAACAGTTTTAACAACATACGGACCGGCCCAACGTGAACGCAGCTTACCGGGATGCAAATGCAAACGAGAATTGTACAATAACACTTTTTGACCAGGCTCAAAGTTTTTAATCACAATTTTATTATCATGCTTGGCTTTGAGTTTAGATTTATAAGAGCTAGAACGGTCATAAGCATTGTACCTTAACTCCTCGAGTTCTGTCAATTGAAGTTTGCGGCGGGCGCCGGCTTTGGCCATATTAAAATTCAACTTTTTGATGGCCCAATATGCTTTATGCTCCAGTTCTACCGGCAAGTGGCACGCTTTCCCGTAGACAAGCCGATACGACGACATCCCCAAGATAGTCTTATAGGCCGTACGATAAGCCCACAAAGCATCAACCAAACGAGTGGACCAATCTTTGCGGGTGGGATTGACCGTCTTTTCCAAGATGTGCTTGATTTCCCGATTAGCCAATTCCGCCTGGCCATTCGTTTGCGGGTGATAGGCCGTTGAGACTTTGTGAATAATGGCATACTTCCGCATGAGGGCTGCAATAGACCGATTGCAAAAATGCGACCCCTGATCACTAATGATAGCCCGCGGCATCCCAAATCTTGCTAGAATGTACTCCCGAAGGAACTCGACCACAACTTGGGCATCATTGGTACGAGTAGGAATGGCCTCTACCCATTTTGAGACATAATCAACGGCCAACAAAATGTAGAGGTACCCGAAAGATGTAGGAAATGGCCCCATGAAGTCAATACCCCAGCAGTCAAACACTTCAATAATCAAGATGGGCGTAAGCGGCATCTCATTCCGTCGCGTTACGCACCCCAAGAGTTGGCAGCGTGCACACGCCCGGCAGAAAGCAAAAGTATCCTTATAAAGCTGTGGCCAATAGAACCCGCTTTGCAAAATCTTGGCGGCGGTCTTCTTGAAAGAGAAATGGCCGCCACAGGCCTCCGTATGACAGAATTTAATAACACTCTGCTGCTCCAAATCTGGCACACAACGGCGAACAAGTTGGTCGGCGCAATACTTAAATAAATATGGGTCATCATAGGAAAACCGTTTCACCTCCGCCAAAAATCGACGCTGCTCTTGCAAATTCCAATGGGCAGGCATCAAACCGGTAACCAAGTAATTCACAATGTCCGCATACCATGGAGCCGTGGAAATTCCAAATAACTGCTCATCTGGAAACGAGTCGCCGATAGGAATGTGCGATGTATGATCTTCGAATTCTAGCCGGGACAAGTGATCGGCCACCACATTCTCCACACCCTTTTTGTCCTTGATAGTGATATCAAACTCTTGTAGGAGTAGAATCCACCGAATCAATCTCGCCTTGGCATCTTGCTTTGTGAAAAGGTACTTAAGAGCGGAGTGATCGGTGTAAACGGTGATTGGTGCTCCAACGAGATAAGACCGGAACTTGTCCAACGCAAAAACTATGGCAAGTAACTCCTTCTCAGTAGTTGAATAGTTCATTTGAGCCTCGTTAAGTGTCTTGCTCGCGTAATAGATGACATATGGCTCTTTTCCTTTCCGTTGGCCCAGAACGGCCCCGACGGCGTAATCACTGGCGTCGCACATTAGCTCAAAGGGCAACTCCCAATCCGGAGAGCGCACAATAGGCGGGGAAGTGAGGCTCGACTTTAATGTGGCGAAAGCGGTCTCGCACGCCGGTGTCCACTCAAACGGCACGTCCTTGGCAAGCAAATGACATAATGGCCGGGCGATGGCACTGAAATCCTTAATAAAGCGCCGATAGAAACCGGCATGCCCCAAGAAAGATCGGATGTCCTTCAAACACTTAGGAGTCGGAAGATTCCCAATCAAGTCAATTTTCGCCCGATCCACCTCTATGCCCTTCGAAGAAACGATGTGGCCTAATACAATGCCTTCGGTCACCATGAAGTGGCACTTTTCCCAATTCAGCACTAGGTTCTTTTCCTCGCACCGGGCTAACACGAGCTCCAAATTGGCAAGGCAGGCCTCAAAAGAATCACCGAACACAGAAAAGTCATCCATGAACACCTCCATTATTTTCTCCACCATATCACTGAACAGACCCATGATACACCGAGAGAAAGTACCGGGGGCGTTGCAAAGCCCGAACGGCATTCGACGATACGCGAAAGTCCCGAATGGGCACGTGAAAGTAGTCTTTTCCTGGTCCTCCAATGCCACCTCAATCTGATTGTACCCGGAGTAACCATCCAGAAAGCAATAAAACTTGTGGCCCGCCACCCGTTCTAGGATTTGATCGATAAACGGCAGAGGGAAATGGTCTTTTCTCGTACTTGCATTTAACTTCCGGTAATCGATACACACCCGCCAACCGGTTTGAACACGCGTTGGGATGAGCTCATCTTTGTCATTTCGTACCACAGTCACCCCGGACTTCTTTGGAACCACTTGAATCGGGCTCACCCATTTGGAATCCGCTATCGGGTAGATAATGCCCACGTCCAACAATTTAAGCACTTCCGCACGCACGACATCCTTCATAATCGGATTTAATCGCCGTTGAGGTTGGCGAGAAGGCTTGACGTCATCTTCAAGATAGATGTGGTGGGAGCAGAGGGAGGCATCAATGCCTTTAATATCGGCGATAGACCATCCAATTGCCTTTGGATACTTCCGTAGCTTAGCTATCAATTCCAGCTCTTGGGGGGCAGTGAGGGCAGAGGAGATCACGACTGGGTAAGTCCGGTCCTCACCAAGATAGGCATACTTGAGTGTGTCCGGTAAGGGTTTGAGATCAAGTGTCGGGGGTTCCAGGTTCGACGGTACGGCTCGCTTTCCAATGGGCGGTAACTCCTCGAATTTCGGAACCCACGGGTTTATAGCACTTACCTCGTCCTCATCTAACAAGGAGCACAAGTAAGCAACGTCGGGGGCGTCAAGAAAATCAGCCTCGGCAGAAGTAAGCGCCAACTCCAACTCATCTTTGCAAATAAACTCATGGACATGATCTTGAACAAGTGCATCTATCATGCTTACTCCGCACACATCCTCATCGTCCCCCAATTGACTCCCAATATGGAACATGTTGACTTGCATCTTCATGTTACCAAAACTCATGTTGAGTCGGCCATCCCGGCAATGGATCACAGCATCCGATGTTGCTAAAAATGGACGGCCAAGGATAATTGGAACGGATGATTGTGCAGCAGGCACCGGACATGTGTCCAAAACTACGAAGTCTACCGGGTACACAAATTGGTCCACTTGTACAAGCACATCCTCCACCATCCCCTTTGGAACGCGGATAGACCGATCCGCCAATTGTAAGGTCACCCGAGTTGGCTTCATTTCCCCTAACCCAAGTTGTTGATACACTGAGAACGGTAGGAGATTCACGCTTGCGCCCAAATCAAGAAGTGCTTTCTCAACAACTTTGCCCCCAATAGTGATGGATATCGTTGGACACCCTGGATCGTTGTACTTGGGCGGAAGGGTCGATTGGAAGAGAGAGCTCACTTGCTCGGTTAAGAAGACCTTCTTTTGCACTTGGAGCTGCCGTTTATGAGTGCACAATTCCTTCAAAAACTTGGCGTAGGATGGAATCTGCTTGATAGCATCGAGCAGAGGCAAATTAACCTGTACTTTTTGAAGCACTTCATAAATATCGCTATTCAGATTTGGTTTGGCCGGCATTCTCAGGCGATTTGGAAACGGCGCGGGCACATTGAAAACTGGTGGAGCAACGTTCTCTTTTGCCTTGCCCTTTTCTTTGGCAGTAGGGGTTTGCTCGGGCGAGACCTCATCGGATAGAGTCGCTTTGGGCGGTGCCGTAAAGGGTAGTAAGATTGGTGCAACCGGTGGCTCCACCTGGGCGTTGTCCACTGTTCTTCCGCTTCGTAAGGAAATAATGGCCTTTGCTTGCTCGGGGAAAGTCACCGAAGAGCTTTGCGCAAAATGTTGGCCTTGGGGGTTTGGTTGGGGCTGTGTAGGGAGTTTCCCTTTCTCTTGTTGCAAAACACCAATAGCCGTTGTCAGTTTACCCACTTGGTTACGAATGTCGTTCATAGCTTGAGCAGTTTGCTCATTGGTGGTCGTTTGCATCTGACAGAAAGCATTCAAAGTATCCTCCAAAGAACGACGCGGAGGTGGTGCTTGATGTTGCGGATATTGGTTTTGCCCTTGAAATTGGCCCGGTGGGATGAATCCCGGCGGACCTTGAGTTGTAGGAAAACGAGGTGGACCTTGAAATTGTGGTTGCCTCCAATTTTGATTCTGAGCGGGTGGAGGAGCTTGAGAGGTTGAGGAAGTTCCCATCTCATTCTGATTGCTCCAACGGAAAGCCGGATTGGACCGCAACCCCGGATTATAAGTGTTGGAATATGGATCCCATCGTTGATTCAATGCACATACATCCTCCGGTAGTTGATTGTAATGCTGTCGGAGGGTGGGGATGGTATGACAATTGTCGGTCGAATGACCCGTAGTCTCGCAAATCACGCACACCTCCTCCACTGGTCGAACCTCCTTAACTTCCTTAACTTGGGTTGAGTCCAATTTCATCCTATCTAACTTGAGTGATAACTCCTCCAATCTTGTCTCGAGTCCATTTTGCTCACTCACTGAAAACTTGCCAGAACCTCCCGGTCCTTGGTTCCTCATTGCTTGCTCACCCGGATCAATGTATTGCCAAGTTTGAGCCCGTTCTGCCAAGGCGTCCAAGAATTCCCAAGCTGCATCGGGATCTTTGCCCATGAAATCTCCACTCCCCATAGTATCGAGAAGCTGCTTGGAATCCCGATCACATCCCAAATAGAAATAGTTAATCAATTGGTACATGGGAAAATTGTGGTGTGGAACAGCTGCAAGCAAATCCTTATACCGCTCCCACAGCTTGTAAAAGACCTCCCCCTCCTTCTGCTTGAAGTTCTGAATTTGGTCCATAAGAAGCTTGGTTCGGCTAACGGGAAAAAACTTAGTGGTGAACACGTCTTGCACTTCCCCCCATGTAAGTAAAGATCGGGGCTTCAATGAATGGAACCACTGCTTAGCCTTGTCTTTGAGCGAGAAGGGAAATAATTTCAGGCGGGCTTGATCTAGCTGACCCGGCCCGGTCACAAAGGTGCTAACGATAGTCTCAAACTCCCGAATGTGAGCGTAAGGATCCTCCAATTCCCGCCCCCGAAACTCTGGTATAACCCGATGATACTCTGGCTTGAAAGCAAAGGCATTGGCGGCAGTGCAAGTAGGAACGGCAATGGGGGAGACATGTGGACCCCTTTCCGGTGTTAAGTAATCACGCAAAGTACGAGCTGCCGGTTGATCTGCCATTGGGCTTAATGGAGGCGATAGCTCACGAGATGCAGATCGATGTAGCCGATTCGATTCAGGACTACGATAAATATTGAGCATACAACCTGCACAAGCCAACTAAGCAGACTAGAGGGGCTATACCGCCGCCTCGTTCACAAACAGTCTCGTGGGGTTATGCCACCACCACGGCTAGATAAGAATGCAACAAAATAATAGAAAGATAAAATGATGCTCAATTTAGCTTCGTTAAACCTCAGATCGAATTGGTGGCTCAGTTAGAGGTATCCGCTAAGTTGAGTTCAACTTTACACAAAAAGGAAAATAAACGGAGTACTTACAAAGGTTTGTCGATCCTCCAATAATAAGCTATATAAAGAATTTCCCCGGCAACGGCGCCAAAAATGCTTAGCCTTCAACTTCGCCTTCAAATACGGTTGAATAGAAACCCCAAGCGTAGGGCTAGATTGACGGTAGCATAGTAAACCGGTAAGACCGGGATCGTACCACAGGGAATTCGATGATAGCTTAATCGGATTGTAGGTTGAAATGGTGGGACTCCGGCGTTCAAGGCGGCCAACTAGATTTGCTTTGGACGGGGAAAAACGACAAGGCAAAAGACTAGGAAAACGCTTTGATTAACTTAAAAAGGCAAGTCTCAGGATCTTCTAACCCTTGACAAAGGGCGTTACCGGTTCTCAATTTAACTCGGGCGAAAGTCACGACCGCGTGCTCTCGCCCGGAGAATTTAGCTTTAATGACTATATTTCAAGAAAGATATGATTTAACGGAGGCAAACCTGCTTGTTTGACACATTTATCGAAAACATAGGAGGCCACGAGCCCTCGGCGAGCCATTTGCCAAGACCGCTTGGCAAACGCCTTACCGAATAGTTAACACCCCTTGCTTAGACCAAAAATACAAGCTAAGTTCTAAACCGTGAATCATGCTGTAAAGTTCGAGGATTCGAGAACCGAGTAACTACCTAAGTCCTCGGGAAAGATTATCCCGAGACTTAACCAAACGACTACTCACACATACTTAAAGCATAAAACAAAGCATAAAAATGAGACATAGGTTTTAACCGATAAAAACGAAAACAAACTTGATTTTATAAAGGATCTAGTCCACGGCTACAACATTAACAAACGGAAAAAACGAAGGACGAGACTTACTTACTTGAGTTCTATTGAAATTACTCTTGAAAAGCTTAAGGGAACATTAATGGAGAAAACATCTAAAATATCTAATGTGCTACTTGACAAAGGTGAGAGATGACACCCCTATTTATACAAAAAGGGTGTCTCTCTCATCAAAATATCTAAACAAGGCTATTAAAAGCAAATATCCCAAAAGTGGAAGGTGCAAAAAGCAACAAATATCTGGCCGAAAGCGCTCCGTATCGATACAAAATAGACAAAGTATCGATACCACGCTGATAAGTTGAAAAGGGCCATGCTACGTAGCTTACCCGTATCGATACGGTCCTTAATCCGTATCGATACGGAACCGTCTGCTTTGCCACGAAGCTAATGCGTATCGATACAGAATAAGGCCGTATCGATACGCATAGCTTATCTCTGATTCTTCAGGCCAGATTCCCAGTTTTGGCACCCGACGTCTCCACACCTTGCCCCATTCCTCATGCCTTCTTCCTTTGGCCGTCTGGGCAGAAATTTCACCGGGCGTTGAGACAACAACTAACTTGGGGTTGGTCATGCAACCAAACCACGCCCTTTAGAGACGTTTAACCTGAAACATTAAACAAACTACCCACCGAGTAAAACATGCACAAAACGACGATATTAAATAAAGACAACACAGGCTAGGGAACTTTTAGCACCACGATCTTACAATCTTAGGTGCTAATCACACCCCTAGACGGCTTTGAATCCTCTCAAACTCACCACTGCATGCCATCCGACCCGGAGAATCCGCTTTCTAAAAGGTGGGTGTGGAAATCATAAAGCTCTTCAAGATAAAACGAGCTGGGTGTGGAAATTTCTTTCTTGTATCAATACTTGTACTTTGGCTTCCTATGTCAACATGTACGATGGCAAGTTTTCGTTGTATACCATACTAAGAATAGTCATTGTTATCTAAGTATTATTATACTCGGATTTCAAAATGAACTAATCTGAAGTAATAATATTCAGGTTCTCCTGTAGTGCAACATTTGTGCTTCTCCATCCCTCTCTAGAAGTACTACTGGAAGGAAAAAGTCGAGGATCATCTGATTTTTATTCGGTAGATGGCTGAAGGTAATTTTACATATTTTATTACAACCAATTTTTTTTTATTACACATTTTATGTATTATGTGTGTATGTTTCTTAATCTATATAGTCAATGCATATGATTTCTAAGATCAAAAGTCCAACCATTAAAGAAGGCCATGGCACTTGAAAATTACTCACATACTCAATTCATTGCCCATTGCTTGCCATACTATTATGCTGTCATACTGATTTCCATGGTTATATGCAATAGCAACTGAACTGGCAAACAAAAAACTTAGCTTAAAATCGCAAAAACTCTTGCCAAGTTTTGCAGATCGATCTTCCTCAGCACTCAAAGAGAAAGTTTTAAAGTCTCATGGCCACTAAGGGCAATAAACGAGCTAAATTGTTTTGGCCACCAAGGGCTGAATTTGGAGGCCGCAAGGGGCTCATTATAGAGGCCACGTACAAAGGGCAATTTTTGGGACCACAAAACACCGTCCATTATATATGGCCATAATGAACAGGTTCTTAAGGCCACAATATACCACAAAATTACAGTACGTAGATGATTGGAATTCATTATATATTCTTTTTCTTTTTCCCAACTCCCTGATGTGGGACTTTGGAACCTTGGGTTCTCACAATAAGTCAAACTTGTCAAGCAATAGCTTTGCTTGATCTGGGTCTCAAATCTTAGGCTCCATTCTTGACTTTTTTGTCTAGGACTTTTTTTAGTACTATATTTTATTTTCATAATTTTTTGTTTAGTTTTTCATCATAATTTTTGAGATTAATTCATCTCAATAAAAGAAATCAAAAAACTATAAAATTATGGACCGATGTTGAAAAAAATTTATATAAGACGACACTTTAGACTAAAAGACAGCTATTTTGGATTGTTCTTGTCTTTGGTGATTTTTTTTTGCTTTTGGTCCTAATGTTTTAGTACTTATGTAATCTTCTCTCGTCGAGACGGATGATTAATAAATAAAACACAAATCTAACAAAAGTTTAGAAAAAACGAACAAAACACTTATAACGAAAAAGATAAATAAAGTTAAACAGAATGAAACCCTTAATGAGTTTCGAAATAAATTCGGTCTTGTTAACCTTCGTAGGCCATATGCTAATACACAAATAACTCACAAATATTAATACACTTTTACAAACATCAATATACTTTTCACGGATATCTTTTTTTTGAACAGCAAAGAAAATTTATTAATATTTGAAAACAGATTACAAAGATTAAAAGGATCCATAGCACGAGGCATCAAAACAGAGCAAAGAGAACTCCGACAATCATATGCCATGCCGCTAAGAACCAGAAGAGAAAATAACCACCCATGAATGGCAAGAAGCCAACCCAACCCAAAAAAACAAAAAAGAGACAAACACACCCAAGACCCAACCACCTGTCCCTGAGATGACTAATGATCAATCATGAGATTACTTAAGACTTCCTCATCATCACCCAAATAATCTTCGCCCAAGATTTTCTCAATAGACCAACAGCCTTTGCATCATCAAGATGTAACCTGTTAGTCTCTGGAAAAAGCGGATAAAGCCGCAGCAGCAATTGCAGATCTAAACATAACGCATTTTTTTCTTTTTTCTTCCCACTTTCTTCTTAGATTTAGGGATGCCCAACATTTTCTCAGTCGACTTATGCTTCGAATTTCCTTTCTCCATTTCTTTAGTCTTCTCAGCTGGATCAAGTTCCACAACTAACTGTATACCATCAATAGATTTAACATGGGTCGGGTTAAGTTCAGCCATTTCCAAATCAGCTTGATTTTAAAAACCCCCTTTTTGAGGTTCCAAAATCCTTTGTCAAACACCCCAACATCCGAAACTGGATCATGAATCAATAATGGGGTTGTATTCTCAGCTGCAATTTCGCCATCTTCCAAGACCAAATTACCAGAATCGCCCATCACTGAATTCACAACCTTGGGACAAAAGTCATCCCCAATGAGCCTAGAGTCAGCCCCACCACTTGCTAAAGAGTTTTCACAATGGGTTCCACTCTCTTGGACAACATTAAGCTCCACATCAGAAGATGACCCCTTGGTTTCACTAACGTGTGATTCCATCAGAGGGAGCTCACAACCTGAAAATGAGTCATCACTCTTAGATACATCGTTGACCTCTTTATCAACACTAGTATTCTGACCAGACCTACTTTGAACCTCAACACCAAACGCAAGAGGTTCTTCCCTAACCTTGACTTTGTAGAGAATACCATCAATGTCGAGTTGAATAGAATCGTCAATAGTGGACATGATCTCGGTAGCAACCAGAACCCTCCCATTTGTAAGTGATAGACAATGAAGAGTGGATTCATCAACCTTCATGAAAGCACCTCATTTTTCACCAATCTTCCTAAAAGAATCCAAGTTCCAGACATTTGACGGCATCCCTATGCAATTTAACCAAACAAACCTTTCAGCCATTGCAACTTCACCTTTCCAAGGCTTAATTTCACTAAACCACCTTTGCAAGCAATCACCTTTGATCATGGCATCCCTAACCTCAGTAGTTTTAAAATTAATCAGACAATATCTTCCCCCCATGCTTCTAACCAAAGACTCCTGAATATTTTCCTTTTCCAATTCCCTCATTAGCTCTTCAACCTCCATAATTTATGGACTTTGGCCACCCCACTCCTGAAGAGCCAATCATTATCAGTTGGCTTAAGCTTTAGAGAAACTGACTTGACACCACTTCCCAAACCACCTTGGTTGTTGCCTTTCAGCATTTGGGCATAAGAGAAGTTTCCACCCACCAACTCCCCTCTTTTGCTGGATTCGGCAATCGGAATATTAGAATTCCCAATCAATCCGGGATCTTTTCTGAAGCTTTCCAATCCAGTGACAACCTTGGAGGGCCCCTTGTTCAATCTCACATTCCTTTCCTTATCATTCTGATCGAAGCTCGCAATTTTAACAAATAGCTTTCTGTCCTCCATCCAAAGAGCATTAGCTTTGGATATAGCAACATCAGCAGAAACTGCAAAAAATATCTAACAAAACCAAATCTTCTCCCTGTCGCCTTGCTTTTTTTTTTTCTGGAATGAAAACATCCCTAGCAATGCCAAATTTCGTGAAGAATTTTTTCAGCCACGCATGGCTTGTGTCTTCCGGTAAGTTATCAATAAACAGAGTAACCCATTGAGCATCCCCTTTTCCTCCTCTGTTGAGATTTTCATATCCCACTTTAGCATCCAATTTACGTTTGTTACCCAACACAGGAATACAACCTCCTGCGTCACTTCTCAATTTTTCCATTGACACCCAAAATTATACCATAGACATAAGCACACCAAAATCAAAGCCAGCAGAGAAGAACACCAAATAAACAAAAAACGAACCCCGAAACAAAACAAGATCGGAAGACCCACAGAGCCGTGCAAAACCAGAAGCCTCAAAAAGATGGAACTGATCTTTTGTGCTGTTTCTCTCTGCTGCGTTGCTTCCTCAAGCCCACTAACTACGGAGGCTGCCAGCGACCCAAACCCACAGATTGCAGACGCCCAACGGAACGGCCAGAGAACAATCAGCGGATCTGGAGGCCAACGGACCGACGAGGTGGATCAGTCAGCCAACGAATCTGGATGAAGATGGTAACCAGAGAGCGGCAAAATGGTGAATCGGCGACGATTAGGAGTTTTGGGACCGAAGAGTTTTGGGAGCAATAAAGGCGTGGTGAAGAGAATTTGGTAAGGGGTACGGGGAGGATAGATGTAGGAAGGAGTAGTTCATGGGAAAAGAAGGGGTGAGGGGAGGCCAGCCGGCGTTACGGGGAAGGAGGTGGAGTTAGGGTTTCATCACCTATTTCGCCCAAATCGCAATAGTAGTCTTGAGCGAAGACGATATTAATACAACTTTTATCTATTGTTCTCCG
This sequence comes from Rhododendron mucronatum var. ripense, assembly GCA_019656295.1. NCBI lineage: Eukaryota > Viridiplantae > Streptophyta > Magnoliopsida > Ericales > Ericaceae > Rhododendron > Rhododendron mucronatum. Next base: position 177,526 of record BPLT01000075.1, on the reverse strand, counting down.
TCTTGAGGGTCGGGATTAGCATTTTTCAATTATAATATTATTCAAGTTTGGATTGTTTATGTTACAAATAAATTTCAAATGAGTTTTTTAACGAGTTAGCATGAGTTTGATGTCCGTTTCAAAGCCCTAGCTGTGAGTCTGCTCTTAAGCTAGGCGACTTGATTAGAATTTTTTATTTTTCGTTCCTATCCTTAACTAAAGAAATGAAGTAGCACTAATTGTGGCTCTTGAGTCTTGATCATTGAAATTTGAAGCACACTGGAATTCCAAAGATCGTGTTTAAATTTAAAAAAATAAAAACTAAAAAGAAGTAAATGAAACGAAGCACATGAATGATATACAATTTTTGGTCCATCGTATAATCAAAATCCCCCCTGAAAATCTTCAGCTTTATCTTTTCACGTAGGAAGGAGAAATTTTTCAGTACCGGGTGGGCACCCCGTGCCCGGCACCAATCTCGGCCGTCCAATGAAGTTTAGGACGGTCCAGATCTATTCGGCTGCCGTGGGGTATTTTGATCATTTCACATTTTAAAACAGCCGAACAGATCAGGGCCGTCCAAAACTTCATTGGACGGCCGAGATGGTGCCGGGCACGGGACACGTGGTGCTCACCCGGAACTAAAAAATTTCTCCGTAGGAAGGGCATAAATAGAAAAATGATACTCCCTCAGTTTCTTTTTTAAAATCCAGTATTCAATTTTGAGATGTCCCTTAATAAGTGTCCATTTTATAAAGATAGTGAGTAAAACTTTGGCGAATTTTCAATTTTGCCCCTAAAAGTATATTCAATTTTGAAAAGTTAGTGAGTAAAAAATGCAATGATGATGTTTCCATAGAGGGTAAGTAGAGATAAAAAGTTGATGTGAAAAGTATAATGATGATGTATTTTTAATAAATTAGAATTACAAAGCTGAACACTTAAAAATGAACGGACGGAGTAATTATTTTATGTGCATGTCAAATTTAACCACATAGCTTATAGTCCCTCACAATTGCATCCCATGATTGGAACATACGAAGTTCGTAGGCAAATTGCCATTTCTCATCCCGGAGGCACAAGATTGTGATTTCATGCAAACTAGAGGAACTATTGGAAAATCCGAAAGTCATAACCTTAGTTAAATGTCTTTGTGTATATATATATATATATATATATATATATATATATATATATATATTTCCAATGATTCTCTTGATTTTTATAACCTCCTTATCTTCTTCCTCTTTTTCAGTAGTCCCAACCCAGGTTACCCCTCACTCTCTCTGTCCTCTCTCTTCTTTTCCCACTCCATTTTTTTTTGGTAATACAATGTGTCTCGAGCCAGCTTGCTTGCACCTTAGACTAATCCTTACAGCCTCTCCCACAACCGTTTCTCACATTTACGCGTAGGGATGAAGTAACCCCAAGAGTTATTGATATTCCCACTATATATTCCCACTCTTTTTTCACAAGCGAATACACAGACTTATACCTCCAACCAATCGCCGAAATAATTAGCTGGCTTGGCCTCGAACTTTAAATTCTTATCCTCTCTATTGTGTCACACCTCACAAGCACTCTAAACCCCGCAATAAATTAAGCTTATCGATCTCCAACGTCCCTTCGGGAATAGGAATAGTAGAGAAAAAAAAAAAAAACTAAACTGGTAGGAATATTTGTTTTGGTTAGTACTATGGAATGCATGCATTTTCAATTTTGTCTTCATTTAAAAATTAAAAATTAATCTTATTTTTGCAAAGGAGGGGATATGAAATACCACCAAACAAACAAACTCCAAGTAAACAAGCTAAATTCCCACAAACATTGCTTGGCCTTAAAAACCTAACATCTCAATCAAACTTCTATTTTGTCAATTAATCATGTTGCATTTGGCAGTTGCTGCAGCTTCCATCCCAGCTACCTGGGAGATTGGGAAGTGCTTATGGTTTCCAATTGCTAGACGCATCAATTATGCTAGAAAATTGATGAACAATTGGGAAGCACTTTGCAAGAAAGCATCGGAATTACGTTCCAAGAAAGATGACATTGATACTGAAATTGAAAGATTCCGTCTGCAGAGAACTCCAACCAAGGAATGTGATAATTGGAGAAATGAGGTAGCAGAAATAGAGAACAAGGTTGCAACCTTACAACAAGAGTTGAATGTTGAGAAGAAATGTGTTTGGGGATTATGTCCAGACATTTTTGAGCGTATAAAGCTTGGTAAGCGAATGGTAAATATGATCACTAAGATTGACTTACTCATAGAAAAGAAGTTTGAAAATGAATTTCTCATTGATTTACCACCAGCTAGAGTTGAAAGGAGGCCAGACCCCACTTCGAAATTGACAACGTCTGCATATGATACACGGGACATGGTACTGGATAAACTTCGAGATGAGAGAACTACAAAGATTGGTATTTGGGGAATGGGAGGAGTAGGTAAGACGGCTGTCTTGCAACTATTGAACAATTATTACCATGACGTCAAAACATTTTTTGATTTTGTCATATGGGTAACTGTCTCCAAATCTCCGAGCATTCGAAATCTACAAAATGAAGTTGGCATGCGGTTATCAATAGAAATAAATGCTGACGAGTCTGATGATAGAGCTGCATGTACTTTATTTAGGAGACTTGCGGGCAAGAAATACCTTTTGCTTTTAGACGATGTTTGGGATGAGGTTGATTTAAGTATTGTAGGGTTCCCCAATGCCAATCAACAAAATGGTTGCAAAGTTGTTTTGACAACCAGAAAAAAAGAAGTTTGCCGAAAGATGGAAACTGATGCTGAAGTACACGTTTCAGTTTTGCCAAACGAAGAAGCATGGGAGATGTTTACCTCTGGAGTGGGCCACATTTCGACGCTTTCAACCATCAAGACATATGCCCAAGATATTGTTAGTGAATGTGATGGCTTGCCACTTGCGTTGAAAGTCGTATGCGGTGCACTACGGAGAGAGGAAAATGTGTATGTATGGAAGAATTTCTTAAGAGAATTAAGGTCACCTGCCACATCTGTCATTAGGGACTTGAATGACAAAGTGTTCCAGGTACTAAAGGTAAGCTATGACCAATTAAAGAATATTGAAGAAAAAAAATGCCTTCTGTTTTGTGGATTGTATCCAGAAGCTGACATGATTGAAAAATCTAGATTGATAGGATATTGGAGAGCAGAGAGGATTTTTTCTAGTAAACTTACTTTGGAACAGGCCCTTGATAAGGGAGAAGCTATATTGCAAGCTCTTATAGATGCGTCTTTGTTGGAGAAATGTGATAAAGATGACTCTGTGAAGATGCACGATGTTGTTCGAGACATGGTATTGGCAATAACTTCCCTACAAGGAGAGGAACCCACACATCTGGTGCAAGCTGGAATTTCTTCAGAGATGATTCCAGAGGAGGTAGAATGGAAAAATGCAAGACGAATATCCTTTATGAATCGTGACTTGCGCAGCTTGCCAGAATCACCAAACTGCCCGAAGCTACTGACATTGTTGCTTCAAGGAAATGAAAATTTAGAGGTGATTCCAGAAACTTTCTTTAATAACATGCCTAGCCTCCGAGTGTTGGATCTGTCACGCACCCGTATTAAATCATTGCCAACTTCAATATCTAAATTGGATGGTCTTCGAGAACTAGTCCTTTTAGATTGCGAAGATTTGGAGGCTCTCCCCAAAGAGATTAGTGCACTCAAGGAGCTGGAAGTGCTTTATGTCGGACGATCTATATTGGAAATTGGCCGTAGGGGGACGAAAAGGGAAGAGTTAATTATTCCTGTTGGGATGATATGTGGGATTCCTCATATTGAAGTAATTGAAATTACAAGTCGACTGAGCTATGAACATACAGAAATTATTTTGAAAGATTTGAGCAACTTGGGTTCACTTTCTTCTCTTGTATTCGATTTCCACATATTAGGTAATCTGCAACACTTCTTGCAACATAGCATTCCATGGAAAGAGAGAAGACTGACACAATTCATATTCTTTGCTGGGAAATGTCCACACCAATTATACGAACATGATCCTTGGTTACTTCAATTGAGTAAGAAGTACTATGAGAGGTTTCTAGGTTATGATGGAGGAGGAGAAGAAAGGGATAGTGCCCTTCCTCGAGCCATAGAGGATGTACTTATCCGTTCAAGTGCCTTTCTATTAATGAGGCATGGAAAACTCAAAGTTCTATCAGAATTGGGCATGCAAAACACAAATGAGTTAAGATATTGCTATATTGGAAAATGCGGTGCACTCGAAACAATAGTCAATAGAAATGGGCTTGAAATGAGTGCTTTTTCTAATTTGGAATTTTTGTCTCTGGACGAACTATCGAATTTGAAGTCCATTCTTTGTTTGGAGATGGAGGAGGGACAATCATCATCATCACCACCACCACCACCTCTGAATGTAAACAGCTTTACCAATCTAACAAGATTGCAGTTGTGGGATTGTCCACTAATTGAGCACCTCTTCTCAAGTGGATTCATGCTGCAACAAATGTCCTACTTGAAAGACTTGCTTGTCTTGAATTGCCGGGGACTCAAGGGGATGATTCCAGAGGATGAAAAGGTGGAATATGAGGCTCTACCCAAATTGTCATATTTGTACCTCTATGAATTGCCTGAATTTGTCAACCTTTTTGAAGGTGTTCGCACGTGTTGGCAATCACTGGATGAAGTGATAATATTGAATACTCCGAAGCTGAGGAAACTCCCCTTTGACACTAATAGCGCTCCTAATTTGAAAGGAATTCAGAGCTATAATCAAGAGTGGTGGGATGCACTAGAGTGGGACAACCATGCCGCCAAATTACAACTTCTTATGTTGTAGCCCAGAAATTGAGAAAGTAAGAAGTTATGTCGATAAACTAAACAAAAAAAAAGGGTTTATTTTAAGACAAAAATTAGTCAAATAATATTTTTGGTTTATTTTTGTCTTTTCTGAATTTTTCCAAGTTCGATCCTTGTTTTTCTACTGTTTTGATTTTTCTTGTAGGGTTGAATCGGGAAAAGAGGTTCACCAACAACGAAACAAGCCAATTGTTGATCTAGAAATAATTATTGGCTTCCAATGGAGAGTATGTATGGGCTTCCAACTAAGAAAAAGATGCACCGTCAAGGCCAAGTTGTTCATAAGTATCTCATGTACCACAATTAAAGTCGGTGTACTGACTTTAATTTTAGTTTCAATGTTGGATGCTTGTCTTTTGTTGATTTTGACATTTTAGTTCTTCTTTATGTGAGATCGGTAACTATTTGAGTCATTTGACATTTGATGGATGTTTTTATGTATCAACTTTTCCATATTTGTATAATTGTATGGTTCCAGCTATGTCCTCTTCGCCCTTCGCTGTGATATCCTTGTGCTTGTTCTCTTTCCTTGGTTCTTTTTTTCTTAATCTGTATTCGGTGGTACTTCTTTTTTTTTTTTTTTTTGAACATATTCAATTCATTTCATAACAAACTCGAAGACAATACCGATTTCATCAAAAAATACAAGAATGAGCCAAAACTATCTAGACTTCATCACAAGCACCCCCTGCAGAAACAAGACCGGCAAAATCGCCAGATGAGAACCAATCAACGCCTAGATAGTAGAGAATCCAAACGGACCGGATCCCAACTCAAACCCGATAAGCGCATATGAAATCCATATTTGTGGTACTTCAGTACTTCAAGCAAAAAAAATCCATAGTTGTGGATTTATTTCTTCACTTAATTTGTTTCACAAAATGTAGAAAGAAGGAAAGAGAATGGTGTCGGCAGGGGTTCATAACCTTTTAATATAACAACAGTACCATACTACCATATTAATTAGATCAAAACTAAATTATTGTGAAATAACTAGACCAGCTGAGTGGTTCCGAAAACGTCATTAAAAGATACCTGGATAGTACCCAAGAGTAATAACCTATTGGTGATTTACTTACCAAAAAAAAAAAAAAAACCCTATTGGTGATTCGTTTCAGACAAGTAATTTGTTCGTTTAATTCCAAAAGGAACAAATAAAATCGCTGAATTAAATTAGCGGTTTCTTTATGATCAGATGAGATGCTTTATCCTTAAGGGGGGGAGATCACATCCAGTATTTTATTGTCCATTGCGTCTAATTAGTGGCCGAGATTTACTGTTTAGGGTCCTTATAAAAAATGTTTTGTTCAAAATTATTCAAACTGCAAAGTTATTTTTAAAATATTTTTTATGGGTTTTTGAAAATAATTAGTTGAATCCGATATTGATAAGAGTTGTTTCAGAATTCTTAGGGTGATTCAGAATTTGAAGGGCCTATACAAATGTTGAAAAAGTCCAACGACTATCGGATTGAGTTAATTTTTTGCAAGAACCAATAAAAATATTTTAAGAATAACTTAAGATTTGAATATCTTTGTGAGACCCAAAATGGGTCCCACAAAAGAGTATACGATGTCGTTTGAGAGCCCCTCAAACATCTGGTTTTCTCAACAACAAAAAATTCACGTTAAATGAGACTTTTTCCGTTAGCAACTTGCTGATGCCATTTGAGAGCCATAATGGGACTTAGGCTCTGTTCCGAAACCAAAAATAAGTTCTTATTTTTTAAGAATACAATTTTAAGCTCAAAAATTATAGGCTTATTGAAATCTAAAAATATGCAATATAGATTTTATTTGAAAGATCTCAATGAGATCTTTTATATGATGCAAAAAAAAATTGAAAAATTATTTTTCATTTACTTTATTTTTTAGTTTGAAAATGTGAATAAGCTGCTTATTTTTTAAAAGGTTTCTAGAACGGGGCCTTAGACGTGGCAAGATGACCCTTGAATTTCTCACAGTAAATCTCAACCGCTAACTGGACCACAATGGACAACAAAAAAATTGAATGTGATCCAAACCCTATGCGGGCCCATGGAAAATCGTGAATCCAATCTTCTTCCACATGCGGGGGGTCCAGAGTAAACCTTTCTCAGATGAAAATTTTTTGCGGGAAAAAGCAATCAAAGAGGAGTTGGAAATCACCCTCCTAAGAGAGGAGATGTATCAACATCAAAGGTCTAGACTCAACTGGATAAGATATGGAGATAAAAACACTTCCTTTTTTCATGCAACTGTGACTCAAAGACGTCAAAGAAATCAACTGTCCAAGATAAGGGATAGCAGGGGGCAGTGGTTAACTGAGGAGAAGGAGATCAATGGGCATCTACAAGACTACTTTTCATCTCTGTTTAAAGCTTCTGGATTTAGAGATTTTAATCGTGTTCTTCGGGTGGTGGATAATTGTATAACGGATGAAATGAATGGGCTTCTTACTCGCATGGTGTCTGATCTAGAAATTAAAGAAGCAGCTTTTCAGCTTGGCGATCTCAAAGCTCCTGGCCCCGACGGTTTTAATGGGCTTTTCTATCAACAATTCTGGGATACAGTGGGTTTGGATGTAAGCAAGGCAGTAAAGGAATTTTTCAGTGATGGTTCTCTCTTGAAGGACTTTAATTCCACTCACTTGGTCCTGATTCCAAAGGTACAATTCCCAGAGTCTCTCTCCCAGCTTCGTCCTATCAGTCTTTGTAATTTTTGCCTCAAAGTTATTACAAAGGTGTTAGCAAACCGGTTGAAAAGGATTCTGAAGTCTGTCATCTCCCCAAACCAATCAGCATTCGTGCCGGGAAGAATGATCCAAGATAACATTCTAGTTGCTCACGAGGCTTTTCATTTCCTTAATCGCAAAAAACAAGGAAAAGAAAGTTTCATGGCAGTCAAGTTGGATTTCAATAAAGCATACGACAGGGTGGAATGGGACTTCCTTGAGGCAGTGATGAAAAAGATGGGCTTTGCGGATCAATGGGTTCAATGGGTTATGGAGTGTGTATCCTCAGTGAGCTTCACAGTTATGGCGAATGGCGAAGCTAAAACCAATGTGTGTCCGGAGAGGGGCTTAAGGCAGGGAGACCCACTCTCCCCTTACCTTTTCTTGCTGGTCAAAGACGTTCTTTCAAAACTTATCCAGGCGGGGATAGATGATGGAGATTTAGCAGGTATGCGTATTAATAGAAATTGTCCTACATTATCGCATATTTTTTTCGCTGATGATGCTATTCTTTTTTTAAAAGCTGAATTGAAAGAATGTTGTGTGATAAAGGGTGTGTTGGAAGAATATGGTAAAGCATCTGGTCAACTTATAAATTTTGAAAAATCTGGAGTTTTTTTCTCCTCCAACATGAATGGTTTTGATAGACAGTTGTGTTGTGATTTTTTGGGAGTTAATCTCTTGAAGGGGGACTCGAAATATCTTGGACTTCCTTCCTTTTGGGGTAGGTCAAAGGCAGAAGCATACACTTTTCTGGTGGAGAAAGCTATGGGGAAGATGCAGGGCTGGAAGAATAAACTTATTTCCTTAGGCGGAAAGGAGACCTTGATTAAGTCTGTGGTGCAGGGTATTCCAACCTATGCTATGGCTTGTTTTTTATTACCGAAGAAATTATGTGATAAATTGAATGCTTTGACCCGTAATTTTTGGTGGAAGGGTAATCCTGAAGATAGAGGAATTTGTTGGACTTCTTGGGAGAGCCTTGGCAAAGCAAAGGAGGATGGAGGGATGGGTTTTAGGAATTATAGAGCTTTCAATGAGGCGTTGCTAGCTCGTCAAGGATGGAGGCTTTTAATGAACAAGGATGCATATTGGGCTAGATTTTTCAAAGGAATTTATTTTCCCAAGTCATCTTTTCTTCAGGCGAGTCGAGGTAGTCGAGCATCTTGGGCATGGTTGAGCATTTTGCATGGGAGAAATCTGCTCTTTAAGGGTTTGAGATGGCAGGTCCAGGATGGCACAAACATAGACTTCTGGAATGATGCATGGATCCCATCCTTGCCTAACTTCAAAATTCCTATGGCCAAATCAGTTAACAGTGAAATTAACTTGGTGGCGGATGTCATTGATCGATCGGGACAGTGGGATATCTCAAAGATGGTGAAAGAGATTCCTCAAAAAGTTGTTGATGCTATTTTGAAAATTCCTTTACCTCATGTGAAAAGGCCAGATCACCTTGTGTGGCATTTCAACTCTTCAGGAATCTACACTGTCAAATCTGGTTATTATATCGCTCACCAAGCGATTTTGGACAGTCAAAGAGAAAAGCCTGAATCGTCTTTTAAACTGAAAAAAGAAGCTTGGAAAGTTATGTGGAAAATGAAAGTGCCTAATAAGATAAGGAGTTTTTGGTGGCGGGCTTGCAAGAACATCTTAGCAACAAAAGAAAATCTGTTCAAGAGGAGATGTGCAGCAGACAATTTGTGTCCCATTTGCGAGAAGGAAGTAGAAACTATGGAACATTTGTTTTTTCTGTGTCCATGGGCCAAAATGGTATGGTTTGGGTGCAACATTAAACCGATGGGGGATTTGGGTGGTAATGCATCTGTGATCAAATGGGTAGCTGACATGATGGAAAATTTGACAGTAAAGGAGGCAATTATTCTTATGGGTAGCTAGAGTGGCTCAAATAGCATGGAACATTTGGAAGTCAAGGAATGAATTTGTCTTCAACAAAACAAAGGTTAACCCACAGCATACAATAGCATCTTTTCTCCATGCTGAGATGGAGTGTTTAAAAGCTTTTGAGATTCCTAGAGTCCAGATGGATAACCCAGCTAATCAGGAGGATTTATCCACCTGGAGGGCTCCGGACAAGGGCAGATTTAAAGCAAATTGTGACGCAGCCATTCCTGCCTCCGGGCTTAGGAGTACTGCTGCTGTTGTGCTTCGAAATTGGAAAGGAAAGATTGTGGATGGCCTTGCAAAGTCAGTCCATGTTGGGACCAGTCTTGGAGGAGAGCTCCATGCCATTAGAGCTGCCTGCGAGATGCTGATCAGTTTGGGCTTAAAGGAAGTGGAGGTGGAGTCCGATAGCCAGCGAGCAATCCATCTAAGTGTGTCGGAATTGGTGCCACCATGGGATGTCAGAGCGTTGGTGATGGACATTCGGCATTTTGCAAAGGAAGGAAATCTTCTTTTCAAGTGGGTTCGAAGGGCTGCAAACAGAGTGGCACATGAAGTCGCTTTTCTAGCTTTAAGGAATTCCCTTCCTTGTAATTGGATTGTTAATCCTCCCTCTTCTCTTGTACCAGTTTTGGAAAAGGATGTTAATGAAAGCCTTTAAGGCGTGTTTTGTGGATCAAAAAAAAAAAAAAAAAAATCTTCTTCCACATGCTTGAGATTTCTACATTTTGTGAACAAATTAATTGAAGGCATAAATCCAAATGGCTTTGAGCCCATCATCTCCTTCTAAGTGGAGAAGCTGCAGTGTTGGGGAAGCCTTGGTGGAGTAGCTCAAACAGTGGAGAAGCTGCAGCTTCACTTTCCCACGTTAACTCAAAGCTACAAGTGGGGTAGCTTAATTCCAAAAGGAACGGGGAAAAATTAGAATCAAAGTTGGATGATTCGTAAACGCATTTACCGATATTAGATTGATATGGTTTTTTACAAGAACTCTAAATAAAATATTTTGAATAAAATGAGCGGTTCTGATCATTTTTTTGCGGGACCTGAGACAAGCGCAAAAGCGGTCTGTATGCGACTGCTGTATAGTCTTTGCTCTGTATGTGATTCCCTATTTGGTAATTACAGGATAATGGATTGATCAACGTATCCGATTCTGCCTTTTTCAGGTCCATGCTGGGCTTCAACAATATGTAACTCTCATCGAGTATACTTGACCATGCAAAAATTGGTTTTTATAGAATGTCGTTCGATACTTGATCAGAAAACATATATCTTGAAAACAAGTGGGAAAACCGGAAAAGTGGTTTCAATCCAGTGTGTTCAGTACATTTTTCCTAAGATTAATGTGATCCGATTAATTATCTAACTGCATTCGATCAACAAAAATTTTTGCATGGTTGATGAACTCGACGAGATCTAAGTACAACTTCAATCATCGATGTGGGTCCGATATAAACCCAAAAAAAAACAGAATCGGACGAGAAGCTCCTCTCCCATTACTGGAGCGGAGCCGCATCCCATTTCAGCATATGTACTTGGCTGCACATGCATTTTTCTTTTTTGCTATAAATTGGAGGCAAAGTTTTTAAGTCCCCTTTTTTGTTGTTCCAAGTCAAAATTTCCCACCACATCAATAATTTCTTGTGATAGTCAAAAATTTATGGCTCAACACCAAATTTGACTTAAATTAACATAAATTTGTATAACTAAGTGATGGTGTATGCCTATACGCAATACATGCATGTTTCATTATTACACTTTTGGCCCAATGTTGTTAAAGTTAGAAATATACTATCCCCTGAAAAAACTTTGGAATTACCTTGCCATGTGCCCATGTATGACTCTAGTTGTCGCCCAATAAAAAGTTTGAAAACTCGAAGGACATGCCACTCATACGTGTCCCTGACATTGCGTGTTCTTGTGTTGCCCGACCTAGATACGGCAATCATTAAGAGTGTCCGTGCTTCATAGATTAAGCTCGATTGATTGATTGGATATGAATTTGGGGACTCTTTTGGACCTCAACTTCTCCTGAAGTCTCTAATTTGGGCCTCTTTTTTTTTTTTGAATTGTCAATTCATTCATCACAAGTGCATCGGGCATACAGATTCCAGAACAGATACAGAAAAGAACTAAAGCAACCTAAACGTCAATCTCAGGCACCTACTGCCTAAGCAGGCCCCGCGATAATGTCAGTACGTAAGAACCAATCTCGGTCTAGGCAACAGAGAATCTGAAGAGATCCATAACTCAAACCCTAAACAATTAAGCCTCGCCGAAATCTGAAGGCAAAACAACAATAATATATCAACTAAAAGCTAACGGGTCTCATAGACAAAACCCCAAAGGTCACCGGCTAGAACAGGATGAGAATCGAACACCACCAGATCACAGCGACCAAAGACCAGAAAACTTCCAGCCGAAACTGCTGCACCGCCCAAACACACACCACTGGACCACCATCAAATCCAACACCGCCGAACCCACCAGCCCCAAAACATACATCCAGAGACACAAAAAAACCACCAACACCGAACCAATCCTCAATAGGCGCCGGGTTATTTGCCCACCACCAACACCCACCAGATCTGGAATGACCAGACTGGTACAAAATTGGACGGGGGAAACCCGCCGGTAGAAAAGAAAAAACCGAAAAAAGCAGAATAAAATGAAAACCCATGCACCAACCGCACACCTTATTACACTCGTTGTCCGACCAGGAGTAGACAATGGAAGAGGAACGGTCCAGAGGAGCCACCATCTGCCAGCGGAGCCGGCTTGAGGAACCATCGCCGTCCCTAACGAGCCGCCGCCTGAAACCTGGAGGTCATGGAGAACACGACGAAGAGAGAGAGAAGAGGTGAGGAGGGCAGGGATGGGGAGCGGGGGGGAGGAGGGTGGGTGAGAGAGGCAGAGGCCCCCCTTCCCCAGATCTGGATCGGGAATTTCTTTCTCTCTCTAGCGGATTTCTCTTTCTCTCTCTAAACAGCTAATTTCTCTCTCATGGGATGAGTTCTCTCTAATTTAATTTGGGCCTTTGACTTGAAAATAGTAGGAGACTTTCAATTGGGCCAATTTTTGAGGACCTTATGCAATGGGCCAGGCCTGATAAGACTAGGCAAGAAATTGCGAACATTTGGCCACTACGATAACTATTGCCTACAACATTCAAGATTAGTCGAGGTGCGTGTAAACTGACTCGAACACCCAAGCTATCCAAAGAAGGAAAAACCATCCCATTGAGCGGGGGTTAGCAAGATTCTAGTAAAAAAAAAAATGGCAATCCTATAAAAACTGGGTCACCGATCACTGGTGACTGCGTCTTCAAAGGGTTGCAAGCATGAAAAATCCGAGTAAAATAGAGTAGTATAATATGAATTTTCCTTTTCTCTGATGGAACTGAAGAAAAATGATTGAAAAAGATTTTACACAATACATTGAACCCAACAAAGTTATCACTGTCATACAATTGCAGTGAACCCCACTACATCGCTAGCTGTTGACAATGAATTAAGCCCCGTTTGGTGGAGTACTATTTTTCAAAATCAATTTTCTGTGGTGGGTCATTCCTCATTAAGTCTAATTTGTACGTATTGGAATGGTTGTGAAATCGTTCAATTGAGGCTTCTGCTTTGGTTTGTCTTGGAAAAAAATCTGCAAGTAAAGAGGTTTGGAAAAGTCTTTCTGTAGGAGCACTTATGGGGTAGAATAATTGACAACACTAGGAAACATTAACGAAATTTCAAATCTCCTCCTCCTCTCTCTCTCTCTCTCTCAAGGAAATTTCTAATCTCCTCTCTCTCTCTCTCTCTCTCTCTCTCTCTCTCTCTCTCCATTCAATAGTAGGGAGATCACCCGAATTCCGGTAAAAAGATACTGTGAATTCCATGCTCCTATCTCTGTCCTAGTGGTGAGATCCGAACTCCGGTGGCAAGTACGCCGAATTCTGGTGAGAACTTGCAAATCCAAGCTCTTAAACTCTCTCTCTCTCTCTCTCTCTCTCTCTCTCTCTCTCTGAATTTGGAAACGTGGAACAGATGTTGAAAATTTTGAGTTTCTGTAGATGTTTCCGAACTTAATAGTTTTGATTTAGAGATATGGTTAGGCCTGATGCACCCGGCCGGGACTTAAGGATTTGCTTTTTTCTAAGTGTTAGGTTCGAAACCTCTCATCTGTCATCTGTTATTAGTCCTTTTGGGATAATTGGAGGGTTTACCCGGTTGTTAATTTCGAAGCTCAAGATAAGTCGAGGTGCCGCAAGTTAGTTCGACACCTGGTTTAAAAAAAAAATATTTTATTGAGATATTGTTCGTGTTGGAAAAATGATCAAACAAGTGTTTTGTGTGATCTTTGTTATTTCAGTAAATGGTTTTAGTTTTTTTTTTTTGAACGCAAAATGGTTTTAGTTGATGTAGTTGAAAATGAAAGGGAGAAATCTAGTGTGTTAAAAATGGCGTTGAAGTTACATTTTGTTGCTTCTGTATACTCCTTATCGCTGATTTTTCTCAAATGGTATTTTCACTTAAGATACTATTTTTGCTCAAATGATATAAATTTCCATTAGATTTCCACAGAGAACTAAGACGGATGTACGTTCTACAAACAGCAATTTCGTTTTGTTTTTTTTAATTATAAGTAGGATTCTCGTTTAAAAAAAAAAAAAACTGGAAAAGGGATCTAAAGATTTCTATCTAAGTGGGTCGTTGTGCATATCAGCGGGAGACGGTCCAGACAAAGAAATGTACGAGATAGATTTGGTCATACATGGATCTAAAATCATTTAATGCATGTGAATCCGAACGAAACACGTACGTGTATATAAATTTTTTGTGGTCAAAATATGAAATTCATATGAACTTTTGTTCCGTTGTGTCTATCGTAGATTATATTTGAACCTTAAAAAAAGGTTCATTATAACCTCATTTTGTCTCAACAATTGCTTTAAAAGTTGAATTACATACAAAACATCCTGATTTTCGATAAACTCTAAAGGAACCGGCTCCTCTCAAGTACCTCCTCTCCCATTCCTCTCCGATTTGAAATTTTGACAATATTGATTGGAATCGTTGATATTGTAAATCTCGTCAAAAAGTATGACCACACCAAAAATCATGTTGATCAAATACCGGTTGATACCTGATCGGCGCACGTTTAAATGGAAAAACACACACAAATGGGTCAGAATCCAATTTGAAAAAGCAACACTTGTGTAATTTTTTTTTTCAATCCAAACGCATGCTGATCAGGTATCAACCGGCGCACGTTTAAATGAAAAAACACACACAAATGGGTCAGAATCCAATTTGAAAAAGCAACACTTGAGTAATTTTTTTTTCAATCCAAACGTGTGCCGATCAGGTTTCAACCGGTATCCAATCAACTTTCTTTTGCGGAGTGATCGCGGTTTTTGCCCGAGATCTCCAATGTAAACAGTTCCGGTCATTGTCGTGAGTTTGGGATGGGCCCACAAATTTCCAAACTGGAGAGAGGAGGTACTGGAGAGGAGCTGGGTGTTACACGCACTCGCCGGCCATCACCACAAGATGCCTTTGAACCCTTGTCCCCCCTCTACCATCATATCTGCCACCCCAAACTCACCACTGCCATCCGACCTTGAGAATCCGCTTTCTAAAAGAAGACAGCTTTTTTGTTGTACACAATACTAAAGAAAGAACTCATTGTTACTACTCCATTTATTAGTCTGCTAAAAATTTCAAAATGTACTAATCTGAATTTCTAATACACAGGTTCTCCCTGTAAGTGCAACGTTTGTGCTTCTCCATCCCTCTCTATAAGTGAAGTACTACTTTACTAGTGCAAGCAAGGCAAAAGTTGAGGATCATCTGATTTTTGGCATCTCGCGCGAGAGTTCTTTCAATTATCTCTCATGGCAGAAGGTAATTTTACGTATTTCATGTATTCTGCGTGTATGTTTGTTAATCTACGCACTCAATTCATTTCCTATTGCTTGCTATACAATACTGCTAGGACCGTATAGAAGTCATACTGATCAATGATCATTTCCATGTCAGTAATATGCGATAGTAAGTTAGTAACTGAACTGGCAAATAGAAAACTTATCTTGAAGAAAATGTTAACAAGTTTTCCAGACCTTCCTCAGCACTCGAAGAGAAATTTTCGACATTCTGTTGCCTCCTTGGTTGCGTTCTTGTAAACTTTTTCGCCCAAAATAATTTTTTCCGATATTTTTCTACTTTTCATAGTTTTTTTGTTTAGTTTTTTGTCATAACTTTTGGGGTTAATCGTTCGACGGTATTGAAAAAAATTCATTTAAGACGACACTTTATGTATTTGATCGTAAGTTAATATGTAACTGGGAATTAGCAGATTGGGCTTCAAAACAATTTTGAACAAATGTACCAAAAATCAGCTTGATTGGATATTATTAAGTGCTTCTTTGGGACATTATTGTCTTGATGTACCCAAAATCAGTGGGTTTTATCTAATGTTTCGGATCCATTCTTTTTATGATAATAATGTTCCGAAGAGGCACTTAATGTTATCCGATCGAGCTGATTTTTGGTACATTAGTTCTACTCGACGAGCTCTACAAAATGAACATTTTCGATCATCAGAGCGATACCGAAACGGGCCCTGTTTGGGGCGCTGCTGTGCTTCGGGGCACCACACAACCCCACAATCTCTTCCCCCCCCCCCCCCCCCCCCCCCCCCCCAAGCTTATAGGCCAATTGCCGTTTCTCTCTCCTGGGAGGGACAAGATTGTGATTTCATGCAAATTAGAGTAACTATTAGAAAATTTGAAAGTCATAAACTTAGTTAAATGTCTTTGTATCATTTTTTTTTTCCAATGACTTGATTTTTATAACCTCCTTATCTTCTTTTTCACCTGATTAAAAAACTGTGCATAACTTTTGAGTTAATCTTATAATCATTAATTAAGAAGTGGAGCACTATTTTCTTTTTCGGTAGCCCTAGCCTACGTTACCCCTCACTCTCTCTACCCTATCTCTTCTTTTCCCACTCCCTTTTTTTTGGTATCCCGGGTTAGTTTGCGCGCACTTCAGACTTACAGTTTCTCCCACAACCGTTTCACACACTTACGCGTAGGGGTGAGGTGGCCCCAAGAGTTGTTGGCATTCCCACTCTTCCCACTCTTTTTTCACGAGCGAACACACTGATGTGTACATCCACACACTGATGTGTACATCCAACCACATAATGAATCATCGAAATGATTAGCTGGCTTTGCCTCGCACTTTCACAAGCACTCTAACCCCGCAATAAATTGAGCCTATCTCCAACGTCCCTTCGGGAGTAGGAATAGTAGAGAAAAAAACTAATCTGGTAGGAGTATTTGTTTTCGTTAGTACTATGGAATGAATTTTCAATTTTGTCTGCATCTAAAAAGTAAAAATTAATCTTATTTTCGCAATGGAGGGGATATGAAATACCACCAAACAAACAAGCTCCAAGTAAACAAGCTAAATTCCCACAAACATTGCTTGGCCTTAAAAACGTAACATCTCAATCAAACTTCTATTTTGACAACTAATCATATTGCATTTGTCGATCAGTTGCTGTAGCTTCCATCACACCCGCCCGGGAGATTGGGCAGTGCTTATGGCTTCCAATTGCTAGACGCATCAATTACGCCAGAAAATTGACAAACAATTGGGAAGTACTTTGCAAGAAAGCATCAGAATTACGTTCCAAGAAAGATGACATTGTTGCCGAAATTGAAAGATTCCGTCTGCAGAGAACTCCAACTCAGGAATGTTGTAATTGGAGAAATGAAGTGACAGAAATGGAGAACAAGGTTGCGACCTTAGAACAAGAGTTTAATGTTGAGAAGAAATGTGTTTGGGGATTATGTCCAAACATTTTTGAGCGTATAAAGCTTGGTATGCAAGTCGTAAATATGATCACTGAGATTGACCTAATCATAGAAAAGTCCAAGTTTGAAAATGGATTTCTCGTTGATTTACCACCAGCTAGAGTTGAGAGGACGCCAGACCCCGCTTCGAAATTTACAAAGTCTGCATATGATACACGAGACATGGTACTGGATAAACTTCGAGATGAGAGCTCTGCAAAGATTGGTATTTGGGGAATGGGGGGAGTAGGTAAGACGGTTGTCTTGCAACTCTTGAACAATTATTACCATGACGTCAAAACATTTTTTGATTTGGTCATATGGGTAACTGTCTCAAAATCTCCGAACATTCGAAATCTACAAAACGAAGTTGGGATGCGGTTATCAATAGAAATAAATGCTAACGAGTCTGATGATAGAGTTGCACGTAAATTATTCAGGAGGCTAGAGGGCAAGAAGTACCTTTTGCTTTTAGACGATGTTTGGGATGAGGTGGATTTAAGTGTTGTAGGGTTCCCCAATGCCAATCAACAAAATGGTTGCAAAGTTGTTTTGACAACCAGAAAAAAGGAAGTTTGTAGGAAGATGAAAACTGATGCTGAAGTATCCATTTTAGTTTTGCCAAACGAAGAAGCATGGGAGATGTTTTCCTCTGGAGTGGGTCACATTGCAATGCTTTCAACCATCAAGACATATGCCCAAGATATTGTGAGAGAATGTGATGGCTTGCCACTAGCATTGAAAGTCGTATGCGGTGCACTACGGAAGGAGGAAAATGTGTATGTATGGAAGAATTTCTTAAGAGAATTAAGGTCACCTGCTACGTCTGTCATTGAGGACTTGAATGACAAAGTGTTCAAGGTACTTAAGGTAAGCTATGACCAATTAAAAAATTCTGAAGAAAAGAAATGTCTTCTGTTCTGTGGATTGTATCCAGAAGACGACAAGATTGAAAAATCTAAATTGATAGGATATTGGAGAGCAGAAAGGATTTTTTCTAGTAAACTTACTTTGGAACAGGCACTTGATAAGGGAGAATCTATATTGCAAGCTCTTATAGATGCGTCTTTATTGGAAAAATGTGTCGAAGATGACTCTGTGAAGATGCACGATGTTATTCGAGACTTAGTATTGGCAATGACTTCCCTGCAAGGAGAGGAACCCACACATTTGGTAAGAGCTGGAATTTCTTCAGAGAAGATTCCAGAGGAATTGGACTGGAAAAATGCAACACGAATATCCTTTATGAATCATGACTTGCGCAGCTTGCCAGAATCGCCAGATTGCCCGGAGCTTTTGACTTTGTTGCTTCAAGGAAACGGTAATTTAGAGGTGATTCCAGAAACTTTCTTTAATAACATGCCTAGCCTCCGAGTGTTGGATCTGTCACGCACCCGTATTAAATCGTTGCCAACTTCAATATCTAAATTGGACGGTCTTCGAGAATTGGTCCTTTTAGATTGCGAAAATTTGGAAGCTCTCCCCAAAGAGATTAGTGCCCTCAAGGAGCTAGAAGTGCTTTATGTCAGACGATCTAAATTTGAAATTCTCCTTGGTGGGATGAAAAGCGAAGAGTTAATTATTCCTGTTGGGATGATATGTGGGATTCCTCATATTGAAGTAATTGAACTTACAAGTCGACTAAGTGATGAAAGTACAGAAATTATTGCGAAAGAACTGAGCAACTTGGGTTCACTTTCTTCTCTTTTATTTGACTTCCACATAGTAGGTAATCTGCAACACTTCCTGCAAAATAGCATACCATGGAAAGAGGGAAGACTGACGCAATTCGTATTCTTTGCTGGGAAATCTCCACACCAATTATACGAATGTCATCGTGGGTTACTTCAATGGAGTAAGAAGTATAAGAGGTTTCTAGGTTATGAAGGAGGAGAAGAAAGGGATAGTAGCCTTCCCCCAGCCATAGAGGATGTACTTATCCGTTCAAATGGCTTTCTATTAAGCGGGAATGGAAAACTCAAAATTCTATCAGAATTGGGCACGCAAAACACAGATGAGTTAAGGTTTTGCCGGATTGAAAAATGTGTTGCACTCGAAACAATAGTCAATAGAAATGGACTTGAAATGAGTGCTTTTTCTAATTTAGAAGAATTGTCTTTGATGGAACTATCGAATTTGAAGTCCATTCTTTGTTTAGAGATGGAGGAGGGACAATCATCATCATCACCACCACCACCACTAAATATAAACAGCTTTACCAATCTAACAAGCTTGATGGTGTTTGATTGTCCACTAATTGAGCACCTGTTCTCAAGTGGATTCATGCTTCAACAAATGTCCAACTTGAAAGACTTGAGGGTCGGAGATTGCATGGGACTCAAGGGGATGATTCCAGAGGATGAAAAGGTGGAATATCAGGCTCTACCCAAATTGTCGTTTTTGTACCTCTATAATTTGCCTGAATTTGTCAACCTTTTTGAAGGTGTTCCCACGTGTTGGCAATCACTAGATGATGTGACAATATCGAATGGAACTCCAAAGCTGAGGAAACTCCCCTTTGACACTAATAGCGCTCCTAATTTGAAAGGAATTTTCAGCTATAATCAAGAGTGGTGGGATGCACTAGAGTGGGACAACCATGCCGCCAAATTACAACTTCTCACTTGAAAAAGTAAGCAGTTATGTCGATAAACTAAAAAACATTATTTTGAGACAAAAATTAGTCAAATAATATTTTTGGCTTATTTTTTGTCTTTACTGAAATTTTTCAAGTTCGGTCCTTATTTTTTTACTGTTTTGTTATTCTTCTTGTAGGGCCGAGTCGGGTAAAGAGGTTCATAGACAACGAAATAAGCCAATTGCTGATTTGGAAAAAGGTTACTGGCTTCCAATGCAGAGAATGGGCTTCCAACTATGAAAAAGAGTCCAAGTGGTTCATAAGTATCTCATGTACTGTAACATATTTGTACCATATTATCAACTTTTTGTAGGGGTATATATGCCCCTCTTGCTTGTGTGTTCATTTGGTTTCCAATAGCCGGAAACTAATTTACCAAAAAAAAAAAATTGACATTTGTGCTATATTTTCAGCTTTTCCATGTTTGCATTGTTCCAGCTATGTCCTCTTCCCTACGATATCCTTGTGCTTGTTCTTTTCCCTTGGTACTTTTTTCTTAATCTGTATTCTGTAGTACTTTACTTCAAGCAAACAATCCATATTTGTGGATTTATTTCTTCGCTTAATTTGTCCACAAAATGTAGAAATTTGAAGCATGTGGAAGAAGTTTGGATAGCCCTTCCCAAATGAGTGCCTTCACTACTTCTGCGATTCTTCTCCATCTGCATTAACCTAGACATTAGACTCTTTGGTGCATAAAAATAATACCCCAAAGCATGCAAGTAAACGCGAACAACATTTCCCATGGCACTTGAAGTACTATTCTTGTTTTTCTCTTGGTCGGACTCGGCCACATGATAATGATGGTGGAGAAAGCTTCACTTCGACTAGAATAATGGTGATTGTCCTATAGTTGTAGTCCTTGAGATCAACAGGTAACTCGGGGGCGGAGTGAGGCAAGACACCATGAGGCCTCTCGATGAGATCGTACAAGATGGACTCTCTGTACATTGGGACCAAGTTCATACAACAATATAGAAAACCAAGGCAGCACCGCCTGGGTAGCAATGGGATCCTGGATCTTCGATACCATTTTTTATTGGTTGTATAGTCGATACCGTTACTTTTCTCGATAACGCGGCTTAAAATCTTGTGTAGCATCCTTCACTAGCATGCAGTTCTCATTCATATACTCCATCCAATTTTGCAACAGCAAAATCAAAAAGTAACACGACATGCAGCCCAGATGCACGTGGAGGTACGAATTGAGGAAACCAGGAAATTTGACTTGGGTGACCACTCACTTGCAGCCCGGATGCACATGGAGGTAAGAATTGATGAGGTGAGGCAATTGACTCTGGCAATTGAGACTTGATCATGTGAGATAAGGCCGCCCAAGACCTAACTCTAATACCATGTTAGATTTCTTAAAGGGTTCTAACCTAAAACTAATTGGTAATAAGTGGAATAACCTCTAGATTTTATTAACTAAGCTTGGGTGACTTAGATGAGCGATATGTAATTAAGTCTAACAATTACATAAACCACAAGGAAAAAATGGGTGACAGAAGTCAAAGTTGGTCCTGAGCTAAAGCCAAAGTGGCGACCGCTTTAGACTCCTCAAAAATTTCAAACTTTAAAGGGCCTCTTATATGGTACCCTTTATAATAGTTCAACAAAAAGTGCCCAATCTTTATTTTTTGCTTTATGCCTTGTTCTCTTTCCTTCTCGAAAAATATTTTTCAAAAAATTTCCTCTAGATTCTTCATACTTTCAATATTTCTCTCTTTATCTCTCTTCACTTATTACCATTACTATTTTTCAAAAAAAATTTCAAATCCAAATCCAAACACAGTATAAGGCCCCTGCAAATTCAGAGCAGAATTTTGTCAAGAAGTCTCTCTCTCTTTTTTTTTATCATCATAAAATGCCCAAAGGGCTACAAGGACGCAAAATCCGGAGCCCCCTGTTGGGAAAAACAATCAGTTGAAGATTAGTAGATCCTTACATGTTTCACAAGGGAGGATCTTAGTCAGATGAGAAATCTTCTTAGATTAGCTTAAGATCTCCTTCAGCCCACAAGTTTGACAAATGAAGACTTGTGGATATCTATTCCATAAATGCAGAACAAGCCAAGAGAGAATTCTCTTCCTTGATTTGTACCGGTCATCTTTCCCTATAAATACCCTTGTAATCTGATAAGCATCAGAGAGAGTAGCAATTGAGAGGGGTTTGTGTATACACTGGGGTTTGGTGAGTGATTTGTAATCTCCTCCATTATAGTGAAATACGCTGTCTGAGGAGTAGACAATTGCCAAACCACGTAAATATTATCCCTCTGTGTTTGTTTGAGATGTGTGTGAGTTACATAGGATTATCCATACGGATTGGATAGGATTTCACCCAGGAGACTACATAGGATAGGGGAGGTTCCACGCCCGTGATCTAGCAAAGGAAATACAAATTTGGGAAGAGAATCCCCTTGGGTGCCGCAAGTCCATGGACTACTTCTTAACAGAAATGATCTAGCCCCTGTACACACGTGCATTTCATGAACAGATTTTGTGTAAATTGTTCATTTCTTGATCAGATTTTGTTGTATCTGTAGCCTTGTTGTATGATAAGTATGATATTAGCTACGGCAGATATGCCTTTTTGTACCATCTTTAAATTTAATACACTATAAAATTAGTTAATAAAGTAGCTTCGACTATAGTTTTAGGGAATTGATATTCATGCTCCCTTTTTTGTTATTCACACTTCTTTTTTTAGGCCTTTCACTGTTTGGATAACTTATCCACGGGTATAAGGAAGCCCTTGGAAGGGGACAAGGGAAACCCACCTGAGGGGTTTCGTTAGCTTATGCGGGTGCTTCAAATGACTGGGTTACCATTTTTCGGAAAGCAGTAGGAGCGGGTGCAAACAGAGTATGAATAAGAGTAGGAAAAGCAGTAGGAGCCTGAGCCAATGGGGTATGACTAGTAGGGGCCCGTAAAGTGAGAGCAAGTACCACTCCTATTTTTGCCAGGCCAAAATGGAACAGATTATGTTAATCAGAAGATTGCTAAGAGGATTTGAAACAATGTCTGGTCTCAGAATCAACTAGCACAAGACTGGTTTGTGGCATTGGTGTGGAAAAATCAATGGTAGACAGTATTTCAAATCTACTTAGATGCAGAAATCAATCCCTACCCATCAAGTATCTTGGAATGCCCTTGGGAGTGAGTCCAAGACTCAAATCTACTTGGAAACCTGTTCTGGTCAAAATGAAAATAAGATTAACTTCTTGGAGATGGAGACACATCACCTTTGGGGGCAAAATAACCATGATCAAATCATCTGTAAGCACTCTCCCTCTTTACTATATGTCAATTTTCAAAATGCCCGTCTGTGGTAAAAATGGAAATTGCATCTTGTTAACCGGGAAACAATTGCTAAGCCTAAGGAATATGGGGGTCTGGGTATCAGAAGGATCAAATATATGAACAACTCTCTTCTCATGAAATGGTGGTGGAGGTTTGGAAAGGAAAAGATGCCTTATGGAGAAAAATTATTATCGCAAAATACAAGTTGGAGGAAGATAGCTGGTTACCCAAGATGGAAATAAATAGGAAAACCTCACCTATTTGGAAGGACATTATCTCTATCCAACACAAGCAGCCTCAATTTTTCTCAAAATTCATGAACAACATAAGTTTAAAGGTGGGTGATGGCAAAAAGATATCATTAAAATCATATTTGGCTAAATGAAACCTGTTTAGCCAAAACTTTTCCAAGTCTTCAGCGTTGCACGTAACAAATCTGTGCCACTAGAGTTCGTTGTTGGCAATAACTCCTTGCCTATTGAGGAAGCTTCTCAATTCAGGAGAAGACTATTTGACAGGGAAGTAGAACAACTCCAGACTCTTTTTTTTTTTGCTAAGCAAACAACTCCAGACTCTTAAGCATTTACTGTTTAACTGTGGCATTACAAGTTTACAACTACGGCAAACAGGGCAGATCAAATTGAGTGGAGGGGTTGTACATCCAAGTTGTTCTCTGTTAAATCAATTTACAGCCTCCATGGAGACAATGAGAGTATAACTGATCCTATTTACAAATTCATTTGGAAGAACATTGCTCCTCATAACACTAAATGCTTTGGTTGGCTTGTGGTAAAGGGAAGAGTAAAGACGGGTGATTACTTGCACGGGCTGGGAATAATTCATTCAGTTGATTGAGCTCTATGTAAATTCTGCAATGAACACATCGAAACAATGGATCACTTTCTTCTGCTTTGCAGTCCTATATGGTCCATTTGGACAAGATTACTGGCTTGGATTGGTATCCAATGGATGGTTCCTCCAAATTTGTTAGCCCTTCTAACATGGTGGTTTGATAGGAAACTTAAGCCAAAGCTGAAAATGATTTGGGATTGTATTCCCTTTGCCGTCTTCTGGACTTTGTGGTTAAAAAGAAATGCGGCTTTATTTGATAATGAGGCTCTGGATTGGAATGATATTCTTGAATTGATCAAGCTTAAAATCATATTCTGGGCAAGAACAAGCTGGGGATCCACTTCTTACACTACAGAAGACTTCCCCTTCAGACTGGACAGCATCATTACCTCTCGGTAATGAGTGTGTGCGTGTGAGTTTGGGCATCTGTGTGTGTTGTGTGTGTGTGTGTGTTAGGTGGGAGTGTCATTATTCTGGTGGGTGCTTTGGTGGAGGCTTGGGCGTGGGGAATTCTGATGGCTTTTTTTTCTCTAGTTGTGGGGCATGGTCTATGATATAATTGGGTTTCTGTCTAAGGTGATTGATGTTACCTATGCTGCTGGTAATGCATCAATCAACGCTGGTTCTGTAATGCTGTTTTTTTGGAGCTAAATATGGATTCTGTCGCTGCTGCTGTTCGGTCTATCCAATGTAGTTGTTCTGGAGTTCTTTTAATGCAACTGATGTGTCTGGCCAACTGAAGGCTTCTGGAGTTAACTATCTCAGGGGAAATCATTATTCTACTATTCAAGAAAAGGTGTTTTCAGCTTGTTGCCGCGGGATAATTGTTCTTTGTTTTTTCCTTTCTTTGTATTTTTCTTCTTTTATTTTCTTTCGAGTTGGTTTCTCGCCATCTCCCTTGTTTTCTTTGGGTCTTGGATTGATATATGATTGTCCGAATTCTTATGTGCCAACCTAGTTAGGATGTTTGAGGAGGATTGTGATGCCGTTTTTAATCCTTGTTCCTTTTAGCCTTTGTAATACTTATTCCAAGATTAATAAAATTCTCTTTGCTGTTAAAAAAAACAAAGAGATTATAGTATATGGACACGGACCTAATGAGATCCCATGGTAAAGTTTGTTGCATCATCTCGTGATATGATGATGTAGAATCTCTACAATTGGTTCCTATGATAGGGTGAGCTCAAACTGCTCTACTTCAACAAGAGTTGGTGCATTTTTACTTTTTATATTTCCCCTCGTCATGACGAAGCAATAATCTTCAAAAAATTGATCAAAACCTAACAAATACGAAAAAAATTGAATAAGGACAAAAAAATAAGTCATTTGGCTTATGTGTGCAGTATTAGAAACTATATACAGTACAACTTTAAAAAATTATAAAACTAAAAAGAAAAGGTAAAAAGCTAAGTACCCATTTTTATTGGTTTACGGTAATTAATAAAGAACTCATAGGACTTCAAAAGACTAGGAAAACAAAGGGAACAGAACCAAAAGCAGGGAATTGGAAAGTAAAAGGGCATTGTGGTCTTTGTAGAACAAGTTTTTTCTTTTCATTAACTACTTTTAACACTATTTTCTATAGTAATGGGTTTAGTTGTTCTTGTTTAATAATGATCTTTAAACCTTCACCGGCCCTAAGGCACAAATTAACAAAAGCCTTTTATAAATTATACATTTTGGTAAGATAAACGACAAACCAAGCCTTACGAATTGATTAAACCAAGTTTACGTGCACCAACCAATTTAAAGCATAGATCAATGTTCTAATCTGTACACGTCCGTTTTGCGTGCTCACAATTTTATTATACTTTCTCTCTCCAACTTTCAGTTTTCAAGATATTAACACCCTACTAATTTCCGTATAAATTATGGCAAAAAATTAAAAAAAAAGAGTGCGAGTTGACTAGTAATTGACTAGTGTGTGGCCTCTAAAATTTTCTCCGGCACTAGTATTATTTACGGTATATGGGTTTACCTCTAAAATGTGAACCATTGTTTTCATATCTTATCTTCTCCTCTCTCTCTCTCTCTCTCTCTCTCTCTCTCTCTCTCTCTCTCTCTCTCTCTCTCTCTCTCTCTCTCTCTCCACTATAACCTGGTGAGATTAGAATTTTTTTTGCATCGTATAAAAGATTTCATTGAGATCTTTCAAACAAGATCCATATTGCATATTTTTAGATTTCAATAAGCTCATAATTTTTTAGCTTGAAATTGCCTTCTTAAAAAATAAGGGTTTTTTAATGGTCCCAGAATGGATTACTACGGTTATTAGCAATGAAGTGCAGTATGTGTCGTTCCGTTTTTTTTAAAATATTTTTTTGTAAAAAAAGAGGTAATTTCAAGTTTAAATATAATAAATTAAAAATTAAAAATTAAATTTTTTTTACACAGTTTAAAAGATCTCAATTAGATCTATCAAATAAGATCTATATTGGTAAAAAAATTATTTGTGTAAATACATAATATTTAAGCTTAAAATTACCTTATTTTTTCTAAAAGTTCTTTTTTTTTAAAACTGGAACGGGATTTTTTTTTTTGGGATCAGCCAATGAAGTGCAGTATCATACTGGCGAAATTGCGTCTACCTTGCTCATGTCACCACTTGCTTTCCACACTCGCGATCACAGCGCGTGTGTTCCCTCACAAGCATCTGTATTTTTTTTTTTTTTTTTTTTTTTGAGAAAGGGGCTAACAAGCATCTTCGGAAAAAAATCTGACAAGTATGACCACCGCCAATTTTGTTTTTGCGTTTTCCGCGGTCACCTTTTTGGAAAAATATTTTTGAGTGTCTAGATTATCTTTCATCCTCGATTACATCCATAGTAATATGGGGAAACTGTAATAGATGAATGGACAAAGTTTTAATGCCCCCAAGGTTTTTTCCGATCGGCCCTGGGTAAGCCCAACAAGTTTTCAGGTTTGGACAACTCCCACAATCGGGTAACAAAAAAAGAAAAATTAACCACTGAGCATGTAATAAATATTTAAGTTAGCGCCAGAACAAAATTTAATTTCTCTAGCCTAGTGGAAAAGTTATGGCTTCCATAGCATTTGCGTAGGTTCGAGTGCTTGTCATGGCACAATTCCTCGATTCCCCTTTGTCTTTTTTATCTCCTCCGCGGGTGTGGGGTTTTTTTTTTTCCCTCTATAGAATATCTTCTTTTTTTTTCCTTTTTTTAAATTTGGTTAAGCCTCCTACTATTACTTTTTCTATCTCCTCCGGGGGTGGGGCCTTTTTTTTTTTTTTTTCCCTTCTATAGAATATCTTTTTTTTTCCTTTTTTTTATTTGCTTAAGCCTCCTACTATTACTTTTTCTGTTTTATTTTTTTTATGTGACCTCTACGATTAAAAGTTAGGCCCTGTTTTGTTGAGATTCTTATTTTTTAAATACTTATTTTATATTTTATGAGACAAATCATTCTCTCATAATACATTACCTTTAATTTAAAAAATAAGTACTTTGTTGAATCCACCCTAAGGGTTTATTTAGTAAATAAACTTTCTTGTAATTTTTTTTTTGTCAAACTATTTTACTTTCATAGTTCTTTTGATTGCAATAATTGATAGACGTTAAAATGTTTATAGTAGTAAATATTACTCACTTAATCTTATTTACCAATTTGAGACATGGATAGTGACCATTTTTATATTGTCCATTGAATTCGTCGTAACCATATTGGAAGCCATGACGTGACTCTCAAGCGTGAACCAATCGCTAATCACTTTCTTTGGAAGCTTGGAGTAATTCATACGCTTCAGTGAATATCTGAGCTTATTTTTTTGATAATTGATTCATTCAAGAAACAAATTGAATATCTAAGCTTATATGGCTCCCTTTTTCTGGTCACATAACGTGAGAGGGTGCAGTGGCGTAGCCAGAAATCCATGTGAGTGGGGGCAATTTTTAAACACATTTCAACCAAAAAATTGCTCACTAAGCAACGTTAAAAAGTTTGTGCTAAGAATTAAAAAACCTAACATATTTATTAATATAGTCAACTATATATAGAATAAAAAAACAAACGAATTGTTTGAATTGTCTCAGCGTATCAAGTCTAAGAGTAATTCACTATACAATATTTAGCAATATTGCTCCCATTGTCAATAATTGCTAAAGTATAAAACGTATAGCCCATGGTTTAGGCATTTATAAATTTTGGACATTATGCATTAGAGAGTTCCAATTAGTAAGTGACTGCTATTTTTCACATTAGACATCTCATTTCGTAGTGTAATGACAATGTTCAAAAATGTGAAACAAAAAATTGAGAATGAAAATATATTCGACATGTCATAGAAAGATTAAAAGTAGATTTATGAAATGCAATTAACTAAACAAAATACAAAATATACATTTTAAAATCTTAAATTAAAAAAAAAAATCGAGTGGGGGCGCGTGCCCCCGCTCGTCCCAAGCTCCCTCCGCCACTGAGAGGGTGAGCCAGTAAGTGAGCGCAAGCAGGTTCACGATATTGTCAACACTAGAGTTTCCGTTTGACCAAAAAAAAAAAAAAAGATATTTGTCAATAATAGTAAAAATTTGTATGTCGCGAATTAAAATCCTCTCATGTGAAGAGAAATCGGACTTATACGGTTTTATTTTTGATGATTGAATTATTCATTTCATGAGTCACAGTGTGTAAATCATCCATTCAAAAATCAGATTAATTGTTTTTCAAAAAAAAAATCAGATTAATTAGATATCGATAAGTGCTTAATTGCAATAGCGTGGAGCTAGTAATTTAGCCCGTAGGTCAAACTATTTTTTGTGATAGTAAAAGTAATTTTTAGATAATAATCTTCTTTGGCATTCATTGCCGAGGTATGATATTGCTTCGCCAAACAGACTCGACTGTTTTTGTAGTCTGGATTTCAACTGGAGGAAGTAGTCGTACTCTGTTATCTATCTCAACAATTAGCGGGCCGAGTTTGTAAAAGATTTGTAGTGCTAACATACCTTTTTCATGGGTGAGGCAGTAAGAATAGGTCAAGACATCTGGACCAATAAAATTATTTTGAGTGGTTATGAATGCACAAACTATCCTATTCAATCCAAAAGCGGACCGCGGAGAAGCTGGAGTGGGTAGTCCTATGGTACACATCCCTTATTGGAGGGCGTACACACAATGATTTTAACCCCTTAGATTTTAATTTAAAAGTGAATAATTTGGATCACCCATTTATTAAATCAATTAATTAAATAAAAAAGGGCTTAGAAGGCTCCTTGACTCTCTCTCCCTCTCCCTCATGTGTAAAACTCTACAATTTATAAACATAAAACATAACCACAACTGTTATGACAACAAAAAAAAATTGGCATTTTCTTACCATATGGTCTAGGGAGAAAAACTAAGGGACCATTTTAAATTCTCAAATAAGTACTTAAAAAATAAGAACCTATTTTTAAATTTAAAAATAATAGGCTTACAAAAATAATTTTTTGATTTTTTTACAGAGTTTGATAGATCTCATCAAAATCTTTCAAATAAGATCCATATTACATATTCTTTGATATATCTATCAGCTTCTGCATAAGGAAATCTCTGGGCAGGGTACTGGATTCAATTGATAGTATCAGGTTGGGATTGAAGGAAAGAAGCTTCCATTTCTGCAACTTCCTGATTATCAATTTCTGGTTCTAAATCCTCAGAAATAACGTTTAGAGAGAGAGACCTCTAAGTCTCTTTCCCAATTCATCTAGTTATTCATAATTCTTATTCGGATTTTTAAATTAAATCCTGTGATTGATATAGGGGGCCTAATATTAGCAGGATAGGTTTTAGATTCCTGTTCTTTAACCTTGGGTTTGAGATTTCTAATTAAGGTCTTCACAAATATGAGCTATTTGTTCTTCTATTCGAATTAATTGAGTTCCAACAGTACTAAGATGTAAATTAGTAAAATTATTCTGTTTGCAAATTTTCTCCGGCTGCTATGTGTGAGGTAATACGGACTATATACAATTTTAAAAAAAATTTATAAAACTAAAAAGAAAAGGTAAAAAGCTAAGTACCCATTTTTATTGGTTTACGGTAATTAATAAAGAACTCATAAGACTTCAAAATACTAGGAAAATAAAGGAACAGAACCAAAAGCAGGGAATTGGAAAGTAAAAGGGCATTGTGGTCTTTGTAGAACAATTTTTTTCTTTTCATTAACTACTTAACACTATTTCTATAGTAGTGGGTTCAGTTGTTCTTGTTTAATGATCTTTAAACCTTCGCCGGCCCTAAGGCACATAATAACAAAAGCCTTTTATAAATTATACATTTTGGTAAGATAAACGACAAATCAAGCCTTAAGAATTGATTAAACCAAGTTTGCGTGCACCAACCACTTTAAAGCATAGATCAATGTCCTAATCTGTACACGTCCGTTTTGCGTGCTCACAATTTTATTATACTTTCTCTCTCCAACTTTCAGTTTTCAAGATACTAACCCCATTGATGTATAAACTATGGAAAAAAAAAAAGAGTGCGAGTTGATTTGGGGTATTCAAAACCCCTATAAACGGCTCCCAATAAATTTTTTCTATCGATCTCTCCCCACTCATTACACTTCAAAATCTCTCTCAAAACCCAAACTGAACATGGTCTTAGTAATTGACTATAGTGTGTGGCCTCTAAAATTTTCTACGTCACTGTTATAATTTATATGGCTTTGCCTCTAAAATGTGAGCCATTGTTTTATTATCTTCTCTCTCTCTCTTTCCCCGCTATAATCTGGTGAGATTAGAATTCCATGCTCCTATCTTTGTCCTAGTTCTGAGATCCCAACTTCGCTGACAAGCACGCTGAATTAATTCTGGTGAGAAGTTGCAAATCCATATATATACACACACTCCTAATTCAATTTTTTTTCATTTTTCTCTTTATCTCTGTACGCGAAAAATACCGTTTGTGAAAATAGAACCATCACTCTCTTTTGTCCAACCAAGTTATTATCACTAATTTTGCTCACGTGGTACTTTCGCTCGCTCATGATCCATTTTTGCTCAAATGATAATTTTTTCGTTAGATTTCAACGGAGAACAAAAACTTATGAACGTTCTACTTCTAATACCACAAATATAGATTGTGGAAAAAGGATCTAAAGACTTACTTTCTAAGTGGGTCGATGCGCATATATTATCTAAGCGAGAAATGATACTAACATAGATGTGTTTGAAATTCGAATATAGCTTCGATCGTAGATGGATCTAAAATCGTTTAAACATGTGAATCCACAAAATACACGTAAAATTGACACAAAATGATTTTGGGTATATTTGTGTTTGAATTTTGTACTTGTGACATAAGTTTTTGAAGCTTTTTCAATAAGTAGAGGGGACACGGCCTATTGTGCGTTTGCAATTCGAGGAAAACAAACCCCACCCACCCCCACATCCCCATCCCCCCCCCCCCCCCCCACCATCACAACTATGACCCATTTTTATTTAACTTCTTTAAAGTTTAAAACTCAACAGTTAACGCCCTCAAACTATACGAATACTAGGGTCAGAGATGGCATCCATGGAAAATCACAACTTACCCTCTTGCCAACAATCATGAGCCCAATGTAGTTTTTTTCACGTTAACCTTCACTCTTAACCTCTGTAAAAGTACCTTATCGAAAACCGAATCCAGTGATTACTACACTCAAACAGGAGCTATATCAAACCCTCCTATCCTGCAATCGCTTGTGTCCCCATGACTAATCTCAACAATAGGTTCTAATTTTGGGAATTAGCCTTGTATGAAGAGAAAAGAGTAATTTTTTCATAATCTCTTGTTTATCCCAGCACGTTGCTCACATTACATGTTTTGTCCAAAATCTTCACGTTTTGCTAATGGAAGAAGTTTATTTTCGTCATATGGATACTTTGAGCGGGTTAAGTGTCGATTTTTAGACATTAATTAGATTAACTGAAAATCACTGATATTCTTTACGATTTTCTAAAGTAATTTACCCTTCATCTTTTGAGCTTGTCAAGGACATTAGCAATACTAAAATAAAGTTGATTGGTAACACTGATTTAATTGTGAACCACATTTATCTTGAAGAAAAGAATAGATTGTCATAACGGGGATCAATTTTGGAGGTTCACAACATGAATTTTTTGGTTTGTGTTATAAGATTTTTGTGGTCAAAATATGAAAATTAATATGAACTTTTGTTCCCTTATGTCTATCGCAGATTATATTTGAACCTTAAAAAGGTTCTCTGTAGCCTCATTTTGTCTCAGCAGCCACTTTAAAAAGTTGAAGTAAGTACAAAATGCCCCGATTTACAATAAACTCAAAAGCGTTACACGCAATTGTCGGCCATCACCACTAGACGGCTTTGAACCCTCTCAAACTCACCTCTACATGCCATCCAACCTTGAGAATCCACTTTCTAAAAGGAGGGTGTGGAAATCATATGGCTCTTCAAAATAAATATAATTCTGTCACCTTGGGTTATTAAAACGAGCTGGGTGTTGAAATTTCTTTCCCGTATCAATACTTGTGCTTCGGCTTACTATGTCAATACGATGGCAAGTTCATTATTATCTATAATTATACTCGAATTTCAAAATGAACTAATCCGAGTTACTATTCAGGTTCTTCCTGTAGTGCAACATTTGTGCTTCTCAATCCCTATCAAACTGAAGTACTTTACTACTAGAAGGAAAAAGTTGAGGATCATCTGATTTTTGGCGTCTCGATCGAGAGTTCTTCAATTATCTCTCATGGCTGAAGGTAATTTTACATATTTCATGTATTATGTGTGTATGTTTCTTAATCTATATAGATTGGGCCAACCAAAATTTTTTCAGTTAGTTATTCATATACTAGTTTCTAAGTTCAAAAGTCCAACCATTAATAAAGAAGGCCATGGCACTTGATAAAAAATACTCACGTACTCAATTCATTGCCCATTGCTTGCTATACTATAATGCCGTTTCCATGGTTATATGCAATAGTAACTGAACTGGCAAATTGAAAACTTAGCTTGAAATCGAAGAAAATCTTGCCAAGTTTTGAAGATCGACCTTCCTCAACACTCAAAGAAAAAGTTTTGAAATCTCGTGGCCACTAAGGGCAGTAAACAGCTGAATTGTTTTGGCCACTAAGGGCAGAGATTGGAGGCCCCAAAAGGGGCTTATTATAGAGGCCGCAAAGGGCAATTTTATAGACCGCAAAACACCGTCCCGTATATGGACTTAGACTTAGATTCCGCCCAGTGAGCCTCCCTCCAGTATCGTCCAGTTTCGGCCTTTTGTGGACTCTTCCCGGGCCCATTACAATAATTAGAATCGATCACTTTTTAGAAATCGCCGAGAACATTGACCACGTCAAAAATCATGTTTATTGGGATACCGTTTGATATCATTTCAGAATGCATTAATGTTTTATTATTAAATAAGGTGTGCAACACAGGATTGCAAACCTTCAACACATTTCTCCAAAACTTAATGCATTAAAAATCTTATCAACAGACGCTAGAGAACCCAATGCTTGGCTGTTGAAGTTGAGGAACCTGTTTATTGCAGCTGCGAGGTTATTAGAATTTAATTCTTTTTTTTAGAATTTGTGTTGAAGAATCCCAAAAGCTATCTCAACCTAGCTTTGGGCATGTTTGCGATAGCTGTAGATATAGATTTTAGACTTTAGCTTTATATTCTACCTCATATTTTAGATTTCAGATTTTAGTAGAAGTTGAAGAACATGTTTGTTGTAACTGCGAGATTATAGAAATTCCTTTCCTTTTTTAAAAATTTGTGCTCTAGAATCCCAAGAGCCAACCAAACCCTGCTTCGAAATTTTGAGGAATGTTTAAAATGTGTAAAGAAGTAGCTAGAAATGTTTAAAATGGACTTAATTGCCCAAATCAAATTGTGGTTATATTTGTACTCTTTTTTTTGGCGATGCATTATTAAGTCAGTAGTACACAAATAGGACCACTAAAGAAAAACATTTACTGCACAGGTAGATGAGATTGTTTTGAAATCAATTTTTTCCCTATCATAGAGCTTGGGCAAATAAAGAGTTTGAGTTATGGAGGCCAAGACCTTCTAATTACTATCTACTGAAAAAAGTATGACCAAACCATTTAGTTATCTACACTATGGCCCGGTTGTTTGCTCGGAGATAAACGGAAGGAATACATAATTCATAGGATATGTACAGGATATTGAATCCCTTAGGCTTTTGGAATGGTAGAGAAAAAACTAATCTGGTCCTATTTGTTTTGGCTAGGATTGTGTAATAATGCATTTTCAATTTTTGTCTTCATTCGAATTACAAGTTTCATGTAGACCAAATGGTAAAAAGATCACTTCAATGCTATCGTACTGGAGGGGATATGAAATTCCACCAAACAAACAAGCCACAAATAAACAAGCTAAACTCGCACAATACATGACATTACCTTGGCCTTAAAAACCTAACACCTCAATCAAACTTCTATCTTGTCAACTAATCATATTGCATTTGTCAGTTGCTGCAGCTTCCATCCAACCTATCTGTGAGATTGGAAGGTGCTTATGGGCTCCAATTGCTAGACGCATCAATTATACCAGAAAATTGACAAGCAATTGGGAAGCTCTCCTTAACAAAGCATCTGAGTTAGGTATTAAGAAACAAGACATTGTTGACCAGATCGAATTCGAGCTGGAGAAAATTCCAACCAAAGAATGTGACGATTGGAGAAAAAAGGTGGTGGAAATGGAAAACAAGGTTGAGACCATAAAACAAGAGTTCAATGTTGAGAAGAAATGTGTTTGGGGATTATGTTCAAACATTTTTGCGCGTATAAAGCTTGGTGAGCGAGTGGTAAATATGGTAAGTGACATTGACCTGCTCATAGAAAAGTCCAAGTTTGAAAATGGATTTCTCGTTGGTTCACCACCAGCTAGAGTTGAGAGGAGGCCAGAACCCCCTTCGACACTGTCAAGTTCTGCTCATCATTCACTAGACATAGTACTGAATAAACTACGAAATGAGAGCACTAAAAAGGTTGGTATTTGGGGAATGGGAGGAGTAGGTAAGACTACTATTTTGGGCCTCTTGAACAATTCACATGAAGCCGAAACATATTTTGATTTTGTCATATGGGTGACTGTCTCAAACTCTTGGAGCATTAGAAAGCTACAAAACGAGGTTGGGAATCGGTTAAAAATAAAAATAGATGCTAACAAGTCTAATGATACAGTTGCAAGCAAGTTATTGCGAAGACTTGAAGGCAAGAAGTACCTTTTGCTTTTAGACGATGTTTGGGATGAGGTGAATTTAAGTGCTGTAGGGTTCCCCAATGCCAATCAACAAAATGGTTGCAAAGTTGTTTTGACAACCCGAAAAAAAGAAGTTTGCCGGAAGATGGGAACTGATGCTGATGTACCCGTTTCAGTTTTGCCAAACGAAGAAGCATGGGTGATGTTTTCCTCTGGAGTGGGTCACGTTGCAACGCTTCCAACCATCAAGCCATATGCCCAAGATATTGTTACAAAATGTGATGGCTTGCCACTAGCGTTGAAAGTCGTTTGCGGTGTGCTACGTAAAGAGGAAAATGTGAATGTATGGAGGAATTTCTTAAGAAAATTAACGTCACCTGCTACATCAGTTATTGAAGACTTGAATGAAAACGTGTTCAACGTACTAAAGGTAAGTTATGACCGGTTAAAGAATATTGAGGAAAAGAAATGTCTTTTGTTCTGTGGATTGTATCCAGAAGATTCCATGATCGAAAAATCAAGATTGATAGGATATTGGAGAGCAGAGAGGATTATTTCTGGTAAACTTACTTTGGAACAGGCACTTGATGAGGGAGAAACTATATTACAAGCTCTTATAGATGCGTCTTTGTTGGAAAAATGTGTCGAAGATGACTCTGTGAAGATGCACGATGTTATTCGAGACTTAGTATTGGCAATGACTTCCCTGCAAGGAGAGGAACCCACCCATTTGGTGAGAGCTGGAATTTCTTCAGAGATAATTCCAGAGGAGGTGGAATGGAAAAATGCAACACGAATATCCTTCATAAATCATGACTTGCATAGCTTGCCAGAATCGCCAGACTGCCCGGAGCTTTTGACCTTGTTGCTTCAAGGAAACAATAATTTAGAGGTGATTCCAGAAACTTTTTTTAATAACATGCCTAGCCTCCGAGTGTTGGATCTGTCGCACACCCGTATTAAGTCGTTGCCAACTTCAATATCTAAATTGGACGGTCTTCGAGAACTAGTCCTTTTAGATTGCGAAGATTTGGAGGCACTCCCCAAAGAGATTACTGCACTCAAGGAGCTAGAAGTGCTTTATGTCGGACAATCTAAATTGGAAATTGCCAATAAAGGGGGGATGAAAAGCGAAGAGTTAATTATTCCTGTTGGGATGATATGTGGGCTTCCTCATATTGAAGTAATTGAACTTACAAGTCGACTGAGCAATGAAAGTACAGAAATTATTGCGAAAGAACTAAGCAACTTGGGTTCACTTTCTTCTCTTTTATTTGACTTCCACACAGTAGGTAATCTGCAACACTTCCTGCAAAATAGCAAACCATGGAAAGAGAGAAGACTGATGCAATTCACATTCTTAGCTGGGAAATGTCTACACCAATTATACGAATGTCATCCTGGGTTACTTCGATGGAGTAAGAAGTATAAGAGGTTTCTAGGTTATGAAGGTGGAGGAGAAGAAAGGAATAGTGGCCTTCCCCCAGCCATAGAGGATGCACTTATCCGTTCAAATTGTTTTCTATTACGCGGGCATGGAAAACTCAAAGCTCTATCAGAATTGGGCACACAAAACACAAATGAGTTAAGATATTGCCGGATTGTAGAATGTGTTGCGCTCGAAACAATAATCAATAGAAATGGGCTTGAAATGAGTGCTTTTTCTAATTTAGAAGTTCTGTTTGTGAACGAACTATCGAATTTGAAGTCCATTCTTTGTTTGGAGATGGAGGAGGGACAATCATCATCACCACCACCACCACCGTTAAATGTAAACAGCTTTACCAATCTATCAAGATTGCAGGTGTTTAAGTGTCCACTAATTGAGCACCTCTTCTCAAGTGGATTCATGCTTCAACAAATGTCCAACTTGAAACACTTGATGGTCCTCCGTTGCCGGGGATTCAAGGGGATGATTCCAGAGGATGAAAAGGTGGAATATGAGGCTCTACCCAAATTGTCGTATTTGCACCTCTATGATTTGCCTGAATTTGTAAACCTTTTTGAAGGTGTTCCCACGTGTTGGCAATCACTGCTTTATGTGTTTATAAATGATACTCCGAAGCTGAGAAAACTTCCCTTTGACACTAATAGCACTCCTAATTTGAAGGGAATTGAGTGCTATAATCAAGAGTGGTGGGATGCATTAGAGTGGGACAATCATGCCGTCAAATTACAACGTCGTGGCCCTGAAATTTAAAAGTAACCAGTTATGTCGATAAACTTAAAAAAAAAGTTTATGTTAAGACAAAAAGGAAATTGATTTTAGCACTCCAAAAATTGATGGAGGGGCTCCAAAACGACGTTGTTTTGTGTATCAATACAGTGCAGTTTTTGGCTTATTTTTGTCTCTTCTGAATTATTTCAAGTTCTGTCCTTATTTTTCTACTATTTTGATTTTTCTTGTAGGGCCGAATCGGGAAAAGAGGTTCATCGACAAGGAGATAATCCAATTGTTGATCTAGAAAAAATTATTGGCTTCCACTGCAGAGTATTGGCTTCCAATTATGAAAATGATGCTCCGTCGAGGCCAAGTGGTTCGTAAGTATCTCATGTAACATATTTGCACTTATATTATTAGCATTTTGTAGGGGTATGCCCCTCTAGTTTCTATGTTCATTTGGTTTCCAACGGAAATTAATTTATCTAAAAAACAAAAAAACAAACTTGTACTATATTGGAGTATGAGCTTTTCAATATTGTATGGTTTCAGCTATGTCCTCTTCCTACGATATCCTTGTTCTTGTTCTCTTTCCTTGGTAGGAGTACAATTTTCGTAATCGGTATTCTGTAGTACGTATTTCACAAAAATGTAGAAATTTGAAGCCTGTGGAAGAAGTTTGGATAGCCCTTCTCAAATGATCAGCGGTGTCGGGAGGGGATTAATAACCTTTCGATATGAGAAAACCATATTAGATCAAAACTAAATTATTGCGAAATAACTAAACCAGCTGAGTGGTACCGAAAACGTAATTAAAGATACCTGGATAGTACTGAAGAGTAATAACCTACTAACTAGACCAGCTGAATCTCATTCGATACCTGATTGGAAAACGTTTATCTTGGAAAAAGATATGGGAAAATGTGGTTTCGATCCAGTGTGTTCAGTGCATTTTTTCTAAGATTAATGTGATCCGATTAATTATCTAACGGTATTCGATCAACACCAATTTTTGTATGGTGATGAACTCAACGATATCAAAGTACGACTTCAATCATCAATGTGGGTCCGGTATAAACCCGAAAAAAAATAGAACTGGATGAGAAGCTCCTCTCCCATTGCTGGTGTAAGCCTATATGCAATACATGTTTCATATTACACTTTTGGAAAGGAGAGACTAATTGCCCAACATGACTTCAGCATTCCATAGATCAGCCTTCCTTTGGATCTAAAATCTGAATAAAATGACTTCCCAAATATTGCATGAATAAAAAAAATCTTATTTACCCACACAAAAAAAAAAAAAAAAAAACTAAAGAGAATATCATTTATTTTCCTCTTCCGTAAGCTTTCTTCATCCCTATATAAGAATTCTTTATGTCTTGCATTTCGAACTCAAATTATAAATCCATATACCAGCATATGAAATAATCGGATTTTAAAAGTTTGTATATTGAGAACCATAAGAAAGATAAGGGACAGAGAATAAGGGAATGAAAAACTCTGTCGATTATCAATGTGGGTGGGTGTGGAAAATATTTTGATAGATTTTTAAATTCTTGCATCTAAAAATCATTTTAGAATGTTCGTCAAAACTTTTACATAACTAATTTTTAAAATCTTCAAATTTTGAGAAATTGAAAAAGGAAAGAAATTATCAAAATTTCAAAGCTAGATTTATTTTTAGTTTTGTCTTTATTCATATTTTTTCGCGTTGTTAATTTTGCGCCAGACTTGTACTATGCATTATATATTGGTTTGTCTCAGAGAGAAGAATCGGAAAAATATAAAATTATACTGTAACTTTTACACAATTATTTTTGGAAATATCCAAGAATATCCCAAAAAAATTGACTTTTGGTGCCCTTTCTTAGATATTTCTAAACATACCTGTGTAAAAGTCATAATTTTTTACTTTTTTAATTTCTCTCGTTAAGACAAACCAATAATACATAAAATTTTAGCACAAAACTAACAAATGTGACATTGTTTTGAATAAAGACAAAACCTAAAAGTTGTAGTCTACAACTTTTGTTTAGCGAAAACAGGGCCTAATTGTAGTTTAACTAAACCATGGTCAACGGCAAAATGTGAGCTATAAAATGTGGTCCGTCTATTTACAAGAACTAATAAGAAAGTGAATAATGTTCCCCCACTTTTAAAATGGATGAACAAAATTGCACTCCCAAACACCCCTCTCTTTTCGTCTTTGGGCGACGAGGCGTCTCCGATTACACTTGCCCAGATGGGACGACCTCCAAGTCAACCCATTGCAATCTCAAGGTCATTCCACGGTAGGTCCGTTTACTTGCATGTCCGTTTAAATGCAGTGCTAGTGCTTTGGGGTATGATTTTTAAGCACCAAAGAGTCTACCCTGTTCGGTTTGGGTTTTGAAAGAGAATTTTAAAGTAATGAATGATAAGAGATAAATAAAAAAAATTTATTAGGGATCATTTTAAAACTCAAAACGAACAAGCCTCTACGTTAATGCACATGGAGAAGACTCCCAAAAGTAGTACTCCAAAGGCAGTGCGATTCCAACTGGCTTGAGTTGAGCCCATCTCCTCAGACTGGGAATAGCTAGCCCTTCCCAAATGAGTGGATTGTTTGTTACCTAACAAATTAATTACTGTTCCCATGGCACTTGGAACTATTCCTGTTTTGTCCTCTTGGTCTGGAGAAATTTCAGTGCCGAGTGGGCACGGGCCACGTGGGGATGAGCATGCATTTCGGCCTTCCAAACGTGTTTTGGATAGCTCAGATCTATTTGGACTTGAAAGGGTGTTTTGGTAATTTTACACTAAAAAATTATCCAAATAAATTTAGACTGTCCAAAACACGTTTGGACAGCCGAGATGGTTCTCGACACCACGTGGCCCATGCCCACCCAGCACTGAAAAACTTCACCTTGGTCTGACTAGGCGACATCATAGCGATGGTGGAGAAAGCTTCACTTCGACTAAAAAGGAATCGAGTACCGCCTTGGTAGCAATGGGATTCTGGGTCTTTAATACTGTTTTTCATTGGCCGTAGCGTCAATACCGTTACTTTTCCCCAATAACGCGGCATAAAAATCTTATGTTACTATTTTCTAGCTTTGTTCTACTCCAAACCAATTGAGCGACAACAAAAGCAGAAAGTAAATACTTATGTCTACTATTTTCTAGCTTTGTTCTACTCCATATTACATAAACCACAAGAAAAAAAAAGGGGTGAATGAAGTCAGAATTAATCCTGAGTTAAAGCCAAAGAGGTGGCTGCTTTAGGTCCCCAAAATATTTCAAATTTTAAGGGGCCTATTATTTTGGTACCATTTATAATAGTTCAACAAAAAGGGGCCCAATCTTTATTTTTTGCTTTAGAACTCTGAGAATTCAGAGCCAGCTCTTGTCAAGAAGTCTCATATTTTATTTTTTTTATCATCGTCAAATGCCCAAAGTACTACAAAGACGCAAAATCTGGAACCCTTTGTTAGGATGAACAATTAATCCTTAACTTTAGGGTTATCTATATGGATTTGGTAGGTTTTCACCAAATACGTAAAACAATACCGACATATGATAGGGGAGGTTCCACACAGGGAATAGAAAAATGAAAAAATACATGCCCGTGATCTAGACCCTGTACGCAGGTGCATATCATGCACAAATTAGAAGGGACACCCAGTGATAAGTCTACCTCTAACCGCTTAATATTCACCGTTTTTCCGATCGCTCTCAATCTCACCGTTTAAAAGTGTATTAAATGATATTTGAAAGAATTTTTCTTAAAATTCAAATCATTAATTATCGATACGATCAATAAATATTGAGCAATGATTGTTAAAGTAGTGAGGATAGCATTTGCTGACAGACAAAACGGAGAGATGATGATGATATAATGTAGATG
Organism: Rhododendron mucronatum var. ripense; assembly: GCA_019656295.1. Taxonomy (NCBI): domain Eukaryota; kingdom Viridiplantae; phylum Streptophyta; class Magnoliopsida; order Ericales; family Ericaceae; genus Rhododendron; species Rhododendron mucronatum. The sequence continues at coordinate 136,177 of BPLT01000075.1, read as the reverse complement.
TGAGAAAAAGTGATGGAAATAATTGCATAACGACATCCAATATGCAATTATGTATGACTAGTCATAAAGCATTCATCAATCACTTTTGTGGCGCACATGACTGGACTGTCCAAAGCTGTTTCGTTTCTTTGTTCTTCTTTCTAAAGCTTTTCTCAAAGGTTACTTTGATTTGAGATGCCAGCTCACCAGTAGCTAGCCGAGCCAAGGTACAGATTTGGTGGCGTTGTTTAACAGAAGTTCAATATTCTTATTGTATATTTTCAATGTAAATATGAATAGAAATATTGTAAAGTTAGACTTTGTCTTGAAGTATTTTTTTTTTTTTGAAACAAAATTAACAGACTTGATTCAATTCTCATGTGGTCGTTAATTAAATAATAGTCAATTGAGTGGAACCATTTATCCTTAGCTTGCTTTTTTTCGTTAATTGGGTGAAAAATCAAGTGTATAGAGTAAAATAAAACTCCTTGTCCAATCGCCATCAGAATTCAATTATATGTATGAGACTATGACTATGACTCATTGGCGCGCACTATGATTGTCGAAAACTGTTTTGTTCTTTTTTAAAGTTTTTTCAATAGTGACTTGATTGGAGATGCCAACTGACCAATTGGGTGAGGATAAAAAGGAAACTGACCACTTTGGTCACTCACTTTGTAGGATTTTTTTTTTCCCTCAGGTAAAGTTAGTATTGTTATACTAGGTAGGCTTGTAAATGAACTAAGAAGTTTGCGAGTTCGGGCTCGGTTTTTGAGTCGTTTGATAAAAACTCAGCACATTAAGAGAGACTTGACTTGACAAAAAAGAATTCCACTATATTGATTGAGTACAATGAGATAGAAAAATATTAATCTCCAAACCCACAATCATTAATTTTTTTTTTTTTATCTCTCCCTAACTCTCTCACAATATATTTTGAGTAAATTACACTAAGCCCCCCTCAATTAATTTGTATTTTCACTTAACCCCCTCAGACTACAAAATTCGACATTGTGCACCCTCTAACTATCCAGAGTTGACACTTAATACCCTTTTGTTAGGTCTCCGTAGGAGAAATGCACCGACGGCCGTCTCCAGCCACCGGACGGCCTATCCAAGCCGTCCAAAAAAATTTTAAAAAAAAACAGAGTGGGCTACCGCGGGAATCAACGGCATCCGACGTGCGTAGGTGCTCGATCCAAACACCGTTCTTGTAAAAAAAGAAAAAATTTGATAATTAAAGTACATTACTTGGATTTTATCTTGGATATTTCTAAAAAAAATTGGGTAAAAGCCATAACTTTTTATGTTTCCGATTCGTCTTGACTAGACGAATAGAAAAACTAAAAAAATGAGTCTCAAACTAACAAACCCAAAAAAATTTAAATAAAGATAAAACAATAAAAATTCAAAAAAATGCAAAAAGTGCTTTGCGGAACGCCATTATCCTACATTAACTTACTATTGTAATAAGGATTGTGATTTTGACACTCCAAAATTGATGGAGGGACTCTAAAATTAAACTGTATTGATACACAAAATAATGTCATTTTGAAGCCCCTCCATCAATTTTTGAAATGTTAAAATCAATTTCCTTGTAATAAGTAATAACTAACTAAAAATTAATATCACAAGTGTGGAAAAATGAGTGCGAGTTGACTGACTAGTTGACTACTGTGTGTTGCCTCTAAAATTTACAAAATACATGGGTGTGCACCGACGCTTATGAGTTTGTTTTCTCGTCTCCTCCTCCTCCTCCTCCTCCTCTCTCTCTCTCTCTCTCTCTCTCTCTCTCTCTCTCTCTCTCTCTCTCTCTCTCACTCAGGTAAAAAGATATTTCCAGATTTCAATTTCATGCTCCTATCTTTGTCCTAGTTTTGAGATCCCAACTCCAGTGACAAGTACGCCGAATCCTGGTGAGAAGTTGCAAATCCATACTCCTACTTAAATTTTCTCTCTTTTTTCTTCTCTATCTTTGTACGCAGAAATTTTTAAGTTTGATCTGTAGATGTTTTAGAACTTTCTAGTTTTGATTTTGAGATATGGTTAGGCTTAGTGCACCTGGGATTTAAGGGTTTGCTTTTTTCTGACGTGTTAGGTTCGAAACATCTCATCTGTTATTAGCCCCTTTGGAATAATTAGAGGGTTTACCCGGTCTTTTACTTCGAAGCTCGGGATAAGTCGAGGTGCCACAAGCTGGTTTGACACCTGGTTTTAAAAAAAAAATTATTGAGATATTGTTCGTGTTGGAAAAATGATCAAACAAGTGTTTTGTGTGATCTTTGTTATTCCAGTAAATGGTTTTAGTTTTTTTTTTTGAACGGAAAATGGTTTTAGTTGATGTAGTTGAAAGGAAAGGGAGAAATCTAGTGTGTTAAAAATGGCGTTGAAGTTACATTTTGTTGCTTCTGTATACTCCTTATCGCTGATTTTGCTCAAATGGTATTTTCGCTTTAGATACTATTTTTGCTCAGATGATGGAGTATAAATTTCCATTAGATTTCCACAGAGAACTAAGACGGATGTACGTTCAACAAATAGCAATTTCGTTTTGTTTTTAATCATAAGTAGGATTCTCGTTTAAAAATAAATAAATAAACTAGAAAAGGGATCTAAAGATTTCTTTCTAAGTGCATCGTTGTGCATATCAGCGGGAGACGGTCCAAACATAGATATGTACGAGATAGGTTTGGTTAGAGGTGGCAAATGAGCGGGTTTGAGCGGGTTGAAATGGGGTCACGGGTTAAGTATGGGTCAAATAATAAACGGGTTGAAACGAGTCGGGTCGAATATGGGTCAAGTCAAATCTAAACCCGTCCAACCCGACCCCTTTTTTTTTTTCCTCTTCTCCCGTCCCCATTTCCCCCTCCTTTCAAATACTACTCAAAATCAACTCCACTCCCTGACCTGCGCTATGTACGGAACAAATCTAGTTTATTCTAGATCAAGGTTTGGAGTGGGTGTGTTGATTTGATTGTTTATTCAAGTCGTTGTAACTGAAGGTGATGAGGTTGAAAGAGGAACGAGGAGAAGAGGATGAGAAATCTAACGGCCGGAGAGAAGTCGGATCCGGAGAAGACTGTAGAGAGAGAAGGAGAAGATGAACGAGGAGAAGTCTCTCCGGAGTCAATGTACTAGTCTACGGTTGGGCGTTCGCGCTCGGAAGTGTCGTTTGGACAAAAAAGCCAAGTGGCTTATTTTTTTGTCTTTATTCGAATTTTTTTCGTATTTGTTAGTTTATCGTTAATTTTTGGGGGATTATTGCATCATCATGATGAGAGAAATCTAAAAAGTAAAAAATTATGATCGAAATCAAATTTTTTTGAATAAAGATGTGCAAATAAGAAAAAAATTTGAATAAGGACAAAAAAATAAGCCACTTGGCTTATTTAACCGAACATTAATAAGTGCCTCTGTTCGTGGCGGTATTTGCGCTGGTTGCGTCCATGTGGCTGGCCGGACGAGAAGCGACGAGAGGAGGAGAGAGAAAGCGTGGCTGGCCGAACATAAGTGCCCCTGTTCTTTGAATTTTAATGATTTTATCCTTAGGCTTGCAAGTTTTTCACCTGGACCTGGAGGGAATAATGTGCCGCATATGAGACCGGCCGGTATTTCTCCCAGAATTAAAGATTCTATTTGGGTCTTTTAATATCAATCTATATTGAACTCATTTTTAACCCATTGGGCGGATTGGACGGGTTAAAAATATATGAGTAGAGATTGCCACCTCTAGGTTTGGTCATACATGGGTCTGAAATCATTTGATGCATGTGAATCCAAAAGATACATGTACGTGTCTATAAATTTTTTATGGTCAAAATATGAAATTCATATGAACTTTTGTTCTATTGTGTCTATCGCAGATTATATTTGAACCTTAAAAAAAGGTTCACTATAGCCTCATTTTGTCTCAACAATCACTTTAAAAAGTTGAATTAAGCACAAAACATCCTGATTTTCGATAAACTCTAAAGGAACTGGCTCCCCTCAAGTACCTCCTCTCCAATTTGAAATTTTGATAATATTGATTGGAATCATTGATGTTGTAAATCTCGTCAAAAAGTACGATCACACCAAAAATCATGTTGATCGGATACCGGTTAATACCTGATTGGCGCACGTTTAGATTGAAAAACACACACAAATAAGTCAAAATCCAGTGTGAAAAAGCAACACTTGTGTAATTTTTTTTTTTCAATCCAAACGCATGACGATCAGGTATCAACCGGTATCCAATCAACTTTATTTGTGGAGTGATCACAGTTTTGCATGAAAACTGCAATGTGAACGGTTCCGGTCATTGCCGTGAGTTTGGGATAGGCCCACAAAAATCCAAACTGAAAAGAGGAGGCACTGGAGAGGAGCCGGGTGTTATGCGCACTCGCCGGCCATCACCACAAGATGCCTTTGAACCCTTGCCCCCCTCTGCCATCATATCGGCCACCCCATATTCACCACTTCCATCCAACCTTGAGAATCCGCTTTCTAAAAGAAGGCACGTTTTTTTGTTGTACACAATACTAAAGAAGAACTCATTGTTATTACTACTCCATTTATTAGTATGCTAAAAATTTCAAAATGTACTAATCTGAATTACTAATACACAGGTTCTCCCTGTAAGTGCAACGTTTGTGCTTCTCCATCCCTCTCTACAAGTGAAGTACCACTTTACTAGTGCAAGCAAGGAAAAAATTGAGGATCATCTGATTTTTGGCGTCTCGAGAGTTTTTTCAATAATCTCTCATGGCAGAAGGTAATTTTACGTATTTCATATATTCTGCGTGTATGTTTGTTAATCTACGCACTCAATTCGTTTCCCATTGCTTGGTATAAAATACTGCTCGGACCGTATAGAAGTCATACTGATCAATGATCATTTCCATGCTAGTAATATGCGATAGCAAGTTAGTAACTGAACTGGCAAATAGAAAACTTATCTTGAAGAAAATGTTGCCAAGTTTTCCAGACCTTCCTCAGCGCTGGTAGAGAAATTTTCGACATTCTGTTGCCTCCTTGGTTGTGTTTTTGTAAACTTTTTCACCCATAATAATTTTTTTCCGATATTTTTCTACTTTTCGTAGTTTTTTTGTTTAGTTTTTTGTCATAACTTTTGGGGTTAATCGTTCGATGAATCGGAAAAGTATAAAAATGTAAAGGGTATTGAAAAAAATTCATTTAAGACGACACTTTATGTATTTGATCGAAGTTAATATGTAACTGGGAATTGGCAGATTGGGCTTCAAAACAATTTTGAACAAATGTACCAAAAATCAGCTCGATTGGATATCATTAAGTGCTTCTTTGGGACATTATTGTCTTGATGTACCAAAAATCAGTGGGTTTTATCTAGTGTTTCGGATCCATTCTTTTTATGATAATAATGTTCCAAAAAGGCACTTAATGATATCCGATCAAGCTGATTTTTGGTACATTTGTTCTATTCGACGAGCTCTACAAAATGAACATTTTCGATCAACAGAGCGATACCGAAACGGGCCCTGTTTGGGGCGCTGCTGTGCTTCAAACCCCCCACCCAACCCCCATAGCTTATAGTCCCTCACAATTGCGTCCTATGATTGGAACATATGGAGTTTATAGGCAAATTGCCGTTTCTCCCTCCTGGGAGGGACAAGATTGTGATTTCATGCAAATTAGAGTAACTATTAGAAAATTTGAGCAGAGAACTACGCAGAGACAAATGCGTTTGGCCCCATTTCGGGTCCCGAAAAAATCTAGAAAAATATCCATAAATTTTTGAATATTATTTTATGGAGCCCTGTAAAAAATCAACTCCAGTGGATATCGATAAGTATTACTTTTGGATTCGTAGAGGCGAAACTGCTCATACTTTTGGATTCGTAGGGGCGAAACTGAGCAGTTTCGCCCCTACGAATCCAAAAGTAATACTTATCGATATCCACTGGAGTTGATTTTTTACAGGGCTCCATAAAATAATATTCAAAAATTTATGGATATTTTTCTAGATTTTTTCGGGACCCGAAATGGGGCCAAACGCATTTGTCTCTGCGTGGTTCTCTGCGAATTGTCTCTGCGCGTAGCAGAGCTGATTAAAAAACTGTGCATAGCTTTTGAGTTAATCTTATAATCAAGTGGAGCACTATTTTCTTTTTCGGTAGCCCTAGCCTACTATACGTTACCCCTCACTCTCTCTGCCCTATCTCTTCTTTTCCCACTCCTTTTTTTTTGGGTATCCCGGGTTAGTTTGCGCGCACTTCAGACTTACAATTTCTCCCACAACCATTTCACACACTTAAGCTTAGGGGTGAGGTGGCCCCAAGAGTTATTGGCATTCCCACTCTTTTTTCACAAGCGAACACACTGATGTGTACATCCAACCACATAATGAATCGCCGAAATGATTAGCTGGCTCGCACTTTCACAAGCACTCTAACCCCGCAATAAATTGAGCCTATCTCCAACGTCCCTTCGGGAGTAGGAATAGTAGAGAAAAAACTAATCTGGTAGGAGTATTTGTTTTCGTTAGTACTATGGAATGAATTTTCAATTTTGTCTGCATCTAAAAAATAAAAATGAATCTTATTTTCACGATGGAGGGGATATGAAATACCACCAAACAAACAAGCTCCAAGTAAACAAGCTAAATTCCCACAAACATTGCTTGGCCTTAAAAACCTAACATCTCAATCAAACTTCTATTTTGACTACTAATCATATTGCATTTGTCGATCAGTTGCTGCAACTTCCATCACACCCGCCTGGGAGATTGGGAAGTGCTTATGGGTTCCAATTGCTAGACGCATCAATTACGCCAGAAAATTGACAAACAATTGGGAAGCACTTTGCAAGAAAGCATCAGAATTACGTTCCAAGAAAGATGACATTGTTGCCGAAATTGAAAGATTCCATCTGCAGAGAACTCCAACTCAGGAATGTGTTAATTGGAGAAATGAAGTGACAGAAATGGAGAACAAGGTTGCGACCTTAGAACAAGAGTTTAATGTTGAGAAGAAATGTGTTTGGGGATTATGTCCAAACATTTTTGAGCGTATAAAGCTTGGTATGCAAGTCGTAAATGTGATCACTGAGATTGGCCTAATCATAGAAAAGTCCAAGTTTGAAAATGGATTTCTCGTTGATTTACCACCAGCTGGAGTTGAGAGGATGCCAGACTCCGCTTCGAAATTGACAAAGTCTGCATATGATACACGAGACATGGTACTGGATAAACTTCGAGATGAGAACTCTGCAAAGATTGGTATTTGGGGAATGGGGGGAGTAGGTAAGACGGTTGTCTTGCAACTCTTGAACAATTATTACCATGACGTCAAAACATTTTTTGATTTGGTCATATGGGTAACTGTCTCAAAATCTCCGGACATTCGAAATCTACAAAACGAAGTTGGGATGCGGTTATCAATAGAAATAAATGCTAACGAGTCTGATGATAGAGTTGCACGTGAAATATTCAGGAGACTAGAAGGCAAGAAGTACCTTTTGCTTTTAGACGATGTTTGGGATGAGGTGGATTTAAGTGTTGTAGGGTTCCCCAATGCCAATCAACAAAATGGTTGCAAAGTTGTTTTGACAACCAGAAAAAAAGAAGTTTGTAGGAAGATGAAAACTGATGCTGAAGTACCGGTTTTAGTTTTGCCAAACGAAGAAGCATGGGAGATGTTTTCCTCTGGAGTGGGTCACGTTGCAATGCTTTCAACCATCAAGACGTATGCCCAAGATATTGTGAGAGAATGTGATGGCTTGCCACTAGCGTTGAAAGTCGTATGTGGTGCACTACGGAAGGAGGAAAATGTGTGTGTATGGAAGAATTTCTTAAGAGAATTAAGGTCACCTGCTACGTCTGTCATTGAGGACTTGAATGACAAAGTGTTCAAGGTACTTAAGGTAAGCTATGACCAACTAAAAAATTCTGAAGAAAAGAAATGCCTTCTGTTCTGTGGATTGTATCCAGAAGACGACAAGATTGAAAAATCTAGATTGATAGGATATTGGAGAGCAGAGAGGATTTTGTCAAGTAAACTTACTTTGGAACAAGCCCTTGATAAGGGAGAAGCTATATTGCAAGCTCTCATAGATGCGTCTTTGTTGGAGAAATGTGATAGAGATGACTCTGTGAAGATGCACGATGTTGTTCGAGACTTGCTATTGGCAATAACTTCCATGCAAGGAGAGGAACCCACACATTTGGTAAGAGCTGGAATTTCTTCAGAGAAGATTCCAAAGGAATTGGACTGGAAAAATGCAACACGAATATCCTTTATGAATCATGACTTGCGCAACTTGCCAAAATCGCCAGACTGCTCGGAGCTTTTGACTTTGTTGCTTCAAGGAAACGGTAATTTAGAGGTGATTCCAGAAACTTTCTTTAATAACATGCCTAGCCTCCGAGTGTTGGATCTATCACGCACCTGTATTAAATCGTTGCCAACTTCAATATCTAAATTGGACGGTCTTCGAGAATTGGTCCTTTTAGATTGCGAAAATTTGGAAGCTCTCCCCAAAGAGATTAGTGCTCTCAAGGAGCTAGAAGTGCTTTATGTCGGACGATCTAAACTTGAAATTGCCCTTCATGGGATGAAAAGCGAAGAGTTAATTATTCCTGTTGGGATGATATGTGGGATTCCTCATATTGAAGTAATTGAACTTACAAGTCGACTAAGCGATGAGAGTACAGAAATTATTGCGAAAGAACTGAGCAACTTGGGTTCACTTTCTTCTCTTTTATTTGACTTCCACATAGTAGGTAATCTGCAACACTTCCTGCAAAATAGCATACCATGGAAAGAGGGAAGACTGACGCAATTCGTATTCTTTGCTGGGAAATCTCCACACCAATTATACGAATGTCATCGTGGGTTACTTCAATGGAGTAAGAAGTATAAGAGGTTTCTAGGTTATGAAGGAGGAGAAGAAAGGGATAGTAGCCTTCCCCCAGCCATAGAGGATGTACTTATCCGTTCAAATGGCTTTCTATTAAGCGGGAATGGAAAACTCAAAATTCTATCAGAATTGGGCACGCAAAACACAGATGAGTTAAGGTTTTGCCGGATTGAAAAATGTGTTGCACTCGAAACAATAGTCAATAGAAATGGACTTGAAATGAGTGCTTTTTCTAATTTAGAAGAATTGTCTTTGATGGAACTATCGAATTTGAAGTCCATTCTTTGTTTAGAGATGGAGGAGGGACAATCATCATCATCACCACCACCACCACTAAATATAAACAGCTTTACCAATCTAACAAGCTTGATGGTGTTTGATTGTCCACTAATTGAGCACCTGTTCTCAAGTGGATTCATGCTTCAACAAATGTCCAACTTGAAAGACTTGAGGGTCGGAGATTGCATGGGACTCAAGGGGATGATTCCAGAGGATGAAAAGGTGGAATATCAGGCTCTACCCAAATTGTCTTCTTTGCGGCTCCGTAGATTGCCTGAATTTGTCAACCTTTTTGAAGGTGTTCCCACGTGTTGGCAATCACTGGATGAAGTGATAATATTGGATACTCCGAAGCTGAGGAAACTCCCCTTTGACACTAATAGCGCTCCTACTTTGAAGGGAATTTATGGCAATCAGGAGTGGTGGGATACATTAGAGTGGGACAACCATGCCGCCAAATTGCAACTTCTCAATTAGCCCAGAAATTGAAAAAGTAAGCAGTTATGTTGATAAACTAAAAAAAAAAAGTTTATTTTAAGACAAAAATTAGTCAAATATTTTTGGATTATTTTTGTTTTTTCTGAATTTTTTCAAGTTCGGTCCTTATTTTTCTACTATTTCTATTTAATTTTCTTTGTAGGGCCAAATCGGGAAAAGAGGTTCACCAACAACGAAATAAGCCAATTGTTGATCTGGAAAAAATTATTAGCTTCTAGAGCATGGGCTTCCAACTATGAAAAAGATACACCGTTGAGGCTAAGTGCATGGTTCATAAGTATCTCATGTACTGTTAACATATTTATTCTATATTATCAGCTTTTTGTAGGGGTATGTTCATTTGATTTCCAATGGAAATGAATTTACCAAAAACAAAAAAATGTTATACTATATTTTCAGCTTTTCCATATTTGCATGGTTCCAGCTATGTCCTCTTCCCTACGATATCCTTGTGCTTGTTTCCTTGGTACTTTTTTCTTAATCTGTATTCTGTAGTACTTGACTTCAAGCAAAAAATCCATATTTTTGGATTTATTTCTTCACCTAATTTGTTCACAAATATGTAGAAATTTGAAGCATGCATGTGGAAGAAGTTTGGATAGCCCTTCCCAAATGAGTGCCTTTACTACCTTTGCGAGTCTTCTCCATCTGCATCAACGTAGACATTAGACTCTTTGGTGCATAAAAATCGGACTCGGGGAGGTGCTAGCCCAAGCATGGAAGCCTCCATGCTATACCCCAAAACGGCATTGTTTTGGGGCATAGCACAGAGGCTAGCACGCTAGAACTAGCACATCCCCCAAGTCCATAAAATTCATACCCCGGAACACGAGCACTTCATTCAAAAGACATCACCAGAACATGCAAGTAAACGGGAACAACATTTCCCATTGACTTGAATAATGACCTACCGTGGATGACCTTGAGATTGCAATGGGATTACATTTCTCAAGTAATTTGTTCGTTTCCAAAAGGAACAAATAAAATCCCCGAAATTAGCAGTTTCTTTTTTTTTTTTAAAAGGTGAAAAAGATTTCATTGATCTTTGAAATTAGCAGTTTCTTAATAAGAAGCTTTATGTTTAAGCCCATGGAAAAGCGTGAATCCAAACTTCTTCTACATGCTTGAGATTTCGACATTTTGTGAACAAATTAAGTGAAGAAATAAATACAAATTGGCCTGAGCCCATCTCCTAAGACTGGAAACAGCCCTTCCCAAATGAGTGGATTGTACTATAGTACCTAATAATTAAATTAGTGTTCCCATGGCACTTGAACTATATATTTTGAATGATTTTTCAGTGCCGAGCGGGTATATTCTACATGTACCCGCTCGGCGCATCCGAACCGTCCGATACACTTTTGGACGGCTTGAATTGAAACTCTCTCTCCTCTCACCCCAACACTTTCTCCCTCCTTCTTCTCTTTCCAAATCTGAGCCGTTCAAATACGTAATGGATGGCTCGGATGCGCGAGCGGACACTACGTGATACCCGCTCAGCACTGAAATTTTTTCCATATATTCTTGGTTTTCCTCTTGGTCTGACAAGGTGTCACATCATAACAATGGTGGAGAAAGCTTCACTTCGACTTAAAAAGGGTGATTGCCCTGTAGTTGTAGTCCTTGAGATCAACAGGTAACTCTCTGGGGCGGAGTGAGGCAAGACGCCATGAGGCCTATATCGTACAAGATGGATTCTCTGTACATTGGGACCAAGATCATACAACAATGTAGAAAACCAAGGCAGCACCTCCTGGGTATAGAGCAATGGGATCCTGGGGATCTTTGATACCGTGTTTTACCCGTGTTTCAGACCAAATTCGCCGCCTCACTGGAGGTGCTGGAGGTTATATCGGCGTCCGTCTCCCAAGAATAGTCGGTCAAACTCAGTCGCAGAAGCACCGCCCTGAACTGCCCATCAAACTGAACTGTGTTTATACTCTCACCCACTGGAACAGAAGAATTTTTAGGAGTAGAAACTCTTTTGAATTATGAAGATGGTATTTGCTCGGTGTGTCTGAAACTGAAGACTTGAGTGCCTTTTAAAGGCCAATGGGATAGACAGAAATAGCATGAGGGACCAAATACAGCTGAAGGAATAGTTGGGCAATTGAATTGGAGCTGCTGGTAAGGAACATCCTTCAATGAACCTGATAAGAACCAGCTCTCACCCAATAATACTTCTGTATAGATAATTGAAGCTTATTATTGTGCACGGCAATTTCAATTCAATTCAATCCAAGTATGGAAGCCCAGTTCCAATAACAAGCTTTAGGCCCAGCAAGCCTTAGCCCAACCAAAGCCCAAGTCCATTACTTGAGATTTTGGAACCAAAGCCCAAATTAGTTCCAAACTATCCCAGACCAGACCTCAGACTACAAGCCGCCGTCCCACGAATCCTGAGTCCCGGCCCCCGGCTCCAACCTCGTCCAGGTGTTTGGTGATGGTGAGCACGTCCTCCACTCCATTAAATAAACTTGGCTTTTGCATTTCCCAAATGAGACAATTCTCATTCATCCTTAAAATGGATTTTGTTCATATTTAGCCTCACCAAAATATTCGAACAAGTCTTCCATTTTTCCTATAGTAGCATCCCTCACTAGCATGCAGGTCTCATTCATATATTCCATCAATTTTGCAACAGCAAAAGCAGAAAGTAATACTACATGCCTTCTGTTTTCCAGCTTTGTTGTACCCCAAATTACATAAACCACAAGGAAAAAATGGGCGAAAGAAGTCAGAGTTGGTCCTGAGCTAAAGTCAAAGAGGCTGCCGCTTTAGGCCCCCAAAAATTTTCAAAACTTTAAGGGGCCTCTTATTTGGTACCCTTTATAATAGTTCAACAAAAAGTGCCCAATCTTTATTTTTTGCTTTAAGCTCCTGAAAATTCAGAGCCGGCTCTTGTCAAGACGTCTAAATTTTTTTTTTTTTTATCATCATAAAATGCCCAAAGGACTACAAGGATGCAAAATCCGGAGCTCTCTGTTGAGAAGAACAATCAGTTGAAGATTAGTACATCCTCACATGTTTCACAAGGGAGGATCTTAGTCAGATGAGAAATCTTCTGAGATTAGCTTCAGATATCCTTCAGGCCACAAGTTTGACAAATGAAGACTTGTGGATATCTCTTCTATAAATACAGAACAAGCCAAGAGAGAATTCTCTTCCTTGATTTGTACCAGCCATCTTCCCCTATAAATACCCTTGTAATATCATAATTGTAAAGCATCAAAGAGAGTAAAGCATCAAAGAGAGTAGCAATTGAGAGGGGTACGTTTGTGTATACACTTGGCTTTGGCGAGTGATTTGTAATTTCCTCCATTATAGTGAAATTCGCTGCCTACACAGTAGACAATTGCCAAACCACGTAAATATTATCCCTCTGAGTTTTGGGTTTTGGGGTTTTTCCTTACAAAATCCTCAACTTAGGATTATCTATATGGATTGGATAGGATTTCACCGTATACAGTACATAGGATAGGCCATAGGGGAGGTTCCACGCAGGGAACAGAAAAAAGAAAAAAGAAATGCCCGTGATCTAGGAAAGGAAAATACATGCCCGTGATCTAGCAAAGGAGTACAAATTTGGGAAGAGAATCCCCTTGGGTGCCGTAAGTCCATGGACTACTTCGATCTAAACAGAAAAGAAAATACATGCCCATGATCTAGCCCCTGTACCCATGTGCATTTCATGAACAAATTTTGTGTAAATTGTTCATTTCTTGATCAAATTTTGTTGTATCTGTAGCCTTGTTGTATGGTAAGTGTATGATATTAGCTATGGTAGATACGCCTTTTTGTATCATCTTTAAATTTTAATACACTACAAAGTTAGTTAATAAAGTAGTTTCAACTATAGTTTTAGGAAATTGATATTCATGCACCCTTTTTTACTATTCACACTCTTTTTTTTTACTTTTAGGAAAAAAAATACATACACTTTCAACACTAAAAAAGAAAAAGGGAGTGTGGACAACAAAAAAAAGGAGAATGTGAATGTCAATTCCCTAGTTTTAATGTCAATTGAGCATACTTTGTGTTACCATTTTGGATAATGAAATTAAAGTGTGTTGCTTTAGATAAAAACGTTGTAAGTGTTCGTTAAAAGATAGTGGTAAGTTTGCGTCAAAAGATAGTAATGGCACATGGTAAGAATGATCAGCTTTTGTGATATCTGTTGCCTTATTTTGTATTAAGTACAAAGTATGGTATTAGTGATTGGTAGTTATGCATTTATATATTGTCATTTATAAATTCTCAAAATCTCAAACATTTTTCATCAAAAAGTGGCAACTTGCTACCTAATGAACTGGTTATAGTAAGTGTAGCCGTATAACATAGTAACTCTGTGGGAAAAAAAAATGTCGTAAGTAGTACCTTAACAAACGGTAGGTAAAATAATAGTTTTTTGTCCTAAATTCATAAAATCATTTCAGTTTTAGCAAATTCAACTTACTTTTTTTTTGGATAATTTTGATGTAACCGCAATATTTTTCATTCTGTATTTTTTATCTAAGTATCCATATTTAATGATTAGCATCATGCTCCCATGCCACACTCGAGAGCATACCTTTGGCCTGTTTGTGACAGGATAAGCTATTCGGATTTCGGATAAGCTTATCCAGGGTTATTTGATAGGATAAGCTACCCAAATAAGGAGTAAGCCTTACCCTGGGCCCACCCTTATCCAGGATTTGTTAGGCCTTCACTGTTTGGATAACCTATCCACGGGTATAAGGAAGCCCTTGGAAGGGGACAAGGGAAACCCACCTGAGGGGTATCGTTAGCTTATGCGGGTGTTTCAAATGACTGGGTTACCATTTTTCCCAAACCTTCCGCGCCTTTTCCCAGGGACCAGCAAACGCAGAGAGAGAGAGAGAGAGCAGCCAAAGCAGCCACTACTCTCTCTGATTTCCGGCGACATCTCTTCCTCAAGGCTCTGTTTCGACGGCAGGTGAGCTTCCAAAGCTCGTTCCTTCAGCTGGGTGAACCTTCTTGTCTTCTGCCCAATGCGGTACCGGGTTTATTGGATTGCTGATTGTATAGCCCACGGGCACGAAAGAGCGGAAATTCTCCATGGCATTAGGGTCTCTCTCTCTCTCTCTCTCTCTCTCTCTCTCTCTCTCTCTCTCTCTCATTTGCCCTAAACATCTCAGTTGGGGCAAATTGAACAAACAAACAAACCTAGGTTTGAGCGATTCTCGTTGAATAATTGAAGCCTTCGTTTGAATACACATCTATTCAAAGGAGCCTTAAATCACGTTATGCTGCTTAAAAATCAACTCAAATCACGTTATACCTGATGTGGCTGGAAAATGGTCAGTCACTCTAAGATTACCTGCCTGATGTGCAAGACAAGTCCTTGAAACGGGGCTACTGAGGTGGTGCCGGCCCTATGTGATTTATTGAGATCACATGTGGTGCGTTCCTAACTCATTTCTTCAGATCACTTGGCTTGAAACAGGGCCACTGAGGTGGCGCCGGCCCTAGAAGCTTTGTTGTTTTGGCCTTTTGGGGTTATGGAACGCAGTTGGTTTCGGGGGAAGCTGTACTCCTTCGTTTTGAGCGAGGGCGGAAGTAAGCCCTAGTCTCTCTCTTGGTCACGCTCTTCACGGAGGTCGCCATGTCTCAGTCTCGCCTTCTCTGTCTGGCCTTTTCTCATGCTGGACTTGAAGCTGGAACGTGGGGAAACTGGACCGCTTATGGGGGCTTCACAAATTCAGGTGGCCCCAAATTGGAACCACAACGAGTAACCTGGCTCGGAGACAAAACACGGTCTCTCTCTCTCTCTCTCTCTCTCTCTCTCTCTCTCTCTCTCTCTCTCTCTCTGGGAAGACATATCCCGAGTGTGATTCTGCCCCATTTGTGTTCATGACCGTCTAAACTTGTGGATAAGTTATCATATTTTGCAGAAACTGTTATATGTTGGAACTTTTAAGTGCATTAAATTTGTAGGTTATTGGTTACTTATGGTCATGACCGACTCCACCAAGTGGAAATCCTTGCTCCGCCTTTGGTCAAAGATTAACATGTTATCCACATTTTCCTTTATTATGTTTCCATGAGTTCCTAATGGCCATCTATTTCGCAGGAATAAATCATCGAATGAGAAGGAAAATTCTGAACAAGAATCTGAACATAAAGGTGCAGCGAATGTAAAGGTTGAAGAGAATGATGGGATTGGATTGTGTGGAGTTATTTCGTCAACGTGGTCATCGCCTGGGGTGCATCTGAGGTATGCTCTATCTCTTCCTGCCTCCAAACAGCAAACACTTACTCCCACAGATCCCTGCCGCCCCACACCCCAACCAGTCTTGCTTTATTGTGGGTGTATGTTTATGCATCTACTTGTCAAGAGGTCCGAAGATAATCAGGGTGGATTCATCCTTTTCTCCATTGAGGAGCACAGTGGTGCTTAATAAGACGTCTGATTTGAAAGCAAACCCGAACCTTCAGATTTTCTCAAAAGTTGCCTTGAAGTGAATGATTGTGGGTTTGAGTTATCTTCAACTCACTGAACATGTTCATTTACATAGCTAGTAATCTAGATGTTCTATATCTTGGAGATGAGTCTAAAGTGTTAGAATACTGATATAAAATTTTGGACTTTTGCACTTGTCTGGGTGTAATGATCACATTCTATCATTAGCGGTAAGTTCATGACAATTACGCCAATCAAGATATTTTAAATAATGAGAAAACCAACAATATCTTTCATAAGCAACAGCAAAACTATTACAAATAGCATTCTAAAATAAATAGACGAAGCCTTCGCGCAAGAAGAAAGAATTGAACCTTGACCTCCTATTGAGGTGTAAGGACTCTGGCCAGCTGAGCTACCCCTGTTGGTTTTGTGGCGGTAGTATTGGAGGCATGATTTTTCACTTCACCATTATCAGGACAAAACTTTACTCTCCTGCCCTCACAATAGCAATGGACAAGCCCGGAACTCCTCTCTACCCTTTCCAATCCTTTCTAACGGCCTACAACCAAAGTCATATAACAACCTCTTGCGAGGTCTAATTTTCCATAATCCATGCACTCCCATACTTAAAAGGCATCACCATTCTCCACCACCTCTCGCTGTCACTAGATAATCTGAATTGTCACCAAAATAGCTTGATTGAACATCTTCAACCTTCTACTACCAGTACATACTTCTCTAATAGGGGCAGACAACGTCCCCCAATCCATAGTGTTACTAAAAAGTCTTCTCCTACCCCTCCCTTTAGTAGGAGTCGCTCTAAGAATCTCTTTGACCTTTGTATCATGGTATTGCACGAGCCTTCATGTGCAGTAGGAGTTGGATGACTCTTCATTGAGTTTGCTGGCTGTGCATTCGCGGCAAGTAAATAATCATTTTTCTTCAACCTGGAGGTTTTGGGTTTCTATTTGATGATCAAAGGGTAGGGCCTGTTGTTAGTTTGGATGACACTAAGTAAAGGTTCTTTTTCCTTCTTGTTAGGGATTGGCAAAATTCTGTGCTTTGCGTACATTTGTTACTGGTCCAATGTGCCTCTCCCCCATTGTCCACGCTTTGTGGATAAAAGTGTGGACATCTTCATCACACATAAAAATGGGAGAGTGTAGGATATAAAATCTTGTTTGAAATTTTCCTATCATTTTTCGCTCCAACAAATCGCAAAGAAATAAGTAACATTTCAAATCCTCAAGATAGTCTCTCCAACTCCTAATGACTTTAATGTGACTGTATTGGCAGTATGTCACAGCCAATGATACTAACTGTTTAAGTCTCTAATATCTTGGAGTACACCATCTCCGATATTCGTTAATTCAATAGTAAGACATTTAGCCCTTGTTCGGTTTGGGGTTTGGAAAAAATTTTCCAAATCCAAATCCACTCATTACCTATAATTTTAATTATTATTTTTATTTCTCTCTCCACTCATTACCCCTATATCCAATCATTAATTTTATTTCTCTCTCTATCTCTCTCCAATCATTACCTATATCCCCAATTATTACCCTATTTTCACTTTTCACTCATTACCCAAAAATCAAACCCAAAAATTTTCTAAACCCACAACCGAACAAAGCCTTAGCATTCACAAATTGGTGAT
This sequence comes from Rhododendron mucronatum var. ripense, assembly GCA_019656295.1. NCBI lineage: Eukaryota > Viridiplantae > Streptophyta > Magnoliopsida > Ericales > Ericaceae > Rhododendron > Rhododendron mucronatum. The sequence continues at coordinate 118,463 of BPLT01000075.1, read as the reverse complement.
TTCACTCTCGTATATATGAAAAAGGAACTATAGAGAACACACTTGCTATTTCAAAAGTTCTAACCATGCAGAATCCATTATAAGTCACAAGTTCCTATCCTTTAATCCTACCATCCCTCCAAATACCAAAAATGGTGGGCGCATAAGATGTTCTCCTTTTTTTATTATTTTAATTAAAAAAATCTCCTTAAGAAACAAAGTTTTTCATTTTAAACATATTTTGAAAACCACTTAGAGACAACCCTTGCAAACTTGAAAATTATAGAGTCGGATCAGGAAAAAAAAAAACCAATGGAAAAACGATTAAGAGAGTTATTACAAGAGAAAGAAAAGGAAAATATAGAGAGCAAACAGAGGAGAGAGAAATGGAAATGAAAGCTTGTTGAGGAGGAAAGAAGCAAAAAGTCTGAACAACTAAAGGCAAGGTCAGTTGCTGCTACTACTGCTGCTTCTCCTCGTGGTCTCCAATTTACTTTCTTTGTCTACAGTCAATCATCCCATGAGAGAGAAAATGCACTCATGCTTCTCTATTCCTTCACAATTCGATCCACTATCCACACCATTGAATGCAAGTTAGTTCCAAGTGTTTGTTTCAACTACAACAGCGTTAATGCACATCCAAACTTGTTCATTTTCCGGTCTCTTCACAAATTGGGATCTTAGTTACGTGTTTTGATCAATGTACAAGTGGGGCACATGATACTGAAGGAAGAGACCATAACCCAGATGATATGACTCCTAAAATGTGGGAAGGCACCATTTCTAGATGTTCAATAAGATGCGTTTGCATTTGAGAAGGCAGATGGTGCATATAATTATATCCTCCGTGGGGCCCATGATGGATCTCCTAATGTTCAGCATGATGAATTCAGTGGAGGTGCTACAGTTGAATCTCAACTTGGTGGCTCTGAAGGCTTCAACTCCCATATCATTGGTTTGGCAATCACTGCACCTTTTAGAGAGTCTGAGCTTTTGGAGGTCAAAGGTAATTTTCAAAAAGTCGACTGTGTTGGAGATGTCAATCTGTTCCAAGTGAGCTGTATGTATCATGCTGTTGAATTAACAGAGGGGGACTTGAAACTTAGTGTTCAGATGTTGGAATTCAGACGAACCTCTGACTACCACGACGCCAGAGCCAACCTTAGTAGTTTCCGTTAACTCCCCAAGACTGCCTTTCGAGGATTTCAGATATGTCATTTGATACAATGAAGCCCGTGATTGTTATACCTGAATCTTTAGAAGCGACTAATATGGCTGAACCAAATGCCATTCATCACAAGAAGAGTTTTCATGAACAACCTAGCTTGGATTGATCAGAAAAATCCCATGGGCAAACAATTGAAGACGAAGATATGTGTAGGCAAGAAAATCTGGACGTCATTGGCCATCAAATTGTAGGTTACAACCTTGAAGGATAGCGACTGGGGCTCATCAAATGCAGTGCACAAGTAACCATCCGAATTTGGAGATTGATGTTTCAGAAGGCACTGGCATTTCCATATTGTTGAAAGGTCAGCATTGGCCTGTCTTTTGGGGAGGAATTTAGGTGCACCGCTAGCATTCCCTTTGATGATCCATCCTTTCTGAGGGACTTTGCAACTAGCATGAGAAGCTCCCTAGGGCATGGCAGTGTCTCTGCATATTCCTCTGTGGACGTGGGCCAAGAGAGACTCGTATGCAGCTGCAGTTAAGCAGCAGGAAATCAGACACTGGAACAAATCCAAAGCACCAAAGCACAGGTTCATCTCCTTCTGGAACTTCAAGTCATGCTTTCCGAGGATTAGGTCCTGCAACAGGCATGCATGAAGAAAAAATGGAGGCACATGTTCAACATGAGATTGTAAATGTAACCGATGCCGCTACTCAAAAACAGTTGTTGGTTTCCCAAAGTACAGGGGATGATACATGTAGTGAAGTTGAATGCAACTCTCGCTGTGAAACAATGATTGCTTCTACCTTTGAATTGTCAACGCATGCCCTAAACACCCATTCAGGGAAGAGTTCAGATTCTTCCTTTTCAAATGTTGAAAGTTCTGGTTTGTGTGGGAATTAATGGTGAAGAGTTCCAAAATGACGCGAGTATTTTGGACCGAGAAGCCTCTGCTGTGACTCCAGAGCCTTTTATAGTAGACAAAGTTAGCGCACGAAGGGGGAAAAAACGTGGAGAAGCCAAATTCCATTGTGTATAAAGAATGCTTCAGACGTGCTCTCACACTTGTGGTGGTTGTATTTGTTTCTTATATGTCCTTTCCAAAGAGCAAAAATTAAGAATTAGACTAACAATGGCAAGCACCTTATGACATAAGTGTAAATATACTCATGATTTCACACTGGGCAAGTGGCAGGACGAAAATAAAAGAAAAAGTTGAGAAGCTTACTCCTTCAAGCAAGCAAGTTTTGACTTCTACTGTCAGTTAAAAAAATTGAGACCACCATGGCTTTGTTCCGTCTTTAATTTCGAAGTTAGTTGAGGTGTGTATAAACCGGTTCAGACATCCGACTATTTGTGATTTTAACAATGCAGACCATAGCTACACATAGTTTCCACGGGCTTGGTTTTTTACAAATTCGCAATGAGACCTTTTTGCCCTATATGCAGGTTTTGACTTCTACTGTCGGTTAAAAAAATTGAGCCAACTGTGGTTTTGTTAAGTTTTTAATGTCGAAGTTAGTTGAGGTGCGTTTAAACTGGTTCAGACATCCGATTATTTGTGATTTTTAAGAATGTGACCATAGCTTCACATAGTTTCCATGACTTGGTTTTTTACAAATTCACAATGAGACTTTTTTCCCCTATATGCCCAGAAGGAAAAAAAATAAGACCAAATTTTGTTAATTAAATTAAATCTCGTTACAATTTTTGGAATAAGACTATCTGAAAATGCAACTTTTTGACTTGCAAATTTACAGCTCGACTATGTTGTGAAAAGAGTGAAAAAGAAGGAATAGGACCCTTGAACTCTAAATTAAACCCAAATTTTTAACAATAAATTCGAATTCTTTTCGTTTGTTGACGAAATTGTTGCCTGATCAATGTCCATCTTTGCATTAGTTGACGAAAAATAGGACCCTTGAACTGTCGTTCAATTTTGTCAAAAAAAGAAAAAAAAAACTGTCCAATTCATTTTTAACCACTTATAAATAATAAATAAAAATAAAAAAATAAAAATATTTTCAATTACCTCTAACTGGACCTAACTGCTCAACCCAAATCTTCTGAGGAGCTAGCGCGGCCATACCAGTCACGGCCCCCCACTACTGCAAGAAACTCAGCTTGAGGAGAATCGAACCCCAAATCTTGATAAGTACTTCCAAAGCCTGAGTATCTGCCTAAACCAATGGGGGCAACCCTTTTTTCAATTTTTCCAAACAACTGACGGCAAAACCTTGGGGGATAGAGATAGATTACTTAAGGTAGAACATATTTATCATATAGTTTTTTTTCCTCCATCACCTACCCATTACAGTGTTTGATGTAATTAATTTAAGATCAGCCATTATTGGACGAAGATTGTTATCATTTGACAGCGCCACGGTAAAATAATTACTTGTTTGTAGCATTCCAATCTTAGAAGGGAAGGCGTAGGACGTCTATTTTTAAAGTGCCCCTGGATGTCTTTCGAATGAAGAATTTTCCGATGATAAAAATAAAAAATAAAAAAAAACACATTGGACTTTTAGTTATGGTTGTGACATATTTTTAGATTAACAAAGGTAACCCAACTTTAAGGCAATCAATATCCCATGATTTCTTAGGTAAATATAATAATATCCATTGGGATGTTATTCAACGATTTGAACTGTTTAATTATTTTATAGTAGATTTTAATGGATATACGTCATGCATACAAAAAAATACAAATCTATTGGATGTCAGTATTTAAAACACTGTATTTATTTTAAACCAAACATGATTTGGTCAAGCCTATATCAATGTCCAGTAAGACCAATATTTTGCATGAATAATTTATACAACAAAATGCATTAAATGTGATTCGCAATCGAATAAAATTTTACTAGAGATATAAAATAAAATAAAAATATGTTAGGTGATATGTGATTTTGTCTATTAATTGATCAAGATCGAGGAAGGAAGGAATATACCTAATTGAAATTTTCAAATTCCTTTTAGGTGGCGCTTACACGGTAGTTGAAATAAGGAGTTACTATTTGATTGTAAATTCCAATGTAGCAGATAAATAAAGGAGGACTGTCGGTTTGATTTTGTATGCCAGCAACGAGTCTTCTTCTAACTTTCAGCAGCTGATGGGCTCATTTCAAAATAATGAATGATCTGTAGAAGGTGTGAATTCACGTTTTGCGGTGGAGGTCATGCAGTGAACGTATCTTGAAATATTAAATTTTATCTCATATCGCTTATCTAGCCTAAGCTTGATTAATAAAATCTATAGGCTACTCTGTCGATTGCCAAATTGGTTTTAAGTTAGAACTCTTTAAGAAATTTAACATGAAGCCCGTTTACTTTTTAGACATCGACATTATGAGCCTATGAGCTCAAACTATACAAGCTCAAGAGTACTTGATATGTTTGACTATAACTCATTTTGATTTCTATTTTGCTAATAAAAAGATTAATTTAAATATATCTTGGAGCCAGGCCAGCTACTTTCTAGACATTGAGATTACGAGCCAATAAGCTCAAAATAGGATCCATTACGATCTTATTCAACGATGAGAAACAAAAAATTCAAATCGATCGCATTCATCTTGAACTCATTTTAAAATTGATTTGCCTATTAAATAAATTTACATTTATCTTTCAACCACGTTAAGATTGAAAATTTGTTCAATATTCTTAAAACACCGTTACAATATTACTACGATAGATGTAGAGAAGCAATCTAAAATAGTTGGTTGGTGGGATTTGACATAACTTCATTATTGGATATGCTTTATTAAAATTTTCGTTTCATATGAACTATAGTTTTGTGTCAATTTTTTTCGGATTATTAATCTAAATCGAGAAAAGGAATCTTAAAGGTAAAAAAATAAAATAAAATAAAATTTTTTTTAAATATTTCACTGAGAACAAACAAAATTTTTGACGTAATTTTTTTAATTATTTTCTTATCAATCATAAATAAGGTAAAATAAATACGGAGTACTTCACTTGGAATATCACATTTCACAGTGTCTCCGTTTGTTACATAACTCCCCTTTTTTAATCTACTTTTTCTTGTTTAGTAGAAGAGAAATAAATATATTAATAATAATAACATTACAACTTACAATATGCATCTAATACTTGTAAAAGATATAATGCATACGTTAAAGTTAAAGGCAAATAACACATCAAATCAAATAGAAAAATAATTTTGGCACTCCAAAATTTGTCTTTTAGTGTGCTTATTATGTATAATTTTTTTACACTAAAATACAAGTTTTAAAGTGCCATTATCAAAAATTAGAGTGTCAAAGTTATTTTTTCCATTAAATAAATGATACATACAGTGATAAATTGACTAGATTGTCATCAAAGAAGCGCATGCAGATTGTCGATGAGCAGTTGTCACGATAGTTCCCCTATTAGCAATGCTTCCTATAGAGACTAACGTCTCCCTTCTCTTTCAGCTATGTTGAATTTGAACAAACATTTAAAGTGGATTAGAAAATAATTTCATCATGTACCGATTACATACAACGCTTGCAGATTTAAAATGATAAAATCAAGTCATAAACTAAAGCGAAATTTAGATACGACCATTGTTTTTAACGCTCATCTCACATGGAGCGAGACCTATACATACACGACATCCACCGCACGTGAGAATGCCTTATAAATAACCGTTGTATCCGAAAGTAAATTTCAGGAAGTGAAAAACAAGGCAAAAAAACAAAAACAAAAACAAAAACACAGCCACCAGGAAAAAGATGAAGCACGAGAGCTCATTACAAGACAAGAAAAAATAGGAAAAGAGAAAGAAAAGGAAAGGGAAAATATCCCAGAGGAGAGAGAGAGAGAGAGAGAGAGAGAGAGAGAGAGCTGGAAGAATGCAAACGAAAGCTTGTTGAGGAGGAAAGAAGCAAAGCCTGTGACCAACTAAAGGCAAAGGTTAGTTAGCTGCTTCTCCTTCCCCTCGTGTTCTCTCTCTCTCTCTCTCTCTCTCTCTCATAAAACAGAAAAGCTCTCAAATGCTTTCTCCATTTCCTCACACTTCGATCCACCGACCGCTCCATTGAATGCACGTTAGATCCAAGTGTTTGGCGCATTAATTCACTTCCAAAATCGTTCATTTTGCCAGTCTTTTTCGCAATTCGGGATCTTATTGAAGTCTTTAACGCCGTTTGACTCCATTTAAAGTAAGTGAATTCCTGTGAGCTCGTCCAAATGAGGGTTTTTTTTTAAACTGTTTTTGGAGAATAGATAGAGATTCTTCACTTCACTGGAGTTTGAATGAGTTGAAATGGGGTTTAGTTGGGTAGTTAGGAGCATAGGTAGTATATGTTGTAACCATTACTATTTGGATCAGACTCTAACAATTCTAGGGTTTGTATTGTAGTACATGGACATGGCTTTGATTTGAATTACTCGTTTTTGTTGCAATTTGTTTGACTGCAATTATCTCCAGCACTTACCCATATGTTTACTCAAGTTTGAGTAGAAGTTTCATTCGGTATGAAACACTCTAATGAGCAAACCAAAATTGGAGCACGGAATTTGAGCAAAAGCTTCATTTATGGCATGGTTGTAAATTTTGCGGGTGGGAAATATCCTTGCAAAATTTGAGTCTCTGTTGATGTGTGTAGAACTCAATTATGTTTAGGTTTGAGTGAAGGAGTGGAGTAAATGCTAGGGGGTTTTACTCAAATTTTGGGTTTTGAGTTAGAGAAAAGGGCAAGGGCTGGAGATACTTCTAGAGGTAACCGGTTTGGACTGATGTTCATGTAATAAACTCTATTTAGATTGTAGTACATAGACAGGGCTTTGATTTGAATCACTCGTTTTTGTTGAAATTTGTTTGACTGCAGCTTATGTGGTTTGGCGTTTTAAGTTCTGCTGGGATTTCAGTTATTGCTTTAATAGGAGTATTTTGTTGCCGCTGAATGTTTAATATTTCAGTGATGGTGCTTGTTTTGACTGCGACAGGGAGTTGGGTTTTTATTCCGGTTTGTTGAAGCTTCAGTTTATCATAGGGAATCATGTTTTCGGAATGCAAGTACGCATCAGTTTTTATTTGAGGATGATTTAGCGAGTTGATTAATGCTGGAGGCCAGTGCTTGATATTACTGGTGTTTTCCATCGGTGCTTGGGATTCCATTCAAGCTCTTCGATTGCTGCCGGAAGTTCTTAAATCACTGTCGGCTTCTCACCACGTTGTGGGACAAGTTGCTCCGATTTTGAGTCAACAATAGATACTAGATACATTTGCTTACCGGGGGCCTTCGTGGTGACTGAGGGGGTTGAAGGGTGATTTCACTATATTTCTTACCAGGAAAAGGGCCTTTAGAGGAATAATATTTTCATTAGGTTGATAGCTCTGAAAAGGCAAATTGGCTATCTTGCTTTTATTTGGGTTGCATGGAAGGTTTGGATAGATAATTACTGTCTGGTGAATTAGAGAGGCAGAGATGCCTCCTTCGCCAGCAAGGAGAAGTTCTCCCGGAAGGGAGCTCAGAGGGGACAACCACAAAAGGGGGCGCAGTCTCGAGCCCAGAATACTCCTCAGGGAAAGGGATGATGATCTTGCTCTCTTCAATGAGATGCAGACCAGAGAAAGAGAGAGTTTCTTGCTTAAGTCAAATGATGATTTTGAAGACACATTCTGTAAGTTTTCATAACTGATTCGCTTCCATCTTTTGCGGAATAAGAAATATGGTTTTTTTTGCTTGTTTCCTCTGACTGACTAGTGTTTGCCTGTCGTATATTTGTTTTATGGGCTATTGACAGCCACAAGATTGAGATACTTTTCGGATCCTAAGCTTGGAATCTCCATTCCTGCGCGTGGCGAGAGTACTGACCTGCTTAATGCAGATGGGGAAAAGAATGACTATGATTGGTGGGTGATGTTTCTTGTCTTTTGAGCCTCTTAATTTGAATCATTGAGTTGATGAATTTAAATATTTCAGAACTTAAATTGCTGTGAAAATAACTATAAAGACAGAAAGGAAAGGAAAGGAAAGAAAGATTAAACTTCTAGCAGGAATTTCAGACTGTTCCATCATGTTCCCGTTGATTTTTTGTCTGTTGGTAAACCCTTGTGGTTATGTAATTGGGCCGTAATTGTACATTTATTTCTTGTCTAAATTTGGTGTTACCTCGCAAAATACAGATTTTTCAAGCCTGTGAAAGAAGTTTGGATTCACACCTTTTGATGGGCTGAAAAATCAAGCGCTCACCAGGAAACTAATAATCCCAATTTCAACTGTTCCTTTTGGAAACTAATAAATCACTTGTCTGAAATGAATGGTTAACACTCTTTGGTACTATCCACATATCTTCCATTTTGTTCCGGTGCCTCTCAGCTGGTCAGTTACTTCACAATTGTTGGTTTTGATCTAATGTGGTGTTTTTGTATTATTAGGTTATTAACTCCTCCCGACACCCCTCTCTTTCCTTCTTTGGATGATGAAGCACGTCCAGCTACACTTATCCAGAGGGGACGGCCTCGAAGTCAACCCATCGCGATCTCAAGATCATCCACGGTAGGTCAATATTCAAGTCAACGGTATTTTTAATTGCCATTTGCTTGCATATTCTGGTGGTTATCTTTAAAGAACTGCTCATGTTTTTCTTTATGATTTTTGTGTGCTCATGAGTCTAATTTCTATGTTATTGCAGATGGAGAAGGGTTGCAGAAGTAGTAGAGGTAGTGCAAGTCCAAATCGCTTAAGCCCATCTCCTCGGTCCAGGGACAGCCCTTCCCAGACTGGGGGAAGGCCATCTTCAGCTCCCCATTCGAATCCAACTCCTAGTTTACGCCCCACTACCCCATCAAGAGGACCATCTCCCCAACCTAGTAAACCATCAACAGCAACTACTCGGAGAATGAGCACAGGGTCTAGTGCTATATCCTCATCTAGGGCAAGGGGTACCTCCCCCTTGCCGACAAGTCGGGGTACCTCCCCCTTACCAACAAGTCGGGGTACCTCCCCTGTGCCGACAAGTCGAGGTAACTCAGCCTCACCAAAAATAAGTGCATGGCAAACAAATATTCCAGGTTTTTCCTCAGAAGCACCTCCTAATCTACGTACTTCGTTGGCTGATCGACCGGCATCGTATGTGAGGGGCTCCTCACCAGCATCCAGAAATGGTAGGGATTTGTCATCCCGATCTAGCAGGCAGTCAATGTCTCCAACTCCTTCTAGAAGCTCTGGCAGGCAGTCAATGTCTCCAACTCCTAGAAGCATCAGTTCATCGCATAGTCATGATAGGGACGTAATGAGCTCCCACAGTAAAGTTTCTGTGGCATCATCTGGTGATGATGATTTAGAGTCTCTACAATCTGTTTCTATGGGTAGCACAGGCCGCCTAACTTCAAGAAAAGTTGGTGCCTTTCCAAGTAATAAATCTCCAGCCTCATCCAAGAAGCCAAATAAAGTGATGCTCTCAAGTTCTGCTCCAAAAAGATCCTTTGACTCAGCCCTTCGACAAATGGTACTGATGTTCTGTACTTCTGTTTCTTTTGGACAGTGATGGTTTTTACATCATATGATTGGGCTCCTGTGTGGACGTGCGTTTGGAAAAGACTCCATCTCTTTTTAGGGGTGTTAATTTTTATTAAAGATTATGATAGAAGTTGCAAGGTGTGCTTTAATTGAATTCAGTCATTCACCTCTAAAAACACCTCAACGGTTTCATAGTTCTAGGTCAAAATACTGATTTTATCAGATAATATGCTTCATGGATCTGCCATTTTATAAGACACACCCATGTCGACACAACACAACAAGAGCATGGGATATGTACCGGACATGGCATTTCAAAACCGCACAATGTTATCTTGAACTTTCAAGGAAAAAACATAATTAGTTGATGAAACTTCTTGTTATTGGAGAGAGTTGGAGACAAACCATTTTCTTTGTAGAAATTGAAGTGGGAGATAGATGGGAAAGAGAAATATTATATATTATATGAAATTGGCCAACTTTTTAGTTCATGTTATGTGATATGCCGTATTAAATATACTATTTTAGCCTATCCCCAGACCCATTTCTACATTTAGATCCTTCTATGCATATCCTCCCTTCTTTTGTTTGATGTGTCCGACCCTTAGATATGCACCCAGACACAATACACAAAGCTGAGTCCATGTAACATAGATCAGAACATAGAACCGTTTCAAACTTGACCATTCAGAATGATGCTCAAATAGTGGTACATCATCTTGAAACTGCATGGCATACAAAGTGCACCACCTCCAGACCTTGCGTTGATCTGGACTGGTACTGCTTCACGGACAGCGAAGTTTCCAGATAGTGCTTTTAAGCTTCTCTAGTGCTTTGTTTACCCTACAACATGTACATGGAATACTTACCAAAACCAAAAGTAATTAAAATCCATTCATAAAACGATGACAACGAAGCCAACAAATGGTACCACAGGCACACTTGCTCAACAAACTTGATCAACCGTAGTCCTGAGGGTATTCAGTTTGCTTATGAACAAATCATCTGGTTTGCTTCTGGAAAAGGCACTTTTATCATTTCTTGCACCGATAGATCACCTGTCCACTCCTGGATGTCATTCTAACCCTTTTACCGTTGTGTATGAGAGCATTGGTGCACGTGTTTATGAACGAACCTTCACTTATAGTAGGACTCAATCTAAGCATGTGTCCGAATTAGAAGAGGTACATATTGTTGGGTTTAGCAACTTTAAAAAGTTGGCAGTTGAGGGCATTGTGCCAGTGTGTAGTTGGTTGTTGTGTAGCTGGTGCTATTTAATTCCTGGAACATTTATTTTTCACGTGGGAGTAACACCGTCTTGATGGGCAACTAATTAATGGAACTCAAAGATGAAGTATTCTGTTCTTTATCTTACTTGTCTGTTAGTGTTTAATGACTGCTCTAATTATAATCAAATTTAAGAGTTCATAAACAGAAGCAGCAAATTCCCGTTATTATTATCTGAGATTTGGTGTTGGATAAATGGTTTTCATATATGCACGCTTCGGAACTGGAAATCACTGTTGAATCTTTTTTTTGTAGGACCATCGGAAAAGCCCTCAGAATATGTTCAGGCCACTTTTATCTAGTGTACCCAGTTCCTCCTTTTATGTTGGAAAAGCAAGTGCAGCACATCGCGCTATGATATCCAGGAATTCCTCAGTCACTACCAGCAGTAATGCAAGTTCTGATCAAGGTACAAGTGGGGCACATGATACTGAAGGAAGCGACCATAACCCGGACAATATGACTCCTGAATGGGGACAGACACCATATCTTGATGTTCAAGATGATGTATTTCCATTTGAGAAGGCCGATGCTCTAACTGAAGATATCAGTCATGGAGCCCACGATCAATCTCCGGATGATCAGCATGATGAATTCAGTGGAGGTGCTAGAAATGAATCTCAACTTGGTGGCTCTGAAAACTTGAACACCCATATCACTGCCTCGGCAATCACTGCACCTTCTAAAGAATCTGAGCTGTTGGAGGTCAAGGGTAACTTTCGAGAAGTCGACTATGTTGAAGATATGTCCATCTGTTATAAGTGTGGCCGTATGTATCATGCTGTTGAATTAACAGAGGGGGACTTGAAACTTTGCTCAGACTGCAGGAGTGCAGACGAACCTTTGACTACCACAACTCCAGAGTCAAACATAGTAGTTTTTGATAACTTGCCAAGTCTGTCTACAAGGATTCCAGGTAGAGATAAGTCATTTGATAATATGAAGCCCGTGATTGTTATCCCAGAATCTTTGGAAGTGACTAATATGGCTGAACCAAATGTTACTCATCACGAGGAGAATTTTCAAGAACAACCTGGCCTGGTTTTAGCATCAGAAAAATCTCTTGTGCAAACACTGGAAGAGGAAGCTATGTCTAGGCAAGAAAACCTGGAAGTGATTCGCCAACCAATTGTAGAATACAACTCAACGGACAGCGACACTGGGTCTCAGCAAATGCATCGACTAAGTAACCATGCAAATTCAGAGCTTGATGTTTCAGAAGGCCATGGCATTTCTGTATTGTTGATGAGGTCAAGCAGTGTCAAGGGGCATGTTCTCCGGGGTAGAACTTTTAGTGCGGCTAGCATTCCCTACGATGATCCATCCTATGTGAGGGACAGCGCAACAAGCATGAGAAGATCCCATGGGCATGGTAGTGTCTCTGCATCTTCCTCTGTGGACTTGGGCTCAGCTAGGCTATTAGAGACTCGTGTGCAGCGGCAGTTGAGTAGCAGGAAATCTGAAACTGTAACAAACCCAAAGCACCAACGCACAGGTTCATCTCTTTCTGGAACTTCAAGCCATGCTTTCCAAGGATTGGGTCTTGGAAAGAGCATGCATGAAGGGAAAATGGAGGTTGATGTTCCACATGTTGAAAATGAGGTTGTAAATGTAACCCATGCTGCTATTCAAGAGCAGTTGGTGGTTTCACTAAGTGGAGGAGAAGATAATACATGCGCTGAAGTTGAATGCGACAATTTCTGTGGAACAATGACTGCTGCCTCTGAATTGTCCACGCATGCCCTAAACACCCATTCAAGGGAGAGTTCAGTTGCTTCCATTGCAAATGTTGAAAATTATGGTTCGTGTGGGAAGGGTGAAGAGTTCCCAAATGAGTTGAGGAGTATTTCGGATCAAGAAGCATCAGCTCTGACTCCAGAGTCTTCTACAGTAGAAGAAGATAGGGCTCAAATAAAAAGAAGTGTGGAGGAGAAGCCAAATTCCATTGTTGATAAGGGGGATGTTTCAGATGTTCCCACTCAGAGCTTACAGGATATACTATCCGATATAGAAATTGACAATGATCGTCTGGATTCAGTCGGTTCTCAGTCCGATGTTGTCTCCACGGATTCAGTGAGCACCATGGATGAGTTACTGGATCCTTGGCATGTTGAAGAGCTTGGCAGTGATGCTCATGGAATCCTTGGTATGAACTTCTTGGATTGTAACTAATGTTTGTTCTACTGTTTGTGTTTTTTTAAATTTATTTTTTCTCTCTCATAGTCATAGGACTCATACCTAATTTGTTAGTTTCATCTCACAGTTTAAAATTGTTGTTGTCAGTGCCATCTATGATGTTTTTGGATTTGTAAAATCTTTTGAACTAACTAGGCTTGGTGAATAAAATGAAGCTAGTCTGGCATCTAGTCCACTATTTGGGAATAGCTAGGTGGATCTTGTTTCCAGGTCTCTTCTCACAACTTATAGGTACACAGAAAACTTAGCAGAAATCATTGATCTCATCCAGTTCTTCAGTTCAAACCCAAAGTGGTAGTATAACGAAGTCTTTGCCCCAAATTATTTAGGGCTGACTAACAGATGGTGGCTAGCAATTTTACTGTGTACCGGGCCATGATCTTTTTGCTAATACGCTCATGAAATTCTCCGATTGAGTATGCTTCAACTTTGTATTCTTTTTTGTACTATTGATGTCAAGCATGCATCTTTTTTAAAGCAAGTATTCTTTTCTGGTTGAGCAAGTTGAGTGGTTGTAATTTTCCTAAAGCAAGTGGGACATTACCAGATAATGCCACCTTTATAGTCTTGTTTACACATCTTATAAGTAGTATTATGTGTACTATGATTACAAAAATTATATAATTAGTATATCAACCTCTGAAAATCTAACTAATGTTGATTTAATCTTGTTAGAAACTAAAGTTATTTTACATTGTCATGTAAAAATTTCTCAATTTCTTTCATGGACACGAAAATAAGCACACATGGGCGTTGCAATTGTCGACCAAAAACGAAATACTATCATGTAGAATTTATTTATACTATAAATGTTATGCGATATTTTGAGTGTATTTTCAAATACTTCTCTTGAATCGGCCCCCTCAAGCCAAAATTCTAGTTCCGCCACCTCCCATATGTCAGGATGCCTTACCCACTCTACTCAGATCATAGGAGGGAAAGAGCAGCTGTCAATTAAACTTGGTGATGCATTCAGTTTTTCTGACATTCGAGTTCCTCCTCTCGTTTTGTTGCTTTACAGTTAGTTCTAGTGACCCCTAAGAATGATTACTGCTAGAACTTTTTTTTGTCAGGCTATGTTTGAATCATGGACTTTGTTAAGGGAATGGAAAGGAATGAATGATTACTTTACTAGCTCATTGCCTTTGTTGGAAACTAAACCAAAATGGTTCTCTTGTTTCTGACAAATGCATTTTCTTTTTTGTATCATTTTTCTTACACAACACGAAAATATTAAAATAAAATCCGACCACATCCTCATTCCTCAATGACTTTGTATTTTGTGTGTAGTTTGCTATATGCTTGTAGTTGCCTATGCGCAGTGAACATTTCTGATCCCTTTGCTTTTTATGGTTGCCCTTGAACAAATTTAGTCTTGTTTTAAACAAAACTGCTTTGAATTATGTTTTGTTTGATTTTAAGCCTCAGTATTTATAATCTGATTCATTGGTTGGTTCTCAGAAATGAGCTGTTTAAAGGTGTTCATTCTGAGTTCAGTTTGTGTTATTCTGTCTTTGCGGATTCCTCTAAAATGAACGGTTCTTTTTCGGATTCGAAGCTTTTCAAGGATGCTCGGGATTCCACAGAATCCACACGCTGGATATCCACCTTGTCGGGTTGCATTGTTTTGCTTCCATGCATACAAGTACAAATATAGCCCTCACTTCAGAACTTAATAAGTTCTTTGTCATTCGCCATTTCCATGACCAATTTTGTATGATGTGATGAACTTTTGTAGTAACATTTTCCTATGGACGCAACTAGTTTTGAGAATTTATGTTTGTGTATGGTGCTTGAATCAATGTATTTCGTTTGACACTCACATAGTTGACTGATGTGCCAGAGGAATCAGCTGTTACAACAGTTGAGGGCCAAGGTGGTACCAAGACAAGAAGCCTGTCAGTGGATGAAGCAGAAGATACTCTTCTCTTCTGCAGCGCTATCATCAAAAATCTGGCTTATGAAGCTGCAACCCTGGCAATGGAGAAGGAAAACACAGTCCCAATGGAGGACTCAAGGCCAATGGTTACAATATTGGGAAATTCTAATTCTGAATTAAATGATCGACGTGGCAGATCAAACGGAAAACGAACTTCAAAATCTCATAAAGTGACGCAGAAGCGGGTGGAAACAAAAACGAAACTATCTGCTGACGAGAATGAAAATGCTGAGCAAGTAGATGTATCAACTACCCGTATCGTTGGGGCCCCAAAAAGGGGGGATACTATGAATCCTCCAAAGATAGAGTCCAAGTGTAATTGCACCGTGATGTGAAACTCTTCTACTGAGATGATGCTAATTGCGTTTTCCTTTTGATTTTGGGGGGCTGTTTCTACGGTGTTTTAGATTTGCTGAATATATTTGTAAGAATCACCACGGTTGTATTGGCGAGATGATCATTGTAAAGTTCTTATTTTTATTAGGTTGAGGCATTTGGGGTTTGTGACTTCTCCAATTGCCCTATTCTTCTGGGTAAATTTGTATTAGTTTCTGTTTCTCCAATAGAGAGAGTGTATTCTTTTCCTGTGGTGCTGCAAGAGAAGTGTGAATTTGTTCACATTCAATGTATTTATCTTTGGTTGTAGAGGAACTTCAGACTTCAGTGCTAACTAACCAACTTCCTGGGGAGATATAATTGACCTCCTGTGATTTGGGTCTTGTGCGGATTACTCCTCTTATGTTTATCGAACACAGTCTGTTTTTGATTTAGGCCACGGGTTTATAAGGGAACATCAGGATGGCCATTTGCACAGTGAAGATTTTCAGTGCCGAGCGGGTGCCACGTGGTACTCGCTCGGCGCATTCGGGCTGTCCATTTCGGTTTTGGACGGCTTAGATTTGGAGAGAAAAAGAAGAGAGAGTGTTGGGGTGAGAGAAGAGAGAGTGTTTCAATCTGGGCTGTCCAATACACATTTGAACAGCCCGAATGTGTTGTTCGGGCACCACGTCGGCTGGGTGATGTGGTATCCACCCGGCACCCAAAAATTTCTCCATTTGCACATGACCTAAACCACTCCACGGGATCAATTTGGCTCATGGCTAATAATAGGAAACCTTCCTAGTACTTTCCTTCAGGTAAATAATTTTTGCACTTTCTTTTTATCTATTAGCACTCCTTTTATTGTCTTTTACTCATGAAATTATTAAATTATCCTTGCTACTCGAGTCATTTTTTCCATATGAAGGATAATTTGGTACTTTCACATGAATAAAGACAAAAAAAAAAAAAAAAACAAAAGGAGTATCAGAGGATAAAAGAGGAGTATTGAAACCATTTCCCTTCCCTTTATCTATATATTTTTATTTTTTTTAACTGAGCAAAGCTGTGAGAAGCAGAATTTTATTTTAACTATTTTCCCTTACTTTGTCATCTTGGTCTCTTGTTCCTCAGTCATTTTACCATGACAGAGATGGTACAGGGTAACTGGTACACGTAATAGTAGGAATTAAAAAGGAGCCGAACAAGTTTCTTCAAGCTTGAGCTTCAAAACTTAACTTTAAAAAAATGGCCAAATTAAGGTTGGTAAACAAATTCGAGTTCAAAGCAAATTTAGACAAGCTCGACTCATTAAATTTTCATTGAGTTCGAACTCAAGTTCAATAAAAACTTTACGAAAGAAGCTCAACATTTTCCTAAAGCTCGACCGGATCCGGCTTGTTCGTATCGCTTCTGGTATTATATGCATGGGAGAAACGAGAGTGAGACCAACATAACATGCTTCCCCTTACTCGCGACCAACTCGGCTTGAACCAGCATGTACTATCCATACTATCCAAATCCAATCACCTCAACCATCTCAAGCAGCTCCAATCTTTTCTCATCACTCTCGGCCATGGCCAAACCCAGTTCTTCGCATTCAAGCTCGTTCGCTTCTGCACTCTCGCCCTCTCCAATCTCCGCTACGCTCGCTTCCTCTTCGATCACCTCTCCTCCCCCAATGTCTACCTTTACACCGCCATGATCACCGCGTACGCATCCGATTCCGATCACGAGTCTTCTTTCCTGTTGTATCGCGACATGGTTCGAGAGAGACGGGTTGTTCCCAACCAGTTTGTATATCCTTACGTTCTGAAATCATGCCCCGAAGTCGTGAAGTCTCTTGGGACCGAATTGGTGCATACCCAGATCGTGAAATCGGGTTTCGAGAAATACCCAGTTGTGCAAACGGCTCTTTTGGATTCCTACGCGAGGTTTTGCTCCGATCTTGGGACCGCACACCGGGTGTTTGACGACATGTCTGAGAGGAATGTCGTGTCGTGGACGGCTATGGTTTCTGGGTATGCGAGGCTGGGGGAGATGGGCCGTGCGATGGTGATGTTTGAGGAGATGCCGGAGAGGGAGAGGGACGCTCCGTCTTGGAATGCTGTTATTGCTGGGTGCACACAAAATGGGTTGTTTTCGGAGGCAATGAGTCTGTTAAGGAGAATGGCCAATGTTGGAGTGGAAGGAGAAAGTTTTAGGAACAGACCGAACCATATTACTGTTGTTTGTGGACTATCGGCGTGTGGAAACACTGGGATGCTCCAGCATGGTAGATGCATCCATGGTTACATTTACAGGAATCGCCTCGATTGTGATGTGTTCTTGTTAAATTCACTAGTGGATATGTATGGGAAGTGTGGTAGCTTAAAAGAAGCAAAACGGGTTTTTGACCAGACATCGAAGAGAAGTGTGACAACATGGAATTCCATGATCAATTGCTTTGCCTTACATGGCCAGAGTGGGGAAGCAATCCGTGTTTTTGAGGAGATGATCAAATGTGTGATTGATGTCAAACCAGATCGAGTTACTTTTGTTGGTTTGTTGAATGCTTGTACCCATGGAGGATTGGTGGAACAAGGCCGGCATTATTACGATTTAATGATCAGGGATTACGCGATTGAGCCTCAGATTGAACACTATGGTTGCCTAATAGACCTTCTTGGTCGAGCAGGGCAATTTGAAGAAGCCATGGAAGTCGTGAGAGAGATGAGGATGTCACCTGACGTGGTGGTTTGGGGCTCTTTGCTTAACGGCTGTAAGATCCATGGTCGAATAGATTTGGCGGAATTCGCTGTCAGAAAATTAATCGACCTTGATCCGAATAATGGTAGTTATGGTGTGATGTTGGCAAATGTATATGTGGAGTCCGGGAAGTGGGATGAGGTCCGGAAGTTAAGGAAGACGTTGCAGGCGCAGAATGCTCACAAGACACCTGGTTGCAGTTGGATTGAGGTTGATAACCAAGTTCACCAGTTTTATTCTGTGGATACGACACATCCCAGAACAGAGGAGATATACACAGTTTTGGATTGCCTGGTTGGTTTTTCTTAGTTCTACAGTTGCTAGGATTATCTCCACTACCATCCAAACTGCCATTGGCGCGTACCTTAACAACTGCTCGAGGTTGCTCGCAATTTGATTTGGAATGTCAAACACCACCTGCAGTAAAAATGCTAATTCATCTGAGCTACAATTTGAGTACTTAATTGATCGTAGGATCGATATTTTTTTGTTAGGCTTATCTGGTAGTTGTGGCAGTGGAGCCAAGATATCAATGCCCAAGGTTCTCTTTCATTTCATTTGTTTAGAAGAGAAGAGCAGTGTCAAATGGAAAAGAGGGAAAGTGTTATTGGTTGCAGAAAATGAGTTCTGACTTCTGAGGATGGTGGTTATCTTCTCTTACTCTAGGGCCCATTTGTTTGACGGAACTAACTGTGAAGACTGAAGATGTATATATATCTCATAGGATATGTCAGTGATGAGATTTATGGTACCACATCCGCATTGTATTGTATATTTTGTACGATTTCATGTGGCAGATATTTAATCCTCATCACTGGAATTTCGACAAAAAACATATAGTTATTGTCCCTTTGGATTTATAGTCGAGTCCAGTCCAACACTAAAATAAGGAAACACAAATGGGCCTTAAGGGTGCATCAGCTCCCTCTTCCTCCACTTTCGGTGAACTTCGGCCTTTCAGGTGTCCTCCATCTTCCCTCCATCCACATTAATTATGCAGATGCCCCAAAAGGGCCCAAACTGCAAGGCCTATGATAATTAATGGAAAATGATGGGCCGGTCCTACTTTTGAAGATTATAGCTCATCAAGTCCCATGCGCATAAGTGCAATGCTCCACTAAGTCCTCCAAAACGCCTCTATAATCCCCTGCCGCATTTAATGCGCGGTCCCCCCTCCCCCTTTCTCTCCTTCCTCCCACTTTCTTTCCATCTTTTTCCGTCCATCTCTCTCTTCCTTTTCCTCTTTTGCCGGCTAATAATATGTTTGACTTTGCACGCTCTCTCTCTCTTCCTTACTTTTTCCTCTTGCACGTTTCTAATTTTGGTTTTACATGTTTAATCTTTAAAAATATAAAACAAGTCCCATACTAAATGTAAAATTATATATCAAAAAAAGTTTTTTTTGTAGGCTTTTTTTTAGTTTTTCAATAAAATATAGTAATTTTTTAATTTAGAAAAATTAATATTGTTAGTTGTGAATTTATAATGTATTTTCAATCCCCTAAACCATAAAATTCTAATTTTAATTGTTAATTGTTAATTAACAGTAACGTTAATTTTTAATTGTCGTTTAATTGTTAATTACCGGTATTTTTAATCCGAAAAAACCATAAAATCTTAATTTTAACTGTTTATTAGCAGTAATGTTAATCTTTAATTGTTAATTAACAATATTCTTAATCCCTAAAATCATAAAATCCTAATTTTAACTGTTAATTAGTAGTAGTAATTTTAATGTGTAATTGGCTTTTAATTATTAATTAACAGTATTTTTAATCCCAAAACCATAAAATTCTAATTTTAATTGTTAATTAGTAGTAATGTTAATTTTTAATTAGCAATATTTTCAATACCCAACCCTAATCCTAACATTTGAAAAAAAAAATAATCAAAAGTGAATAATCCGCAATGTGCGTGAGTTCTCCTAACATTTGAAAATAAAAATAAAAATAAATGGGTGTCATTGGACTAACATGTGAAAAATTGGAGAAGATCAAATTTTCATGTCATTTGAATTGGTTTGCTCACAAAACGATAAATACAAGAGGCCAAACTTGTTCGGGCCTTTTTAAAAATTGGTTTAAACTTGAAGATATTAAACCTCACCCAATTTGATCCTCAACGATTTAGATAAGCTAAAACCACTGCCATCATTATCACTAACAAATCAAATACTAATACTAATGATTCACTAAAGAAGATAAAAGAAAATGTCCGCAACTTTTGGTTGCAAAATAAAATGGTAAAACGGCCCATCATTCTCTAGGATAATTTGTGAATTTCACTGGATCCGAAGGGACATTAGTTTCAACAACGGAACCGAATAGTATTCTTTTGTGCTTTCACATTTTTTTATTATCCCAATCTTTAATCACCTTAGCACCCTTTAGAAAAGAAAAGAACAAAAGCAGTTAAGCATATAGGATTGAGCTAATTTCAAACAAGTCCACTCGATTGTTTTTTTAATTGTTGAGACCCAAAGTGGGTCTCACATTTCCGTCGATACCTATAGTGGGGTTCTATGAGATGATAATACCAAAAAATTGTTTGGAATGAACCCGTGTATGAGTAGAGATGAAGTCTTCTCCAATTCCGAATAAACTGCAATCCAATAGAGTCTCATTCAGTTTCGTTCTCAACAAACTAATTAGATAATCCCCAAAAAAGAGATTAATTCTCATATCGGATAACTATCACCCCATCACTATCTAGCTACTTTGTTCCCTATATATACTTGCTGAAGAGGTTCACTTTTCATTATCAGTATCATTTATTGTTTGAGAGAGAGAGAGTAACATATAGCCATGAACATGAGATCTTTTGCCACCCTTCTCTTCTTTCTCATTTCCCTAGCCATATTTCTCAATGACGGTTTAGCCAGTGAGAAAAGTGACATCTCCACTTCTAAACAATCCGAAAGTGGCGTCGTCCAACCTGAGTGGCTGCTTTGGGGACGCCCACGCCCATGGGGCCGCCCAGCTCCTAGGTGGCCCATCCCTGGCCATGGTGTGGCACTGCCGCCACTACCAGCCCACAAGTTTCCACCTCTCCCTTGGTGGGCCCATCCGCCACCAGCAAAAGGCAGCGGCAGTGGTGTTTCGGATAGTGAACAAGTCGAGATTGCTGAACAAGACGATAGTTACTACCAGCAAGAATGGTTTTTTCATCCATACATACCAGGGTTTCGTCGTCCATTCCCACGCCCTTTCTTTCCTCGTAGACCCTTCCCAGGTTGGGGGGCCTTGCCGCCACGACCGGCCCACCATTGAGATGGATTAGTTATGTTATTAGGATCGAGTTTGGTCTGGTTAGTAGTAGTAATAAGGTAGATGGTTGTTTCTATGTTTAGGTAGAAGATGGTTGAAGAGTCCATGCAATATCTCTCTCTAATAAATAAAGATGTTTTCCCTTTAGCTTAATTGTTTGTGCTTTGCTCTGTTTTTTATTTTGATTTTATGTTCTTATTGTGTTGTATAATCACGTGATATGACATTTTAGAACATTAATTAGTCCAGAACTATTTATGTTTCCACCAAAAAAAAAATAAAAGGAAATAAGAAAAATGTTCATTATTTAATTTAAGATGGAAAACGATCTCTACAAAATAATTATCCGAAAACATCAAAACTGCCATTTGCTTGTGTACCTTAACAACTCCTTGAGGTTGGTCAATTTTTTTTTTTTTTTTTTGTCGAAATCTCAAAAACCATTACAGTAAAAATGCTATTTCGATCATCCAAGCGACAATTTGTGTCCTTTATTGATCCTAGGATCGAAATTTTGTTGGGCTTATCTAGTGCTTTTGGAGTTGTGGTAGTGGAGCCAAGATATCATGCCCAAGGGTCTCTGTCATTTCATTTTGTTAAGAAGAGAAGAGAAGAGCAGAGTCAAAGGAAAATGGGAATGTGTTATTGATTGCAGCAAATGAGTTCTGAGAATGTTGGTTATCTTCAATCTCTCTAAGGGCCGCGGATCCCATAAAAATAAAAATAAAATCTCTCTAAGTACCCGTTTGTTTGATTCGATAACTGTAAAGATACGTATCTCACAGGATATGTAACTTGATCGAAGAAATAACAGTGATGAGAGTTATAGTCCAGTCCGATACTAAAATCAAGACAAACAAACGGGCCCTAAGGATGAATTAGCTCCCTCTTCCTCCACTTCTGGTTTACTCCGGTCGTCCAAGAATCCTCCATCTTCGAGAAAGCCCAACCGGCCAGCGTACCCCCATCCTCCACATTATGCAGATGCCCCAAACTGCAAGCCCTATGGAAGCTGATTCTCTATCCTGACTAGTTTTGGTTGACGTAGAGTTCATAGACATCTTTTTTTCTGATTAACTTCATTTTTTTTTCGTCTGCCTCAGGTTCCGTACTGGAATATCTTTGAGCAGATGACACTTCTCCGGCCTTGGTTGAGCAGATGACACCTTCTTTCGGAAGCAAAACACCTTGGCTCGTCAAACACCTTTTTTCGTTTAAGTAGCAAGCAAAACACCTTGGCTTGTCAAACACCTTCGCTCAAATAACATTTATCCGCACTTGCTCGTCAAAAACCTTTTTTGGTTTAAGTAGTGAGCCAAACGTTGAAAATGGGTGCAGATTCGGGCTCGCTTAAGACTCGGTATTA
Organism: Rhododendron mucronatum var. ripense; assembly: GCA_019656295.1. Lineage (NCBI taxonomy): Eukaryota > Viridiplantae > Streptophyta > Magnoliopsida > Ericales > Ericaceae > Rhododendron > Rhododendron mucronatum. The sequence goes on along the minus strand of BPLT01000075.1, from coordinate 95,716 downwards.
AATATCGATCGTTGCTACAGTCCCTCTCGGTACAAGAAACGAGCAATTGCTCACTTGGTATTCCTTGTGTTCGGAATTAACAGTACTGGAAAACAGGGAAGCCGAAACAAATTACTTCTTCAAAATGATGGAGTATTCAAATGGGAGTCACTGGCCGATGGGCTCTAACCCAGATGGCACTTCCTTGAGCGCCCAACTCGGAGGTACTACCGTAGTGGTGGTTTATATTCCTCGTCCCCTTCCTCTTTCTCTTGATAATTAAGATATAGACTAGTGTAATTTATCTCCTATTGCATTGCGCCGACCACAGGAGTCAAAGTGTCCTACGCACAACGTTTCAGTTGAATTTCTTTTGCTTCCATAGTATATTCCATCACTAAGACCCATTATCAGATAAGATGATACGTACCAAATAGAGTTTGGAATGAACAAGTGTATGAGTAGAAATGAAAGTCTTGAAATTTTGAATAAGATGCAATTCATTAGAGTCTCATTAGGTTTCATTCTCATCAAATTAATTAGATAATCACCATAAAAAAAAATTAATTCCCGTATCAGATAACCATCACCCCACCATTATCTAGTTACATTGTTCCCTATATATACTTGCTGAAGTGGTTCACTTTTCATTATCATTTCTTGTTTGAGAGAGAGAGAGAGTACGATATAGCTATGGAGACGAGATCTTTTGCCACCCTTCTCTTCTTTCTCATTTCCCTAACCTTATTTCTCAATGACGGTTTAGCCAGTGAGAAAAGTGATATCTCCACTTCTAAACAATCCGAAAGTGGCATCGTCCAACCTGAGTGGTTGCTCTGGGGACGCCCACGCCCATGGGGCCGCCCAGCTCCAAAGTGGCCCATCCCTGGCCATGGTGTGGCACTGCCGCCACTACCAGCCCACAAGTTTCCACCTCTCCCTTGGTGGGCCCATCCGCCACCAGCAAAAGGCAGCGGCAATGGAGTTTCCGTTTCCAATACTGAACAAGTCGAGATTGCTGAACAAGCCGACAACATCGAACAAGACGATAGTTACTACCAGCAAGAATGGTTTTTTCATCCATACATACCAGGGTTTCGTCGTCCATTCCCACGCCCTTCCTTTCCTCGTAGACCCTTCCCAGGTTGGGGGGCCTTGCCGCCACGACCGGCCCACCATTGAGATGGATTAGTTATGTTATTAGGATCGAGTTTTGTCCAGTTAGTAGTAGTAATTAATGAGGTAGGTGGTTGTTTCTATGTTTAGCTAGAAGATGTTTCAATAGTCCGTGCAATATCTCTATCTAATAAATAAAGATGTTTTCCCTTTAGCGTAATTGTTAATTTGTGCTTTGCTTTGTTTTTTATTTTGATTTTATGTTCATATTGTGTTGTTTAATCACGTGATATAACCAAAAAAAGAAACATGAAAAGAAGAAAATGGTCATTATTTAACTTAAGATGGAAAACGCTCCGCAAAATATTCATCCATGATACTCGCAACACATCATTATTTCATTTTTTAATTAAATAGGTAGCCACGTACAATTAACCTGCAATTATTTTTTGGATTAGACAGTTTTAATACAACCCATTATGAAGTTAATTTTCTTTTAATCAAACCTTTCTGTAGTTAACTCCTAGAAAAAATAAAAGCAGCTCCGGTTTTTTTTTTTTTTTGGAGAAATCAGTTATAAATTTATTGATGAATATGATGAGTATAATCTAGCGCGTTCAACTAAAGCAGCTCCGTATGTGTGAAATAAAATGCTTTCCTGTAATGTTTTTTTACCCGTTTTCCCTTATTTCCTAGTCGAGTCAATTCTCAATTTCATCCATTCTCTCTTAGCTCTTATCTCAATCACAAACACAAACACAAACAATCTCCTTTGAGGGCCCTATTTTTTTAAGATTTCATATAGGGCAGATATAATAGGGTAAATTTCACTAACACCCCTGAGGCTTGTATTATGTACAAAATTACCCCCAAGATTTGTACTCCCTCCATCCCATAATGTTTATCCGGTCCGCAAAATGTGGACATAAGAATAAATACAATTTTTGCAAGAAAAACTTCAATTTTTTTCAACAATTCATAAGATATTGATGAGTTCTTTAAATTTATTTTAAAAATTAAATTTTTTCTTGAAAGAAATATATTATTTTTGAATTCTAGTTTTGCAGACTGGACAAACATTTGGGACGGAGGGAGTATTATGTTAGACTATACTGCAAAGTTGAGCACAATGTCAAATTGGTAGGTTCAATTCCGTACAGGATTCCCGTGAATGGGACAGAAAAAAAAACAAGTGGAAAATCATTTTCACACTCCTCTTTTTTATATTCAATCTTTTTTTTGTCTTTCATCAAAAAAAATTATATACAATTCTAATACTAGAAAACAAAAAATGGGGTGTGGATATCAAAAAGATGAGTGTGAAAATCACTCCCAAAACCCAAAAAACCAGTTGGCACTAGAAAATAGGGAAGCCCACACAAACTTACTTCTTCTTTATAGACGTGGGGTATTAAAATGGGACTTTTTTTTTTTTTTTTGTTATCGGCATATTCAAGTGGAAGTTATTGTACAAATAACAAGGGAAAAATCGGAGAATGCCAATTTTCCTTTCATTTAAATTGGTTTATTCAACCTACCAATTGACCCAAAAAAATGATTTATTCAACAGCTTGTGTGGGTGGTTCGTAACACTGACCTATTAAGATTGGTGTGTGGGGCTCACTTCGGGATTGTCCGATCATTCAGTGTTTCGTCTAATCTTTCAATTCGTCATCCATAACTTATGATCATGGAATCTGAAATACGAATTTTGAAGTATTTATGGTTATCTAATTGAGCTGATATTTTGTTTTATTTTTGGAAAGCTGCTCAAGAAATTGTGTCAAAATTATTGAAGGGCTCGGATCATTTGTGTGGAACCTTGAAGCGGGCCCCACATACCAATTGCACAGTCGGTCGGTATCCATATATAGTTGAGTTCTTTCGTTGCTCTCCTTTCTAAGTCTTTGAAGAGGTTCTGAATTTGAATTCTCAAAGAGGAGGTGTTCGACTCTTATTGTAATTGCTAACAACGAAACTCCTAATATCCTATTATCAGGGAAAAAAAAATGATTTACTCAACAAATAGATGAAATACAAGAGGGCAGAGCCCAATTTCTTCAGGTTTTTCAAAATTTTCTAGTCCTATAAATAAACTTTAACAATTTAGAACTTACGAATTTCATCCTTAACGATTTAGATAAGCCCAAAATCTTACCGTCATTATCACAAACGAATATCCGATAATCACTCCACACTAGAAATGTTTCACTAAAAAGGATAAAAGAAAATGTCCACAAATTTTTGATATTTATCTTCAAATACAGTGTGTATTTTGGGAGAAATTTTTTGGATGCAAATAGAGTGTGGAACACGTGATACCCGAGCATGCATCAGCAGAGAGAAAGAGGGGAGAGAGTGGTCAGCTGACTAGGAAAGAGGGTGCTTGGATGTGTGCTAAGTACCACCATGTGGTACCCTATTTGCACCTAAAAATTTCTCGTATTTTGGTTTGTTAGATAAAATAGTAAAACGGCCCATTATTCTCTCAGATAACTGGTGCGGAATTCACTGAATCTAAATTAACAGCAATTAATCAATTAATTAGATAAACACAAGAGTACTCGATATATATGAAGTCTTCTGAAATTTCAAATGGACCTGTACAATGAATTAGAGTCTCATTCAGTTTCATCTTTTCATCCTAATCAAATTAATTATATTCTCATCATAAAAGAAATTAATTCTCGTATCAGATAACCATCACCCCATAAAAATCTAGCTACCTTGTTCCCTATATATACTTAGTGAAAATGCTCACCTTTTATTATCACTTCTTGTTTGATTGAGAGAGAGAGAGAGTACCGTAAGCCATGAAGACGAGATCTTTTGCCACCCTTCTCTTCTTTCTCATTTCCCTAGCCATATTTCTCAATGACGGTTTAGCCAACGAAAACAATGACATCTCCACTTCTAAACAATCCAAAAGTGGCGTCGTCCAACCTGAGTGGTTGCTCTGGGGACGCCCACGCCCATGGGGCCCGCCCAGCTCCTAAGTGGCCCATCCCTGGCCATGGTGTGGCATTGCCGCCACTACCAGCCCACAAGTTTCCACCTCTTCCTTGGTGGGCCCATCCGCCACCAGCAAAAGGCAGCGGCAGCGGCGTTTCTGATACTGAACAAGTCGATCTTGCTGAACAAGCCGACAGTATCGAACAAGACGATAGTTACTACCAGCAAGAATGGTTTTTTCACCCATACATACCAGGGTTTCGTCGTCCATTCCCACGCCCTTTCTTTCCTCGTAGACCCTTCCCAGGTTGGGGGGCCTTGCCGCCACGACCGGCCCACTGAGATGGATTAGTTATGTTATTAGGATCGAGTTTGGTCTAGTTAGTAGTAGTAATAAGGTAGATGGTTGTTAATTTCTGTGTTTAGGTAGAAGATGTTTCAATAGTCCGTGCAATATCTCTATCTAATAAATAAAGATGTTTTCCCTTTAGCTTAATTGTTCATTTGTGCTTTGCTTTGTTTTTTTTTTTTTTTTGATTTTATGTTCATATTGTGTTGTTTAATCACGTGATATACCATTTTAGAACATTGCTTAGTCCAGATCGAACTTTTGGTGGAATTTGATGATTCCACCAATAAAAAGAAACAAGAAAAGAATAAAAATGTCCATTATTTAATTTAAGATGGAAAACGATCTCTACAAAATAATTATCCATAGTACAAGCAAAACTTCAACACTTCCATTTGTTTGTGTACCTTAACAACTCCTTGTGGTTGATCCAATTTTTTTTTTATTTCGATATCTCAAAAACCCGTTGTAGAAAAAATGCTATTTCGATCATCCGAGCTACAATTTTCGGTCGACCTTTATTGATCTTAGGATCGTAATTTGGTTATGATTATCTAGTTATTATCCACAGTACCTTTTGCTCAAACACCTTTTATCTACACTTGGCCTCGTCAAACAACCTATTTTCGTCTAAGTAGCGATCAAAACGTTGAAAATGGGTGCAGATTCGGCCTCGCATAAGGCTCGGTATTAAATATCGATCGTTGCTACGTACAGTCCCTCAATACAAGAAACGAGCAATTCTTCACTTAGGTAGGCGTTATGTTTGGAATTAACAGCACTAAAGAACACCGAAAAACAGGAAAGCCGAAACAAATTACTTCTTCGAAAAGATGCATGGGGGATTCAAATGGGAGTCGCCAATGGGCTCTAGCCAATTGGCACTTCCTTGAGCACCCAACTTGGGTATTCAAATGGCAATGGCGTTTCTCATACTGAACAAGTCGAGATTGTTGAACAAGGCGACAGAATTGAACAAGACGATAGTTACTAGTTTTTTAAAATTTCATATAGGGCAGATATAATAGGGTAAATTTCACTAACACCCCTTAGGCTTGTATTAAGTACCAAATCAGCCCCGAGATTTGTACTCCTTCCGTCCATAATGTTTGTCCGGTCCGTAAAACGAGGACATAAAAATAATCTAATTTTGCAAGAAAAACTCCAATTTTTTTCAACAATTCACAAGATATCGATGAGTTCTTTAAATTTATTAAAAAAATTGAATTTTTTCTTGAAAGAAATAAATTATTTTTGAGTTCTCGTTTTGCGGACCGGACAAACATTTTGGGATGGAGAGAGACTATATTGCAAAGTTGAGCACAATGTCAAATTGGTTGGTTCAATTCCGTACAAGATTCCCGTGAATGGGACAGAAAAAAAAAAAAAAAAACAAGAGGAAAATGATTTTCAAACTCCTCTTTTTTATATTCAATCTTCTTCTTTTTTTGTCTTTCAGCAAAAAAAAAAATTATATAAAATTTTAATACTAGAAAACAAAAAATAGAGTGTGGATTTCAAAAAAGAATTTGAAAATCACTCCTCATAAAAAAAAATTTATATTTGGTTTGCCGTACCCAAAAACCAGTTGGCACTAGAAAATAGGGAAGCCCACACAACTTACTTCTTCTTTATAGACATGGGGGTATTCAAATGGGATTTTTTTTTTTTTTTTTTGTTATCGGCATATTCAAGTGGAAGTTATTGTACTAATAACAAGGGGAAAATTGGAGAATGCCAATTTTCCTTTCATTTGGTTTATTCAAACTACGTACCGATTGAGGAAAAAAAAATTGATTTATTCAATAGCTTGTGTGGGTGGTTTGTAACACCGACCTACTCAGATTGGCGTTTGGGGCTCACTTCGGGATCCCACAAAAATGATTTGAGTCGTTGATTAAATTTGGAATAGGTTTTTCAGTACTTTACGCACACACAAAAAAAAATTGCATTGTCAGGGCATTCGGTGTTTCGTCTAATCCTTCAATTCGTCATTCATAACTTATGATCTTGGAATCTGAAATACGAATTTTGAAGTAAAGTTAGACAATAAAATCAAATACTCACAGTTATCTAATTGAGCTGATATTTTATTTTATTTTTGGAAACCCGCTCAAGAAATTGTGTCAAAATTATTGAATAACTTGGATCATTTGTGTGGAACTTTGAAATGGGCCCCACATACCGATTGCACAGTCGGTCGGTATCCATATACAGTTGAGTTCGTTCGTTGCTCTCCTTTCTAAGTCTTTGAAGAGGTTCTGAGTTCGAACTCTCATACAGGAAGTGTTCGACTCCCATTGTAATTGCTAACAACGAAACTCCTAATATCCCATTATCGAAAAAAAAAAAATGATTTACTCAACAAATAGATGAAACACAAGAGGGCAGAGGCCAATTTCTTCAGGTCTTTCAAAATTTTCTAGTCCTATAAATGAACTTTAAAAATTTAGAACTTACGAATTTCATCCTCAACGATTTAGATAAGCCCAAAATCTTACCGTCATTATCACAAACGAATATCCGATAATCACTCCACCCTAGGAATGTTTCACTAAAAAGGATAAAAGAAAATGTCCACAAATTTTCGATATTTATCTTCAAATACAGTGTATATTTTGGGAGAAATTTTTGGATGCAAATAGGGAACGGAACACGTGGTACCTGAGCACGCATCAGCAGAGAGAGAGGGGAAAGAGTGATCAGCTGACTAGAGGAGAGGGTGCTCAGATGTGCGCTAAGTACCGCCATATGGTACCCTATTTGCACATAAAAATTTCTTGTATTCTGGTTTGTTAGATAAAATAGTAAAACGGCCCACCATTCTCTCAGATAACTGATGCGAAATTTCACTGAATCTAAATAAATAAATAATTAATTAATTAGATAAACACAAGAGTACTCGATATATATGAAGTCTTCTGAAATTTCAAATGAACCTGTACAACGAATTAGAGTCTCATTCAGTTTCATCTTTTCATCCTAATCAAATTAATTATATTCTCATCATAAAAGAAATTAATTCCCATATCAGATAACCATCACCCCATAAAAATCTAGCTACCTTGTTCCCTATATATACGTAGTGAAGATGCTCACCTTTTATTATCACTTCTTGTTTGAGAGAGAGAGAGAGAGAGAGAGAGAGAGAGAGAGAGAGAGAGAGTACACCATAAGCCATGAAGACGAGATCTTTTGCCACCCTTCTCTTCTTTCTCATTTCCCTAGCCATATTTCTCAATGACGGTTTAGCCAAAGAAAACAGTGAAATCTCCACTTCTAAACAATCCGAAAATAGCGTCGTCCAACCTGAGTGGTTGTTCTGGGGACGCCCATGGGGCCGCCCGGCTCCTAAGTGGCCCATCCCTGGCCATGGTGTGGCATTGCCGCCACTACCAGCCCACAAGTTTCCACCTCTCCCTTGGTGGGCCCATCCGCCACCGGCAAAAGGCGGCAGCAGTGGCGTTTCTGATACTGAACAAGTCAATCTTGCTGAACAAGCCGACAGCATCGAACAAGACGATAGTTACTACCAGCAAGAATGGTTTTTTCACCCATACATACCAGGGTTTCGTCGTCCATTCCCACGCCCTTTCTTTCCTCGTAGACCCTTCCCAGGTTGGGGGGCCTTGCCACCACGACCGGCCCACTGAGATGGATTAGTTATGTTATTAGGATCGAGTTTGGTCTAGTTAGTAGTAGTAATAAGGTAGATGGTTGTTTCTATGTTTTGGTAGAAGATGGTTTTATTGTCCATGCAATATCTCTCTAATAAATAAAGATGTTTTCCCTTAGTCTTAATTGTTAATTTGTGCTTTGCTCTGTTTTTTATTTTGATTTTATGTTCTTATTGTGTTGTATAATCACGTGATATAACATTTTAGTAGATTAATTAGTCCAGATCGAACTATTGATGATTCCACCACAAAAAAAACAAAAAAGAAACAAGAAAAGAAGAAAAATGTCGATCCATTATTTAATTTAAAGATGGAAAACGATCTCTACAAAATAGTTTTTCATAGTACAAGAAAAACTTCAACACTTCCATTTGCTTTTGTACCTTAACAACTCCTTGAGGTTGATCGATTTTTTTTATTTTTTATTTCGATATCTCAAAAACCAGTTGCAGTAAAAATGCAATTTCGATCATCCGAGCTACAATTTCTGTCGACCTTTATTGATCTTAGGATCATAATTTGGTTATGCTTATCTAGTAATTATCCACAGTACTTTTTCCCTTTTTCGTCGTAAGTAGCGATCAAAACGTTGAAAATGGGTGCAGATTCAAGCTCGCTTAAGGGTCGGTATTAAATATCGATCGTTGCTAGTCCCTCGATACAAGAAACGAGCAATTCTTCACTTGGTATTCGTTATGTTTGGAATTAACAGCACTGAAGAACACCGGAAATTAAACAGGGAAGCCGAAACCAATTACTTCTTCGAAAAGATGGGGTGTTCAAATGGGAGTCATTGCACTAACTGAGAAACACAAGAGACCAACTTGTTCAGGCCTTTTACAAATTTGTTTAAACTTGAAGATTTTAAACCTCGCCCAATTTGATAATCAACCATTTAGATAAGCTAAACCCATTAATTACGACCATTATCACTGCCAAATCAAGTATCACTCCACAGTAGGAATGATTGAGAAGCCGTTCCAGATTTTTGAAAAAGGAAGTTTTAGAAAAGGAATGTAATTTCAAGCTTCAAACTCATGTTTTTACGCAAATAATTTTCTTACCAATATGGATCTTGTTTGATAGATCTCATTGAGATCTTTTAAACGATGCAAAAAAAATTGAAAAATTATTTTTCATTTTCGTTATATTTGAGTTTGAAATTACCTCTTTTTTGAAAAAGAAAATTTTGGGAGAAAGCGAAGCGGGGCCTGACTACAGAGGATAAAAGAAAATGTCCGCAACTTTTGGTTGCAAAATAAAATTGTAAAATGGGCCATCATATATTCTCTAGGATAATTTGTGTGCAATTTCACTGAATCCAAAGGGATATTAGTTAAATAACGGTGTTAACCAAAGGGATATTAGTCCAAAGGGATATTAGTTAAATAACGGTGTTAATAACAAAAAAATTGGTTAACCAACCAAAAAAAAAAAAAAAATGATTGACAAAAAAAAAATGATTTATTCAACAGCTTGTGTGGGTGATTCGTAACACCGACCTACTCAAATTGGTGTGTGGGGCTCACTTCGAGATCCCACAAAAATGATTTGAGTCATTGATTAAATTTGGAATAAGTTTTTGAGTACTTTACGCACACACAAAAAAATTGTCAAGTAATTCGGTGTTTCGTCTAATCTTTCAATTCGTCATTCATAACTTATGATCTTGGAATATGAAATATGAATTTTGAAGTAAAGTTAGACAATAAAATGAAATACTTACAGTTATCTAATTGGGCTAATATTTTATTTTATTTTTGGAAAGCCGCTCAAGAAAATGTATCAAAATAATTGAATGACTCGGATCATTTGTGTGGAACCATTTGTGTGGAACCTTGAAGTGAGCCCTGCATTCCAATTGCACAGTCGGTCGGTATCCATATACAGTTGAGTTCGTTCATTACTCTCCTTTCTAAAAGTCTTTGAAGAGGTTCTGAGTTCGAATTCTCATAGAGGAAGTGTTCAACTCCCATTGTAATTGCTAACGACGAAACTCCTAATATCCTATTATCAGGAAAAAAATGATTTACTCAACAAATAGACTTTAGGCCAATTTCTTCAGGTCTTTCAAAATTTTCTAGTCCTATAAATAAACTTTAACAATTTAGAACTTACGAATTTCATCCTCAACGATTTAGATAAGCCCAAAATCTTACCGTCATTATCACAAACGAATATCCGATAATCACTCCACATGCACTAGGAACGTTTCACTAAAAAGGATAAAAGAAAATGTCCACAAATTATCGATATTTATCTTCAAATGCAGTGTGTATTTTGGGAGAAATTTTTGGATGCAAATAGGGTATGGAACACGTGGTACCTGAGCACGCATCAGCAGAGAGAAAGAGGGGAGAGAGTGAACAACTGACTAGGGGAGAGGGTGCTCGGATGTGCGCTAAGTACCGCCATATGGTACCCTATTTGCACATAAAAATTTCTCGTATTTTGGTTTGTTAGATAAAATAGTAAAACGGCCCATCATTCTCTTAGATAACTGGTGCGGATTTCACTGAATCTAAATGAATAACAATTAATTAGATAAACACGAGAGTACTCGATATATATGAAGTCTTCTGAAATTTCAAATGAACCTGTACAATGAATTAGAGTCTTATCCAGTTTCCTCTTTTCATCCTAATCAAATAAATTATATTCTCATCATAAAAGAAATTAATTCCCATAACAGATAACCATCACCCCATAAAAATCTAGCTACCTTGTTCCCTATATATACTTAGTGAAGATGCTCACCTATTATTATCACTTCTTGTTTGAGAGAGAGAGAGAGAGAGAGAGAGAGAGATCGAGTACCATAAGCCATGAAGACGAGATCTTTTGCCACCCTTCTCTTCTTTCTCATTTCCCTAGCCATATTTCTCAATGACGGTTTAGCCAAAGAAAACAGTGACATCTCCACTTCTAAACAATCCGAAAATAGCGTTGTCCAACCTGAGTGGTTGTTCTGGGGACGCCCATGGGGCCGCCCGGCTCCTAAGTGGCCCATCCCTGGCCATGGTGTGGCATTGCCGCCACTACCAGCCCACAAGTTTCCACCTCTCCCTTGGTGGGCCCATCCGCCACCGGCAAAAGGCAGCAGCAATGAACAAGTCGAGATTGCTGAACAAGCCGACAGTATCGAACAAGACGATAGTTACTACCAGCAAGAATGGTTTTTTCACCCATACATACCAGGGTTTCGTCGTCCATTCCCACGCCCTTTCTTTCCTCGTAGACCCTTCCCAGGTTGGGGGGCCTTGCCTCCACGACCGGCCCACCATTGAGATGGATTAGCTGTGTTATTAGGATCGAGTTTGGTCTAGTTAGTAGTAGTAATTAATAAGTTGGATGGTTGTTTCTATGTTTTTGTAGATGATGGTTTTATTGTCCATGCAATATCTCTCTAATAAATAAAGATGTTTTCCCTTAATCTTAATTGTTAATTTGTGCTTTGCTCTGTTTTTTATTTTGATTTTATGTTCTTATTGTGTTGTATAATCACGTGATATAAAATTTTAGTAGATAAATTAGTCCAGATCGAACTATTGATGATTCCACCACAAAAAAAAAAAAAAGAAACAAGAAAAGAAGAAAAATGTCGATCCATTATTTAATTTAAAGATGGAAAACGATCTCTACAAAATAATTTTTCCTAGTACAAGAAAAACTTCAACACTTCCATTTGCTTTTGTACCTTAACAACTCCTTGAGGTTGATCGATTTTTTTTTTTTTTATTTCGATATCTCAAAAACCAGTTGCAGTAAAAATGCAATTTTGATCATCCGAGCTACAATTTTCTGTCGACCTTTATTGATCTTAGGATCATAATTTGGTTATGCTTATCTGGTAATTATCCACAGTACCTTTTGCTCGAACACCTTTTATCTGCACTTGGCCTCATCAAACACCTTTTTTCGTTTTAAGTAGCGATCAAAACGTTGAAAATGGGTGCAGATTCAAGCTCGCTTAATTAAGGGTCGGTATTAAATATCGATCGTTGCTAGTCCCTCGATACAAGAAACGAGCAATTCTTCACTTGGTATTCGTTATGTTTGGAATTAACAGCACTGAAGAACACCGGAAAACAGGGAAGCCGAAACCAATTACTTCTTCGAAAAGATGGGGTGTTCAAATGGGAGTCTTTGCACTAACTGAGAAACACAAGAGACCAACTTGTTCAGGCCTTTTACAAATTTGTTTAAACTTGAAGATTTTAAACCTCGCCCAATTTGATAATCAACCATTTAGATAAGCTAAACCCATTAATTACGACCATTATCACTGCCAAATCAAGTAATCACTCCACAGTAGGAATGATTGAGAAGCCGTTCCAGATTTTTGAAAAAGGAAGTTTTAGAAAAGAAAGGTAATTTCAAGCTTCAAACTCATGTGTTTACGCAAATAATTTTCTTACCAATATGGATTTTGTTCGATAGATCTCATTGAGATCTTTTAAACGATGCAAAAAAAATTTGGAAAATTATTTTTCATTTTCGTTATATTTGAGTTTGAAATTACCTTCTTTTTGAAAAACAAGATTTTGGGAGAAAGCGAGACGGGGCCTGACTGCGGAGAATAAAAGAAAATGTCCGCAACTTTTGGTTGCAAAATAAAATTGTAAAATGGGCCATCAAGTATTCTCTAGGATAATTTGTGTGCAATTTCACTGAATCCAAAGGGATATTAGTTAAATAACGGTGTTAGACTTTGTTCCATATTGCTCATCTAAATCATCCAAATTTGATTAATTAAATCTAGAGCCTACTCCCTCTATAGCCAATTGATTTTAGATTAGAACCCTCTAAGAAATCTAACAAATGAAACCGAATAGTATTCTTTTGTGCTTTTGCATATATTTTTATTATCCGAGTCTTGAATCTCCTTGGCAGGCTTTAGACCAGAAAAGAATAGAGCAGTTATCTCCTATTGCGCTACGCCGAACACAAGAGTCGAAGTGTCAGGCGCACAACCTCTGACCCAATCAACCGGATAAATTCTTACCAAAAAGAGTTTGGAATGAAATACAAGTGTATGAGTAGAAGGAGAAGTTTTTCAGTGCCGGGTGGGCACCGGCCATGTGGTGCCGAGCACCATCTCGACCGTCTAAACTTGTTTTGGACCATCCAAATCTGTTTGGTTAATTTTGAAGTATACAATTAACCTACATTATTTTTTGGATTCGACAGTTTTAACTTTTAATACAATCCATTATGTAGTTAATTTTCTTTTAATCAAACCTTTCTGTAGTTAACTCCTAGAAAAAAATAAAAGCAGCTCCGTTTTTTTTTTTTTTTTTGGAGAAATCAATTAAAAATTCATTGATGAATATGATGGGTATAATCTACTGTGTTCGACTAAAGCAGCTCCGTTCGTGTCAAATAAAATGTTTTCCTGCAATATTTTTTACCCGTTTTCCCTTATTTCCTAGTCTAGTCAATTCTCAATTTCAACCATTCTCTCTTATAGCTCTTATCTCAATCACAAACACAAACAATCTCCTTTGAGGGCCCTAATTTTTTAAGATTTCATATTGGGCAGAAATAATAGGATAAATTTCACTAACACCCCTGAGGCTTGTATTATGTACAAAATCCCCCCAAGATTTGAACTCCTTCCATCCCATAATGTTTGTTTAGTCCGCAAAACAAAGACATATAAATAATACAATTTTTGAGATAAAAAATCCAATTTTTTTCAACAATTCACAAGATATCGATGAGTTCTTTAAATTTATTTAAAAAATTGAATTTTTTCTTGAAAGAAATATATTATTTTTAAGTTCTCGTTTTACGGACCGCACAAACAATTTGGGAGGAAGGGAGTATTATGTTAGACTATCTGCAAAGTTGAGCACAATGTCAAATTGGTAGGTTCAATTCCATCCAGGGTTCTCGTGAATGGGACAGAAAATAAAAAAAGAGGAAAATGATTTTCACACTCCTCTTTTTTATATTCAATCTTTTTTTTTTTGTCTTTCAGCAAAAAAAAAAATTCAATTTTAATACTAGAAAACAAAAAATGGAGTGTGGATATCAAAAAGAGGAGTGAAAATCACTCCCTATAAAAAAAAAAAAAAAAAAAATTATGTTTGGTGGGCAGTACCCAAAAACTAGTTGGCACTAGAAAATAGGGAAGCCCACACAAATTACTTCTTCTTTATAGACATGGAGTATTCAAATGGGATTTTTTTTTTTTTTTTGTTATCGGCATATTCAACTGGAAGTTATTGTACTAATAACAAGGGAAAAATTGGAGAATGCCAATTTTCCTTTCTTTTAAATTGGTTTATTCAACCTACCGATTGACAAAAAAAAAATGATTTATTCAACAGCTTGTGTGGGTGATTCGTAACACCGACCTACTCAGATTTGTGTGTGGGGCTCACTTCGAGATCCCACAAAAATGATTTGAGTCATTGATTAAATTTGGAATAAGTGTTTGAGTACTTTACGCACACACAAAAAATTGTCAGGTAATTCGGTGTTTTGTCTAATCTTTCAATTTGTCATTCATAACTTATGATCTTGGAATATGAAATATGAATTTTGAAGTAAAGTTAGACAATAAAATGAAATACTTACAGTTATCTAATTGGGCTAATATTTTATTTTTTTTTTGGAAAGCCGCTCAAGAAAATGTATCAAAATTATTGAATGGCTCGGATCATTTGTGTGGAACCTTGAAGTGGGCCCCGCATTCCAATTGCACAGTCGGTCGGTATCCATATATAGTTGAGTTCTTTAATTACTCTCCTTTCTAAGTCTTTGAAGAGGTTCTGAGTTTGAATTCTCATAGAGGACGACGAAACTCCTAATATCCCATTATCAGGAAAAAAATGATTTACTCAACAAATAGATGAAACACAGGAGGGCAGAGGCCAATTTCTTCAGGTCTTTCAAAATTTTCTAGTCCTATAAATAAACTTCAACAATTTAGAACTTACGAATTTCATCCTCAACGATTTAGATAAGCCCAAAATCTTACCGTCATTATCACAAACGAATATCCGATAATCACTCCACACTAGGAATGTTTCACTAAAAAGGATAAAAGAAAATGTCCACAAATTTTCAATATTTATCTTCAAATACAGTGTGTATTTTGGGAGAAATTTTTGGATGCAAATAGGGTATTGAACACTTGATACCCGAGCACGCATCAGCAGAGAGAAAGAGGGCAGAGAGTGGTCAACTGACTAGGGAAGAAGGTGGTCAGGTGTGCGCTAAATTCCGCCATGTGATACCCTATTTGCACCTAAAAATTTCTCGTATTTTGGTTGTAAGATAAAATAGTAAAACGGCCCATCATTCTCTCAGATAATTGGTGCGGATTTTACTGAATCTAAATGAACAATAATTAATTAATTAATTAGATAAACACGAGAGTACTCGATATATATGAATTCTTCTGAAATTTCAAATGAACCTGTACAATGAATTACAGTCTCTCATTCAGTTTCATATTCATCCTAATCAAATTAATTATATTCTCATCATAAAAGAAATTAATTCTCGTATCAGATAACCATCACCCCATAAAAATCTAGCTACTTTGTTCCCTATATATACGTAGTGAAGATGCTCACCTTTTATTATCACTTCTTGTTTGAGAGAGAGAGAGAGAGAGTACCGTAAGCCATGAAGACGAGATCTTTTGCCACCCTTCTCTTCTTTCTCATTTCCCTAGCCATATTTCTCAATGACGGTTTAGCCAATGAAAACAATGACATCTCCACTTCTAAACAATCCGAAAGTGGCGTCGTCCAACCTGAGTGGTTGCTCTGGGGGCGCCCACGCCCATGGGGCCTCCCAGCTCCTAAGTGGCCCATCCCTGGCCATGGTGTGGCACTACCGCCACTACCAGGCCACAAGTTTCCACCTCTCCCTTGGTGGGCCCATCCGCCACCGGCAAAAGGCAGCAGTAGTGAACAAGTCGAGATTGCTGAACAAGTCGATAGCATCGAACAAGACGATAGTTACTACCAGCAAGAATGGTTTTTTCACCCATACATACCAGGGTTTCGTCGTCCATTCCCACGCCCTTTCTTTCCTCGTAGACCCTTCCCAGGTTGGGGGGCCTTGCCGCCACGACCGGCTCACCATTGAGATGGATTAGTTATATACTATGTCATTAGGATTGAGTTTGGCAATAAGTTACCGAGATGGTTTTTTCTATGTTTAGGTAGGAGTTTGTTCTATCGTCCATGCATTATCCCTAATAAATAAAGATGTTCTTCTGTTAGTTAAATCCTTTTTGTGTATTTCTTAGTTTTTTTTATGTTGGTTATTATTCGTTCTTATGATGTTTTCACTTGATATAACATTAATTTGGCAGAAACTATAAATGATTCCAACAAAATAAGAGAAGAAAATGTCTCTTGTTAATTTAAGATGGAAAATATCTGTCAAATAATTTTCTATATTTCGTTGTGATTAGATTGGATATCTGTTAGAGGTAGGATTTTAGTTTTAGATCTAATCTATGGGAATAATAAAATGGAATTGGCAAACATGTGATCATTCTCGCCCTTAATTTAATTATTTTTAGTCAACAATGCATTTGTTTTCTTTTCTACTATTTGCTTCACGAAATAATGTTATTCTAGACCTAAACGGATATGAAATTTTTAAAGTAACTAAAATTTCTTGTAAATCAGTTCCATTACAACCTTCCATTATTTTCCGGTTTTATTCCACCTTTTCATCTGTAACTTTTACGAAATAGTGGAGTGCAAAAATTAGGTGGCGATAATGCCACGAGTATATTATTTAATTCCACGACTTTTTCATGTAGCCATACAATTATGCCCCTCTCTCTCTCTCTCTCTCTCTACTCTACCATTTTAAATCTTACTGCATTTTGGACCACCGATCGCTGAGGAAGGCCACTAGAGAGGGCCATGAATACAATATAAATCAAGAAAGCTTCAATATCATTTCGCCCTTCATCTTTTGTCGATGATGACAGTGGCAATTTCCCTTCATATTTGAATCAATCAACAGTACCACCATACCCAGCACTTAAATTCTATCTGGATTCAACTCTATATTTTTTAACACAAGAAAATGGGATGATCTGAAAAATCCCAACGTCAAATGGCTATGCTTTACCAAAATCAACCATTGCTCTGTCTATTATTTGTATGCATGCATAGATTGCGAGCTAATTTGGAGAGCGGGATTTGGTGTATGGGTTACGGCTAAGGCAAGGAATTAAAGGAAATCTATTGAGAGGCAGTGGGCAGGCGGTTTCTAATGAGAGGGATCAGATCGATCTGCAAGTGGTTTGATAGTGACGATGATTGAAGGCCATGGCCATGGAAGGAGCGAAGGGAGAGATTAGTACAAACTGGGCCTTGTTTCTTACTCTCAGGAAAAAATTAAGATAGAGCGAGAGAGAGAGAGAGAGAAGCATAAGTAGTCACGTAGATGTGTTGCTTGCATTGATCAAAGGGCATAATAGTCAGCGATATCAAAATGTCGTGGCAGGAGAGAATATGATCGTGGCATTATCATTAACCAAAAAATTATTGTTTCTTCTTTTTTTTTTACGTGTTCTTGGTATTTTAACCGATTACCGATTGCAATTGATTCTGCATTTCTTTTCGTACAAATTAGGAGGCGATGGTGATAGAGTATATTATTATCCATAAAAAATAAAAAAATAATAAAAAAAACACCTTATGATATCATTGTCAAATCTTTTGTCACACGTAAAGACTTGTTTTATTCATTAAGGAATATAGTGAGATGGAATCAGGACCCATCTGATTGTGAAATCTTTTGCCAAGTTTTTTTTTTATATTCTGAAATGGTGCTGTAAACAAAATGACTTGTTCGTGTACATGTCTTCAATTCATAGGCACCTCGAGACTCAACATGTCAATAAATGAATCAAGCTCAAGTTCCAAGTTTAAACTGCGAAGCTTGAGCTATTTGCAATATCGGCTCGCTTATCAAAAGTTGGCTCCTTTGTAGATGTTTGGCTTTTTCATTGTTAAATACTACCACACCTTGATATAGAAAGATTCGCATTCGAGCTCGATTATTTCAGCACGACTCAAGTTTATGCCCGTTCGAGCTAGACTAGTTTTAAACAAGTCGAACTTGAATACTTCAAAGTTAGGCTAAGCTCGTTAATTTGCAGCCCTATCTGAAGGAAGAATGAAAATGGTCGTTATTTAACTTAAGATGGAAAACGCTCCGCAAAATAATCATCCATGGTACTCCACTAAGCAACACATCATCATTTCATTTTTAATTAAATAGGTAGCCACGTACAATATTTAACCTACAATTATTTTTTGGATTCGACAGTTTTAATACAACCCATTATGTAGTTAATTTTCTTTTAATCAAACCTTCCTGTAGTTAACTCCTAGAAAAATAAAAGCAGCTCCGGTTTTTTTTTTTTTTTGGGAGAAATCAATTAGAAATTCATTGATGAATATGATGAGTATAATCTACCGAGTTCAAATAAAGCAGCTCCATTTGTGTCAAATAAAATATTTTCCTGCAATGTTTTTTACTCATTTTCCCTTATTTACTAGTCGAATGATAAATTCTCAATTTCATCCATTCTCTCTTAGCTATTA
Source organism: Rhododendron mucronatum var. ripense (assembly GCA_019656295.1). Lineage (NCBI taxonomy): Eukaryota > Viridiplantae > Streptophyta > Magnoliopsida > Ericales > Ericaceae > Rhododendron > Rhododendron mucronatum. The sequence continues at coordinate 77,045 of BPLT01000075.1, read as the reverse complement.
TCTCAATCACAAACACAAACACAAACAATCTCCTTTGAGGGCCCTATTTTTTTAAGATTTCATATAGGGCAGATATAATAGGGTAAATTTCACTAACACCCCTAAGGCTTGTATTATGTACAAAATCACCCCCGAGATTTGTAGGAGTACTATTATGTTAGACTATACTGCAAAGTTGAGCATAATGTCAAATTGGAAGGTTCAATTCCGTACAGGATTCCCGTGAATGGGAAAGAAAAAAACAGGAGGAAAATAATTTTCTCACTTTTTTATATTCAATCTTTTTTTGTCTTGCAGCAAAAAAAATTATATACAATTTCAATACTAGAAAACAAAAAATGGAGTGTGGATATCAAAAAGAAGAGTGTGAAAATCACTCCCCATAAAAAAAAAAAGTTATATTTGGTTTGCAGTACCCAAAAACCAGTTGGCACTAGAAAATAGGGAAGCCCACACAAACTTACTTCTTCTTTATAGACATGGGGTATTCAAATGGGATTTTTTTATGTTATCGGCATATTCAAGTGGAAGTTACAAGGGTCAACTCCTTCAATAATAAGAGTAGAAATAACAAATCAAAGTGTGCGGTTTATAGATCTGCCATTGCAGCTCTAGCTCTCTCTGTATCTATCTCTTCAGATGGAGTTATTAACAGAAATAGAATAAGAAGCACAAGCAATTTGGACATGCAATAAGATTATGGGGTTGGGGTATGATGGCATGAGGAGGATGAAGTCATAAGCAAATTTGCAGATATGGTAGTTGAAGACTTGGACAGAGCTGACAAATTGGCAGGGCAGGCCTAGCCTTCTAATTGGCTTCTTTGCTTTTGGATTTCAAATGTTTTCTGCTTGGAAGAATCTATGGGGTTCTAAAAGCTTTCTCCAAGCCTTATATTCCGGGGTGGCTTGGTTTTTGGGTTGGGGCCTTAGTGAGGTGTGTTTTGGTTTTTGGGTAGGGAGGTGTCTGTCCTGAGTTGGGGGTGGAGGTGTCTTTGGTTGTGGGTGTGTGGGGGTGTATTCCTATGGTTTTGGGGCTATTTTGTTGGGTCCTTTTGGGGTGGCCCTATTGGGCATTGTTTGGATTGTTTTATTGTCAATCTTTAGAGCTTGTTTTGCATGCTCTCTTTACTGTTCTTCTTTATTTATATAATATCTCCTTTTCACCGTTCAAAAAAAAAAAGTGGAAGTTATTGTACTAATAACAAGGGAAAAATTGGAGAATGCCAATTTTCCTTTCATTTAAATTGGTTTATTCAACCTACCGATTGGCAAAAAAAATATGATTTATTCAACAGCTTGTGTGGGTGATTTGTAACACCGACCTACTCAGATTGGTGTGTGGGGCTCACTTCGAGATCCCACAAAAATGATTTGAGTCGTTGATTAAATTTGGAATAGGTTTTTGAGAACTTTATGCACACACAAAAAATTGTCAGGTAATTCGGTGTTTCGTCTAATCTTTCAATTCGTCATTCATAACTTATGATCTTGGAATATGAAATATGAATTTTGAAGTAAAGTTAGACAGTAAAATGAAATACTTACAGTTATCTAATTGAGCTGATATTTTATTTTATTTTTGGAAACCCGCTCAAGAAAATGTGTCAAAATTATTAAATGGCTCGGATCATTTGTGTGGAACCTTGAAGTGGGCCCCGCATTCCGATTGCACAGTCGGTCGGTATCCATATACAGTTGAGTTCGTTCATTACTCTCCTTTCTAAGTCTTTGAAGAGGTTCTGAGTTCGAATTCTCATAGAGGAAGTGTTCAACTCCAATTGTAATTTCTAACAACGAAACTCCTAATATCCTATAATCGGGAAAAAAAAAATCATTTACTCAACAATTAGATGAAACACAAGAGGGCAGAGGCCAATTTCTTCAGGTCTTTCAAAATTTTCTAGTCCTATAAATAAACTTGAACAATTTAGAACTTACGAATTTCATCCTCAACGATTTAGATAAGCCCAAAATCTTACCGTCATTATCACAAACGAATATCCGATAATCACTCCACACTAGGAACGTTTCACTAAAAAGGATAAAAGAAAATGTCCACAAATTTTTGATATTTATCTTCAAATACAGTGTGTATTTTGGGAGAAATTTTTGGATGCAAATAGAGTGTGGAACACGTGATACCCGAGCACACATCAGCAGAGAGAAAGAGGGGAGAGAGTGGTCAGCTGACTAGGAAAGAGGGTGCTTGGATGTGTGCTAAGTACCACTATGTGGTACCCTATTTGCACCTAAAAATTTCTCGTATTTTGGTTTGGTAGATATAATAGTAAAACGGCCCATTATTCTCTCAGATAACTGGTGCGGAATTCACTGAATCTAAATTAACAGCAATTAATCAATTAATTAGATAAACACAGGAGTACTCGATATATATGAAGTCTTCTGAAATTTCAAATGGACCTGTACAATGAATTAGAGTCTCATTCAGTTTCATCTTTTCATCCTAATCAAATTAATTATATTCTCATCATAAAAGAAATTAATTCTCGTATCAGATAACCATCACCCCATAAAAATCTAGCTACCTTGTTCCCTATATATACTTAGTGAAAATGCTCACCTTTTATTATCACTTCTTGTTTGAGAGAGAGAGAGAGAGAGAGAGAGAGAGTGCCGTAAGCCATGAAGACGAGATCTTTTGCCACCCTTCTCTTCTTTCTCATTTCCCTAGCCATATTTCTCAATGACGGTTTAGCCAATGAAAACAATGACATCTCCACTTCTAAACAATCCGAAAGTGGCGTCGTCCAACCTGAGTGGTTGCTCTGGGGACGCCCACGCCCATGGGGCCGCCCAGCTCCTAAGTGGCCCATCCCTGGCCATGGTGTGGCATTGCCGCCACTACCAGCCCACAAGTTTCCACCTCTTCCTTGGTGGGCCCATCCACCACCAGCAAAAGGCAGCGGCAGTGGCGTTTCTGATACTGAACAAGTCGATCTTGCTGAACAAGCCGACAGTATCGAACAAGACGATAGTTACTACCAGCAAGAATGGTTTTTTCACCCATACATACCAGGGTTTCGTCGTCCATTCCCACGCCCTTTCTTTCCTCGTAGACCCTTCCCAGGTTGGGGGGCCTTGCCGCCACGACCGGCCCACCATTGAGATGGATTAGTTATATATTATGTTATTAGGATTGAGTTTGGCAATAAGATACCTAGATGGTTGTTTCTATGTTTAGGTAGGAGTTCGTTCTATCATACGTCTATGCATTATCCCTAATAAATAAAGATGTTCTTCTGTTAGTTAAATCGTTTTTGTGTATTTCTTAGTTTTTTTTATGTTGGTTATTATGATGTTTTCACTTGATATAACATTTTGCCAAAACTATAAATGATTCCAACAAAATAAGAGAAGAAAATATCTCTTGTTAATTTAAGATGGAAAATATCTCTCAAATAACTTTCTATATTTCGTTGTGATTAGATTGGATATATGTGAGGTAGGATTTTAGTTTTAGATCTAATCTATGGGAATAATAAAATGGAATTGGCAAACATGTGATCATTTTCTCCCTTAATTTAACTATTTTTAGTCAACAATGCATTTGTTTTCTTTTCTAATATTTGCTTAACGAAATAATGTTATTATAGACCTAAACGGATATGAAATTTTTTAAGTAATTAACTAAAATTTCTTGTAAATCAGTTCCACTATAACCGTCCATTATTTTCCGGTTTTATTCCACCTTTTCATCCATAACTTTTACGAAATAGTGGAGTGTAAAAATTATTGTTTCTTTTTTCTTTTCCTTTTTTACGTGTTCTTGGTATTTTAATCAATTACCGATTGCAATTGATTCTGCATTTTTTTTTGTACAAAAATTAGGAGGCGATGGTGATAGAGTATATTATTATCCATAAAAATAATAATAAACACCTTATGATATCATTGTCAAATCTTTTGTCACACGTAAAGACTTGTTTTATTCATTAAGGAATATTGTGAGATGGAATCAGGACCCATCTGATTGTGAAATCTTTTGCCAAAGGTTTTTTTTTATATTATGAATTTGAAATAGTGCTGCAAACAAAATGACTTGTTCGTGTACATGTCTTCAATTCATAGGCACCTCGAGACTCAATCTGTCAATAAATGAATCGAGCTCAAGTTCCAAGTTTAAACTGCGAAGCTTGAGCTACTTGCAATATGGGCTCGCTTATCAAAAGTTGGCTCTTTTGTAGATGTTTGGCTTGTTCATTATTAAATACTACCACACCTTGATATGAAAAGATTCGCGTTCGAACTCGATTAATTCAACATGACTCAACCTTATGCCACGTTCGAGCTAGACTAGTTTTAAACAAGTCGAACTTGAATACTTCAAAACTAGACTAAGCTTGTTTGCAACCCTATCCGAAGGAAGAATGAGGCCATCATAATTGCCCAAGCACCCCGGTGTCAAGTGAGTGCCGACGGCATCTAGCCGTTTATTTCGGTATAGATGGCTCGGAGTGAATTTGAGAACATATAAATCTGAACCATCCATTGTTGATTCAAGTCATTAATTGCTGATATGAACGGCCTAATTGCTGAAATGAACGGCCGAATCTGCCGCTCGGAACTCGCTCGACAAAGGGTTCTTGGCAGCCTCCCCTGTTAGACTCTGAGGAGGGATATTCCAGACTTCATTTTGAACAAGGAGGCATATTCACGTTCTACGCTTCTAAAAATAGAGGGAGACAGAGACCGTTTAGTTAGAGAAAGGAGAAAGGAGAAAGGAGAAAGGAGCGAGAAGAGCAAAGGTGCCTCTGTTTCTCTCTCCTCCCCATTGAATAATTGACTTGTACCAGACCCTCTCTCTCTCCTGTATGACAGAGAAATAAATTCTGGCAAATTCTCTCTCTCTCTCTCTCTCTCTCTCTCTCTCTCTCTCTCGTCTGATTAGATCGACCATACATACAGTACTAGATCAACCATAGATACAGTGCTGGATTCGGAGAGAGATAAAATTGTCCTTGTAGAGAGAGAGGGGGGACGATGGAGGACGTGGCGGGTTCATCCGGATCCATGATGCGAGACGCAGCCGCAACAACCACGACAGCTTCTCTGTCTTCGTATTCGTCGACGTCGTTTTTTACGAATTACCCGCTCTTCTCCGCTCTCATTGCTTTCGCCATCGCCCAATCCATCAAGTTCTTCACCACCTGGTACGCCTGCCCTGTATATCTTCACCCTTTTAAATATTTACAACTGTGCCACGCAGACAAATATGTATAACTATAATTATGTCCCGCCAGCTTACGCACGCCTTGATTAAGTTGGACATTAGAATTTTAAATCGCGGTATTGGAAAGCCTGAGGGTATCGGTGATAGACTAATCCTGATTTGTTGTGATGTGAAATTATGTTTCTGATTGGAAATGGTGTTTACCCAACGAGGGTTGTCTCCATTGGCTAGGGGGTTTGCTGCCGCCATGGATTTGTGAGTTCGATTCTTGGGGGTCGACCAACCAATCAGGGGGTGAAAGTCCATGTGGGTTGCCTCATAGGCGAGTCCAGTGGCCTCCTAGCTGAAATAGTTGGAAAAAAAAAAAAAAGGAATGGTGTTGAAATAGTTGAACATAGTCTATGCTGATTTTGTGGCTTCTTTCATGATCTGTGCTGATTTTGTTCCATTTTCACTCAACTGCCTATGAAACTGTTTGATAACTTGTCCAAATTTGGCTCCCAGGAATGCACAATTTGTTAACATGATCTAGGGGAAATAAACGCATAAAAGAAAGTAATGAAAAGGACAAACACACAAGAGGGGATATATAAATGGGCACCCCGTTAGTGGACGGAGGGATTAGTCTTGGAAATTAGATGAGGAGTTCATAAGCAGACACATACACCTTGAGTTATAAAAAGAAAAGAAAAGAAGAAGGTATACAAAATTCCATAAGATAGAAATCCAACCAAACTAAAAGCAAGGAATCACCAATACGGCATCCTCATAGATATTGCATATGTCATATTGTGGAATTTGTTGTCCAATGGATATGGAAACCATTCTCAGGGGGTCATTTAAACTATATGGACTGAATGAGTAAATGGATTAAAACCCATGTTCTTAAGGATTTCTAGGTAGGTCATTCCCCTCACATACATCAACTAAAATACCATTTAGCAAAAATAACTTGACTGTTGTCATTAGCCTGAAGCAAAAAAAAATATAGCAGAATGCACCCTCATATCTCATCCATCCAATCAAGCAGACCCATTTTAGGTCTTTTTAATTTTTCTTTTCACAGCTGTCAGTTGCGTTCCTATTTTCCGCACAACTAGTCAATAGCCTCATAAGTAATGTTTCAAACACAACAGACTATGGGCCTGTTTGTTTGATGGGATTAATAGGGAAGGGATATATAATCTCATAAGACATGTAGTCCCATCGCACTAAGTAATGGGATTAAGAAATACCGCACGCCCCATGGTATTACGTCTCATACTTTGTTGGATTATACTAGTGGCCCGTCAGTTTAGGACGGGTGATAAAGCACTGGAATGTGATACCCGTAGATATAGTCCAATATGACGCTCATATCCAGTTAAATAGCGGCACCAAAACGTGTTGTATTAAAAGACATGAAGTGGAACATCATTTCAAAAAGTCTAGAAGGTAACTTCTGCAATTATTGATTTCACTTATAGATGCAAGTAATAAGCTTGTCCAATGCCTTCTCTGGCTTGGTAGATTTGGATTTAGCTACTTGTAACTTGAATGGTTGTCCTATGGGCTGATTGTCTATGCGGATTTGTAATAAGTTCATCCAGAGAGTCTTACGCTTTCCTGGATTTGCAGGTATAAGGAAAGACGATGGGATCTCAAGCAACTTATTGGATCTGGTGGAATGCCATCTTCACATTCGGCAACTGTTACTGCTCTTGCTGCAGCCGTTGGTTTTCATGATGGCTTTGCAGGATCACCATTCGCAACTGCATTGGTCTTAGCATGTGTTGTATGATTCTTACTTTTTTGAGAAGGCTGTGTGTAGTTCTGTATAACTTATCTTCCAGTGCAATCCTATATGTTGTGAGATACACTAAGTAGTAGTTGTTTTTTATGGGTTCATCGTGATGTAGATCGCACATGCTAAACCAAGTTGATTTTGACTAGACTAAGTTATTGTTTCGACCCACGGAGTAATTGCACTGGATGTTTGATTTATAATTTAGGATCTTGTCACTCGTCCAATCTTCAGAAAGTCTTGACACCTCATGTGCACTCATAAGTATTTGTGTGTACTAAACAAACTAACTGTCGAGTCTCAATCTATAGGCGTCGGCCATGACCCAGTTAAGTTTAGTCATCATTGTTGTGGTCTGAGACTCTTGAAGGGGTAAATGAGGGATGGTTTTTCAGGTCCAGAAAACTTTTGGCAGAATTTGCACACTTCTGCCTCATTGGCAAACCCACAAAGTTTACAGTGGGTCATGTATTACCAAATTGTACACCTATCTCTACAATACAAGTAGATTCTTCTTCCTATTACTATTTTCATGATGCCTCATTTGACGTATGGGTTTGAGATTTATTCTTGGAAGTATATTTTATGGCAGGTAATGTATGACGCATTTGGTGTAAGGTTACATGCGGGTCGCCAAGCAGAGGTTTGATGCTCTCTCTTTCTCTCCCCAATAGGCCCAACCCCAACTTCATCTCCCATCACCTCCTCCCCAACCAAAAACAGGCCACATAAGCTCTTATTTGGACTCTGATATGTTTCTTTGGCTTTTTGCTCAAGCAATCGCATATCCATGTTCTACAACCTTAACAGTTCACAGCTGCAGCACATCTTGTGTAGATCTAAAATGAATTCTTTTGTGATGTTGAGCTGAATTTCTTCAGGTTTTGAATCAAATTGTCTACGAACTACCTGCTGAACATCCTCTTGCTGAGAGCAGACCCCTACGTGAACTCCTTGGGCACACCCCTACACAGGTTACGTTCATAGCTTTGGATTTCCATCATCTTTGGTTGATATGTCCTTGGCTACATAATTGACTTGACAAATGATGATGATAGTTGAATGTCACTGTTCATGATATAGTACAACAGCCTTCTTTAACGTAAAATGGGGTAGAGTTGAAAAAACTCATTTAGAACTTTAGGCTGCATTACTCTAAAAATCATCCCCTTCCCCCAAATCAAAAAAGGAAAAAATAAAAATAAAAAAAGTGGGAATGAATGTTTGTCATTTCTAAATTTTGTAATCTTATTGCAGGTAATTGCCGGCAGTTTTCTGGGACTTGTCACCGCGATAGTTGGTCATTTTATTGTTGCATCTGGTACAGCTTGATGCATGATTGAATCCCCAAAATAATATGAATCAGGAATGCAAACTTCCACCACGACATAGAAGTGTTCTCAAATCCTAACTTCAAGGCGGTTTTATGTGTGGCGTTGTTAGGATATTCTTGTACTAGATGGCCCTGTCATCAGAAGAATTGTAGACTAGATGCACTTTATTTTATTGGAATTTTTTAATAGCATGGAAGATGTTATTTTGGCTTCAAATTGGTCAGAATACACATTCTGTGTCACGTTTACATTGTGAAGCTAGAACACTTGTTTAGATGCAGCTGCAGCAGTGAAATTAGTTGATTGTGGCTTGTGGGCAATTTGTTCTCTGTAGTTACTTGGAAACATTCTGGGGAAACGTCATCTTCCGATTGTACAATTTGTACTCGCTGTGTTTTCATTTTCATTTTGGATCTGGTTTTAAAGTATTGTACAATTTGTACTCGCTGTTTTTTCATTTTCATTTTCATTTTGGATCTGGTTTTAAAGTTAGAGATCTCTGTGTGGCATGATGGAGTTACTCGCAGTAAGCACTCGAAAGAAAAGGAATTAAGGTTGCTCTCTCTGAATGCATACAAGATATCAGGGTAATTTTGTGCTGAAATGGTCAATTATTTACTGGAATTTCTTCCACTACATAGGAGTATCTCATTCTCACTCGCACACATAGACCACAGAATATGCGCAATATGCATCTCATTTACAACTCAAACCAAAACAACTTTGCGTTCCGAAAACAAATCCTACGCACAATATCTATCTCGCAGATACATACATCAAATTCAAATAAACTTGGTGCATGCAAGCTGCTACAAAAACCAAGCTAGATAAAGAAAAGCAGTTCTCTATAGCTGCTCATAACAGGATATCTCCATAGCCTCCGTGGACACTTGATGAAATCACCAATAGAAAATTTCGAATCAGCAACTTCTCTCCAAAATGCTAGTGTTTAGACGATATAAGAAGGGAGGACAACTTCGTCAAGATTTCGTGTGTAGAAAACCATAGACGTCTATAAGTAAATGGAGTTAACTCCCAAAATGGTGGAAAAAACCGTTCTCATCTCTGCATAAGGATCACCAAAAACGCTCGACTTCACCCGCCAAGCAACATGGTCATCCGGCCTAACTAAGATAGCTCCTCTACTTGTCATCTGACAAATATCCCACCATGATGGTGAAGTCGAACTCTGCTTCACTTCCACAATATCTATGTAATTCTTCCAAGGCAACAGTGCTTCCTCGCTGCCTACTTCAACTCCATTAGCTGCACCATGTGGCCACATTACACATACTCTAGCAGAAACTTTGAATTCCTCCGCCACCTCGAAAGCAGCGTGAGCTAGATGGTAAGACGGCGCCACTGGGGCTATAATTAGAAGAAACTCTATTTTGTTTCCGGAAACGAGATCCAGCGTTGAAAATGTTTCCTACAAAAGATAATCACTCATAAAGTGTGTGCATGCGCGGTGTGAGCTTATTTCAACAAACAAATAAAAGTGAAAAACTCGTATCGTAATTCTTTACAAACCTCACTGGAGAGGTTTGCTAATGCCCTAACATTCATGTGAGGCAACCTTGCTCCGGGATCTGCAGAGGGGACATAATCCTGTCGACGACCTGTTGGTAGTTCTCGAATGTCTGATTTCGTACAGCCAGTGGGAACAACTGCTCCTTGATCGTACCTAACATGAATGGCTTATGGTTAAGCATGTGCTACACAAACGGAAAAACCAAACATATACAGAATGGTGTGGTTGACTAGTGAACCTGTTATTTAAAAGAAAAAACCATCAATGAGCCTTTTAATTATAGACTGTCAGAGCCACATCATTCTGGAGGAAAATTTTGCAATGAAATAATGGAAGATAGTAGTAGTTTCCTAAACTAATTGATTCCAAACATAGAAAATATAATCAATCAGAGGATGACTTCTGAATTGTGGAAGGCTAGGTGACTTAAAGGTCGCTAATTTCGCCATATTTCTCATCTGAGAAGTCCAACTGTCCAAGAATGATCAGTACTTTTCAGGCTTCTCAGACGCAACGCAAAGCATATCTAATGTAGTAATGTTCAACTGTAGAAAAAGCTATGAAAGAGAAGTTCGATATATGAACCTTCGAAACTTTTAGGGACAATCTCAGGAAGTAGAAAATCAATGAACAATAGCAATTTCAGAGCTGAAACTAAAATAGTAGAATCATGGTGATACCGAAAACCGAGATCCTCAGCAGGGAACTGGAGCTGAAGACTCTTTCCTTCTTCAAATATACGCCTGAGTTTGGCAAGCCTTGAATATCCAAGTGGATTCTTCTCGTTCAAAATAAAATCCGACAGCTGTGCACGACCTAGGATGAATATCCCATCCAAAATTCCCCTCTGCAATCCATGTGGCAACACGGAACCAACCGCATGATTAATGACCCGATGTACTGCCAAACATAATAGCAGGAACGAAAATAACTGTTATAAGTGAAATTAAACTAGTAGAAAGGTTTAAGAAGGAAATCAGAAGACTTCCATGCGTTGAAAAGATTGAAAGTAACAAACTGCTTTCACTTACCTGAGTTTGCAACAGACGGATCAAGACCAAGGGCAGCTGGAACTTCCATGGCTGCTCTAAAATTTTGGACACTAAGTGCTGTGTTAAAAATGGCAATCTGAAAAAATGCTAAAGGAATTGACATCAATATGTCAAATAAAAAGAGGAAAACAAGTGTAAAGAGAGAAAAAAAGGGGGGGGGTGGGGGGGGGGGGGGGGAATTCATACCGGACGGCGTTCCATTTCGTAAGTCTGCATAACTGAATATGGAGAAATGCCTTTTAACACAGAAGCCAACTTCCAGGCAAGATTATGAGCATCCTGAATGCCGGTATTCATGCCTGCACATACCACACAGGGATTCTAAGATAATTGTCTTTTTCTCCATATTGATCTAAAACAAGATAATTTCGTTGTTCCATTACGGATGTTAAAGAAGGAGCATCCCTTTAACAACTCCGCAAATGTGATGACATGCAGCAGGGTATTGGGCCCCTCTTTCCGTCGCAACCACAAGGATTTCTATCCGACCATACTGGTAATCAGCAATTCAAATATGAAACCTCTTGTTTTGCATCCTTTTTTAGGATAACTTGATCAAGGTTCAACCTAACAATATCACTAAGTTGCAGAACTAAACAAGTGCTGAATCCAGTGACACCAACATCCATATGCCAGACAATGAAGTAACAAGAAAAACAAATTCGTGATAAGTAGGTGTACAATCCCCTCCTAACCAGACAAGAAAAGGCAAGAGGAAAAAAAAGAAAGAGAAAAACCCCAATTGATAACCTAGAGAAGCATTACTGTCTAATAAATATTCCACAGGTTCCCTTTCATGAATTAAACTTTCCTTCACTTTCAAAGTCAAGAAAATTTGCACAGATAGCATACCAAAACCACCAGCAGGAGGAAAACGATGAGCAGCATCACCGGCAAGTATTATCCGCTTGTCACCTGACACAAACTTCTCAGCAACTTCAGCATGCATCACCCATGGTTTAACATCAAGCACGTCTATGTCTACAAGCTCGTGGCCCACTAATTTGAAGATTAACCTCTCACACATCTATAATAATTTCAATCATTTACGAAAGAAATTAAAAAAAAAATCCACGCAATAAATCTTTCTTAACATGTCAGACTATTCAGCTCCATGGTGCAGCTACTGTAAATGATCTCTCTCCTTACTCAAACTAGCCCTTTAATGCATTTTTCCCCTATTCTGCAGCAAACCTAAACTAGGGAGTGTTTGGACCTCGTGGAAAGAAACAGAAAGTGAAAAAAAAGGGAAATTTCAAACAAAGTTGGTTATTTTTTCATTTGTTTGGTTTGTAAAAAAAAGAGAAGGAAAGAAGAAGGAAAGTAACCTTTCTTTGTTTGATTTTTGAGAAAAAACGATAGCAACTAAAAGGGCCGACTAAAGGAGAGGAAAAGAAAGAGTGAAAAAAACATCAGAACTATCGACCAAAACATTGATTTTCTTCGATTTTTACAGGGCGGAAATTCTTTTTATTTTCCTTTCTTTCCTTAAGTTCCAGACAATCCCCTAAAGCTCTCCTCCAAGAAGAAAAGACATACTGCAACGAGAGGAAAGTACCCCAAGGGTGTAATCCTCAAATCTCTGCTGAGGAGGATAGAATGGGATCTACAAGCACACAACCAAAAAAAAAATGTAAGTGCATGGCACATGTTATAGAAGTGGAAAAAATAGCCTCAGCCTGCAATACCTGCAAAACAAATTCTCCTTCCTTCAAATCATGTGCAACGAGAACTCCAATCGCTTCAGTGTTAAAGATGAAAAAGAGCATACCAGGTCTCTGATTGAGTAGGTAATGACCTAGCTCTCTACTTAAAAAGTGGACACTAACAAGATTTTGCAAGTCTCTTTCGCCTCTCAACTCAATTCCTGAGAGCTTTCTCACTGTACTTCCAGCACCATCAGCGCCAATAAGGAAACCACATTGAATAGTTCTCTCCTTATACTGCCCACCACCCGAAAAAGACGCAGTGACGTTAAGGCAATCATCAGTGGCATCAACCGATAAGCATTCATGGCCCATCAATATCTCCCTTTCCCGCACCGGCCCACGATCAAAGCCTCCCAATCCATAACCAGTGCGAACATGGAAATGGAGGTTTTCAAGCTTCTTTAGAAGTAATCTAGTTATCTTGTACTGTGAGAAATGTGCAACAGAGACTGGGCTAACAACTTGCTCAAAATCTGTAGATAAGAGAATATAAGATATAGTACCGTAAGAAATGTGCAACTTTCTCAAAAATGACAAAAAACTACAGTTGTCTTACATAGTTTAGAAAGAAAAACACTTGACATAAATTATTACGGAAGCCATATTGTCAAGTCTTTCCACTTATATGGACTAGACGGAAAAGTGTAGGGGAACAAAATCCAGAAAAGCCACCTTTCAGTCACCATGATGGAGAAGTTACAGATATTACTCATACCTTGAGGTTGCATATGGTCTACAGATCCAAGGATAGAGCCCGAAAGTGATGTGCAATATATAAATTTTCTCCACAGATCTACTGGTGGTTGGGACTTTTGGATCTCCTCTGCCAGTCCATCCAATTTGCGGAACACCTAGCAAAGAACTGCACATCAAGACAACAGTGCACCATAATGAACTCAACTGCCACAGGGGCTTCTGCACCACATCTAATTTGACAAACTCACCTCCATGGAGCGATTGTTGATGAAATGTGCCTGAGGATGTTTAGAAAAAGTCCTGCTTTTCTCCAAAACAGCACATTTGACCCCTATTAGAGAGCATGGAAGCAAACAAAGTTAACACACGACTCCAAAATTCAGTGAAACAGTAGGAGATCTATAACTCGTCAAATACACTACAGTTCTTTGACTGTTCTAACTCCGTCTGATTTTTACAATTAGATCTAAGATAAAGCATTGAAACCAATGGTGATAATGAATATAGCTAAAGAAAAACTAAACAATAAACAGGCATGCTCAATTCTTCCAAAAGACCTGTTAAAATTTGTCCAAGAAAAGGTCAGTTGCGACAGACACGCACACGAGAAAATAAGCGACTTGAAATTAACTAAACACTGGCCCTTTACCATTTTATACGCAAGACCTTATCAAAATACAAAATGCTACACAGATATCACCATTTTCTACATCATTATTCCAAGTGCACATTTATGCAAATTCCAACCCACTCAAATTAAGGAATTGAACTGACGAATACACTGGCCACATCAAAGCTGTGGTCACGCCCAACTAATTAGTCTGGACTCTGGATTCAATCAAGTACTACTTGATTGAATCCACATGAATACTTACACTAAAAGAGATTATGTGAATATACGAAACTCTTTAATATAATGCCATCAAAGACATTTCCTACTTCACCTGAAATGATACATAACTTCTTTCCATTATTAGCCGTTGCATTATCATCAAATAACCCTGAATCAGCATTTCTTAGCCCTCAATTCCCAAAATTATCCTTTCAATTGTCAGAAACCTTTGGGAGGCCAACATAGTTAGTACTTAGTCCTTATAAAAAAAATTGGTATGAATGAAATCCCATAGCATGTGATTCACTTCCCACTCCCTGTATGGCAAAAACTAAGAAAATACATCTCTCTTATTAGTTATGAACAATTAACGAAAGAACTTTAAATTCACTTCATACACCAGCACATTTTGTCGCCAAGAATCGAGCATCTACCTAAACCTTGACGAGGAAAACTTGCATTTAAGTAAAAATTCCAAATCCCTTTTAACTCCTTCACTCACACCGGTATCGATGTGAGTTTTTACTTCAATCATTTGCTCCAATATTCAAGCCTTCATCGTGGCTTTCAAATTTACCACCCTACCACCAAGGAAGCTAATTTATGCTTAAATTTAAGTTTTCCTATTGTTCCATATCGAATTAACCTTTTTCACTCAAACTTCTACACAAATCAGGTGAAATTCTGAGTAAAGGGCTAAAATGGACCGAACCCAATACAAAATAACCCCTTTGGCTCTACTTTCTAGTTAATCCCGTTCTTTTTTTATAACTCATGTGTCATGCCACCTTTACACACACGTCAACTAATCCTAGGGCCAATACCACCGCGCACTTGTGGGTCCCGAGACTAACTATGGGACCAATACCACCACGCACTTGTGTGGTCCCAATTAGCTACGGACTGACCCCAAAGAAGTTGATAGCACCTAAGAAATTGCCGCACTTTCGTGAACAAATTCAACAAACAAACAGGAGATTATGCGTTTCTTCAAAATAAAAAAAGAAGCTGAAAGAGTATTACCTAATTTGGTGAGGAGTATAGAGAGAACGAGACCAACAGGGCCTGCACCGACGATCAGAACCGGCAATATCGAATCACGGACGTTGAAATCGTTGGAGACAGAACAAAAGCCTCTTCTGTGGAAATACTCGAGCGAATGCGGAAAGAACGATGTGTTTGTGAGAAGAGAGAACGCAGTGGAGCTCCTGCGAAACCCTAGAACCGACATTGGCAAAGAAGAGAGAGAGAGTGACGAGTTCGGAGATCGACCACGGAAAACTGATTGAAATACGGAGTATTTGGTTTGGTTCTGTAGAGGCTGCAACGAACGAAACGAAATGAAGTAGAGTCCAAAGCGACGCCGTGTGCTGAAGTCGGTTTATAGAATTTGAAAAATGTTGGAAGCACAAACACCTTTTTACCAGACTCAGGGTGAAAGAAAGACCAAAGGACCTGAAAAACCAACGGATCGATTCGGTTTTTGGTCGGAGTAAGAATGGGTTTGGTAAATTTCGGTTTGGATCAAACCGATCAATTTTCAGTTCGGTCTTAATTAAATGGAAATCTCTATGGACCGAACCAAAATACCTCAAAACCATACCGATTGGGACAAATCAATCAAAGTCGTCCATCTTAAACCCAAAAAGAAACAACAAATCTCAGTCGTCTATTTCAATCTCAACCGTTCATTTCAATCTAAATGTTGGACCGAAAAATCGATCGGATCGAACCACTCCGAATCGATTTCAATCCATTGTTTTTTTGGTCGGGATCGGTTCCCAGGTACATTACCGAACTGATTGATTTTGACCCCAACACAAACACAAAACAATGAATGTGGAAGAGTTTGTGTAAAGTGTTTGCGGTCCAAGAATGATTGATGCAAATTAATTGTGATTGAGTAGTAACACCAACCCATTGTCAGGAGTCACTTCTCTTCATGTGTGCGTAGATCCAATTCATTAGGGGTATCCGCATAGTTCACCCGGCCTAATATACATTAAATGACCCGAGTTCCTTTAAAAGCTTAAGCTTTATCAGTGTGAGCCACACAATGGTGCATTAAGGTCCAACTTTTCCTATTTATTCAGCGTAGAACTCTTAAATCCTTTACATATGTCCTAACAGTTCGATACATGTGGACTTCACACATTCCACACTGAATCCATATTCATCCGGCAGAGTGTGAACTTACACACATCGAACAGTACCGAATATATTTGCATCCGAATCTATGTCCTATGTAATTTCCATTGCGGGGTGAGGTGGAATCAAAATTCTCAAGTGACTGGATTCATTATTTTTTTCAATCCGTAATTCAAATGGAGTAATTTTTTTTATAGTTGTTGTGCATGCAAAAAAAAAAAAAAAAAAGGACGATTGAACACGATTTTTCACTTGAATGAACGAAATTTTTCTTAAAGAGCAATATTTTTCCTTAATGATGATTTAGGTTGAGATTACGGTAGTATAGATTTTTCTACGGAACAAAAAAACCGAGAGTTTTTATCTCCGTGAAGTAGTTGTGAACTTGTGGGTCTATAGTGCTTTCGATCTACCTAGTGCGAGGAGGGACATTTCTTCTCTAAGAAGAGCGCGTCACGTGTGTTCCAATCCACAGGCAGGGTTGAATTTGTTGCTTTATTGATTAAAGTTTTGTTTGTGAAATCTTTGTTGCAATGTAACACAAATCTAGCGGATATTCCTTCTTTTGGGAGCAGTATGGGCTAATGAAGCATGGGGATCATATTGGAATTGGAATCCAAAGGACATGGAAGGGCATTCCACACCCGAAACCTGAACTACAACAAAAGGGGGAAAGCTCCATCGCCAATCGAGTGGACAAACCTACCTCGGGTTGAAGTACAAGATTCAACTCAGTTCGACCGACTTTGCTTAAGAGACCTCAGCTGCACGATCCGATGTGCTGAACGGAAAACCTCTTCCTCACTCGACTTCCACCCGCCCGGCTAGTCGCATCAAATGCATTCATTCCGGAGTAGTTTGCGCTTTTCTATACCCCGTTTTCTCGATTGAATTATTATTATCTTGCTTTATTATAATTACATCTTCTTGTGCTTTTTTCAGAAAGGATCATGTGAAGTCCCACATTGCGAAATCATGGGAAAGTCAAGTGGTATATAACAAATCGTAACGATTATTGTATAATTTGATATTAACCTTTGGAATCATGTGATTAGGCAAACGGTTATGCAAGGCAGCAGTCCTAAAAGTTAAATTTTGAACAAAATAAGCAGCTTCAATCATAAGTATATGAAAAAGAGTACTACGGGTCTCTGACTCACACAGATTTTGTTGTGGGGTTCATAATGTTTTTCCACACAAATTATTCGAGTCATTTATTAAATGTAATTTTTTTTTTGAAAGATATCCGCAAAAAAATTAGATTAATTCAATACCTATAAGCACTCGATCCAATAATTGTAACGCCCCGAATTTTGGGTACGTTAAATAAAACATTTTATTATAAAAACGAAGTGAGTCTGGCTCGTTATTACATCATAAACCTTACAAAGTGCTTTTATTCAAATAACGGAGGAACTAGGGTTCCTATCTACTGCTCCGCTCCTTCCATCCTAGCCAGCCCTTCAGCTCCAGAAGCCTCCAAGGTGAAGATCTCGCCATGTTCGTCTATGAGATCTGACATATTATACCGGCGTCGCCACCCATATAATATGCCAGGGTCACCACAAGGTAACACTGTGAGCTACAACGCTCAATAGAAAATTCTTACCCAAACAATCTTACCACAGAAAATCATTTACAACAATACAACAATCACACATCCACATTCGTTGGTGTCCAAGATTTCCGTGTTTCTCCTATGCGACTCGTCGTAGACTGTGTTAACGTTTTCACTTACAAAACATCCTTTTCAAATCATTTGCATTGGCTTCGTACCGCGGATAACCAAGCTACACACACCCAACCTTTCAAAATCATTTGACATTGGCTCCGTAGCGCGGATAACCAAGCCACACACCCAACCTCGGTTCCGCCGCGCCGGATTCCCGAGTATCCTCACAATGGTTCCGCCGCGCCGGGTTCCCATTGGCACACAATTGCATTGGATCCTCTCCACGGATAACCAAATTATACCTCACCATGGTTCCGCCGGTCCGGGATCCCATGGGAACGCACACACACAACCTCACAATGGTTCCGCTATTCCGGATTCCCATTGGAGCACACACACTCACATAATGCCCTCGAAATAGTCATTATGTAGTTTTTAAAATATCTTTTTCCTCGGAAAACTCATTGTTCTTTGTCAAACACACCCTAGGTGTCATGTTTCTACTTTCTTGGTTCTCGTGTCTCGTTTACATGCAAGACTCCGAGGCAAGACAAAGGTAAACATAAATCATTCCTTGTAAACAAACAAGATCATTCAACTCTATGTTTCTAATCACGCTCACATTAACGCTTAAAGTATAACGCCACATGTTCGGACGCCCTTGGAGTGATAAATCACTTATACTTTATCGTGTCACAAGTAATACAAGCAATTCATGTATTCAAGCTCATAATCAACGTAAAGATCAAAATACGAATACTTGATATGGAAAGTAAATAAAAATAACTTACTTTGAAATGGAAGATAACGAGATCTTACATATACGTAGGGATAGGGTAAAAGTATCCTACCTTGATCCGAAACTAGTCGGGGCCGAATAAGCAAGTTGGAAAATTCTACGGGCGGTGAAACGTCCAAATCTGGACCGATCTTCGGATGGCAATAACTCGGTCAATCTTTGGTCGAATACAATCTTTCTTGGGTCCAAATCGAAGCTCAAGAAATTCTCTATAACTTTTGTGAAGGAAGTTAATCCTAGAAACTAGCTTAGGTAGGAGAAAAACGGTGATAAAGGAGAAGACAGTAAGCTGTCTGGAAATTGGGAATCCGAGATTTTACTGAACTTTGGATGACAATATCTTTGTCATTTCTTCACCGCTTGGGGTGGTTCTTGGCTCTAACTTGAAGCTCTCGAAGTGTTCTACAACTTTCCAGAAGGAAGTTGGTTCTAAAAACTACTCGAAACAAGAGAAAACTGGGGATTTCCAAAGGGACAGTAGGCTGCCCAGAAATGGTTTCTAGAGAGAAGGAAGAGCAAATGCTTCAAGGGATGAGTGAAATGCTTGGAATGGCCTTCTATTTATAGGCAAGGCTTGGCTCTCTCTCCTCTTCTCAATGGCCGGCCCCCCTCTCTCTCTCCTTTCCTCAATTTGACACTTGTCATGAATCTTGGAAGATCAAGGTCTAAATCCCTAGGCTTGCATGGCTAGATTGTGATTCTTGCAAAACTTGGTGGGCAAGAAGGTGTAAACAAGATTAATTGTACAAGATTCTAGTGTGAACAAATCATGGAAGGACAATGGAGATTAAGTCTTCGCTAGGAAGGAAGTTTCCCGTGGATTTTGAAGTACAATGGAAGATCAACCACGGTACAACCCAATTTCCTTCTTCTTTCCTCTCTCTCTCTCTCTCTCTCTCTCTCTCTCCCCTCCCTTGGCCGAAATTTCTCTCTCTCCCCTCCCTCTTTCGGCCTCTCTCTCTCCCTCTTCTCTTTTACTTTCTCATGGTACAAATATAAGTACAAATATAGCAAGCAAATAAATAAACTAATGGGTACTTTTGTACCAAGGAACAAAAGTAGTCTTTAAGGCCTAGGATCTTGCCCAATAAACTAATAAATAGGCATATGGTACTTAGGGCATTATTTTAACCTACCATGTACTAAAATAATATACACTTGGATACACATGTACTTAGGAAGATCAAAACCCCATTAGAAAATAGTTTAAGTGTACCTTAGGAATCTTGGTACTAAGTACCTTCCCATTAAAATAATGTTGAGCTTTAACATATGGCTAAAAAGAAAGACTAAACTAATAATTCCCATGGTACTTTGAAAGACTAACCCTTTTACCCATTAGGTAAAAATTCCCCTAATTTCTGTTATCCAATGGATAATAGTTATTATGCAATTTATATACTAAAATAATCCGAAAAGTACTTTAAAGTAATTAAAAAGTCTACTCTTAAAAGATAATAGTACTTAGTCAAGTATACTTTTAATATAAAGAATTGGGGTTTTTATTATCCAATGGATAATAGTTTCCCTAACTTTTATTGTCCAATGGACAAAGAATAAAACCAAAATAATTAAAAGAAAATGAATAATAAATCCTCAGTCTAGGGTTCAAAAGGTTCAAAAAGGTCCAAGAGGGGTAAAGCGGTCCATTTGCGGTTAGGGAAAAGTAACCAAATGATTTCCTAGTTTAGTTTCTTCAACAAGTCGGTTAGAAACTAATTAGGCTTACCAAGCGGGCTAAAGCGCAAGAAATCAAATTTGAAGGGCAAAAACGTAATTTTGACAAATCACAATAGTATTAAAATAAAATTCAAATATTTAACAAAATTTTCACTGACCGAAAATCAAGGTCGTTACAATAATCTAACTTTTCATTTTGATTTCAGGATAATGAAAAATTTGATGAATTGGATCGAGCATTTATAGGTGTCGAATTGAACTGATTTTTTATAAAAAAACCTTTAAAAAACTATTTTATATTTAATAAATTATTTGAATCGTTTAAGTGAAACTCGTAATGGATCCGACAACAAAATTTATGCACAATTTATACATGTTTTATCAGTATGGACAGACTTTCTGTATCAGAACCAGGCCCCCGAAGGATATGTGTCAATGCACATGGTCAGTCAAGACATAACATGTTATACTTTATCGTGTCACAAGTAATACAAGCAATTCATGTATTCAAGCTCATAATCAACGTAAAGATCAAAATACGAATACTTGATATGGAAAGTAAATAAAAATAACTTACTTTGAAATGGAAGATAACGAGATCTTACATATACGTAGGGATAGGGTAAAAGTATCCTACCTTGATCCGAAACTAGTCGGGGCCGAATAAGCAAGTTGGAAAATTCTACGGGCGGTGAAACGTCCAAATCTGGACCGATCTTCGGATGGCAATAACTCGGTCAATCTTTGGCCGAATACAATCTTTCTTGGGTCCAAATCGAAGCTCAAGAAATTCTCTATAACTTTTGTGAAGGAAGTTAATCCTAGAAACTAGCTTAGGTAGGAGAAAAACGGTGACAAAGGAGAAGACAGTAAGCTGTCTGGAAATTGGGAATCCGAGATTTTACTGAACTTTGGATGACAATATCTTTGTCATTTCTTCACCGCTTGGGGTGGTTCTTGGCTCTAACTTGAAGCTCTCGAAGTGTTCTACAACTTTCCAGAAGGAAGTTGGTTCTAAAAACTACTCGAAACAAGAGAAAACTGGGGATTTCCAAAGGGACAGTAGGCTGCCCAGAAATGGTTTCTAGAGAGAAGGAAGAGCAAATGCTTCAAGGGATGAGTGAAATGCTTGGAATGGCCTTCTATTTATAGGCAAGGCTTGGCTCTCTCTCCTCTTCTCAATGGCCGGCCCCCCTCTCTCTCTCCTTTCCTCAATTTGACACTTGTCATGAATCTTGGAAGATCAAGGTCTAAATCCCTAGGCTTGCATGGCTAGATTGTGATTCTTGCAAAACTTGGTGGGCAAGAAGGTGTAAACAAGATTAATTGTACAAGATTCTAGTGTGAACAAATCATGGAAGGACAATGGAGATTAAGTCTTCGCTAGGAAGGAAGTTTCCCGTGGATTTTGAAGTACAATGGAAGATCAACCACGGTACAACCCAATTTCCTTCTTCTTTCCTCTCTCTCTCTCTCTCTCTCTCTCTCTCTCTCTCTCTCTCTCTCTCCCCTCCCTTGGCCGAAATTTCTCTCTCTCCCCTCCTTCTTTCGGCCTCTCTCTCTCCCTCTTCTCTTTTACTTTCTCATGGTACAAATATAAGTACAAATATAGCAAGCAAATAAATAAACTAATGGGTACTTTTGTACCAAGGAACAAAAGTAGTCTTTAAGGCCTAGGATCTTGCCCAATAAACTAATAAATAGGCATATGGTACTTAGGGCATTATTTTAACCTACCATGTACTAAAATAATATACACTTGGATACACATGTACTTAGGAAGATCAAAACCCCATTAGAAAATAGTTTAAGTGTACCTTAGGAATCTTGGTACTAAGTACCTTCCCATTAAAATAATGTTGAGCTTTAACATATGGCTAAAAAGAAAGACTAAACTAATAATTCCCATGGTACTTTGAAAGACTAACCCTTTTACCCATTAGGTAAAAATTCCCCTAATTTCTGTTATCCAATGGATAATAGTTATTATGCAATTTATATACTAAAATAATCCGAAAAGTACTTTAAAGTAATTAAAAAGTCTACTCTTAAAAGATAATAGTACTTAGTCAAGTATACTTTTAATATAAAGAATTGGGGTTTTTATTATCCAATGGATAATAGTTTCCCTAACTTTTATTGTCCAATGGACAAAGAATAAAACCAAAATAATTAAAAGAAAATGAATAATAAATCCTCAGTCTAGGGTTCAAAAGGTTCAAAAAGGTCCAAGAGGGGTAAAGCGGTCCATTTGCGGTTAGGGAAAAGTAACCAAATGATTTCCTAGTTTAGTTTCTTCAACAAGTCGGTTAGAAACTAATTAGGCTTACCAAGCGGGCTAAAGCGCAAGAAATCAAATTTGAAGGGCAAAAACGTAATTTTGACAAATCACAATAGTATTAAAATAAAATTCAAATATTTAACAAAATTTTCACTGACCGAAAATCAAGGTCGTTACAATAATCTAACTTTTCATTTTGATTTCAGGATAATGAAAAATTTGATGAATTGGATCGAGCATTTATAGGTGTCGAATTGAACTGATTTTTTATAAAAAAAACCTTTAAAAAACTATTTTATATTTAATAAATTATTTGAATCGTTTAAGTGAAACTCGTAATGGATCCGACAACAAAATTTATGCACAATTTATACATGTTTTATCAGTATGGACAGACTTTCTGTATCAGAACCAGGCCCCCGAAGGATATGTGTCAATGCACATGGTCAGTCAAGACATAACATGTTATACTTTATCGTGTCACAAGTAATACAAGCAATTCATGTATTCAAGCTCATAATCAACGTAAAGATCAAAATACGAATACTTGATATGGAAAGTAAATAAAAATAACTTACTTTGAAATGGAAGATAACGAGATCTTACATATACGTAGGGATAGGGTAAAAGTATCCTACCTTGATCCGAAACTAGTCGGGGCCGAATAAGCAAGTTGGAAAATTCTACGGGCGGTGAAACGTCCAAATCTGGACCGATCTTCGGATGGCAATAACTCGGTCAATCTTTGGCCGAATACAATCTTTCTTGGGTCCAAATCGAAGCTCAAGAAATTCTCTATAACTTTTGTGAAGGAAGTTAATCCTAGAAACTAGCTTAGGTAGGAGAAAAACGGTGACAAAGGAGAAGACAGTAAGCTGTCTGGAAATTGGGAATCCGAGATTTTACTGAACTTTGGATGACAATATCTTTGTCATTTCTTCACCGCTTGGGGTGGTTCTTGGCTCTAACTTGAAGCTCTCGAAGTGTTCTACAACTTTCCAGAAGGAAGTTGGTTCTAAAAACTACTCGAAACAAGAGAAAA
Source organism: Rhododendron mucronatum var. ripense (assembly GCA_019656295.1). Classification (NCBI taxonomy): domain Eukaryota; kingdom Viridiplantae; phylum Streptophyta; class Magnoliopsida; order Ericales; family Ericaceae; genus Rhododendron; species Rhododendron mucronatum. The sequence goes on along the minus strand of BPLT01000075.1, from coordinate 53,293 downwards.
CTGGGGATTTCCAAAGGGACAGTAGGCTGCCCAGAAATGGTTTCTAGAGAGAAGGAAGAGCAAATGCTTCAAGGGATGAGTGAAATGCTTGGAATGGCCTTCTATTTATAGGCAAGGCTTGGCTCTCTCTCCTCTTCTCAATGGCCGGCCCCCCTCTCTCTCTCCTTTCCTCAATTTGACACTTGTCATGAATCTTGGAAGATCAAGGTCTAAATCCCTAGGCTTGCATGGCTAGATTGTGATTCTTGCAAAACTTGGTGGGCAAGAAGGTGTAAACAAGATTAATTGTACAAGATTCTAGTGTGAACAAATCATGGAAGGACAATGGAGATTAAGTCTTCGCTAGGAAGGAAGTTTCCCGTGGATTTTGAAGTACAATGGAAGATCAACCACGGTACAACCCAATTTCCTTCTTCTTTCCTCTCTCTCTCTCTCTCTCTCTCTCTCCCCTCCCTTGGCCGAAATTTCTCTCTCTCCCCTCCCTCTTTCGGCCTCTCTCTCTCCCTCTTCTCTTTTACTTTCTCATGGTACAAATATAAGTACAAATATAGCAAGCAAATAAATAAACTAATGGGTACTTTTGTACCAAGGAACAAAAGTAGTCTTTAAGGCCTAGGATCTTGCCCAATAAACTAATAAATAGGCATATGGTACTTAGGGCATTATTTTAACCTACCATGTACTAAAATAATATACACTTGGATACACATGTACTTAGGAAGATCAAAACCCCATTAGAAAATAGTTTAAGTGTACCTTAGGAATCTTGGTACTAAGTACCTTCCCATTAAAATAATGTTGAGCTTTAACATATGGCTAAAAAGAAAGACTAAACTAATAATTCCCATGGTACTTTGAAAGACTAACCCTTTTACCCATTAGGTAAAAATTCCCCTAATTTCTGTTATCCAATGGATAATAGTTATTATGCAATTTATATACTAAAATAATCCGAAAAGTACTTTAAAGTAATTAAAAAGTCTACTCTTAAAAGATAATAGTACTTAGTCAAGTATACTTTTAATATAAAGAATTGGGGTTTTTATTATCCAATGGATAATAGTTTCCCTAACTTTTATTGTCCAATGGACAAAGAATAAAACCAAAATAATTAAAAGAAAATGAATAATAAATCCTCAGTCTAGGGTTCAAAAGGTTCAAAAAGGTCCAAGAGGGGTAAGCGGTCCATTTGCGGTTAGGGAAAAGTAACCAAATGATTTCCTAGTTTAGTTTCTTCAACAAGTCGGTTAGAAACTAATTAGGCTTACCAAGCGGGCTAAAGCGCAAGAAATCAAATTTGAAGGGCAAAAACGTAATTTTGACAAATCACAATAGTATTAAAATAAAATTCAAATATTTAACAAAATTTTCACTGACCGAAAATCAAGGTCGTTACAATAATCTAACTTTTCATTTTGATTTCAGGATAATGAAAAATTTGATGAATTGGATCGAGCATTTATAGGTGTCAAATTGAACTGATTTTTTATAAAAAAACCTTTAAAAAACTATTTTATATTTAATAAATTATTTGAATCGTTTAAGTGAAACTCGTAATGGATCCGACAACAAAATTTATGCACAATTTATACATGTTTTATCAGTATGGACAGACTTTCTGTATCAGAACCAGGCCCCCGAAGGATATGTGTCAATGCACATGGTCAGTCAAGACATAACATGTTATACTTTATCGTGTCACAAGTAATACAAGCAATTCATGTATTCAAGCTCATAATCAACGTAAAGATCAAAATACGAATACTTGATATGGAAAGTAAATAAAAATAACTTACTTTGAAATGGAAGATAACGAGATCTTACATATACGTAGGGATAGGGTAAAAGTATCCTACCTTGATCCGAAACTAGTCGGGGCCGAATAAGCAAGTTGGAAAATTCTACGGGCGGTGAAACGTCCAAATCTGGACCGATCTTCGGATGGCAATAACTCGGTCAATCTTTGGCCGAATACAATCTTTCTTGGGTCCAAATCGAAGCTCAAGAAATTCTCTATAACTTTTGTGAAGGAAGTTAATCCTAGAAACTAGCTTAGGTAGGAGAAAAACGGTGATAAAGGAGAAGACAGTAAGCTGTCTGGAAATTGGGAATCCGAGATTTTACTGAACTTTGGATGACAATATCTTTGTCATTTCTTCACCGCTTGGGGTGGTTCTTGGCTCTAACTTGAAGCTCTCGAAGTGTTCTACAACTTTCCAGAAGGAAGTTGGTTCTAAAAACTACTCGAAACAAGAGAAAACTGGGGATTTCCAAAGGGACAGTAGGCTGCCCAGAAATGGTTTCTAGAGAGAAGGAAGAGCAAATGCTTCAAGGGATGAGTGAAATGCTTGGAATGGCCTTCTATTTATAGGCAAGGCTTGGCTCTCTCTCCTCTTCTCAATGGCCGGCCCCCCTCTCTCTCTCCTTTCCTCAATTTGACACTTGTCATGAATCTTGGAAGATCAAGGTCTAAATCCCTAGGCTTGCATGGCTAGATTGTGATTCTTGCAAAACTTGGTGGGCAAGAAGGTGTAAACAAGATTAATTGTACAAGATTCTAGTGTGAACAAATCATGGAAGGACAATGGAGATTAAGTCTTCGCTAGGAAGGAAGTTTCCCGTGGATTTTGAAGTACAATGGAAGATCAACCACGGTACAACCCAATTTCCTTCTTCTTTCCTCTCTCTCTCTCTCTCTCTCTCTCTCTCTCCCCTCCCTTGGCCGAAATTTCTCTCTCTCCCCTCCCTCTTTCGGCCTCTCTCTCTCCCTCTTCTCTTTTACTTTCTCATGGTACAAATATAAGTACAAATATAGCAAGCAAATAAATAAACTAATGGGTACTTTTGTACCAAGGAACAAAAGTAGTCTTTAAGGCCTAGGATCTTGCCCAATAAACTAATAAATAGGCATATGGTACTTAGGGCATTATTTTAACCTACCATGTACTAAAATAATATACACTTGGATACACATGTACTTAGGAAGATCAAAACCCCATTAGAAAATAGTTTAAGTGTACCTTAGGAATCTTGGTACTAAGTACCTTCCCATTAAAATAATGTTGAGCTTTAACATATGGCTAAAAAGAAAGACTAAACTAATAATTCCCATGGTACTTTGAAAGACTAACCCTTTTACCCATTAGGTAAAAATTCCCCTAATTTCTGTTATCCAATGGATAATAGTTATTATGCAATTTATATACTAAAATAATCCGAAAAGTACTTTAAAGTAATTAAAAAGTCTACTCTTAAAAGATAATAGTACTTAGTCAAGTATACTTTTAATATAAAGAATTGGGGTTTTTATTATCCAATGGATAATAGTTTCCCTAACTTTTATTGTCCAATGGACAAAGAATAAAACCAAAATAATTAAAAGAAAATGAATAATAAATCCTCAGTCTAGGGTTCAAAAGGTTCAAAAAGGTCCAAGAGGGGTAAAGCGGTCCATTTGCGGTTAGGGAAAAGTAACCAAATGATTTCCTAGTTTAGTTTCTTCAACAAGTCGGTTAGAAACTAATTAGGCTTACCAAGCGGGCTAAAGCGCAAGAAATCAAATTTGAAGGGCAAAAACGTAATTTTGACAAATCACAATAGTATTAAAATAAAATTCAAATATTTAACAAAATTTTCACTGACCGAAAATCAAGGTCGTTACAATAATCTAACTTTTCATTTTGATTTCAGGATAATGAAAAATTTGATGAATTGGATCGAGCATTTATAGGTGTCGAATTGAACTGATTTTTTATAAAAAAACCTTTAAAAAACTATTTTATATTTAATAAATTATTTGAATCGTTTAAGTGAAACTCGTAATGGATCCGACAACAAAATTTATGCACAATTTATACATGTTTTATCAGTATGGACAGACTTTCTGTATCAGAACCAGGCCCCCGAAGGATATTTGTCAATGCACATGGTCAGTCAAGATATAACATGTTATGGCCCGTCCACAAACTGCAGGAGCCCTTAATGATAACCCAAATGGGTCCCAATGTACTTCAAATGGAGCCAACGTCATTAATTGTACCCTTATACATCTATCATTGTCTCCATATACCTCTGTGTCTCTCATGGGTCCGATTTATAACGTAGCCAGAAATATATATCGATACTTTAAAATAAATTTTCGGTGACATCGAATTTTAAATTTTGGAGCAGTGTTTTGTTCAACCGCATATTGCAAATCCTGAATAAGTTAGATAATGCGATCATGTTCACTTTATTTTTTAGTTATTTTACAAAATATCTTTTATGTGTGCGTATTTGGACGAGTTAATTAAACTATATAAAAATCAACAGTTGATTCAATTCAAGTAACACAAAAAATGCAAAGGGGGGCTCGTGTCCCTGGTGGACCTACTTTGGCTCGGCCTCTGTCGATTTCCTCTGTTCCGAAGACCCATGTGTCCAAATATAGCTGATAAAAAAAATGAGTACGCAAATCAAGTCAAGAATTGTACTGTGGTAAGGTTGTACCATAGAACTGATGGAAGCCGACGTATTAACTACCCTTCAGTTCCTCCACGTGAAAATTCTCAGACCCCCCCCAGACCCATCTCAGCAATCAAACCGGGGCCCAACTCTGGCAATGAGACACTGATATAGATGCAGTGATCTCTGCCGTCCACGTGTCCCCCAAAGGCACTATTGGTATCTAGTGAAGTACTCGCATACAGTCTACTGTAGTTACCGTTAGAGGGACAACTGTATTTCAAAAAGGAGTCTGCTTTCTCGGGGGTTTTGTCGGAAACTGTTTTCGGGCTCCTCGCCCGGCTGATTTTGATAATCCGTTTCGTTCATTTTGTAGATCTACATGTAAGAGCGTGGATTGAAATTGTGTTGATTAAATACCATATAATATGTGATCCAAGCACAAAAAACAAATCGAAATTTGATTTTCCTGGGTTTGATCCTGTGTGTTCTGAACCAATTTTGATTTTTTTTTTTGGTGCTTGGATCACGTATAAATTAGTAACTAATTAACACTATTTCAACCTGCACTCATGCTGCGTCCCAACTAGTTCTACAATATGAACGAAAGGGATTATCAAAGTTGGCCCCAAAAAGACCGAGAATGGGCGACTGCACTCCGTGCCATTTCCGGCGAAACTGCCGAGATGCTGAATCCCTCTCTCTTTAATTTTTTTTTTTCCCTTTGGCAAGTACTGCTCCCTCTGTATACGGATTGAAAAAAAAAATTAAAAAAAATCTTTCTCTGTATATTTTATCTCATTAAATATCATTGCGGGGAGCAGGACCCATTTGGTATCATCACTATCATGTACTGTATTTATCTGGGTGTCACTAAAACAGTTCCCAAGATTTTTATATATTTGTGAAAGTGAACTTGTCTGATGCAAGACGTGGCTTTGAGCACATTTGGTTGTAGCCTTAGCCTTCGTGAATGGGATGTATGGGTTCGAGTATATGAAGAGACATCGAACTTCTCTAAGTTGTTAACATATTAATTCATTGCTAATTTTTCATTGATGTATACTATATTGGTAAAAGTAAAAAATGTGACCCAAAGTAGACCTCACGTGACGGTTGGTGGCCATAGTCGGGTTGATTTCTAACAATTAATTAATTGGTGATTTGTATATACTATTACCTATTTCACCAATAGGGTTTGGTACATGTCAAGAGGCTTGTGGTCTAACGATATCAAGATTTAGATGCTATGAGAAAGATGTCAGGAATTTCAACTTTTTTGTTTAAGATGATAATTTAACTATTCTAACAATCTTCAGGAAAATAGCAATAGTCAATTTATTTTCCGCGAAATGGTATTTTATTTGATGCATGTGATGAGAATGATTTGCCTAAAAATCTGTAAAATTTAATTAGTTTAGGGAGTACATTAGATGATGCAATTAGTGCATAATGAGAAATTGATAAATCCAAATGTCAAATAGATCACTACAAAAGATAATCAACATAATATTAACCTTTTAACTTTTTTCTTTATCATTCATGTGTTCGGGTCAACTTACGTATACATCGGTTCTAATCTCTAGGTTGCTGATCCCACGGTCTATTAGTGAGGACTTAATTAACGCCGGCACAAAATTTTGTAAGAATTGATCCTACAATAGTTGACAACATCTAGAACATTCGAACCCAAGAGCTAAAGAGTGCAAGCTCATTAATCTCATGCTTTTACAACTGGTCAACCCTTTGAGTTTACATCACCCTAGCTTAATTCAATCTACAAATGCCAGATATGTGAGAGTCTCATTACGAAGAGAGATTATTCAGTGTTTTTGGGACACCACATGACGAAACTCTAAGTCTCTCTTCACTTCACCGCACATTGTTGTGGAGTCCTCACACATCTTTGACCTCACAGAAATCTGTGGTTGAGGAGAGGCCAAGGCCAGAAATCTGTGGTTGAGGAGAGGCCTGAGACACCATGTGACGGTGTCGCAGGAACATTGAATAATTTTTCTAATGAGACAATAGTTTTATAGCTATTTTAATGTTCACTGGATCTGATCTTGATCATTAGCCAATCACCCAATTAAAAAAAGAGAGAGAACCTGGTGGTTAAGGTTTTATAACCCCTGCACACTTGCTCTTCTTCTTCTTCATCAGAAAACAAGAGAAAAACAGAACCTGCAGGTTGCAGCTTGTGGTGGTGTTAGTTTACTTGTGACAATGACCTCTTTCTCTCTCCTTCCAGCTTACGTTGTGGGTAATGGGTATGCAAATTTATGAGCTCCACAAGTATTTGCTGTTCAGTTTTCAAAGTACGTACAAACTCTAGTATATAATTATATATGCATAGAGAAGTTTAATCCCTTTGTAATATTCACAGTCCTCCATTTTGGTTATTTGCATAGTCTGTTTTCCTACAGGAGAGAGAGAGAGAGCAGCTTTTCTCCAGTCGTTAGATACATGAAATTCATATCATTCCAATTCCACAAATGAGAAACAAATCTTGATTCAGTGATTTCTCATAATCTCATAGTCTTATTTTCTGGCCTTCAATTGCTAGTTCTCTTCACTAGTCAGAAAATAAACTTTTGTTGCACATAACAGCAGAAAGCGTTTGACAAATCTGTGATATTGGTAGCTTTCCTGGTCCCAGATCTGGAAGTGTTCAATTTGATTGAGGGATCTGGGTTTTTTTTGACCGACTGGAATCTACGATATTTGAGAGAGAGAGAGAGGAGATGAGATCTATAGAGGATAAGGGGTGCTTAAACATTGCTCCAGTACAAGAGAATTCAGGCAAGTTCGAGTTTCACAAAGGAAACACGCCAAATCGAGCTTTCGGAAAGCCAACGCCGTCCAAATGGGACGACGCGCAAAAATGGCTGGTGAATCTATCGAGAGGACCCGAACCCAAGTCCGAAAGGCCGAGGGATTCGAACGCCGACGACAGGAGACTAATAGCCCCGGTTCCTAAAAACGAGGACTATTCTAGCGGCGGCGAAGATGTAAACGGAATGCAGTTCGATGGGGAGACGAAGAATGTGGATTGCGTAGAACCCGTTTGGAGGGTCAACAAACGGAACCCGAATGCCGCCGTTGTTCGGTCTATCTGTGTGAGGGACATGGGGACTGAAATGACTCCCATTGCTAGTCAAGAGCCTTCCAGGAATGGCACTCCTATTCGGGTCATGAGCCCGAATAGGAGTCCGAGTTCTTCGGGGTCATCGACTCCGGTCAGGACTTTGGAGAGAGTGGTTGAGAGTTCGCGGGGGAATGGGGTGGCTGCGGCCGAGGGCAGAGGTGAGGGTGGCAGAGGAAGTGGTGGAGGTGGCGGGTATGATGAATTTAGAGGAGGTCCGACGAAGAATTCTGAACAGGTTGAAAAGGGTAATAGTGCACTGGAAACAAAGGCAGCGGCTTGGGATGAGGCGGAGCGGGCCAAATACACGGCAAGGTACTGTATTGATATGCATTTCTCTGTTTGGTTTTCTGTTTTTGGGATGGGAGATGCTGCCTGTAGAGTGGCTGATCTAACCACTTATCTAGATAATCGACGGTTCAAATCTTAACCGAGTAATAAACGATTCAAATTTGTATGTGTTTTGTATGCACTCAAATTCGATTCGAGCCGTCCATACCGAGATGAACGGCCAAATCAACCACTCTGCACTTGCTCAGCAGGGAGTTGTTCAACAGCATTCTTGGTCGTTTTCGTTTTCATTTTTGAATTTGTTTTCTTTTTGTGTTTTGTGAATTGAAAACGTAGAAACTTTGGAAACACTCATCGGTTACATTTCGTTTAGTTAATCTTTGTGCATCAACTGGTCGTGAAAGGTGGGATTATTTCCTTTCCATAATTATGTCTCTTCGTCTTGTATAAATAGATGACCCGTTGTATAGTTTCAGTAATTCAATCAAATACACATTTTTCCATCTTCGTTTTATTCTAACAAGTCGATCCATTAAACTGGTACCGTGTTGCAAGAAATATGACTGGTAATTTCTTGTATGTATCGTTTTGTCTCGTGAAACTGCAGGTTTAAACAGGAAGAAGTGAAGATACAGGCCTGGGAAAATCACGAGAAGGGGAAAGCTGAAATGGAGATGAGGAGAACGGAGGTACTCAAATTTGGAAACGAGTATATTTTACTGAACTAGTTTGCATATTTTCCCTCATCAAATGGCAAGAGAATTACATTTACATATATATCATGAGTATTGGAGTATAATTATGGGAACCTCATTAATTATGTGAGAGTTTGAAAAAAATAAATTAAGCACAATTCGATAAATGTACGGAGAAGAAATTATTGAGAAAATAGAAGAATTGTTCGAATATTATAGCGAGCCAAAATATGGAACAAAAAGTTATTTAAAAAATGAACGAGAATTGCCTGCATAAGTCAAGTTTACTTAAGGGAGGACGCACGCTAGCTCGTTGTCACTGAACACCTGGACGAGCTGGGCCCAGGACGTAGGATTCGTAGGCCCACGGTAGGGCCGTAAGTGAGCCAAGCTACTCGCGAGCTCGGCTCGGCTCGACTCGTTAAGGCTCGGCTCGGCTCTTTTACTAAACGAGCCGAGTGGAGCTCAGCTCGTTTGACAAAAGCTCGGCTCGCTAAGGGAGGCTCGGCTCGATTAAAAGAGGTTCGTTTAGTAAATGGCTAAGCTCGGCTCGTTAAGGCTCGAGCCAAGCTTGAGCTCGAGTTTTGGGCTCGTTAAGTAAACGAGCCGAGCTCGAGCTCGCCCAAACTCGGCTCGGCTCGGCTCGTTTACACCCCTAGCCCACGGCTTGTGGTCCGAGGTATGGTTTGGTTTAGTTTGGGAGTGGGCGTTGACTGGGCTTAGGCTTTTTTGAGCCTAAAACTTCTTATTGTTATTGGACTTTGGGCTATTGATTTTTTGGGCATATCCCATATTTGGTTCTGTTAAGCCCAAAACCTTGACTTCAATTATACGGTGGTTTAGCTGTATGAATTGTTTCCACCATCATAGATTTCGTTTAGAGATTTTGGCCCCGTTTGTTAACCCCTTAACATTGGGATTGGACTAACAATCCCAATGGCTTCCTAATCCCTTATTTGGTAACCCAAAACTACCCTGGACAATGGATTTCATGGGATTAGCAAGACCCCAAATTGGGGGTATAAGAATTCTCTGGGACTTGGTATTCATAATTCAATCCCAACCATTTTTCATTACCAATCTCATCTTATTATCAATTCATTCCCATCTTCTAATTTCATCCCAAACAAACATACCTATTACCAATCCCTACTCATTATCAATCCATTCTCATTACCAATCTCAATCATAATCTCATCTCCTTACGAATCTCATTCATCTATCATTGTTATCAAACAGGGCCGTGTTGAAAGTTAGTAAACCTTCCAACAACAAAAAAAAAAAACTAAGACTATTGGTCTTGGGCCTATACCGTTTGGGCTTGTCTGGACTTGGTCCAAATTATTTGCTTTTTTCGGTGAGAGTATTATACCATCAAAATTGTAACAAACTTTGAGATTGAGCTGTATCAAATTGATGCTCCACAAAACTAAACCAAATAAAACCCATGCCTTGTTCGGATGGGTTTTCAAATAGAGAAAGAAATAAGAATAATGATTGAAAATATGGATAATGAGTGAAAAGAAAAATGAGAGTATTGATTGAAAGTATGGGTAATAAGTGTTTTTAAAGTTGAAAATTTTATTCCAACTAGCCATCCGAACAAATCATTCTCTCTCTACAAAACTAAACCAAATAAAACCCTAAATCATTCACCACTCCTCTCTCTCATCAGTCATCACAAACCGTCACTCCATCCTAAAGACTTTCTGAAAGCCCTTTCAAGGCTAGTCGAAGATGAAACTTGTGTTCGACCGAACGATACATACCTAGAAAACTTGGGGTTGGCTACCAACCGGTTCTTTGAAGACTTGACATTGCGCTTTCCCAATTATCTTTGCCTCAGGACAGCCAATTTACTCCGATTTTTGTTGAGCTGGGTGATAATGTATTGGGGCTTTTATACATCCGGCGGCTTGTGACCTCGGGCTGGTGATTCATATTGGATCGCCTGACTACAGTAACTCTGCTACATATCAAAGGGATATTGCTTTATTCACTGGCTATCTTTGCCAACTTGTCAGAGACTGACCCTTCAGAAACCGATTCAAATTCAAACCCATCAGTATCTGTTCATTAGCCAGTGAATAGAGTAGTATCTCTTTGATACGTAGCAAAGTCTCTGTAGTGAGGCAAACCAATATGAACCATCGGCCTGGGGTCACAAGCCATTGGATGTATAACAAGCCCTAATACCTTGTCGCGTGGCTTGGCGAAAATCAGAGTAGGTTGGCCGCTCTGAGGCAAAGACAATTGAGAAAGCAGGTCTTCAAAGAACAGGTCAGTAGCCGACCCCAGGTGTCCTAAGTATATATCGTCCGGTCGAACACAAGTTTCATCTTCGACTAACCTTGGAAGGCCTTTATGAAAGTCTTTAGGATGGAGTGACGGTGGGTGGAGAGCCATTTGTGATGAGAGAGAGGAGAGGTTAGTGATTTAGGGTTTTATTTGGTTTAGTTTTGTAGGGAGAGAATGATTTATACCTTGTTCTCTTCCATTTTCAAAAAGAATTTTTCAAAAAATTCCCCCTATATTCTTCGTACTTTCAACATTTCTCTCTCTAGTTCTCTCCACTTATTATCCCTACTATTTTTCAAAAAAATTTCAAAACACAAACCAAACAAAGCATTAGTTTTGCATCGAATTGTTGCGAGACAACGACTGCCTGTATTGAATTTCTCAACCCATTTTTGGAAAAAGTGCAGAAAATAAATACTAACTAAAACGGAAAAAGATACGGCCAACCGAGGCTCACGTATCACATGGTGTCCTGAAATCATATTTGCCTATCGCCGGAGCTCTCAGATGGAGACTATTATTACCATTTTTGGGTAATCTTGCAGTAGAAAAAAAACAGAGATACGAAGAATGGACAGTGTCAGCAGTTGGAACTAGATAGAAGTTCAACTCTACAGGCCAAATCAATGGATTGATCAAATATTCAAATTGTGCAATAAATTCTTGTTGAGTTTTTCACTTTTGGCATGCTTTTTGGGTTAGCAGGTCAAGGCCGAACGGCTGAAAGCGCGAGCACAGGAGAGATTGGCAAACAAACTGGCTGCGACGAAGAGAATTGCTCAAGAGAAGCTTGCGAACGCAGAGGCTAAACTAAATGAACAAGCTGTTAGGACTTCCGAACGTGCCGATTATATTAGGAGGACTGGTCGTCTCCCCTCTTCGTTCTCCTTTAAGCTGCCTTCCTGCTGCTGGTAGCAACTCTTGATAGTATTTGCAGTACTCTTGTTTTGCTGGCCAATTGTATTGTTTTTTTTTCTCTTTTGTCTCTGAATTGAAAATGTGCATTTATGATTATTTATGTTTTTGCTTGAATAAATTTTGAATTGCACATGCTTATTCTTATTAAGCTTACTATGATGGATTGATAGTATGGTATTGATTGTATGATTTTTTTTAATACTGATATCATGGGATTAATCAAGAATTACTTGATCAATACATACGGTTGTCCAAAAAGAAAATTGGTTGAGTAATCACTTGTCATGTAGCAAGCTGTTTGTACCCGAATATGACCGCCAATGTGAAAGCGTCACATCGCGAATTCTTGTCCGTGTTCTGCAGAGCATTTTTTTTTTTTTTTGAAAATGTCAATTTTATTCCATAACAAGTCCGAAGGCAATACAGATTCCATTAAAGATACAAGAATGAACCAAAATTACCAATACTTCGACACAGATACCCCCTGCAGAAGCAAGACCAACGAAACGCCTAGATTAGGAACCAATGTCCAATGGGATTTTTTAGTGGCAAACCCATCTTTGGGTGGAGGCGAGGGACAGCCAAGCGAGGCTCATTCCGGTCTCACTCCGATGATCGGTAACGTTCACTTCGTAGAGCTCGTCAAGTAGAACAAGTGTACCGAAAATTAGCTCGATCGAATATCATTAAGTATCTGATCGGATCACATATAACTTGCCAATAATGGGTACCAATTGATTTGATCCAGTGTTTTGGATCCATTCTTTCAATATAAAAATATTCCAACAATGCACTTAATGATATTCGATTAAGCTAATTTTTGGTACACTTGTTCTACTCGACGAGCTCTACGAAGTGAATATTTTTTATCATCGAAGCGAGACCGGAGCAAGCCCCGACCGGGACAGCAGACTACTGCTCCTTAAAGGGATAGCAGCTCCCCCATCCTTCCATGGGGAAAGTGGACACATGGCAGTGCTTGGTGCTGAAAATATGCAAATGGATACACCGACGACGTCGATGGCGGTTTCCGCTCGTGCAAGCAATCAAGGTTCAACTGCCATGGTTTTCCTCCTCTATAAAATCAAGAACCAAAGGAGAAAAAAGGGTCCCCGATCACACAACTCAATCACTAGTTTGTCTTTCAATTTCAGTTTTTGTAGTTGAGTATTACTCCCTCTGTCCTAATTTATTTGTCTCAATTCTATTTTTACTAGATAAAAAAATTAGTTATATCTTCAAATTGATAATAAATTATATATTCAATACGGATCTTGTTTGATAGATCTCAATATGTTTTATAATACAATGTTTTCGAAATCATAAAAAACATTATAAATTACAATATATAATCAATTGAAAAGTAGTAAGAATTTCTAAAAAGGACAATTAAATTAGAACGGATGTGGTATTTCATTTTCTGTAGCTTCCATAGTTGTAACCTTTATTTCGTCAATGGAAATCCTTAGCATCTTCCATTTCTACGGTGATCTTTATGCTTGAGCCCTGCGCTCGATTTCTTTTTTCCCATCGCCTAATAAATTTTGAAGTTCAATTCATTGTGGCAGAGAGACCCACAATGGCACAATCTCTTGTTCAAAGTCAGATTTTCGCGCATTCGTTTCACAATAAACCAACCGTGGTCCTAGCATGCCCACATATTTTTTCAATCACAGAACCAAGGTGTTGTTTTGCTTTTTAGAGGGGAACACAAGTATTTTTTATTCGCCCACGTATTTTCTCAATCACAAAACCAAGGCATTGTTTTGCTTTTTCGAGAGAAACACAAGTATTTTTTACTTGCCGTGGAGATGCATTGGGTTGATTTTCGCTCACTTTTCACCTACATGCAGACCAGTATAGTAACTAATCAAAGTATTTTTTGAAAAAAAAATGTAATTTTAAGCTCAAAAATCATATGTTCACATAAATAATTTTCATGCAAGTATGAATCTTATTTGATAAATCTCATTGAGATCTTTTAAACGATGCAAAAAAATTAAAAATTATTTTTTACTCTATTTTCATTATATTTGAACTTGAAATTATATTGTTTTTGTAAAAGAAGATTTAAAAAGAAAGCGGGACGACACCTGCATGCTTCACACTTCACCATGTGCGGAAAAAGGGTACGTGGCCAAATGACATTAACAGGTTATCGGGGGCGACATCGACATTTCACACAAGAGATTTCGAAATCTTTCGAGTAAACAATCTCTCCTTTTTAACACTTGCGACATCGCAAGTTCGCAACCACGCGTCCCTCTCGCACTGCCGATTTGGAGATATCCCTCTCTCGCTCTACAATCTCAGCGCCGTCGCCCCCCGTCTCTCTCTCTTCAATCGCATCGCTCAATCGGTAAGCCCCTTCCAATCTCACTCCACATGTGAGAGAGAAAAAAGCAATTACCTACCCACACTTTCTAGGTTTTATCGCACTGTGTCTCCGTTTCTCTTCGTTTTCTAGGGTTTCACTATCGATCCCCTCTTTATGCTGTTTGGAGCTGTTAAAATAGATTTTTGAGCTGTTGTACGCTGTGTTTGCGTTCTCAATTGTATTGATTTGTTATCAGATCTGTGTTTGGTTCGATCTGGTGTCTCGAATTGTGTTCTCTCGAATTTAGGGCACGAAAGAATAACAAAAATTGTTTTGGGGGTTTTTTGAGTGATTGTTAGGGTTTCTTTTTATGGAATAATAGTAATCAAAATACGGAGAAGTTGTTGTTTGGGGTAGTTGCAGGGGGGAGTGTGAAGGGTTTATTGGGTAAGCGAATTTAGAAGAAAGTTTGAAATTTTCTGTGGGGAGTGCTAGGGATTGGATACATATGGCTGCAGGTAGACGCGGGGATTATCAGGATAGCAAGTTGAGTGAGCAGGAGTCTGATTATGCAGCTTCGAGGCGGAACTTTTTGCAGAGTGAGTATGATGGATTTAGAAATGGTGATCATGACCGTGAGAGGGTTCAGGATCTTGACCGGGGGTCAAGGGATAATAGGGTTAGAGTTAGGCAGAAAGATATTAAGGAGAGGGATGCTATTAATGGTGGTTATCGCTCTGCTTCGAGTAGGAGTGATTCAGGGGCCAGTGAGGGTGGTCCGAGGCGGTGTGAGTTTTTGGTAAGACCTGTGGACCGTGAGCCGGGTGAATTGTCGAGCGAAAGTGGTTCTGATGAGGCTATTGATTCTGGATTAGTTAAACCAATCGGGGGTTCTAATTTAGAGAATTGGACTCAGTCACATGCTGAAAGTAAGAAGAGAAAGTTTTCACCAATTGTTTGGGATAGAGATGGTAAGGATACATTAAATGGAGGAACTGCCCCAGCTACAACTCGCGTCCCTCGCCCAACATCGCTGCTCAAGTCCTACCGTCAGTCACCTAATGGTATTCCACATGGGGTTGTCGAAATTTCTCCACTGAAAGATCGAAATCGTCAATATTCAGAACCTTTGCCAGTCAAGCCTCCTGTGGAGCTTGGCTCACCCATGGTTGATGTAACTGATTCCCCAGTAGATTTACCTACTTCTCCACTTAAGGAGCAGCAATGGGGTAAATTTCATGAATCGGAACATTTAGATGATCAAGTTTACTCTTCTGCACGGAATATCTCAGCCTCGAGATGGGCAGATGATGCCAATTCCCCAGCTGATGAAGGTGAAATATATGATGAAGAAATGCCTAGGAGGAAGAAGGAAACACGTCTTTCTAAGTCAGACGAATTGAGGATACGGAGTAAGTCATTAACTCCTGAACCTGGGGAACTTAATAAAGAAGGACATGGAGGAACTAGGGCGAGATCAGCGGAAACTGATGAAGAAAGATACCGTGTTAGATCTTCTGGCAGAGATAATTACCCGGCCAGTGATTCTGACAAGAATGATTACATGGAGATAGATGACGATCACGATAAGAATGGCACTAATTTCAGCCAATCAGATACAGATTCTGGGGATGAACATGATTCTCGTGATACCCCAGAGCCTGCGGTCCCACCAAAAAGAACAGTAAACATGCTTGAGGAGTGTAGAAGTGTTAATGTTTTCGAGAGACTGAACAAGATTGACGAAGGAACTTATGGGGTTGTTTATAGAGCCAAAGACAGGGACACAGGAGCTATTGTTGCGTTGAAGAAGGTCAAGATGGAAAAAGAAAGAGAAGGTTTTCCTTTGACTGCTTTGCGGGAAATAAACGTCCTCCTCTCTTTTCATCACCCATCTATTGTGGATGTTAAGGAAGTTGTGGTTGGGAGCAATCTTGATAGTATCTTTATGGTGATGGAATACATGGACCATGATCTTAAGGGGTTGATGGAGACAATGAAGCGGCCATATAGTCAGAGTGAAGTTAAATGTCTAATGCTTCAGCTATTGGAGGGTGTCAGGTATCTTCATGACAACTGGGTGCTTCACAGAGATTTGAAGACATCAAATTTGCTTTTAAATAATAGTGGTGAGTTAAAGATCTGTGACTTTGGTTTGGCTCGTCAATATGGGAGCCCATTGAAGCCATATACTCATTTGGTGGTGACTTTGTGGTATAGGTGAGCTGCACCTTTTTGCTTTTCTGTCCCTTCTCTGTTTACCATGATTATATACAGCATCTTGTTCTTTTTTCATTGTGCATGCAGGCCTCTTGCTTGTTTTTCTTCGTTTAGTTTTGTATGGGTTTCCAGTGTACCGTCTGTGTATTTTTCTATTTGGTGTTTTTGCTTCATTTTATCGTGTCTGGATGGAGTTACCATTGTTGTTGTGTTGTTGATTTTGGATTATTTATGATAAATTGTGGACCTCTTGTGTTTTCTTCTTCTTATTGGTGGCACTTTTAAACCTTTTCCAACACTTCATTTACCCCAGCATTTATGTTTCTGGGGATCGTTTTCCCGAATGCTTAAGCTACCTGCTGCCTTTTCACGTTAACCCTTTTTGTAGTATCTTATTTATGCAAATCCATATGTACTCCTAATCTGACAAATTGTACATGCATTTTGTATGCTTTCTTGTTGGAGATTGATCACGTCGTTAATAATATACCTATCTTATAGGGCGCCAGAGCTGTTGTTGGGAGCGAAGCAATATTCTACAGCTATTGACATGTGGTCATTGGGCTGTATAATGGCTGAACTGTTATCGAAGGAACCATTGTTTAATGGGAAAACAGAATTTGATCAGCTTGACAAGGTAAAATGAGTTACTGACTTTGTCTCTTCCTTAATAACTTCTGTGGCTGCTGTACAATGTGTTTTTACTTATTGGCTAATTCGATTTGCTTGGGCTTTTTACGGTTGCAGATTTTCAGAACCCTTGGCACGCCAAATGAGACTATCTGGCCTGGGTTTTCCAAACTTCCGGGAGTTAAGGTGAACTTTGTCAAGCACCAGTAAGTGTCTCCATCTCCACTTTCAATGATCAAGTTGATTGTGACATTATGTTATCTTATTTTTGCCACTGTTTTCCCAGGCTTCCAGCTTTGGGTGATTATGGTCTGGCTATCTGGTCTTCATTGGTGACAGTTTCAGTTAGATGGAAAATATGTTTGGTGTCTATTAACCACTGATGTAATTGTTTCAGGTATAACCTATTACGTAAGAAATTTCCTGCTACATCTTTCACTGGATCACCAGTTCTCTCTGATGCTGGATTTGACTTGTTGAACAAACTTCTAACTTATGACCCAGAGAAGGTAATATATTGCTAATAGATAGATTTGTCATGTTCCATTTGACATCCTTTTTTGCACTACTTTCTACTTTGGCTATTTCACTCAGTGAAGCAATTCTGTTGGCCTCTGATTATGTAACAGCGAATAACAGCTGAAGATGCTCTTAAGCATGAGTGGTTCCGTGAAGTTCCACTTCCGAAGTCTAAAGAGTTCATGCCTACTTTTCCTGCTCAACATGAGCATGACAGGTATATTAATCCTACAGTGGAGTTCGGAGATAACCTGTAGTGGTCTGTTTAATTGCATTTATGTCGTTCAATTGTATGTTCATGGGATTTCAGGCGGTTATTGATGTCATCTATTTTTCGGTTTATTTGATGTCAGGCGTTTGCGGAGGATGAGGAAGAGTCCAGATCCTCTAGAGGAGCAGCGTCGGAAGGAGTTGCAGCAAGGGGAATTAGGGACTGGTGGCTTGTTCGGCTGTGAGTAAGATTGTAACTGGAGGCCTTTGATTTATGTAACAGCTTTTAATGATTCTCTCAAAATGACATGATGGGTCTATTGAGGTGAGAGCTGTGCATTGAAAGAAGTTGCAGGCATTGTTTGGAAACAGTCATTCATGCTGTTTTTTATTAGGCACATGTGAGGACCTGGGTGGAGAAACATAATTCTGTTGCGTGTTGTGCTGTCAGATATGTAGCAGGTTGATGACGGTTCTCCAGCCTTGGCCACCATATAGAAATGCATTCCTCACACTGCTTGCATTGCAAGGTGTGGCAAATGGCCTCCCTTTTAGGAAAAGTTTCACTTGAAACTTATGTATCATATTTCTGTTGGTACCTTGTAAACAATAGTCCTAATTTTAATTTAGTTTTGCGAAAACAAAATAGAAAGTGTTTAATATCCACTATCATTTCTTTTTTTGTACTTAGCATATTCTGTTTGCAAGAGACGGTTGGTGTGGTTTAAGGTGGAGGGTGGCGTTCTTAGCTTTTGATTGACAAAGAATCTGACCAGAACTATTTGACATGGAAGGTAATAATTGACATCTGATTCATGTGGAATCTTACCATGGATAAAGGATTTTTCTTTTCATTCCTGTTGAATATTTCACTAATGAAGATGTCGTACCAGTAGCACGTTTTTTGAACTCTTCAAATAGGTCTCCTTTTTTCTACTCTGGTTGCACTGCCTTGGTGCCTTATTAGCGATAAAATACTTCCCTTGTGTAGCAAAAAGTACTAGGAGCATTCTTTGATCTTATTGCATTGTGGATTATCATTCTATTTTCTTGGATGGATTCCTCGCAACATAATTCTCATACAGTATCAGGGATGTTGGACGAGAATGACTCTACCTGTATCCAAGGGAAAAGGTTTAGCTTATATGTGTCTCATTCATGTACTTGGTTCTCAGGAGTACTTTTAGGAGATGAAGCCAACTGCTCTATGTCCTCTTGACTTAATCACTAATTCAATTGTGGATATGGAAGTCTGTATATGGCCCCATATCTTGAATCAGTTTTCAAGATCTACGTGCAACCTCAAAAGTTTAATCCTTCAATGTATTTTTACTTGACAATTTTTCCATCTAGAAATTGTATATAGTATCGATGAATATAAATAGGTGCAAATCTTCCATCCTTATTGGATCCAGCCTGCGAAGCCAGTTTTCAAACTGGTGCACTAGACACAAGTATGGATTTGTTTTTCGTTTGATAAATTAAAGTTGTGTTCTTCCTACAATGGCAAATGAAGATGATGGATTTTATATACTCAACCAATGACAATCAGACCTGGGTAAAGAAAGTAGAATTTTGTCCTAAAGGTCTTAGGACAAAAGTCTTAGGTCTTGTGATGTTTTCTTTATGACACTGGGCGGTGCAAATCTTCCATCATTATTGGATCCAGCCTGCGAAGCCAGTTTTCAAACTGGTGCACTAGACACAAGTATGGATTTGTTTTTCATTTGATAAATTAAAGTTGTGTTCTTCCTACAATGGCAAATGAAGATGACGGATTTTATATACTCGACCAATGACAATCAGACCTGGGTGAAGAAAGTAGAATTTTGTCCTAAAGGTCTTAGGTTTGGAGGAACTTATGAAAATATAATTATTCTATGAGTTTGCATAATATCTGGACTTGCTCAGGATTAGCAAGTATAAACAGCATGCAGGTATATGCAATATTTGCATATTTCTTGCACTACTTAGATTCATGTTAATGGCATGCAGAGATGGTATTTTATCTGTTTCTGGAGTTATGTAACTTTTATTCATAAATTAAGCTTGCAAGCTAATCATGGAGGTCCTTGAGCGAATTTGGTTTTTGGTTTCATAGGTTTTCTCCTGATTGTTGTGCTGTAATAATGCTCACCAGTTTGTGGAGGCTAGTGTTTTATGATCTAGATGCTGGTTAGTAGTGAACATCCTCATACATGATCTCTTCGTGTAAATTTTCCTAGCTGTCTTGTTGGTCCTTTTGAAGCTTCTTGTGTTGTTGTCTATAGAAGAGACGTGTGAAGCGTGCTGACCCCTTAAATAGGCATGGGAAGCACGGAAGATCAGCTGTAAGCTTTGTGACTCCGATCCCTTCTTATTGTTTTCCCATTCGGTTGGCATTTATGGTAATGGTAAATTGTAGGTTTTACTAGCCCCAGTTCTTTCATGACATTTGGATGCAAATGTCACTACAGTATGAAAGCAAAGCAGGTTGAGGAGGTTGTACAGAATGGAATACATGGCATTTTGCAATTATGTGTTCCCTTCAAGCAAAATAAAGGTACCTTCTCATTCTTCAGTTTGCTACATTGCTTTTCACTGCTTTCTGTGGTTTGTTTATGTTGTGATTTTGCAATAGAAGATTACATTTACAATGATGCGGATTTTTCCTCTTCTTCTCAGTAAGTCCCTTTCTTGGCAGTATGCCCTTGCCTTCGGAACTGGAGAATTGTTGGGGCGTGCATTAGATAATTTGACGTTCCTGATGTTTTGGTCTTGTTTTTTTTTTTGCTGAGCGATGTTTTGGTCTTGGTTACCTGAATGTAGTTGTGGTTTTTGTAATTTGAGAAAGAAAGGAGCAGAATGTGCAAATTCGAATACCATTTAGTGTCGATTGTGTACTGAGGGGTGACAAAGGAGCTTCCGTGGGTGAGAATGCTTCTGTTCCAGCAATAATGGGACTTCTAGTAGATATGCTAGCTTATTCCTTAGAAATTGACCAGGGCACCGTATCAATCTCTTCTTGTCAATTATGTTTTCAGAGCCATCGTGGGAGTGAGGCATGTCCTTCTGGTATAACATTCTTACTCTGAATAACTTTTAGTGTTGCGGCCAACACAGCATGGATGTGCACCTAAGAAAACACGAAATACGGGCCCCACACTGCAAGAACATGCACTGGCAAAATCATCCCTCCAAAAACTGGGACACAGACACATTGAGATAGTCAAATACAGAACATATTAATATATTTAAAAAAAAAAAAAAACATATTAATATGATTGATCTATCTCTTGATTTGATGTTGACACATTGAGACACTGATTACAGAACATATTATGATTATTGATCTATCTCTTGAAGTGACATAGATATTGCAAGTATTATTCCTTCCATATTATGTGGAAGTTAACACATAGTAGTAAAATTACCATGATACAAATCAAACTACTATAGTATTCCTAAACTAAGCATTGCATCTTGATTCTGGGCCAACATTTCGACATTGTGTTATCTTTTTTTTTTTTTTTTTGAACAGCAAAGAAAATTTCATTGATCTTTGAAGTTGTTACAAAGACTAATAGGGTAAGGAGAACGTCATCAAATTCCTAGCAAAGCTAAGAACAATCCTATGCCTAGCCCGAGACCCAAACCCTCAATTGGCAAGGAGCCAAAGACACCCAAAGGGACAAAAGATAAGCTTACACCTAAAGGGCCGAAGCCTAAACACCTATTATTTTGACATTGTGTTTAACCTCCTGATGTGCCATCAACATGAACTTGGCGTCAATGGCGTGTCCTAGAGTTTCCACGAAGTGTCCGACCAAATGAAAAATTGGACAGGTATCTAGGTGTGTCTGATATGCGGGGCTGCTAGGCCCGTCTACATTGTAGAGATCTAGTTTTATGATTGTGGAAGTGTGGGGGAGAATGTTTTTTCTGTCGTTTTTAAATTCTGAATAAGTAGCGTGCTTGGACATTGCTGTTTAGATGCATATGTTTGGAATTGTAGTACCTCTTTATTTAGATTTAGAGCGCCTCTGGTTCACATTATGGGCCATTTGATAATTATTCAGCCATTTACTTTGTAGGTCTCAACATGTTTATCCTTTTTTTTGAACAGACTCAACATGTTTATCCTCAATGCAGAAAATCTGGCTTACCGGATGCCGGTATCTATTTGAACAAATTGTAGTATTTGTTAGAAGAGAAATTTCATCTCTTAAACCGTTTACTCCGTATAGTTTAGAGAACGAAATGCAAATTGTTTATGCGAGCCTGTATGTAGGCTCCACATATTTATATGAGTATGTGTTACTGAGCGAAAATAGAACTAAATTCTGTTTCTTGGTGGGTGAATAGGATTGCAGGCTCTCCATTATTTGATTTTTTTGGCAAGTCGGATAATCTGACTTTGCACAAGAAAATAGACGAGCAAATCATAACCCAATGAACTTATGGAAAAACAAGGATCTAAATTCTCTTCCGTAATTGTTCCGGACAATTTAACTACATATTCATGGTGTACGGCCTCCTCCTGGTCAGAAATTTTTTTTATGTGACTGATTTGTGAGACAGTTCCAACAACTGTCGTGGACCATTAACAATTGACTTGTCGGAGAGTGCGGATCTTCTGTTACCTTGATGACTGTTTTTCCCTCCATAACTCTCTGCTAGCTTTTCTACGTAGTAGCAAAAGAGTTGGCTCATCTCAAAAATTTATATTTATACCAAAATTGACAACCAAACAAGGTGTTAGGCTTCATGATATAAACAGAGCTGTCATCATAATTTTAGAGGAACCAATTATGAAAGTTTACCCAAGTTTTTATTGCACCGAATTTGTGGGCCTTGCCATTTACCAACCACGGAAGGTCTGGATTAAATTAAGGTAGTGACAATGTCAAAATTGTTTTAGTTGATGCCAAAATTTTAATGTAGAAAAATCTTGTACGTTGCATATGGTACAAGTTTTTTGTACACTAGAATTTTGGTATTATCATTTCCCAATTATGGTGTGTTTGGTAGCCCCCTTATAACAAACATTGGAAAAATAATGGTCCAGGACGTGTTTTGATATCTGTTAAAGATATTTTTAGTATTAACAAATGTTCTCAATATATCTTTAGCATGTATTAATTATCGAAATATGTTAATGACCGTAATTTTCCCTGGAACATTTTAATTTGAGAGCCAATTCAAGTATGAATTCTGCTAAAATGCATTGCTAGAAATATGAATTGAAAGATTGCGAAATTCAAAAATTAATTTCGAAAGAGGTATTTTATTTTATTTTTATCTCAATACAAATTTACTCACTACCAACTATTCTGCACATTATAATCTAAACAGTTTGACAAATTCTCATTTTATTACTCCCTCCGTCCCTTTTTTATAGTCCGGTATTCCATTTTGGGCTGTCCCTTAATAAGTGTCCATTTTGTAAAGTTAGTGGGTAAAAGTTGGTGAATTGTCTATTTTGTCCCCAAAAGTAGATTCCATTTTGAAAAGTAAGTGAGTAAAAATGTAGTGATGATGGGTAAGTAGGGAAAGTAGAGGAAAAAGTTGATGTGAAAGGTATAATAATGATGTCTTTTTAATTAGTTGGAGTTACGAAATAGGACACGTACAAAGGGACGGAGGGAGTACAAAAATGTACCATAGTCAATTGAGAGAGAGAGAGAGAGAGAGAGAGAGAATTTATTCTCAATTTCGACGCTTACAATCATCATTTCCAGTTTGAGATTGAATTCTCCCCGGACCCCCGCACAAGAATTGAAAGCAATGCTACCAACGTACTCCGTAACTCAAAGTTGTCAAATCCGTTCCGTACCGGCCGGTATGGTACCGTACCGGTCTTTAAACGGTACGTAAAAAATTATGTTCCATTCCGGTTGAAATACCGGCCTGTTCCGGCCGATACCGGGTGTACCGGCCTGTTCCGGCCATTTTCCGGTGTTTCGGCCGGTACAAAATTATCCTAAGAGATATTTGATTCTACGACTTTCTTAGAACTAATCAATGAGAGTCCTATAGCAAAAATTTAATTATGACCCTTTAGAATTAAATGATCAGAAAAATAAAATCTTCTCACCCATTCAAGCGAATTGAAATTTGAAGTACTTAATTTTTTAACCATTTATTTAATTTCTATAAATACACTCTTTGTATATTTAAAAATATAATTCAAGAATTAAGTGCTTTAATTTGCAATTCAGTTAAATCAAAGCAAAGATCGTTTTTTTGGTTTAAGGTCTTTCAATAAACACCTTAAAACTCATTATTTAGTTTCAAGATTCTCTTAGGGTGTCCATTGAAAGGCCTTAAAGCCAAAAATTTATACGACCATTGAGGATGAAATGATCAGAAAAATAACATTTTTGCACTGGTTCAAACGGATTGAAAATTGAAACACTTATTTTCATAACTATATTTTTTAACCTATAAATGAAAATAAAAAAGAAAAATAAAACAATCGGATAAATATGATCAATTGAAACTCTTTTTTTCTCTCAATTACTTTACAAACTCTAGAATTAGACTTGAACCCGCTTTTCAAAAAAAAAAGACTTGAACCTATTATTTAAGAAAAAAAGAAATTCAAACTGGAAAAAAAAATAAATAAAATAAACCAAATCGGAAAGAAAAGGAAAAAAAAAAAAAAAAGTAAACGAGGGCTGCTGTGAGAGAGAGAGAGAGAGAGAGAGAGAGGGGGGGGGGGGGGCGGGGGTATTCCGGAAGGAGGCGGGGGGGCTGCTCCCCCCCTTCCCGCTCCCCTTCCTGCTCCCCCCCCCTTTCCGGGCCCACTCCGGTCTCGCTCCGATGATCGGAAACGTTCACTTTGTAGAGCTCGTCGAGTAGAACAACCATGTCAAAAATCAGCTTGATTGGATATCATTAAGTCCTTGATCGGAACCTTTTTATTTTAAAAAGAATGGATCCGAAACACTGAATCAAATCCATTGTAACCCATGGACCGAGAGTTTATGGGCTCCGATCAGGCACTTAATGATATCCAATCAAGCTGATTTTTGACATGGTTGTTCTACTCGACGAGCTCTACAAAGTGAACGTTTTCGATCATCGGAGCGAGACCGGAGTGGGCCCGGAAAGGGGGGGAGCAGGAAGGGGAGCGGGAAGGGGGGGAGCAGCCCCCCCGGCTCCATTCCGGAATCAATAATTCTAGGGACACACCCAAACTCACACCCAAACACACACCCATCACTCACATGAGTGGTGAGTCCCACACACAATACACACTTGTGTATTGTGTGTGGGACTCACCACTCATGTGAGTGATGGGTGTGTGTTTGGGTGTGAGTTTGGGTGTGTCCCTAGAATTATTGATTCCGGAATAGCAGCCCTCAACTTTAAAAGACAATTTAGAACACAATTACATTCCGTGTGGTTCAATGCACATGGTTTTTATAAATTGAACGCACCCAAGACACTGTCTCTCCGAGGTTTTGGTTCAAAATTGTGTGCGAAACAGAGCTCCAAAAATGGCGAACCAAAACTCAAACCACTCTCTTCCATCCTCAGTCGATCCTCACAGCGGTTTCTGCTCCCGAACCAGAACCTACCACAGCCTCAGACCCCACACTCCTCTCCCTCCCCAATCCCTCTCTCTCTCCGTCACCGACTTCACTTTCTCTCTCCTCCGCCAGAACTCCCCCTCGCCTCCAACCTCCACCTCACCCGCCCTCATCGACGCCGCCACCGGCCGCAGCTTTCCCTACCACGAACTGATAACCCTCACCAAAACCCTTGCCACCTCCCTCCACCGCCGACTCGGCCTCGCCCGGGGCGACTCGGCGTTCGTGCTCTCCGCCAACTCGGCCAGCGTCCCGGTTCTCTACCTCGCCCTGTTCTCCCTCGGCGTCGTCGTTTCGCCCTCAAATCCGAGCAGCACGGCCTCGGAAATATCGCACCAAATCGAGCTGTGCGAACCGGTCGTCGCTTTCGTCACCGGTGACGTCAATAAGGAAATTGTATCGCTGTTCAGACGGACGATTCGTCTCGACTCGTCCGAGTTCGAGTCGATGATGACGGCTCGGTGCGAGGAGTTTGTCCGAATCGAAGTTCGTCAGAATGATACGGCCGCTATTCTGTATTCTTCTGGTACTAGTACAAATTCAGTTTTTTGAATGCGTTTTTAGCTCTTTTTGATTCGTTTTTCAACTTTGATTATTTTATCTCTTCTTAGAGCTCTATATTTTGACCCAAATTTGAGTGTCGTTTGGTGTGAAATATTTGGCAAGTTCAAATTCGACAAAATGCTTTGTCAATTGTATGGTTGCAAATTTGGGAGTAAAAAATCGCCTTGCAAAATTTAGCTTCTAAATTGAGTGAAAATATAAAAATAATTTTGGCGCTACATATTTTGATAATCACACACGAATGTTTGTCTTTTTAATAAAATAAAATACGCATAGTTGGAAAGACAATATTCAACCCCACTGGTAGCTCAAGTGGCAACGGGTTTAGCTGTAAACCCAGACTGCTAAACCCAGATATATCTGGGTCTTTCTTAATTTGAGTAAAGATTTGAGTAAAACTCGATTTTGTATACCTTGGAGTCAAGGTTTGACATGATTGTACATTTGGCAGGGAAAAAAATAACCTTGTAAAATTTGAGTCTCTCATGATTTCAGGGAAAGTTTTTAAGTGAAACTTAATTTGGTGCTTTGAGGTATATGGTTGAGTCATGAAGTTAATTTTGGAGAGGTTTTATCTAAATTTTGTGTTTGGGTGAAAAAAACTCCGAGCTGGAGATGCTCTTATGTGTGGAAAAAGTTCTGACTTTCTCTGCAAATAGCTTTTCGTGCGGGGCAAAAAATGAGAGTTTTTAGGGGTTTTTATCGATTCTCTACCTCGCCCTGTTCTTGCTCAGCGTCGTCATTTCGCCTTTGAATCCAAATGCTATGGAATTGGAAATTTCGTGCCAAATTGAGCTGTGGAAACCGGTTATAGCCTTTGTGACTGCTGAGGCGAGTGGTGGAATAGTCTCGCTCTTCCGGCATGCGGTTCTTCTTGACTCGTTGGAGTTCTATTCGATGATGATGACTCGGTCCGAGGAGTTCTTCCGCTTCGATATTGGTTAGAATGTGATTCTGTACTCTTATGGTACTTGTGGAAACTTAAGTTTGAATATGTTTTAGCTTTTTGTCGATTAGTTTTTCAACTTTTGGTTTTTAATCTCTCCTTAAAACAGCTAATTTGAGTAAAAGCTTCATTAATGGCTGAAAATTTAGGAGGAACAAAATAGGCTGTGTTAGTAAAAAATAGTCTCTCCTGTTATGAATAGAAATTTGACTAAAATTCAAATTTTGACGTAGGTGTGTCTGAAAACGTTTGACGCACGTGCATCGAACGGTGCATGTCACGTTAAACCTGTGTAAGTACATATTGTTCGAAAGACTATTCATGCACACATTGTAGGCTTTGTTTGAAATATGCAAAAAGAAAGGAAAAGTGGAAATTTCAAATCGATCAATGCATGTTACTTGTTTATTTAGTTCAGAGAAATGATAGTGATCCCAGGATAAATCCCCTCTAGGTACTACCGGGAAATTCAAAGGCGTGGAATTAACCCATCGAAATTTCATTTCGTCTCTTGCTGGAGGCCAAGCTGTTCGAACGATGAGACCCTCAATGGCAGTGACCCTGTGTGCTGTCCCCTACTTCCACGTTTATGGGTTTCTTTATTCTATGAGGACGGTGGCGATGGGGGAGAGTTTGGTGTCAATTGGGAAGTTTGATTTAGTGCAGATGATCAAAGCAATTGAAGGGTTCAGGGTCACACACGTGGCGGTGGCCCCACCTGTCATCGTTAGTATGGTGAACATTTGTGATTGGACGAACGGTCACGATTTGAGTTCATTGGAGGTGGTGGTGTCCGCTGGAGCTCCGCTTACAACGGCGTTGATCGAGAGGTTTAAGAAGAGGTTTCCCAGAGTCCTATTACCGCAGGTTAGTGCAGTGCACTTTTACTCCCTGATTGGGTGAAGATATTTTGTTCCAAATATGGTTGCTTCATAGATGACCCGGGCATAGATCTGGACTCCAATTCGTGTAGGTTTTACGCATATTGTGTGGAGTCCACGTGCATCTAATGGTTTTGGACAAATCTCTGGCTAGGTCTATGGACAAATAGTTAGAATCTCCAGCATTATCCATTTCTTTAACCTTAAAAAGGAGATAAATAGTTCTCTTTTCGGTGATGCTCACTTCAAGTCCCGAAGGGCTGTCCCCGAGGGAAGGAGAGGAAGGCTTGCACCTTGGGTCCCAAAAAGTTTTTTAAAATTAGGGGCCCCCAAATTACATTGGATGTTGTACTAGGTATAAGTATAACAAATAATGCCACAATGTTTGCGTAATTATTACATTTGTCGCTAAAAATATAAGAAAAGTTATATTTAAGTGATAATTTTGCATTCTTGTAATAATCAATACTTTCGGAAATTTAATCTACCTAATTATATGAATTTTTTTTAGATTGATTTACTGTTTATTTCGTTTGCTCGTTGGCCCTGAAGTCCCGCATGGATAACCATAATTATTCGTTTTGTAAAACTTGACTTTTTAGCCTAGCTTGCAAAAATCAACATGACGCCATGTTTTTAACCATCTTGAATTTGAGATGAAGAATTGAATGCTCTGAGCAGACTCTCAATGATTTTCAATTTACCTAAGAGCAATGCTACAAACATGGTTATGCTTCTTTTTTCTAATCAGCAATTCTGTGGTTGCGTCAAACAGTTTTGACATTGCCAAACTTTACATTACCCAGTGATTCCTATGCTCCTATTGATTTGGTTATGGTAAATCTCACCTAACATTGGTGAAGCAAAATATTTTGATACTCTAGTTTTAGCTTTGGGATTATCTGTGTCTGTGCCTAGCTAATTGTGTCTGTTTCTGTGTATGTGCGTCTTGGATGATGATGTTACCACAATCTGCATTAGGCATATGGATTGACCGAATCAACTGCCGGGATCTCGCGAATGGTGGGTCCAATTGAAAGCCAAAAAATTGGGGCGTCAGGCCGTCTGGTGCTATATTGCCAAGCGAAAATAGTAGATGTTGAGACTGGCATGAGCTTACCTCCTTTCAAGCAAGGGGAACTTTGGCTTAGAGGCCCGTCCATAATGAAGGGTAATTTCTTTATTCATTCTTGTGTGTCATCATTTAATTTTGTAAGACTGTCTCGATCATGGATTTGAAAATTTGGTAATTCTCCAGTTTGTCCTGGCCAGAGAAATTGTTGAAGTAAATAATGTGAGCCATATCTCTAAAAATACCTCCTAGGACAACAAAACAGCTAAAAATGAGCCATGGAACCCATTTGTTTTTACTTAGCCAGTATTGAATATTCAAGACGACCAGAGAAAAGTTAAACTTTTGACCTTTTTGAGCAAATTTTGACAAAATTTCAAGGAAGGTTCTGACTAAATATCCAAAAACTTTTAGTTTTTGGCCTTTTGAGCAAACTTTTAATGTAGGCTATGTGGGTGACCCAGAAGCAACTTCAGCCATTTTGGATTCAGAGGGATGGTTAAGAACTGGGGACTTGTGTTATTTTGACAATGAAGGATTCTTATATGTTGTGGACCGTCTTAAGGAGTTAATCAAGTACAAAGGCTATCAGGTTACATGATATACCCCTTTCAGTTTTTATTTTGTACTATTTTGCATGTTTAAATTCATTTAATGTTTATCTTCTTCCCTTCATGTTATGTACTCCATCAGTCCCAAATTGCTTTTCCCCTACAAAAAGTCATTCAATTTTGGATTGAAAAATAAAATACTTCCGTGCATAAGTTTCAAACTTTTTTACACCAAATTAAAAAACCCATCAAGTACTTTAATTTGTGCAAAGAAGTTCAAAAAATGATGCACTGGAGTACTTGATTTTTTGATCGAAAACTCACGTCTTTTCTAAGGGATAAGCGATGTGGGAAGAGGTAGTATTCTTTTTGAATGCTTATAACAATGCGTGTGGCATGCTTTTTGCATTCCATTTTTACAGGTTGCTCCAGTGGAGTTGGAAAATCTCCTTCAAACCCATCCAGACGTTGTTGATGTGGCCGTGGTTCCGTGAGTATTAAGCCCACTTTATGCTTGCTGGCTGTTTCAAAACTGTTTTATTTAGCTGCTTGTGTTTGTGAAAACTTCCCAAGGTATTTGTTTCGCACTTCTGTTTCTGTTTTGGGCCTGAAAATAAATTACAAAGTTACTAATAACAAATACGGAGAAGCTATCATTTTAGCTTTGCGAAGTGTAATGAGTTTTAAAATATATTTATGCTTGGGTTGTTACTGGGCGAGCTCATCTCAAACGACATTTAAATGAGCTGATCAAGAGTCGAGCTCGAGTAGATTGAATGTTTTCAACATCATAATCTTATCAAGCCAAGTAGTAGATTTTTCAAGCTCGGTTTGAAAAACTTGTTACTTTTAATGGCATGTTCAAGCGTGGCTTGTTTACATAACTAATTGATGAGAAGCAAACTCTTTTAATGAGCTCTAGTAGCTTGATTCGTTTATCAGCACTACGTAAAATTGAATAAATAACAAATTTGCAGGTACCCTGATGAGGAAGCAGGTCAAGTGCCTATGGCCTTTATCGTAAAACGGCCAGAGAGCATAATTGACGAATCACACATAAAGGATTTTGTTGCTAGACAGGTAGTTTCTTACCTAGTTACTCATGTCTCATAGGATGTAGAATTTATTTGTTGATACTGGCCTGGATATTTGTTTGTTTTTCGGTTTTTACTAACCTAAACCTACTTTTAACAGCCATTTCTGGAAAATAAATGTTTGTAGGTTGCTCCGTACAAGAAAATTAGGCGGGTATCGTTCATCGGTTCACTACCGAAAAATGCTCCTGGTAAGGTCTTGAGGAAAGAATTGATCAAGCTTGCATTATCCGGTGTTTCCTCAAAGTTATGACTTCAAGATAGCCGGTTTTGTTCAGGTGTTATTCTCATAATCACTAGGAGATTAGGAGTTCAAATCTCCCAATCTGACTGTGGGTGTTTTTACTGTTGTATTTGTTTGTTATCCCCTTGATGGGGCTATTAGTTTGGATTGGACTAATAATGATTGTGGATTTGTTTCTAGTTTGATATGATTCTTATACTGTTTGTAATAAATAAATAAATATGTATGTTTATCTGCTACTATCTTGAGAGCTCTTTTCTAAGGGTAATTGTGCATGTGCTCAACCTAGGCAAGTGGGAATGGGAGGGGCTGTAGTGCGTCCATTGCACTACACCGTGTAGTGTGGCCAATTTAGCTGTCATCTCGGCATGGACGGCTCAGATTTAATCCAAGCAGAAACAAATCCTAACAGTCCATTGTTTGGATAAAAATTTGAGCCGTTCATTGCTGAGATAGATGGGCGGCCAGATTGGCTGCACTACACGTGTAGTGCAAGGGTGCGCTACAACACCCCCGGGTCCTGGCAAATGAGCTACCCAACCTGTTCAAATCAAAAAAGAAATACACTCCCTCCATCCCTAAATAAATGTTCTACTTGCAAATCTAGGCCTTTAAATAGATGCATTCTTTTCGGTGTAGGAATTTTTTTCCAAATTTTTTAACCAAAAAAATGCATGTTTTTAAAAGCCTAGATTTTTGGTCTAGACATTTATTTAAGGACGGTGGGAATAATATTCACTAAGTTACATAGATATGTCGGATGAAATGAGAACTCTCATTGAAAATTTTGCCTTGGAGAGATGTGGCAAACCCTATTCTCATGAGGAAAAGGAGAAATATGATCCATCGCCCTGCACAGCCACCAAAATTGTAGCCATGGCACAAATCTGTAATGAACCGTCTGTCTATATTAGTCTATCCATGTGTACATGGCGTCCAGCTAGAGTCGGTAGCGGACTAAGGTTGGTATGTCATGGCTTTAGTCACATAATCCTTTAAAATGACGTTCGTTCCTGCTCACAATTCTTGCTCGGCACACGTGCCTTAAATTCTCGCACTCGCAAATTTAGCTATTTCGGAAGTTTCGAAATACGTTTTCACACTTTTGCTCGCACTCCCGCACCAACACACTCCTGCGCATTATGTGACTTAGGTCATGGTACCCTTGCTCTCAAATAACCTCCACACATATTCGTATTTCACCTACCAAAATTCCTCTTCCTCTTGTATGGGGCACCCACGACTTCTAAGTGGATGGACTTAATCATGTTCGGGTATTTTTTGTAATTAAAAAGAAAAGAAAAGAGAAAGAAAGACACTTTGAAAACTGGTATGGTATTCAATTTTCTGGGGTTGGTAAGTTATTCAATTTTTATCACCCATCTATTATCATTTTGTAAGATGGTTATTTGTGATTTAATATTGGGGAAAATTTTGAGAAAAGAGAAAGTAAAGAGAATCATATCATATCCTGTGCCTTGATAAATTAAGACTGGGCATCACTGGGTACATAATATGCCTTATTTCTTTACCAAAAAAAAGAAAGAAAGAAAAGAGTTTACTCTGATATATGGCTATTATGATGAAATTGGCAGTGTAATATGTCCTTTCTCTAAATAACATTTTCGAAATTGAGATGCAAGTACTTAACCGCGTGATAAAATATAGTACTAACTCTCTATTGCTGTTTTCTGTCCAAAATCATCAATAAAGGGGAAATCAAGAACTCTTATCTTTAACTTTTTGGGCAAACAATATTTTGATGATAACGCCGGCCGATTTCGATTGCTTTTGCCTTGATATAGTCACAGATCGCAGCGAATACCAGAGTTTGGACGATGATCTGGCTGTGTATAAAGAATTTGAGAGACATGTTGAGAGGAAACGAACGAAGAATGAGTTGGAGAGGCAATAAGACTGGAAAAAAAAAATAGAGTTGACTTGCAGGAAATTGGCATTGCCGTTATTGAATTGTTGAGCTTATTAAATTGTCATTGACTTGTTGTCCCACATTAGACGGGACCTGAAGAGTGGCACCCGAGCAGTGGCACATTATTGAATTGTTGAGTTTATTAAATTGCAAGTCACACATTATTGAATTGTTGAGCTTATTAAATTGTCATTGACTTGTCTCATATTTAGACTGAATTTGGGAAGTGGCACATTAGACAGGATTCAAGGAGTGGCTCCGCGAATCGCAGTTTATTAAATTTTTATTGACTTGTTGTCCCACATTAGACGGGACCTGAAGAGTGGCACCCGAGCAGTGGCACATTATTGAATTGTTGAGTTTATTAAATTGCAAGTCACACATTATTGAATTGTTGAGCTTATTAAATTGTCATTGACTTGTCTCATATTTAGACTGAATTTGGGAAGTGGCACATTAGACAGGATTCAAGGAGTGGCTCCGCGAATCGCAGTTTATTAAATTTTTATTGACTTGTTATCCTACATTAGATAGGACCCACAAAGTATCACAATTATTATTAAATTGCTGAGCTTATTATCATTGACTTGTTATTCCACATTAGACAGATCCAAAGAGTGTCACAATTGTTATTAAAATATGTTATCTAGAATTTTTTGTAAACACCCTAAACTAATTTTGAGAAGCTAAAATCTCAAAATCGACACAATTTCTCGTCAACGTGAACTTCATGCTTGTTTGGGTCACAACAAGATGAAGGCTTTTTTTCTTGAAAATAAAAAATGGATACCGTACTCCCATTGCATGAATATGTTTGGGAAAGAGAAGCTTCGATAAATTTGTACAAGTTCTTCCACCAATTAACCAAATATACAGAACCAGCGTTTATATCCTAAGAACACACTAAAGTTTACGAGTGCACGTAATACAACGCGCAGGTTCAATAAGCAAACTTCTCGTCGGACAAAAACTGTACGGATTCTTGTGAGCTACCCTTCGTGATTGTGGACTCAGCTCTTTTCTGCCAAACAATTGGAGCCTACATTTGCAACTAATGAGGCTAACTTAACAGATGGAGCTTCAAATGGCATCATTCCGGCCGCCTCTCAACAGCTACGACAACATGCTTTTTACCGAGAGAGTTCACCAGCCACTTAGCCGATCCAAATTTGCAGTGCTCTAGCCCTTTGTTTTACGGGAGAGGAAACGATCCCGCGCTGCTTGTATGCGGCTCTCACGGTCATCAGGAGTGGCAACACCGACTTCTTTCTCTGGCAAACTCGGATTTTCTCCCTTGGTTTGCTCTTCAGACCGAACAGACCCACCACTGCTTCAAACAAACATAACGTTCAATATCATAGTACCCATGCACACAGTACAGCAAAGGCAATTAAGCCTATGTTTAGATCTTGGATTGGTGGATGGATTTACCAATGCAAGGGAAAAGATAGGGAAACAAAGACATAAGATCAGCATGTTCAAAGACACAAGTTTAGCTTCATATTATTATCTTCTTGTCTTTTCTTTGAGTTGCTTTTCCCTTCATGACTAGATTCATGAAGCAAAGAGCAAAACACAGCCATAAGGAAACACACACAGCCTAGTGCCCACTAAAATTTTACCTGAGTTTGGTGATGTTTAGTTTCTCTAGCTTCTTTAAGATGGGCATGACCCATCGCATCTCTACTGCGCACAGATTCCGCATAAATGGACGCGTGGTAGAAATAAGTTCATGGTAGACGACATAATTTGGGAGCATCCCCTCTTCATCTGTTTTCAGCACAGAGGACGGATGCACCTACATTAAAAGATACTCTCCATTTAGTTTTGTTCAAGACAACAATAACGGATAAGTGAAGAAAATGAAAGATTTCTAGAGTCTAGATGCTGAGTGAAATGCTTGCCAGTAATTTTCTTTAACATTGTAAAAAATTAAGTTCCGAATTCTCTTTGCTGCTTTGCACTTGACTTTGGTCATTAGGAAGCAAAATCAAATGATGGGAATCAAACTTTCATTGCCTCTGCTAAAAATAGATGCATATAACATGGCAATACGAGACGTCTAGGCTTTTCGACAGTTCTTACCTGAACAAGTTGGGGCTTAAAACCAAGAGTCCGGTAACCATTGTGACGCATCATTCTCTCAGCTAGCTGGTTTGCATATCCCACGCACAAAGACTTCCTCAAGTTTCTATAATCCTCCTGGCTTTCTTTCCGTCTTCCATTTGTTCGTACATCTAAGGACCCTGTTTTCATAGGCACAGCACGAAATGATTGAGGCATTCAAGTTGGCATCCACATGAAACCAAATCACACTCTAAAAGTAAAAATTGGAAGGGAATAATAAAATTACCAAAACATTTTGTTGTCACAATAGTAATATAAACCTACACTACAATAGCAACACAGATGTCACAAAGTCAGGCCACCACATTTTTTAGCTATGTACATCTCATCTTGTGTACAGCAGAAGGAACATGGCCAATCCAAGCTCAAAACCAGGTAGAAATTAAAAATGACTACTTACCAAAGTAAAACTTTTCAAAATAAATTGGTTGACAATAAGATAAATACACTGCTCACTTCGATAATATGAAGTGGAAAGATGAAAATAGAACAAAACTTGAATGGAAAAGTTAGATTCATTCGATGGCACAATCTGGATAAGACTTCGAAAGAAAATGTGCTACAGGGAATAGGGTCATCAATATGATCTACTTCCAACCTTTTGCTATCTTCTGCATAATTTGAGATAACTGTTTCCTGACATCTCTGACAAACTTCATACCTCGCACCTACAGCCAGCATATTAACCATTAGAGTAAGTTCTCACCTAATAATTAGGAAGAAACCTTGAAGGCCGAAGATGAACAAAAATCTATTTTTTCCCCCACTCGAAGGCCGAAGCGCTAGAGGAAGGGGGGACACTCATCTAGAAGTTGCATCAAGTTTCTCCAACTCAAACTGCAAGTAGAACAATTAGTTTCCGTTTAAGTAATGTGGAGTACAAATGAAGGGATTTGATATTGTTACTCGATGGAAATAATGCAAATTAGGGTTGATAATGTACACGACGTTTTTAACATTCAGTTTGAGATCTCCACCTTGGTGGATTTGTAACGACTATTTCATAGTTGCGATTCAAAATCCTTCATGGTAAAGACTAAGGATTCTAGTTATACAAGAATCCCCGATAAATACAAATCTATTTCTTCTACTTCTACTTCTACTTCACCTTCCACTCTAGTTTCACAAGCCACTTACAAATAAACCTGTTATATTTTTGTTCAAACTGAACATCACATCCCTTCATTTGACATCCACATCTATTCAAACAACACTTTAATGCCTAGACCACGTTTGAATTCAGACAGACTCCACATGAGGCTAGGCCCCATGTATAGGCTAAAGATCATATGCTGAAGGGGGCAGATGCCAACTAAAAAGCATTGATGTTACTGGCTCAAAACATTATCTACTAAATGTTTTCTCAAACAGAATAATGGTACCTGTAAGTTGTTATCTTTGCACCACTCCACATCATAATTTGTCTGATCCCAAAGCTCATATATCTGAAGCAATTGGATGTGATCACCCCAACCAGAACCATCAGGAAGGTCCGAAGGTTCGTGCTTCCTCTTCTTGTCAGTGCTCTTGCTGAGAACCACAAAAAGGCAATGTTGGACCCAAAGAAGAACATTTATGAGGATAAAAAAGTAAACCAACTCACGAAACTACTGATGTAAATAGAACTCCATATTATCAAATTAGCAACTAATGATCTTTCAAAAGAGATTCACTACTCTACCTTGGACCAGGAAGCAACGAGGTTTCCGCTGATAGCATAGCAGCAACAGTCAAGGCTTGGGATAAGCAACCATACTCATTTGCCTCGATTAGGGTTCTTGAGAGTGAAGGTTCCAAAGGTAGCTCTGCATTCAAGGACAAGAGATTCTCAGTGGACCCAGAAATACTTATGTCGTGGGCGAAGAGTTTCCAACATAAACAACAGTTTTTTCATTGTCTATTTCTTGAATGAGCTTGTGGCCTTGTCTTTTTGAAGAGACAACAATTATTTTGCTCTACTTGAACCATATGCAGCCATAATTATGCACTACATATGATTGTGATTTCTTCAACAGTAGTAACAAAACACGAATGAGATGACTCCAATTTAATCACATAGCAAAAATGCAACCCATTTTCCAATGCCAACTGCATGAAAACTCATCGTGACTCCTGTTCTGGTTTCCTTCATTAAGCTACCTAAACAAAAAATAATAATCTAAATTATCAAAAGTCAGTAATAAAGAATTTAACTGGGACGGAAAAA
Source organism: Rhododendron mucronatum var. ripense (assembly GCA_019656295.1). NCBI lineage: Eukaryota > Viridiplantae > Streptophyta > Magnoliopsida > Ericales > Ericaceae > Rhododendron > Rhododendron mucronatum. Next base: position 16,415 of record BPLT01000075.1, on the reverse strand, counting down.
TTGCCTCTCTGTTCAATTTCAGAGAACAAAATTAACTTCAATAAAGATTTTTTCTCCTACCATCTTCAACTTCAGCAAAGCTAGCATATCGCCAATAACATTGGCAATTTTGTCAATAGCATTGAAACGATGGATAAGTTAAGACTACACTTCAATATCCCCCCAAAATTTGTCAATACTAACGAACTTCATACAAAGCTACAAGATAAAGACTACATCATTATCATGATGTTGAGAAACTAATTAAACAAAGATCAAAAAGTTGTTGGATGTGGGCAGACTACTGAGACCAGGAGAGAGACAAAATTATTTACTTATCCAGCATTTACATGGTAAAAGCTGCTAGCCCTGCCCCTGACCCCAAATACTCTGCCTATCCATAAGATAGAAAACACAGCGTAAAATAAAGAAGTTCATAAAAGGTATTGGTCATTATGGACAACAAATTTCCCAATGGAACTAGTATAACAAAAGCGCGGATGCAAATGATGGTGCACCAAAAGTTCCGTGTTTTGAAACCAAGGGCATTCATGCATATACCATAAACAAAATAAAAAGATCCAGTCCTGAATATAATTGTTCAAAACTTTGCCGTAGTTATTGTGGTGGCAATTATAAAGATCCACCCAAGCAGTCTTTTAAGTGATGGCAACATATGATAAAATACATTGGTCTCAGATTAAAGATTCTCCTTTTGTCTCTCTTCCATCCAGGTAATTCATGGTTTTAAGTAGTGTGAATTACAGACAACCTGATATTTAAGTAAGAATCTGGTACCTGCCATCGTCTGTCCAATACTTGTAATTGAACCATTTTCATCAATAGCATCAATAAGATACAGTTGCTTAAGAGCATCTTCTAACGCCTCAGCTGCAGAAACCCAGTTAAACTTGGTCACTACTAGTTGAACAGATGAGTGCAAACTGAGGCTGCAATCGTTTCCATGTAAAATGTTTACAGTTACAGGTAAAAGTAAGTTTTACTGCAAAGTTATAGATGGTAAGATATTTTCCTGTAAATAACTACCAAAAAACATATTTTGACAAAAACAATTACGTCAACAATTATGGAAGGAGAAAAAGGAATTGCTTCATTACTTGAAGGAGGATCAAGAAAATTGAATTTTAGAATATTGATCAATTACGTCAACAATTATGGAAGGAGAAAAAGGAATTGCTTCATTACTCGAAGGAGGATCGAGAAAATCGAATTTGAGAATATCAATATCAGGGAGGTCCAATGATTTCAAATAAAGAACAGTGCCAGCAAGAGAAGACCGCTGTATTTCAGGGACCGTTGCACCCATTAAATCTTCATGGTAAACTGTGGATGTGTATAAACGGTAGCACTTCCCTGGACGTGTTCTTCCAGCTCGTCCTGCACGTTGATCAGCTTGCACCCTGCCATTAAACAAAATTAGAAGCTTGGAAATTGCAACGATCGCTAAGAAAACAAAGGCTCAGCAACTAATTCATAATGTTGCCTGAGATACCGATATGAGAGGTTAACTATCCACTGTGAGATGACATGTAAAACTCATTTGATGATACAAAAATTATCTCTAGTTGTTCTAGTACAAGGAAAACCAACTTGACCAGAAAAAGGATCTTAAGGCCAAAATGCAGAACAGGCTATGAGGCCTAAATGTTGATTATTTTGAAGAATTGACATAAATTAACTATCTAGAGTAACTTTCCAAGTATTAAAGCTTTTGCCAATCAGAGAAGTGAGAAGTACAGACACTTCTAAGAAGGTGCTGTGCCCGTATTGTACAAACTCTATCAAGTTACACACATGCACCCCTTTGTTTTCCCACAACAAAGGAGGACACACATACTCATCTCCTAGCCATACATCTACCACGTCATAAGTTTGAAGAAAATAAAAGGAAGACTATTGGAAAATTCAAAACAATTTGAAGATGACTTATTAACAACCTCCTATAGGCCTTCAATTTTTTTGGTCTTTTTGAACACATAGACCTTGAAATTGGTGTGGACAGAGCTTTCTAAAATAGGTACATTGACTTTTTCTTATACTTCATTTACAATAATGAAAATGAAATATTTCTTTTCGTGGTATATAGTATATACTATTACCAAAGTAGTATTTGTACTAAGAAAATGTAGTAGTATTATGTTTCCATCGTTCATGTCATTGCCATGTCGAGTTTTGATTTTTAAAATTATCATTAATTGTTGCCCCCACCGTGCATATGCTTCAAAGTTGTTAGGGTTGAGAGTGTCATGCTTTACCTGCTTATTGGGACCACATCAAGGGAATACATGCCAGTAGATGGGTTGTATTGTCGTTGCTTCACATAACCAGAATCAATAACATACCTGTCAAGATGAGAAAGTATGTTAAACCAAACCCAGAAGAGCAAAAAACCCAACCAGAAGTAGAAGAAAATCAAAACATGATTCAAATTTCAATGTCCTGATATATTTTTAAGATAGTAAAAGCAAACAAAGGGGTTTAAGTCCAAAAGAATAACATAAGTAGGCTAATGAAAAGATTGATCAAAATCATATTTTTCATTCAGTCTGCTTACACAACGCCATCAACGGTCAAAGATGTTTCGGCAATGTTCGTAGCAACAATAAATCGCCTGCAATTTGGAGGTGGAGGACTGAAAACACGAACCTATAGGGGGAATGCGGGGATAAAAAAAGAATCAGCAACGAATAAGGAGAGCCAATTTGAGCTAAATCTAAAAAACAGTTTGACCCAAACACTACTTTGGCATTCAGGTCAAAAGTAGAAACAGTACATTTTCACACAGTAGAGAAGTAAGATTCAGCTTAAGTCTGATGCAGAGAAGAACTTGATATAAAATGATGCAAGACAAAAAACAATGGAAAAGAGCCGATAAAGCTTATATCCAATCCTACAATAACTGATATAACTATCCTAAGGACATCATGTATCCATGCATTGAAACCATTAACAATTCTTTGAAGCTTGATCTATCCCTTGAATGAACCACAAAGCCCATGGACACCATCTCAACCCACACCAATCTTTGCACCATTTGTAAGAAAGGCAAACACATTGGGCATCTAGTAAATTAATAGAGGACAGAACAAGGCTTGCCTGCAATTCAGGTGGCAAAGATCCATGAAGAGGAAGAATTACGGCATCCATGCAAGACCCTTCCTCCAGGCTTTGAACTCTCTCCTCCAATTTCTTGACCAACTTCTCTATGTCATCCTATAAGTCCGTTAATTTCTCCAATCAAAACATACATGATACAAAAAAACATAAACTTAGCAATTATCACGCTTAAACACACTACGTGGAAGACCTTCTTCAATAAAATGTTCACCTGCCCAGTCATGAATATCAAGATATCACCTTCTGGTTCCCGAACATGTATTTCTGACAATGCGAAATTATTAGCACGTATTACAGAACAATAGCCTAACCATGGTATGCAAAAGCAAAAACAAGAATTATCGGGGCCAATAGCAACAAGCTACCAAATATGAACATAAGATAACCAACACAAGACGAAACTAAATTTCTAAACATACCAATGGCTGTTTTCAAAGAAGATTCAAGATAACTTGTTGGGCGTTCTGAGCTGTAACGTATCTCGACGGGGAATAACTTCCCGGGAACATTGAGTATAGGACAATTGGAGAAGAATCTTGACACTTTTTCACCATCAAGAGTAGCAGAAGTGATTAAAACCTTCAGATTCGTTGAACGAATTTTAATCAACCGTTTCATCAGCCCCAACAATATATCCCTGTACGTACGCATTTCAACATATCCCAGGGATTATGGACATTGTAAACAAAATTACCTAAAGAAGTACCCATAGAAACACTAAAAGTACCAGAGCAGTGTTGGATATGAAAATGAATCTTACGTGTTCAGACTTCTTTCATGGGCTTCGTCTAATATAATGACAGAATACTGGTTGAGCTCAGGGTTTGAAAGGCTTTCACGTAGAAGAACACCGTCAGTGAGATATCTGGGCAGCCAACACCCATACAATTAGACAACAGCAACATCAAAAAATGACACACAGACAACAAGATAGAACACTTCCAGTAATAAGAAAAGTTGCATTACTTGATACATGTCTTCTCTGAAGTTCTATCTTCAAATCGAATTGCGTAGCCCACTTCCTCCCCAAACCGAACACCAAGCTCCTGTGCAACACGTCTGTGCAAAATTACAAATAATTGGGAGGGATCCTAAAAATTGCTGGAGCAAAGACCATAGAAGATAGAAATCCTTACTCGTACTTGAAAGCATTATGTAAAGCCTAGTCACACATTCTACAAACTAAACAACATACAAACAGAAGATTACATTTGGACTAATGTATCATAAGATCATCTATTTGTACACTTTGTAACTGGGCACCCATTTAAAGCCTTTTTGCTTCTAAATAGCACGGGATCAAATTCCTACCAACATGAAGAATAGCAGGATGCACAGATACGGTGAAGGGCTACACCTTATGCAGCCCATTGCTGCCCTCTAGCCAAAAACATATCCACTCGTGCACACACAGTGAGACACGAGTCAATAGACCAATGTGCGTATGCATTCATGTAGAGGTCGCCTTAGCCCTCTACCGTTTGGAGAGCTACAAATGAGCCACGCAAAGTTAAGTACAAGTGACACAGACTTGGTTAAAAAGAACTTTGTAATGACATAGCTCGGTTCAGTCTCGTTGTGAACTCAACTAAGTACGTTAAAACTTGCCTCAGGCACTAACCACGAGCCATACTGAACTTCAGCTTCGGTCCCTATTGTAGCATAACTCCTCACACTCAACAAATACTAAAGACTCTTAATAAGAACATAATTATGCATTTGTAACGTTGAACTAATGTTTTCTATCTACTCAGAGCTGCAAAAGAATTGCGACGAGCCGAGTAGTGGGTTCAAATTTACTAATTTCTAATTTAGTTTGAAAACCTAATGAGCATCAAAAACGTGTCTAACTTGGCTCCAACTAACGATGATAGTACATCGAATATCATTCAAATTCAAAGCACCCGATTGGTACCTTGAAACGGAGACTGCGGCTACTCGGCGGGGCTGCGTAACGGCGATGGCTCGACCGGATTTGGTGTAGCCTCTTTTGTGGAGTATTTGCGAGAGCTGAGTGCTCTTTCCTGAACCCGTTTCGCCTATGATTACCACCACTGGGTTCCGCTCCACTGTTTCCACGATTTGCTCTTCGAATTGCAGGATCGGGAGATTCGCCATTGGATAAATCGGTTCTGAGGTTGGAGACGAAACTGCAATTCTAGGGTTTTTAACTTTGTAAGTTCTTTGCCCGCCAATTTGCTTCCCCGCTTGTTCTCACGGGGTCGGTGTCCGGTTTTTCGGCTTAATCGAAAAGTTAGAGTCCTCCGTCCGTTCCAATTTGTGAGTACCGCTTGGGAAATCCAATTTCTCAAGGGAGAATAATTATTACATGGACAAATTTTATTTTTACAATTTTACCCTTCATAGAATAAATTTGGTACAGTTTCCTAGTACAGTAAAAAAAACTCCCAAATCCTGAAAATTTGGGCGGCAAATCATAGGTCCCGTTCCAGAACAACTTTTAATTACTTATTTTTTAATAAGGCAATTTCAAGTTAAAAAATAATGGGTTTAATGAAATCTAAAAATATGCAATATGAATCTTGTTTGAAAAATCTCGATAAGATCTTTTATACGGTGCAAAAAAAATCAAAAAAATATTTTTCATTTACATTATTTTTGAGTTTGAAAATGTGAAATAAGTACTTATATTTTTAAGAATGTGTTATGGAACAGGGTAAGTACAACTCGGCAGGTAAAAGGAATTCAAAATTCAAAAAAGTTGAATAAACAATAAAAGAAAACCATAATCAACAATTAAAGTTTAAAGAAGGGCAAAAATGGAAAACTGGATCTCTTTTTGTGTGTACTTTTGAAAGTGGACACTTATTTTGGAAAACCCAAAAAAAGAAATATAGACTATGAATTTGGAACGGAGGGAGTAATACATTACTCGGAACATATGATCAAAAAAAAACATTACTCGGAACATGAAAATGTCCATGAAACAAAACCACCGTTTCAAATTCACAGGTAAACATTTGTTTTGTTTTATGGACATTTTCATATTCTGAGTGTTCACAGACTACTATTGTGAATCTGGACCGTTCGTTTTCTTTTATGAATTTTTTTTGCTTCGAGTATCATGTATCCTAACATTTTCGTTCTGGTTAATCTGTGTTTGGAAGAATTTGAGAAAATTTTAAAAATTTTTTTAGGGTTATGATTGGAGAGAGAAATGAGAATAATTGTTAAGGAAATGAATCTCACGTTGCTTGGAGTGAAATGAATTTTTTTTTTTTGATTATCAGTAGAATGAATGATCACTTAATAACATTTGGGAGAAATGAGAATAATGATTGGAGATGAGGGTAAGTAATGAATAAAAGTATGGATAATGAGTATTATTTGAGTTGAGAAATTTTTTTTTTAAAACGCTATCCAAACAAGGCATAATATAGTGAAAAATGCGGGAAACAAATATCGGCCAAACCTTGACATCAGGCCCTTCCGAAGGATGGGTGAGGCTCTTGGGCCTGCGTCTATGGTGCTGGCTCCCACATCGAGAGTTTGGATTTGTGTGTGTGTGTTTAAATGGTCTATATCTTGGTCCTCCCTAGTTAACAATTGTTTGGGTGAGTGGTCAAGTAAAATTAATTCTCTAGCCCCTCGGCAAAAGAAACTATGGCCACGGTTCCGAATATAGATGTGTTCGAAAGCTTACCTTTTTAGAAAAATCTTTTTTTACTGAGCTTTTTGCATATTTAGCTTACAAAAGTATTTGTTTTTTTAACGTTTAGATGAGAAGAAAGGAAAATATTAACAAAATTGCCTCCTTCCAACAATGAGCAATGAATAAATAATAAGCCAGCAAGCCCTCATTATTGTACTTTTCAAGTCCAATAAATGCTTTTCTGAAATTACCAACTTGTTATTTTTCAGAGAGAAAAATGGAGTACTGTTTAAACTCTTGCAAAACTAGATGTACAACTTAATTCAAGTGTCTGAGAAAAAAAATAAATAAAAAAGGGGAAATTGCAAATCAGTGGACAAAGGGGTAAATAATGCCCAAGTAATGGAGAGGTTTTTTCAAAATTGCATAAATATGGAGAGGAGGAAAAAGAAATCCTCATACATGAAACGGAGGGAAAAATATTACCCATACATGGAGTCGATTCTGAGTTTCCTAAGTTGCTCCTTCTGTGAATTTATGTTACCCCTTCTATGGATCTAAGTTGCTCCTTCTATGAACCTAAGTTGCCCATTCTATGAATTTCTTAGGTATTCAATTTTTTGAGCATTTCTTCAATTTCTTTACCATTTTTATTATTTTTTGAGAAATTTGGGATTTGGGTTACTTGTAGATTTGCATGAAACGGACCAATTGAAATTCTCCATGCATGAAACGGAGGAAAAAATATTTCAAAACATGAAGTCGATTTGTAGTCAAATCTGAATTTAAACCCAAGTTACTCCTTATATGAATTTTAAGTTCATTCTTCTATGGATCTAAGTTGCCCCTTCTATGGATCTAAGTTGTCCATTCTATGAACTTCATGAGTATTCAATTTTTTGAGCATTTTTTTCAATCTACTTACCATTTATATTATTTTCTGAGAAATTTAAGATCTGGGTTGCTTGCAGATTTGAGTTTTTAAAGTACTTTGATACATGCATCTTATTTTCTCGATTATTTCTCTTTCTAAAAAAATTACCCAAAATACACTAATATTAAAGTACTTTAAAAACTCAAATCTGCGAGTAACTCAGACCTTAAATTTTTTAGAAAATAATATAAATAGTAAGTAGATTGAAAAATGCTCAAAAAATTGAATACTCATGAAGTTTATAGAAGGGGCAACTTAGATTCATAGAAGGGGCAACTTAAATCCATAGAAGAAGGAACTTAAATTCATATAAGGAGTAACTTAGGTTTAAATTCAGATTTGACTACAAATCGACTTCATGTTTTGAATTTTTTTTTTCTTCCATTTCATGCATGAAGAATTTCAATTGGTCCGTTTCATGCAAATCTACAAGTAACCCAGATCCCAAATTTCTCAAAAATAATAGAAATGGTAAGGAAATTGAAAAAATACTCAAAAAATTGAATATCCAAGAAATTCATAGAATGGGCAACTTAGGTTCATAGAAGGAGCAACTTTAATCCATAGAAGGGGTAACATTGTAACACCCCGATTTTCAGAAATAATTCGGAGGCATCAAATATTGATTTCTAAAAAATTTATGAATTTAAAACCAAAATCCAAACCGGATAATTCTCCCTAAAGATTCATCTATTACAAACCATTATAGAAATACTAAAAAAAATAGTCTTTGTGATAATAACTTAAATAAAATAACAGAGCCGTCTTCTAAGATTGATACGGGTCCCAAGCGTATTCTGGCTCCACTCCCACCTCTGGATTCCCTTCCGCGTAAAACTGTTCGCCTTCAGGGTTCTGTGGTTCTTCTTGATTTTCTGCAAAATCTGGCACGGAAGCCAGGCAATCCGTACCTGAGTGAAAGAGTTCACCCCGAAGTATAATCCAACCCAACTACCCCTCTTACTTTACAATTAGCAAGTATAAGATAATATTGAATCGAAGAGTCAAGCAGAGATTTCATACATGAATCAATTTATTACTATCCATTAACCTATGTGAGATCTAAGATCTCATCCACGAGATCCTTTCCTCCCATACCGCTAACTATGATCGTGTCATGGAAAATCCCCCCCTTGCTTGTCCTGCACACGGGGTTCTAAATGAATTCATCTAAGTTATGTACCTCGTATGAATTCATTTAGGACCATAACAGGGGGCACGATTACCCTTTGGAACGTTCCATGGCGTACCATACATTAGGGTCGTCACCATTCCTAAGCCACTAACTATGACCGTGTCATGGAAAATCCCCCTTGCTGGCCTTGCAAGGCACGATTACCCTTTGGAACTTCCCATGGCGTACCATACGTTAGGGTCACCAAAATATCATCACTGGGCCCCACAGGTCACCCTTATCATCACTGGGCCCCGCAGGTCACCCTTAAATCAAATCCACAATCTCACGACTTCAACACTTTACCATTTTTCCATCAACTTAGCATCGTCTAGATAAAATCTATTCGCATACCACCCCATGTCTCTAGGGTCCAATCTAGCATTCAAATCAGGCATCGATGCAATATACAATTAAATCAAATAATAATAAAAACAATTAAACAGTAGTGCGATCACACAACCTTTTATGAATGGGCCGTTGCCCTTATTCTCGAATGGTCACAATGTCAATAATGAAGTAGGGTTCTTATAAATATTTTTAATAAATATTTTCTAGGCTCTAAGTAATTATTTCTAATAATAATATTAATTAAAAGCTAATAAAATGCAATAATTAGATAAAAATACTAGAATAATTAATCATAACCTAATAAGAGTCCTAAAGGTCCTATACAATCAGTTGAATGTCAAAAGTTGGGTTCGAAGAGTCGAAGAGCTAAATTATATGAAAGCGTTAATTAAAATGACCGAAAGTGAAGTAAATAGGCAATAAATAATTAATTATAAAAATAAATGTTGAGACTGATATAATATCATCTTTGGACAGTAAGGAGTCTAAAAAAAATTGCACGGGTATTAATAATAATGTTTATAAGGTCGTAAAGTAATTTTGATTGGAATTACATTAAAAATAATAATAAATAGTGAATTAAATAAAATAAATATTTAATTTGACAAGTTACTGTATTTGAGATGTAAAGAATCTAAAAAAAATTAGTTGGAGTGTTAAAACATTGGTTGAAGGGTCGCAACTAATTTTCGTTTGTAAACGTTGAACAATAACTAATAAATAATTTAATAAATAGATAATTAAATAAAAAAAATATGACCTTAACAAGTTATGATCTTTGAGGTGTGAAAAGTCTAGGAAAAATAGTTCGGGGGTCGAAAACGGTGTTCGGGAGGTCGCAAAACGATTTCGAAACAAAACAGAATCCGCCGCAAGGTTTGACCGAGTCAACCTTGCGGCTGAGCATCTTACCGCGACCTCAGGCCTGGTTCTTGCGGCCCGAAGGTCGCGGCCGCAAGGTCAGGGGCAGATTCGGTATTTTTGGTTTTTCGCGATGGTTTTGATGCATGGGTCCGTTCGGGGCATGGGGTTAAGCATAATAACCTTAAATATACTTAGAGGGAGGGTTAGGAGAGATTATACTATCTCAAATCGGATCAAATTGATTTTCGATCGAAACTTGAAATTTTGTGAAGAAAGCTTCGGGTTTTTCGATTGGGGAACTACGGGGCCGAATTGGTGGACGTGTGATGATGCTAGGAACTGTAGGAAGCGTCGGGAATGATCGGATTGGGTTTCGGTCGAGTCTTGATCACAAACCCACTTTTCTCTCTCTTCCTTTCTCTCTCTAGAACTCCATGGATTGGAGTTTCAATCTCTCTGGGTTTTTTTTCGTTCTTTCTGGACTAGGGGGCGTGAAAATTATGATGGTTTGACCTAGGGTCGGATTGGTGATGTATATATAGGAGGATGAGAAGAGTTTCGATTAAAATGGGATTTTAAGAGGTTGTATCCTATAGGGTTTCGGTATGGACGAATTATAGACGAAAATATAGTCAGGAATAAGGGTTAGAGACTGAGTAGGAAAGGGAGAGACGATAGGATTATCATGCACGCAATTTAAATAATTAAAAGTAGGATAATTTAGTCTAAATTAATTATATTTGTATATATATCTACTAGGTAATTATTATTAAGATAATCTTATTATTACAAATAATACTTTTTAATGAAATTATTAATTATAAAAAATTACGGGTCGTTACAAACATAAATTCACAGAAGGAGCAACTTAAGAAACTCAGAATCGACTCCATGTATGGGGAATATTTTTCCCTCCGTTTCATGTATGAGGATTTCTTTTTCCTCCTTTCCATATTTATGCAATTTTGAAAAAACATCTCCATTACTTGGGCATTATTTACCCCTTTGTCCACTGATTTGCAATGTCCCAATAATAAACATGGTACCCTCCGCACTATATTCTTTTTTTTTTTCCAATCGATAACTGGTGGTTATTCTTATTGCTTAATCAAAGAAACATCGAGGGAGGCTTCCCTATGAACCCAGCTTGAAAAATCCTGAAGCCAAGTTATAGGGGCCTCTAAAGATAGGGCATATTTGGCTAAAACATTAGCCACCCTATTACAATTACGAGGAACAAAATTAAAGGAGCAAGAATTAAAGCGACTACCAAAAGACAAAGTATCTCTAATTATGACCTCCAAGCATGCTGTAATCTGTCTCTTCCCCTGTAACATGTTGATCACAGTTTGAGCATCCCCTTCAACAGAGTATGAGCTTCCAAGCGAACAAATGGGACTGGCCAATGCAATGCGAAAGCCTTCTGCTTCCACCATTTCTGCTGATGCTCTTCCTAACATAGGAACAGCCATAGAGCCCAGAACATCTCCTAAAACATTCCTAAAGACCACCCCCACACCCCCGTTACGAGAATCGGGATCAAAAGCACCATCAACATTTATCTTAATCATTCCATGTACTGGCGGTCGCCATGGCTCAGCAACTCCACAATTCTCGGCACAAGTAGAAACTTGATTCTTCTTATTGGCCTGCAAAAAATTATCAAAGTCCTCCAATGCACCTTGGATAATTTTTGTTTCCAAATTCCATTTCTGCTTGAAGGTCCAATTGTTCCGCGCCATCCACACATGCCAACCAATTGTAGCAAATAAACCAAGGGCTTCCTTCTTTACTTCCCCATTAGGCATATCCCCAAAACTCTTCCACATGTCTCGAACCTGTGCATTGCATGTTATCTCCGGACGCAAGCGAAATGGAGATAATACCCAAACTTTTGATGCTCTGTCACAATGAAAGAGCATATGGGAGGGTGTTTCCTCTGCCAAACCACAAAGAGTACAAATAGGATCTACTTGTATCTGTCGATGCATCAGAGCACTAGTTACTGGAATAATACCATGCAAACACCGCCACATAAACATTTTAATTTTTGCGGGCGCTTTCATATGCCATACCTTTTTCCACATATTCTCGTCAGCCTCTAATCCACTGATTTGGCCACTACTATGGGTTGTCCTTCTTGTCTGAACAATTTCCTTTGCAATAACATAAGCTGACTTGACAGTAAAAGACCCTGTTGTTGTACCCCGCCAGATGCATTTATCAACCAACCCTGTCTTACTCAAAGGAATGCTCAATATCTGCTTCACATCTCTAGAATTAAACACCTCCTTAATGACTGACTCCTTCCAAGCCATATGGTCGTGATTAATAAGCTCTTTAACATATTTCCAGTTGCTACCTTGAGGTTTCGGGGTGAGAATTTTAGGATAATTTGAGTCTCCAAGCCATGGTTCCTCCCAAATCTTGGCTTTATTACCTGTCCCAATTCTCCACTGCCAGCCCTTACTAATCACTTCTTTGCTTGCAAGAATACTCTGCCATGCCCATGAAGAGGATTGCTTTGGACTAGCCTCCAAAAAGGAGGTTTGAGGGAAATATTTTGCCTTGAACACCCTAAAAAAAAGTGAATCATCTCCGGTCATTAAACGCCACCCCTGCTTAGCTAGCATCGCCAAGTTAATTGCACTATATTCAGATAGGTTTTGAATTGCGGTATCGAGGAGCTCAACATTATTTCTGATACAGCCATATATCGGTTGTTATTAGCTTATATTTATAGGTAAACAACGATATCGAGGTCCAAACTGCATTCCGTAACAAACGATACATGTTTTGCCTGCCAATTTGCTCCCTCGCTTATTCTCATGGAGTCATGGCGGGTAAAGGAAAATATTCAAGAGGGAAAACGAAGCCCATGACCTGCACGACCGCTCCCCAACTGGAACTCCACGACTCACGAAGGCCTTCAAACAATCTATGGGTTGGAAACCTATAATCCGATGTAACCAATTTCGATCGAATGGTTCTATTATTCCAATATGACACCGTTAGTAGCATTACCTGCTTACTATTAATCTATTATTCAAATCATCCTTATTTAATTCATGGCCCATTTTAATCCGCCAACACCTGTCTATTTGCCATATCTACCGGTTAGATTTAAATCATAGATAACCTATAATGGAGGTAGGAGTGGTGTTTTAAGCAAAAATTGCCAATTTGCAATGGTTGACGTTGCCTTTGAAGAATTATAAAAGATTCCATGTACGGTGGTGGTTGATGAGACTAGAACTTCTTGTCAAAAATGAATTTTTTTTTTTGGTCAAACGGAAACTTATGTCAAAAATGAATTGTCACATTGAAAAAAGAGAATGATTCAAAAAACTTGAGAAAATATAGAAAAGAAAAACCTCAGACGCAAATGTTTGAAACTTATAAAAGTTATTAAGTGATCGAGCACCGCTCTATGGTGCTCCACGGCCTTTCTCTATTACAAATTGTGCGACTCGTACTAGTAAAAACAAGTCTGGCCTTTCTCTACTGCGAAGCATGGGATTCTTGTACCAATATAGGTTGAAAACAAATCTTATTAGAGACTGCATGAATAAAAACCTCCCCTTTTTGCCTCTAGTTTATATCATTTCAACGCCTTGGTTTTCGATGGGGACTTTTCAACACGATTAGGTAGTTATTAAAGCCATTATTATTCACCTAGAAAATACATAGGTGAAGAGTAGACAACCCAACCCAAGTCGAAACTCATGGTTTAATATATAATTTTGAAAAAGATGGTACCTTTCTTTGAAAATAGAAAAGAAAAGGACTAAATTAATGAAGGAGAAACCCGAGAAGAGGCCTACTGGTCTTGACCGAAGATTTAGAGATTCCCTCTCTTCTGAGTACTCACTTACATTTGCCAACAATTTTTGAAGTCATCTCACTGTATGCGTAAGCGTGTAAAACGATCGTGAAATGGTCTGCAGAAACTAGTCCGAGAAGCACTTAAGCTGGCCCGAGAACCATGCATTATTAATGAAGAAGATGGAAGAAAGAGAGAGATGATTCTTTCGCATCAACTTGACCATTTTCGTTCAAGTGTCCAGGGTGTTAGACATGACTAATCATCCAACAACACCGTTTGGTAGGTTTCCTTTCCTTTCAACAAAGAAAGTCGGAGAAAGTGATTTTTATTATTAGCTTCGCTTTTTTCGTGGACAAATTAAAGGGGGAGGAGATGACAACCGACATGGTTATTGATCATAGGATTCTATTGTGACGTGAACAGAATAAATAATTTTTTACGTAACGTAGTTCGCAGGACAATTATTATAAGCAGGTTTGATCTTGCAACCACGTACAAAAAAGGGACGCACTTAAATTCAACTGCTATGTTATCTCATCTATCAAACTACGTAGCATGTGATTTTTACTATAACGCCTTCTTAAAAAAATATGTATTTATTTCACATTTTTAAACTCAAAATAATGTAAATGAAAAATAATTTTTTAATATTTTTTGGCACTGTATTGAAGATCTCAATTAGATCTTTCAAACGAGATCCATATTACATATTTTTAAATTTCAATAAGTCCATCATCATTTTTTAACTTAAAATTGCCTTCTTAAAGAATAAGTACACATTTGGCGTTCGGAAACGGGGCCTTAGCCTCATAATACATTTCCATACACAGTCCCAATGCAAATCCTCCTCGGTATGAAAATGTGCAACAATAACAACCCGAAGGAATTTGACCAAGTGGCCATGAGAAAGGAAACAAGTGTTTGTCTTTCATCAGATCGCATGTTTGAACCCCACGGAGACCGAACGTTCTAATCCTTGGGGCCGCTGAAAGATTTGTCTGATCGTTAATTTTAAGACCCCAAATTAATGAATGTTTGCACAAAAATGGCCCGGACATCTGCGGTTATCAACAATATATATGCAACTACAAAGACAAGACAAGGAATCAGGTTAAAAACCTATACGAGGAAAAGTAGTACCCACTAAACAATCAGAAATAAGCTTCAACAACCGAATATTTGACAAATGAAAATTGTAATCATCCAAACTCAAGCAAACACAAATAAACTATGAAACTAATGAATCCGAAGGGTGAGCAAAGTGGTCCTGGTCTGGGATATAAGTGTTTGTTTCATGTTAAGATTTCAGGTTCAATTCTCCTTACCAAAAATTTTTCGAGCCAATTCACCCCCCACATAAGCGCGTGAAATGACTGTGAAAGAGACTGTTGAAATTAGTCCAATGTGCGCACTTAAATTCAACTGCTATGTTATCTCATCTATCAAACTAACTAGTGTGTGACTTTTAACCTCATAAAATACATGTCCATGGACTCCATACACACTCTCAACGGAAATCATCCTCAGTATGAAATATGTGCAAAAATAACAACCCGGAGGAATTTGGCTGAGTGGCCATGAGAAAGAAAATACAGTAAGTGTTTTTCTTTCATGAGATCGCATGTTCGAATCCCATGGAAGTCGAATATTCTAATCCTTGGGGCCACTGAAAGGTTTGTCAAGTCGTTAACTTTAAGATCCCGAAATTAATCGAGGTGCACACAAAAATGGCCTGGACATATGCGGTTATTGTTGGAAAAAAAGTTTATAAAAACTTAATTAGAATGATTTGTTTTATTTGGAGGTTACATACACCCTATAATGTGATACTATAAATTATTTTATAACTTCCTTCTTGTAACTCCCCACACATGTAATCACGGGCTTTTATGTCCTATATTGATTGGAGTATTGATATACTCGCAACACATTTTAAACACAATTAAAATGAATTACGAAACTATATATTGACCACTCCCGCCAATAAAACTATTTTATACGAGAATAATTCCTTTTAAATTAGGTTCAAACATAGTTTTTTTAATGCATGCTCGTATCCGAAGACGCGGATCATACAATCAATAC
This sequence comes from Rhododendron mucronatum var. ripense, assembly GCA_019656295.1. NCBI lineage: Eukaryota > Viridiplantae > Streptophyta > Magnoliopsida > Ericales > Ericaceae > Rhododendron > Rhododendron mucronatum. The sequence continues at coordinate 451 of BPLT01000075.1, read as the reverse complement.
ACATGCAAATAAACGTTGTAACCATGAACAAAGTATCAACCTGTTCATGTAACACTGAGGGTCGTTCAAAATTTCAAAATAACGCGCACACACACACAGAAAATATGGAACGTTTGGTTATTATTATTATTATAATTATATTTTGTTATTATTATTATAATAATTATATTTTGTTGTTATTATTATTATTATTATTATTATTATTATTATTATTATTATTATTATTATTATTATTTTTTAATTTTTTTAATTTTTTTTTTGTGGGGGGGGGGGGGGGGGGGGGGGGGGGGGGAGGTATTCATTTCAAAATCAAATCTCGATCCAAAGGTAGACAATCCTGTTACAGATGGACAATGGTGAGAGCTTAGCAATTGAAATAGCCATTTAAATGGAGGAAAAAAATGGAGGGGGGGGGGGGGGGGGGGGGGGGGGGGGGGAATGAGATATGAAT